>JAPWGK010000001.1:2042338-2718951 GCA_029641185.1 Pseudofabraea citricarpa
TTCTCCCCTGAAAGCTCAGGTCGAAGCTCGCCCGTGTCTAGGAAGTGGAGGAATCAGTTGGGCGCAGGTAACAGTTTGACCCGTCTGCCTGCTGGATTCATGCTCACTTGGGTTTGTGACTAGATGAGGCCCCAAGCAAGGACAAGGCTTTTCGAAGATACGCCTCGGGTGTCGATCGCTCACTGTCGCTGTTCGATACGGCCTTGCAGGAATGGGCCGACTACATCTCCTTCCTAGGACGGCTGTTGAAAGTCAGTGCCTCCAAACAAGCTACCCCCCCCCATCTCACCTTCTGACATCAAGATATCAGTCCCTCCAAGCCCATCCAACAAATATTACTGTTGTCCCATCCAAGACCATCGTCGCAAAACGACTGGCACAATGCCTGAATCCGTCACTGCCCTCTGGTGTACACCAAAAGGCCTTAGAAGTGTATGGCTTTATTTTTTCGATGATTGGACAGGATACCCTCTCTCGGGACCTAGCTCTCTACCTCCCAGGCCTGTCAAGCACTCCATCCTTTGCTTCTCTGTCTGTCCGGACACCATTCCTCGAACTGCTTGAGAAGCATCTGTTGAAGCTCGATGCACACTCGTTACGCCCAGCCCTGAAAGCTATCATACTTATGCTTTTACCCGGTCTGGAGGAGGAGACGAGTGAGGACTTTGAGCGTACTATGAAGCTCGTTGAGGGCTTCAAGAACGCTGTCAGGCCATTGGGCACGAGTGACTTAGGCGAGCATCATAATAGTGGTGATGAGTATTTCTGGCAGTGCTTTTTCCTTGCGACTATTACAGGCAGTAGCCGTCGGCTTGGTGCTCTGGCATACATGATTCGAACTCTGCCTAATCTTGGCCCCCCTGGAACGTCCTCGTCTACTAGTCCCCATGGTGACAACGTTGATTCGCGGCGTTTAGCCGAGATAGTCACTTCTCCTGAACCCGGTCTGCTATTGAGGTGCTTTGCGGCTGGCCTTGCTGACGAGCAACTCCTAATACAGCGGGGTTTCCTTGATCTGCTGGTGACCCACTTACCATTGCACTCAAATGTATTGCAAAATCGTATCAAGACTGAAGATCTAGAGCTCTTGGTAGCGGCCGCTTCAGGTGTTGTAGCTCGCAGGGACATGAGTCTCAACAGGCGGTTATGGACATGGCTTCTGGGGCCTGAGCCAGTTGGCAATGAGAATGATAGTGAGCTTGGGCCAGAATCCCCAGTATCGGTCTCGGCAGATCCTCTCAGCATGCAAGCATCTGTGAGAACGAGTTATTTTGAAAACTACGGCTTACAGCCACTAACCCAGGCCTTGCTCACAATGATAGAACGAGGTTCTAGCAGCCCATCGGAGAGGGCTCGTCCATTTCGCATATGCTTATCCTTGATGGATAGGTGGGAAATAGGAGGGTTGGTGGTCCCAGATATCTTCCTGCCAATCATTACAAGTGTGCGGGATTACAAACAAGAAGTAGCCAGCAAGGGCGACTTTGCGGAGGTTCTTCGTAGTGCAAGCATGTTTTTCGACGGAGTGGAGAGTGGCCTTATATGGGGGGAGATAGTTGCATTAATAGCAAAGGCAGTTGGGCCCGAAAGTGTTACCATATCCGAGCGGCTGGACAAATTATCGCTGGTTAAATTCATCATCAATCACTTCAATGTCCGGGAAGAAGAGATGCTTATGGTTCATGCCCCACTAGCCACCCTAACTGTACTTGTCATTCTGGAGGACACGAAAGGCAACGAGAAACCTGTCCTTGGCTCAAACGAAGTGTTGACGATGGCACTTGACGTGGCAATAGACTTGCTTGATCTTGTCCCTGAGCGAGCTTTTCAAACCCGTCCGCCCACAAGACAATCTACTTCAACGACAGAGAGTTCTCGGTTTAAATCCATGTCTAATATCGAAATTCTGAAGAGAATCCAGACTTTCTATGTTCAGGATCAAGGGAACACAGATACTTTCTCACCACCATTTTCTGCTCAGGTCACGAGTGAGCTTCTCGTCCGAGAAGCTGGTAGTATTGCTTGTCAGAGCTTGTCCGACTCAGTATCAAGTGCTGATGCTGGGAGTAAAAGCAAGCTCTTAGTAGCAATGTTAGCGAAAGTACCAAAGGCAGAGAGTCTTGATATACAGAAGCTACTCTCTTCCATGCAGAGAAAGCTATCTGTGCCCTCCCATTTACCATTTGCTTCATTGATATCCATCATATCGCTTGCTACCACCTTGTATTCATCTCACTATGTATCCATGGGGGATCTTTCCAGTCTTGTAGACCCGCTTGTTCGGGTGGCTTGGTCATATCTGTCGGCTGCTCACCCCAAATACCACGTTGAAACCGTGAGATGTCTGTGGCAACTACAGGCTACCCTCACATTATCGAATCGCGAGATTGAGGCGTCAATATGCTCACTTATAACAGAGCATGATGTTACAGGTACATTTGCTATTCGTAATGCAGATTCCGGTAGGAAGTTTAGCATTATCTGGACCCATACTCTTCAAGACAATGCTGGGCACCTCGACCGCAGATCATCCAAGGTCTCAATGAATGAAAACAAAATTGTAACGCGAGTCTCAGGCATTGGAAATTATGAGGTTATGCTCTCTAGACCACTTTTCATACTTCTTGATGCCCTCGTCGATGAACGAACTCAGCTTTTCATGACCGTCAGAACGTGGCTTCAGAGTTTGGTTGGAATAGACAAGTAGGCACTCTAATCTAAGCTGGTGAGACTGCTTGAGGTGGCTAACAGTGGACCATAGGCTTTTTCACATATTCGTCGCAAAATTTTCTGAGTTTAAATTTCTTCAAAGTCTGCCAGAGGATACATCTAGTACATTGGATGAACGTTTGCTCGTCTATACAGACTTCGACGATCTTGACCAGTGCTTGTATTATATTCAAACTTTGTCGAACATCCTCCGCTGGTCATCTGATAATACTTGGGCAGCGCTTGCTGAGAATACTTTATCTACTGATAAATCACATCTGTCGCTATACCGGATAAGTGGGTACTCGTCTAGACTCATCCTTTCGGAAATCTGCTAACTTATAGCAGCTGGGCGCGACTCCGAAATAACCCTCCTCGAGTTCTTCCTTCATGTCTGCTTGAGAGCGATCAGCGGAGCTCAAGGCTCTCATGACCTTCATACCAATGCCCGTACCAGTCAGTTTCACCGGGCAGCTCTGACTACCCTTCATCAAATACTATTAGGGCCATATTCTCTCCCTCTCGCGGAATTGCGATTAGAGCATGTTCTAATTCAACGCCTATCTCAATCGCTGAATGGCCCTGATCCTTTTATCCAGGTTCTTCTTTTAGATGTTTTGTATGCCTCCCTGAAGCTTCGTGTAGCAGCAGCAGCAGAAGAGAAAGCCCCTCCCTTGTCTCCAACTACGGAGCACAAACGGTCTGCTCTTCAAGATGCGGCACAAAATGCAGGACTTTCAATAAAGGTTGAGAATGAACATCAATTGACATTACCACCCCCACCTTTGGCCTTGGTAAAGTGTCTTCAAGCTGGCTTCGTAGCTCATAGCAGTCGCCCTGTGTTAGATAGTTGGGTTAGCTTTCTCACCGAATGCTTGCCTTTCTATTCCGACACTATTTTCCAGATTCTAATACCACTGGTTGAAACATTGTGTTCCCAAGTTGGGGAGACCTTTTCAAACCTTCAATCAACCTTCAGGGATAATGCTATTATTGCAGAAGGGGCCGCAGCTCCCGAATCAACGCTCATTTCGTTGTTAAATGGGTTAGAGCATGTTTTAGCTAAAGGGCATGACCGTCTTCTTCAAGATGAATCAAGAACACAGATTGTGAAAAGCCCTGACCAGCCACAAGGGTTCTTTGGCAATATGGTGTCTGGTGTATTTGCGTCAGAGACTCCCCAAGCCAGAAGCGTCACAGCAAATAATAGACTGACAGTCCTTCTTTCCTTTCAAGATGCAGTCCGGATATGCTTCCTTATATGGTCCTGGGGCGGCAAGGGCCATGATGGTAATATGCAGGATTTGGAGTCGATGGCTTCATTCACATATACCTCTTTGAGGATGCGTAACCGAGCGCGGAGACTCCTTGAACACCTTTTCGCTGCAGAGGCCCTCGAATGCCTAGAAACTGTTGTTGAGGTTTGGCAAAGCACTAGAAGTGTAAATGCATCTAAATCTCAGGTCGTCTTCAATCTCCTCCATGTTTTGGACGGATCCCGGCCCAAGCACACAATACCTGCTATTTTTAATGCAATTTATAGCCGCACAAATCCAAATGCGCTTGATCCGACTCGCAAATCCACCCTGACGGCCTCTTTACAGGATACGGATCTAGTAACTTTCTTGGTAGAATATGCTCGATCGTTAGAAGACGATGCAATGGACGAGATTTGGATAGATTGTATGACGTTTCTAAAGGATCTCCTAGCAAACCCGTTTCCACATCGGCAGACTCTACCTAGCCTCCTACAATTTGCAGCAATCTTAGGAGAGAAAGTCGATAACACAAATTTTGGGGAACAACGGAGGATGCGAAGAGAACTAGGAGTAAGTGACAACCTGGGTATTGTGTGTATATATATTCCTAACGTATAATCAGGATATCTTTCTTCGGTTGCTCACGGCGATCTTCACAACAAGGCCCATGGGTTTTACGGAAAGTAATCCAGAAAAGTCCATCGAAAGTGATGAGGTTGTGGGGATCCTAGCTTTCATTGCACCTAATTTACCCAAGGTTCTGGTAGAACCAGACCGAGTTCTGTCTGCAGCGAATACCATCTCTACTAGCGTCATTGGACCTACATTCAAATCAAGGACATTTCCGGATAATGTTTCCAAAAACACATTGGTGCTTGTTTACCAGCTCGCCAGGTTGCCCAATGCTCAGAAATCATGGAAGAAAGATTTGGGGGATGCTTTTAACGACGCACGATTCTTCTCAAACAAGGTCCCTCTGGTTGAGAGCGACTGGTTACCACTTTTGAGACAATGGGTCCTCAGCGATAAAGAGCGGATGCCAGAACTTCTATCTCGACTTACAACACCCTCTACTGCAGGTATTGTCTTTGGTGTCGGTGCTACCTCTGCCAGGTTGGAGGCCGACAGAAAGACTCAGCTCAACTTACGGCGGATCGCGACACTAATAATGGCTACCGTAAATGACCACTTCATCGCAGATCTACCTGCTGTCCAAGAGAAATTGGTTGACTTATTATCGGCAAGTTCCACATCATCGCCATCCTCCACCACTCGCGGTGACATCTACATGTTATTGCGTGCACTCGCGCTCAAGACTTCTGCGGTTCACCTGGCAATGCTGTGGCCGATCATCAATGCGGAACTACACGCAGCGATTTCTTCCGTCGTGGCGCCCGATCATAGCCCACCGTCCGACACATTCAGCAACCAATCCGTACTACAAGCGTGCAAGCTTCTCGACACCTTGCTCTGTATTGCACCCGATGACTTCCAGTTGCACGAATGGCTTTTTATTACAGATACAATCGATGCCGTCTACCGTCCGGCTCATTTCCACCCCGTCGCCCTTGTGGATGAGCTTTCAGAGGAGCTGGGATCAACCTCTCTGGCATCAACCTCAAATTTGCACTCGGTAGATTCCGTGGTGCCTCACTCCGCCACACGGCGGCCACTGATTGGTCCTGGTGGTATCAGCGATGAAATCATGATGGAAAGAAAGGACGAGCTAGTTGGCAAGGTCTTACGGCCATTCTTTGGGCAATTGAGTATCTTTGCGTTTGAGAGTACTTATTCGATGGGCGCACCAGACTGGGAGGCCTGCCGAACGGTATTGCTGAAGGACTTGTTCGATGAGAGAAGTATTGTCAAGGCGCTTTAGACTGATCGGTCTAGCAACCAAATAAGCTGGCAGGCACCAGATACAGATCAAATTAGATGGGAGAAGCAGCTATGATCAGTCCAATAGTTAGTTCATTTTCGCCTTCGTAATTCACTACTGGTGCATATGCATATGTATTCCAGAATTTTTCAAAGAAACCGGCTTTCGTCGTGCTCCTATCTGTTTCATCGGATACTTTTACTTTGAAGTAAATCACCATCGACATGTTGCCAAAAGTGCGCCTCTCAAGGTTGACATAGCGCCAGGCATCACGACGTCCAGCCTCAGGACGAAATAGATAAGGTATGCAACAAAACCTGAAAGGTCTAGGCGGTACTTGCCAAGCACGCGGCAGAGGAGAAAGTTAGCCGATCTGCTTCGAAGCGACCGCCGATTAAGTACCACCCTGACCCATTTATTCTTCATCTCATCGCTTCTCCCCCCACTCCCTCCTCTCCTCCTCTCCTCTCCTCTCCTCCTCTCCTCTCCTCCTCTCCTCTCCTCCTCTCCTCCCACTCCCCCGTCTCTCTTGCTCTCTCTCTATGAAGCATTAGATTGTGTGTGGTTTCATTTGGAAGTCTTTTGACTTGATTTTTCGGAAGGGAAATATGCTACAAGTCCCTTGCTTGCACCCTCCATGCAGTACTGCACCACTTCAATCTTTTGGTCCGCAGGTGCTAATTTTGCAATCTGTCTCAAGTCACTATTACGGGGCAAAAAGAGAGCCGAATCCATCCCGTTACACAAGTTGTGTATCATCTTCAACGAGTATGGCTGCATCGAGTCCAGATCAAAAATATTATCGCTGCTGTAACCTACTCCTCCCCATGGTGGACTAGCAAAAATAACAGTCTTCTTACGATCGAGATCGGATTTCGGGAGGTAATTGAAACAATCATCATTGATCCACGTAATCTTGTCCTCAACGCCGTAGATTGCGGCATTGTTCTGTGCACAAGCAATTACTGCAGGGTTCTTCTCAACGGCGACAACTTGTGACCAGCGTTCGGAGAGGGCAAAAGCGATAGCATTTCCGCCAGCACCAGCAAAAATATCGACTACTACAGACTTCTCAGGGTCGATACAATCTGTCAAGTCGGATGCCACTTTACTAAAGCAAAAGAGGTTAGCTCCAAATACTATAACTTAAGAATGGTGAGTATTCACTGAGCAACTGGCTCAGGTGTAACACCAAACCAAGCATCATCTGTCATGTAAATTCCATCATCGTACGCCGAGAAGATGCTGTGACGTTGATGCCAATATCTGTTAAAGAAAGTAAGTGAGCTGAAGTTGGCGAGGAGTCTACAGGCATACTTTTGAATGTCCCAAGGGACTTCTGCCACATGTGAGTAGTGATGACACTCATGAGTCAGAGGATATGAGGTGCCTCTAGAATTCTGCATTGCTTGATCCCCTTGCAATAGTTGGGTTCCGTCTTCTAGGATAGACATTGAAATTGTAGCAAACGTGATGTCTGCTTCAAGATTGACAATTTCCTCGGCAGATGATGACAAAGGACTTCCAACACTGCTTATAACAACGAGCTATTTAGATACAGGCGTCTCTACTTGGTTCTTAGTCGACAATCTTCGACTTGAGCGGCGTAGTGGCAGCGTTTCAAGACCAACACTGTTTATGTTAGATATTGATAGATGAATTTCGTCGATTCGGGGGCCACCCAGAGAAAGCCTCAAACGATTTTATATTAGGACAATCCTTTCCGACCCCAAAAGCAGATATTTTAGCTCGCGGCGAAGTACAGTGCTCCTACTGGCGTGCGTCTTTCTTGATTCTTGACCTTCTTTTAAAAGTTGTCGAGGCAGGGGTGCATTCTTGGACATCGGCTAAAGACTCTTGAGAAAGTGGAAAGCACTGAAAAGGATGCGTCCAGATGAGGGGCTTCCTATAGGAACGTGTACCGTTAAACAAGTGTCTAAAAAGGATGCAAGTCTCTAAAAAGATTATGTTCAGCCTTCCATATTTAAGCGCGAGGCTGAGTAGACCATGCAGAAGCTAGTCCTAATTTGGAGGCCAGCTTGCATCCGACCTCCAGCTACAACCAGCTCCCAAAGCAGACCTTCCTATCGATGAACTTGCACCACCATCGCTATCGCCATGTTCAACGCTCTGAACCGTTTCATATCTCGCCTGGATGCTGACAGTCCAGGCGCAAAGGCCAGTCATAGTTTTGGCATGTTTGGTTTTCAAGTCCTGAGAAACAAAAGCCCAGATCTAGGTGTAGAGCCATGGTTTGACTTTGTCATTGGAATCAACGGCCGTCAAATCGTACGCAATTTCCATACAATTTGAAATTCCTTGCTAACCATAAATTTTGACAGGAGGATTCTGATCCCACTCTTTTCGCTCAGGAAGTCCGTAACTGTGGAGGAAGTACGGTGACACTCGGCATCTGGAGCGCCAAGGTAGAATGAACTTACACTGAATTCATGGTACTGCTACTAATAAGATGCAGGGCCAAAGAACACGCACACTGCATATACCAGTGCCAAAAGAAAATCCTAGCTTAGGTCTTTCCTTGCAATGGACAGGCTTGAGCAGCGTTGCCAACATTTGGCACATTCTAGATGTACCTGCAAACTCGCCAGCCGACCTTGCTGGTCTTCTACCTTACAGCGACTACATACTGGGGACACCAGAAGGCGTACTTCATGGGGAAAGTGGATTGGGTGAACTTGTTGAAGATCATATCGGTCGACCATTGAGGCTCTACGTCTACAACAACGAATATGACGTTACACGAGAGATAACGATACACCCAAGCAAGGATTGGGGTGGAGAGGGGGCTTTAGGGTGCGTACTAGGTTATGGAGCGCTGCACAGGCTCCCTGCCCCTCTTTCAGAGCCTGTTGCTGGTCCTGGGGAAACTTTGTTCGAGACCGAAAATGCTCGGTTTTCGAATGAAGAGGTCAGAGCCGCCACGGACACGAGTGATGCATCTCAATTCTTTATTCCAGCAGCAGCTGAAGCAGACTTTTTAGTGCCAGCCCAGATAGTCGCACAACCAGTGATGTCACATGCCAGCAGGAAGAAGGAAAAGAAACATGGGCATAGCCCTAACAAGATGATGGATGACTATTTCAATGAGGGGGAGATGAAGAGTCGGGAATTGGACCATGCACCGATTGCAAAGAGCACGCCGCCTCCACCTCCACCTAAAGCCGGCCTGCCAAAGGCAAGTGAGGAGTCTGTTACTGATGCAGCGCCAAAATTGGCGTTGGCATCCCCAGTAGAAGATGAAATGGCAATGGGGAAAGCAGATACAAACGATAGTGGTGTAGACTAATGTATCATTCAACATTCATCACAGTGCTTCTACCTAGAACCTAACCCCAATGCCAAAACATCATTTGTTTTGCCTCTTTCCCGTCATAGGCCAGCACAGGCTTCGCGCAATAGATTTTTACCTTATTCATACAATAATTGCCTAAGTTGCTGCTGATGTTGCAGCACTAGTTGATGAAGTTAACACAGAAGAAATGTAAGATCAAGCTTCCAAACACGTAGTCTGCAAACGCCCTGAGTTAACGTTAGCATTTATGAGGTACGAGAGCATACATGGCTGTCGATGTACCTTTCTGGAGATACTGAGCTGAATTCTGCCTGGTTCTCGGTGTTTGTTTGTATACGCAATGAAGCTGGGGTCGCAGTTAGCCAGGCCCTCTTGATCTTGTATCAAGACTTACCCGTCAACACAAATTGGCCCACGGTAGCGGAAAAGCCAGAGAGGAAAGCATTGAATGGCTATAGCATAGTTAGTTTGTGATGCGACCATTGCCAAAAATAGGACCGACGAACGTAATTGCCAACAATAACACAGTAGACGAACTGCAAAACTCCAACAGTCACCAAAAAGCCCATAAAAATATCAATCAATTTCGTTCTTTGTGGGGTTGTATCAAGGTAGTTCTGCCAGACTGAGAGAGCGATTTCTTGGGGGGTTTGGTTGGCGGAGCTAGCTCTGGGGGTAGTTTTGACAGGAGCTGCGGGAACAGATGAAGCTGTAGTGATGGAAGGTTGGGTTGTCGCTACTGCAGAGGGAACCGGTTCGCGGTTATTGGTACGTTTGGGCGCCATTGAAGATTGTAGGAGGAGTCTGGGCTGGTTGATGAATCTGCTTGCTGGAGGCCACGAAGCTCCAAGTTGTCAAGTTGAGCCTTGCCAGGCAACCCATGTCTACTCGGATCGGCATTACATAGTCCCGCTCGGGGGCCGAGCCGGGAATGAATGGCGGGGTACAGCTCGCGTCACGAGCTTTCGGGGTCGGACGTAGAGCACAATACAGTAATGTAGAAGCTCAGTGGTTCGACCATTACCATTCCATACATCCATAAATCAAGCACACCACTCACCCTGCTCAACGTGCCACCTCCGCTCTTGCTCTGAACTTGAATTACTCCCTACAATTGAAGCCCGCTCAACATCATGGTAAGCTATCAATTGGTTGATCCAACGTGTACCCTCCAAACTAACATATGACTTCAGCCGCTCGAAACTCCCGCATACATCATTGGAGCATTGACGGCTGGCGGCGGAACCTTTGGATTCATCAAGACTGGCTCGGTACCTTCTATTGCAGCAGGTTTGACGGTTGGCATTCTGGTATACATAGCTTAGCCCAGTCCCCCATATGCCTGTTGCTGATTAATCAACAGTATTTGGTTGGAGGTTATCGCATCCAGACTGGCCAGAAGTATGGCGTTGAGATGGCATTGCTTGCGTCTATCATATTGGCAGGATCCTCGATCCCACGAGCCGTCAGAGGTCGAAAACCACTACCAACAGGATTGAGCGCCTTGTCGCTTTATGGACTTTACACATTCGGCAATGCTTACAGACTTCGCAAGTAATCTCAACGGTTGCGCGTGATATTTAGTGCTCAAGAGCAAATCTTTAGCTTTAGCAAATGTATGCATTTCAAAGAGAGACAACTGTCACAAGTGTATATTTGGAGGAAACTCGTTCTTCGTCTTGATCTAATTGACCCGCGATTGCACATTTAGGGACTCTGACACTGCTGATTTTGTAGCTTCAAAAGGGTGCTATCTAAAAAGTGCTATCTTCAAGCAGAAGAATATAATGGGGCAATTCTCATTTGTATTGTACATCAGGTCATCATATCGAGCCCTGTTCGCCACGCTGTGATCTGGTAGAAAACGCCCCATCTGCCTTGGATATCATGGTAACTCCTTCCCAATGCTCATTGCACACCTGTATTTTACATTGCGCACCAGTATCGAGAGCCTTCGTAGCCGTTCATGAATTGGCATCAATCTCGGCCCACTTGTCCTTAATTTCTTGTCTCTTGATCTTCGCAGCCTCGCGGTTCGCGGCTGTACGCTCGAGTCGCTGGGCTCGTAAACATTTGTTGACTGCCGTTTTAGCTCCGTTGCACATGCCCACCGCTTTCCACATGAAGCCCCGGGCGTGGCATTCGTCGAGGATTGTCATGACTTCCTCACAAGCTATGGTTCTGTTAGCATTCTCTCGCGTAAGGTATCCAGGTAAATTCAGTACGGGTACTGATTTATTACCTCTGTTATCTTTGGTATGTAGGTGGGGATGCATCGTGGCGTGGGTGAACGAGTTTGTGGGTATGAGATGATCGGAAGAGCGTGGTACAGTCCTGGCCATGAATTTTACGGTCGCTCGGCAAAACGAGGCGCTGCACCGATTGTCTTCCCGTTCGACTCAAATGCATCGTAGTTCCTAGCCTGGTGAAAGTCCACACCACATCTGTCTTTCACGCCAAACAAGATGGCCACGCAGCAGATATCACAGCGAAAGCAGCAAGGTATGCCACTGTACCATTACTGCTATATGCTAAGACTAACCTACCTTTACAGAGCTCCAAACACAGTACACAAACTACAAGAACGGTTTACAGCAGATAGCCCAGAAGATTGGTGACGTCGAGCAGGAAGCAGAAGAACACAAGTTTGTCCCAGCCTTCCTTCTCGTACTTCTCATGAGCTCGCCGGCCGTCGCAGGGTAGGGGATCAGTTGGCTTGTTTTCCGCAGCGGCGGCGAAGCTCACCGCTGAAGATCGTTCACTCACCGCTCGTGCCCCGGCAGACTGGTTCTCGAAACTCTTAATCCTCTCCCCGGTGATAGGAAGTGCTTCCGCATGATCAATGGCGTTCTGGTGGAGCGAACGGTGAAGGATGTAGTTCCTGCCCTCCAGACAAACTCGGAAGGCTTGAGACAGGTGCTAGAACAACTTGTGAAAGAGTACAACTCTAAGCAGACGGAGATGGAGAAGTGGAAAGTACGTGGCGCAGACTGCCCCTCTCCCTCTCAATACAGCAATACTAATGTCATCACTCTCTGTAGAAGAAGAACAATATTCAGGTCGTTCAGAACTAGGTGATGGGCACACGGATGATTTCCAGGCAGGAGCACAGGAGTTTACGTCATTGTAGGAGGGGATATTTTGGGTCGTGAGGCGGTCAGATTGGCGACGGTGCTGCAAAAAGTCTTTCAAGATACCAGATTTCAAATATGTGCCTTTGGAACGTGGTGACAACCAGTGACAATGAAGGCCAAAAACCAAGGCGACCCGACAGCTCTGTAGTCCAGGGACGTGCATCACGAGGCTTCGTGCGACATCATAGGGCATTTCGGGGAAGCAGGACTCAGACCATTGTCGTTGGTCTGATGCGTTGTACGGCCCCCTCCTTGAACGAGGCTTTGTCTTATTCGAGGGCGCCTCCAGCGTCTGAAGACCCAACAGGCAAGCAGCCTTTAGGTTCGGCCATGGCCACTTGCTGCGCTGCTGCCCTATCACGGAAGGCTGTCACGACGACAGGTAGAGAACTGTCGGGAGGTCTCCTCATCTACCAGGCTGAGCTTACACCAAGGCCAGGCTGACGGCATCCCTGCCGCTGCAGTAGTCTGGGGGAGAACGTGCTGCTGTCTTTCTGTGTGCTCTGTTCGAGGGCGAGCAGGACGCCAAAGCAGATTGTTGTTGGTAAGCGCATGATGGGATGGGATGAGATGCGATGGGATGCGATGGATGGATGGATGGATGGATGGATGGATGGATGCGATGGCAATGGGATGTGATGGGAGTTCTGGCTGAGCTGGAGCTTGGTCACCGACTCCCAACGCCTTGCCTGCTCAAGAGAAAGCACTCTGCTCGAGGGACAAATACCTAGGAAATAACAATATCAATTGAATTTAACCACAAGTCGTAAGGCAAGGCAAGGCAAGACAAGGCAAGACAAGGCAAGACGTGACAAGGCCCGATGTTGGTCTGGTCGCCTTGCGTTGCCTCGCCTCGCTTCGCCTCGCCTCAGCTCGCTCGCTCACTACTCACTCACACTCACCACCACCAACACCTCCACCTACCGTACGGTACAGTCTCCCCTCCCCTCCCCTCCCCTCCCCTCCCCCTACTCTGCCGTTCCTGAGCCACGGCCACGGCCCTAACGAAACGAGGAACGAGACTACTACTGCCAAACGTCCAGAGTTCCTCGGTCAACAAGCTAAGCTCCATTCATCGGCAGCATCATCAGCACCCAGCATCCAGCACCCAGCTCCCAGCTCCCAGCACAAGCATCACTGCCCGCCCGCTCCATCACGACAATTGCGCGCCCACCCGACCACAACTGCATTATTCCCCCACGTATACCATCCCCTAACTGATTGCATTGTTCCACATCCACTTCCACATCCTTCAATTGCTAGGCGCGCATCACTGCTGTCGGCCTCTCGGAAAAGAAACTCCCCAACCCGGCCCGCCACCCAGGTAGGCGTCCTGATCTCCCTCCATCGTGTTGTTGCCGATAGTCTGACGCGTAGGAAAGCTGCAGCACCAGAGGACCCTAGTCTGCGAGCCCACACCCACCAGCGCTGCAGCACTCGATCATCCGCCTTACAACAACGGCGAGATCTCTTTTCTTTGCCAGCTGGCAAACAAGGATACGTGCATAGTCCTTCTGCAGCTATCCTCATAACAATGGCCTCCCCTCCCAAAGACACCGAGACGGACGACGTCGAGCAACCTGAGGACGACACAATGCAAGATCCCTCTGATCTGCATGCCGGAGGCCTTCAAGGCTACGAGTTTGAAATAAAAGAGCAAGATAGATGGCTCCCGAGTAAGTCGCCAGGAAACAATCTACTTAGTGCCTGCCTTTCTAACTGCCTTCGGTTTGTAGTAGCAAATGGTTAGTCTTCCGATACCTTCCTTTGATTTGCGCGCAAACCTTCGCCGCCATATGCTCCGGGTGATCGTGACTGGAATCGCTTGGTATATTTGATCGATGATACGCGCATGCCTTCCATTTGACCACTCGTTGAACGCGCTTTGCCAACGCTCGAGTTGTGGTTGTGCCACGGAGGTCACACGTCCTATCATGTCCCACGCTTCTTCTTCGTCCCCCTCACCAGAGGCACATTGCGCTTCGAAGTCCGGGAAGAACGATAGTTCGTCAGACGCTAACATTCGTAACTTTGCTCCAGTTGCTCGGATCATGAAGACAGCCCTTCCAGAAAATGCAAAAATCGCCAAAGAGGCCAAAGAGTGTATGCAAGAATGCGTCAGCGAGTTCATCTCATTCATCACAAGCGAAGGTTGGTCATTCCAAGGGCAAGCTCTCGATAGTATTAATACATTACCGTAGCATCTGAGAAGTGTCACCAAGAAAAACGGAAAACAGTAAACGGAGAAGACATTCTGTTCGCCATGACCTCATTAGGGTTTGAGAATTATGCAGAAGCCTTGAAGATTTATTTATCCAAATACCGTGAAGTGAGTGGCCGGTCATTCATCCGCCCATCCCCAGCAATATCACTCTTGGTACCGCGGATACTCACGAGAGACTTTGCTTACTCTTCTCCTAGACACAATCAGCTCGCGGTGAAAACCAACCTAACAGGCCGAATAGCCAGGGTTTTGGATCTTCAGCAACAGGTGCGGGCGCCACGAATGCGGCTTCGTCTTCGGCTTTCCAAGCAGGTGCTGAAGGCCCAAACAATATTCTGGGCACCCAGCAACAAGAAGGCGGCGAGCATGATCCCAATGCTTATGGAGGCTTGTATGCACAAGGTGGCCACAACGGGACTGCAGGAGGAGATGGCTATTAGGGGGGTCGCGTTGGGTTGAGGATCATCCCCGAGTGCATCGTCCAGGCCCAAAACAGGCGGTGCGCTCCCTTATGATCTGTGTCTGGAAATGTTACATTCTAGTGGGTGTATTCTTTTATGGTAACGGTGTCGGGTTTGGATGGAGTGAATGGACGGGTTGGGAAGTATGGACGGTTATCGAGATATCCAACTTGAGCATGTACATGAGAGAGACTGGGTCAAAAGTATGGTGGTTTGTGTTTCTTAGATTCGTAGCTTCCAAAGCAATGGTGCCAGCCACCCAAGTACGTATGATACAGGATGGTGTAGGATAAACAGTCCATCAGTTGTCGATACATAATTATATACTTCAACCTGGGCCAACGACCGGCTTGATCTGCATGATTGAAACCATCCCGTTGCCTAGAGAGAGCTGGATGAGTCGCCAGTCACGTGTCGATCTTATCAATCCACCGATTAGCAGCACGGGAAAAAAACACTCCCGCAAGCACACGACACTTTGCATTTCTTTACCATTTGCCTCGTCAACACATACTGCATTCTGCATACAATCATTCTTTCCATGATACCTTTAGACAACCTTTATATCGCGCAATATGCCCACGGCATCTGTGGTCCATCCCACCTTAGCTCATTCGACTGCGAAACCAACAAAGCCCCTCCTCCGACGAAGCATCACCCACTCCGGCACAGTTCGCAAGGCTGAAGATGCTGGTTTGGATTCGAACTTACTCTCTACCCCCCTCAGTCCGAATAAAAGAGCACGGGTCTCCTTCAACCCCCATATCGAAGAAAAGGTGATGCGAGGCAGAAGCCTGGATTTGATCAAATCGGAAGTCATAAGAGCAATCGAAGCGCATGCTCGAAATGACAATGAGGAATATGACATTCTGAAGGATGTTTTTACGCCGAGGCAACGCGGTGAGGACAGTGCTGGGGAGGATGGTGTGGAGGAGATACGAAAGTATGTGCTTGCGCTGACCACTTATGTTTCTCTTCTGGGCAAGAGCTGTTCTGGGCTTGTCAAAGCAGTCCTTGATTGCGAATGGTTAGGCAGAGATGAGACGTTTGTCAAGGCTTATGTGCAGTTTCTGGGGAACTTGGCTAGTGCGCAGGGCTCTTATGTTGGTTTAGTCCTGGTTATGCTGGTAAAGAATTTCACTGGTGGTAAGCTTCCTCCATGTCCCACAATCTACATAAAGACTCACATCTGTCGTGCAGTTCGAATATCAAGTGGTCGTCTTCCCGGCTATTCGGATGTCACCCGGGAACGGCTTATGTCTAGAGTACATTTTGCTTTGCAGTATCTCTTGCGGCTCATTCCCTCAGCTAGCGGAACCTTGTCTCCTATCCTTGACCGGAACTTCCCATATGCCGATGATTCGAAAAAGGTCCATGTTACATATATCGAGAACTTGACACGGGTCATTGACTACGCTCCAGAGCTGAAGACAGATATATATGCTCTGATCACGGACAGACTGGTGAAGATTGATGTTCAGATGCAGGTAGACCTAGATAATCTAGACGACGAAGTGACGGCTATAATTGTGCAAGCAATTTCCTTGCAACCGTTTGAACGGTCGTTGAAAGTAGACGAAGAGGATTCGGACGACAGTGATACGGAGTCGGTTACCAGTGATGACGATACCCCAAGCGATGCAAAAAGAATCAAGGAAATTCGAGGCAATGTAGAAAAGATGGACGCAATACTTGACCTTCTCTTTTCTCTGTACGAACCTTACTTTTCCGATCCAAACAGTGCGGAAGCTGCCTCCATGTTCGATACACTGCTTGGCCATTTTCAGAACATCATCCTTCCAACATATCGGTCTCGCCACACTCAATTCCTCTTATTTCACTTCGCTCAAACTGCCGAGCACTTCGTTGATCAGTTTGCCGGTACATGTATAGATCTGGCGTTCCGCGCAAATAGGCCTGCAGTCCTCAAACAGTCGTCTGCGGCATATCTTGCAAGCTTTGTAGCCAGAGGCGCACATGTCCAACCTGTGGTAGTGCGCAAGGTTTTCGAGGTCATTGGAACTAATCTAGATCATATTCGAACACAAAACGAGGTTACCTGCCGTGGACCTGATCTCAGACGCTTCGGTACTTTCTATGCTATGACACAAGCGCTCCTTTATATATTTTGCTTCCGCTGGCGTGACTTGCTCATAACCTCTGAGGTATTCGATGACGATGATCCAGTAGTTATTTTCGGTCAAGACCTCCCTTGGGCACCGGGTATCAAGGAGACTGTATACAAGACAATCCACTCCAAATTAAATCCGCTCAAGATCTGTTCTCCGATAATAGTGGCAGAATTCGCCAAGATAGCAAACCATCTAGGCTTCTTCTACGCTTTCTCAATCATAGATTCCAACAAAAGGATCAGACTCAGTCAGTTCTCAAGCGGAGCGGGCGACGGTGCTCTGAGAGATACAGGCAACGGTAGTAATAGCGAGAGCTGGCATCAACTTGATACTTACTTTCCCTTCGACCCTTACCAGTTGCCAGTATCAAAACGCTGGATTGAAGATGATTATGTACAATGGCGAGGCATCCGTGGTCTCAATCAGGATGAAGACGATGAAGACGATGAAAGTGGCGAGGAAGGAGACGATGATATCGCCAATACTGAGGAGGATGATACTGCCACAGATGACGAATAAAAAGACTCCTTGGTTGTACTCATTTTTGCTGCTTTTTAGGGTTTAGCAATGGCGTTTTTATTGGTATTGCCGGATGACAAAATGATGCAAATTTCGGGCGCAAGGGTTCTCTTTTGGGCTGGCGATTCATTAGCAGTGCATAAAGACTACACATCCAAAGTGCGCAGAAAGTTTAGAACAAGTATAACTGTCCTGACAAAGAGTCCTATTCATTTGACTTTTCTATTGTCTCAATAGTGATATCCTTTGTTGCAGGTTAGGCGATTGTGACTTGAAATCTGACGAGACAAATTGATCATATTTAAGGCTGCCGTATTAAGCTTATCATATATACCTTACTCTTCCATTCATTTAAACCACCAACCCTATTCAGACCCTTTGATCAGCGCTCTGCTATGTCGTCGATTGATATTACGTGGTAATAACATAGTATTACTTGTTGAATTCGATATCTGTGGTATCATGGGTCATACTAATAATTGAAATAAAGCTGAATGTTTGATTATTAAGGCACATGTGTATACAACATGTCTCATTTTGCTGCTTGCTTTTAGGCACTCTTAATTCTCCCGCAAATCAGGATGGTTGCATTTACTCACACTTGCTAATGTTTAGATGAAGTTTGCACAAGTGGCTTTATTATTCTCCTTGATTCACAGCATTACCAGTCTACTAAAAAAGATTATTGACTCGATTTCAACTTACAAATCTGAAAACAACGACAGTGGACTAGTATATTTTCAAAAACCCCCAAACTCATTCGTGTTGATATTATTAATATGCAGGTAAAATATTGTCAACTTGTTTGACAGTAATAATTAATACAAGGTATATAGTCTACTTCTAAAAAGATTTTTAAAAGAAAATTGAGATATATATTTTAATCTGTAATATCACCTATACAATAAAAAATAAATAGTTAAATAACATAACCCAAATCTGTGTGAGAGCAAAGGACTACAAATGAATTTCAGCCTTGTCCTTATTTAATACGATAATCACTTCCACAAAGAGAACTATAACTCTAGCTCGGTTTCCAGACCCTTGTTATATTCAAGAACTACTAAATATAAAAATATAAATACAGCTACCTATGTCTAGCTATTCTCTGCTTTCTAGTAAAGTGTTACCCTGCGTCAAACCTAATGTTTTTCTGCTATAATATTATAGAGAATTTTTTATAATACCGTAGCTTGACTATATCTTATAAATCGCTATACGGTCATGTTATAAATAGGAAATTTCCTGCTAAGGAATTAACAGTCAATGTTCTATAACCAAGATTATAATTTGAAAAGATAGATTAGATATAGTATAGCTTTTGTGGAGTTTCGTCGATCTAACCCAACCAATTTATCCGTATTATATTATACCTTAGATCGAAAAGAAAACCAACAGACGTAAATCAAAGACCCGGTCACTATATGAATTAACTGCAGACATTGGTTTTGAAAATAATCTCTTGATTAGAAGTATAGTACAGAAAAAAGCCCAAACATGGCTTACTGTTAGACTTGGAGGTCAAGGTACCTGTTATAATATAAATTGCGCAGCAGACGGGTCATTCACCACCCACTATCTGCGCATGTCGCTATCTTATAGTCCTTAGCGTATATCGCTTAAATTAGCGTGGATAAGGGGGGAGCAAGACGACATTAAGACTTGTGCAAGGCTAAAGCATCTAGGCAAGATTATGTAATTAAACTGTATAGCTCCTCCTTGTGAATAAGATTAGACGATATAAATATATGCCACAATACTTGCTAAAGTAGAGAAGAATGTGTTGTTTCTGTAGTTGGTTGTGCTCGATAATATTAAAGGCATTTGAGGTAATGGAAGCGAGCTGAATATGCTCAATCTCGAGGGTTGCCAACTGCTACCTAGCCCACACCTCAAGCCCAAAAAGGTACCTCTTTCAACATACGCCCCAATCCAACACGCAACTACAGTCTCGATCGCAACCACAACCACGCGCCATGTAGCATGCACAAGACAAGATGGAGAATCGCCTTCATCAGGAGCGACGCCTTTCAACAATGGAAACATATAAGCGGAAAGGTAGGGCAGAGCTGATAGCAATAAGCCGTGAGTTAAGAAGGGAGTGGCGAGCAAAACGCCAAGGGGATCGACACCTGATGATCGATGGCGCGAAGATACCAGTGGAGCGCTTGATAGGCATTCCAAGAGCAACTCGCTTCATGAGGAAGCTTGTCGCCGAAGATGCTATATCCGACTATATGAAGGGTAAGATGGAGGCAAACACCATCAAAGCTCGACGTGCTAGACATATCCTAGCAAAATATGCTCTTAAGAAGTCTTGGCGGGTTATGCGATCCAAATTTCAGCCACAAAGTCAGAGAGAGGAAAACGTAGAGCTAGCACAGGTACGACTCCCAAGCATTCCGAACTTGAGAAGAAAGACGGCAGGTGGGCCTGTACCAGCAAGATACTGTCCCGCAATTCTCCCAGCAAAATCGTTCCCAAAACAGCCATCTCTTGATAAAAACGGCATCCCTTCCTACTTCGACCTCCAGGTATACCACCACTCCACTGAGGAGAGAGAAGACGCCATCGCGAGAAATAAGGACTACTTGATACAGCGGATGGCATCCGATAAATGGCTTGCTTTGGAAGGTCGACCTCCAGTCAACGACGAGGCAGTTGGTCGGGCACCGCCAATTTCAAAGAGCCGTTTAATCGAAATCGCACAAATTGCTACCGAAAAGAACTTGATCAAAAAGTCACGCGCCAAGACCGACAATAGTCTTCCTCCACCAGCAGTTAAAGGACGTAGTAATTCATTTGCCTGGGACCAGCACTTTCTAGCTGACCGGGCAAAGCCACCGATGACCGAGAAAGTGCCCGAACTGCCAGCAAGAACCCCGACACTTGTACCCTCACAATTCTCGGGCAAGAAGCCAGAATACGCGAGCCAGAGAACCCCAGCGAGCATCATCCGCACTCGGCCACCAATCCCATCGAGCTTTAAAGATTCTCCACATGTTCGAAAAGTCTCTTTTAGTTTGCCGGAAGATCATAGTGACTCAAAGTCGAGGAAATCATGGAAGGAGAGAATAAGAAAAAGCAAGCAGGCGGGGATCGATAGAAGACTCATCAATCGTGACTCTCCCACCCCAATGCCATCAAAGGCCTGGAAAGTCTCGAATCCAGCAACACGCCGAGAAAGAGATAGCTCAAATTCCCATCTCATACCCGAGGCAATTCAGGGGCCTGTGGTTCCAGTTGCGAGCCGCTCATCTCAAGCAGCGCAAACAGTTGGTAAAGGCAAAGATCGACAATCAGCTGCAGCCCGACGAGCTATACATGCAGGTGATGAAAGGAAAGAATCTGATTTAGCTACAGGCATCGAAGCAGCCAAAATAATTGGAAATAACGGGAACGGTACTTTAGCTGAAGACCTTGAAGCACTTGCTTTAGCTCGAGTCAGAAGAAGCCAGCCAGTCAATACCAACGAAGTGGTTGATTTAGGCGAACCAATCTCTGCAATAAATATAGCTAACCAGGCCAAAGAATCACCGGAAGGCATTCAAGCAGATCAGGGCGTTGGTAATAGTGAGGTACTTGCTTCGAACGAAGCACTTCAAACACTCCAACGTCGGTTGTGCACATTTGTACACCAGATTGCGGAGCTTTCAGATGAAGGCGAGGCACTTGCCACGTTTAAATTCAAACCCGAGCCGGTGGCTTCAATTCATGGCATGCAAATTTCGCATGAACGGTTGGAGGCGTGTGTAGAGTCCATTAGCCAAGGATCACAACGTAATAGATTCCGATCGCTTGTTCGCCAGGTACCAGCGATAGTGCATGAAGAAGCTGTGATGTCCGGAATTGATTCGCCTCAAGGATCATCAGGTGTAACAGCAGCAAGCAAGCCAGCCACAGTTAGCCCAGAGCTAGAAGCAAGGCTTTTCATGAGAAACTTACAACTTCTAGAGAAGGAAGCGTACGATAATGATCGCCATGGAGCGAGAATTGAGGCTAGTCCTATGAGAGAAGATGGCAATAAGTCGCCAGACACTCAAAGATGTGTGCTGGAAAGAGGGAGGCACATGCAGCAGCAGGTACGTGTATAAGAATTTGTTTGGGATGTGCTGTGTCTTGGGTCGTTGCTCATTACCCAGTTGTTGTGGTTGTGGTGGTTGTCGTGGTTGTCGTGTCGTTGTGTCGTTTTGTCCGTTTCAGTGCTGCGTGCTGACTAACTTCCCACTACAGCCCCACCCACAGCGGTATCTCGCCGGTCCAGCCAATGGCGACAACAACACTCCCAGTCCCGTGAGTACCACCTGGATCTCCACCTGAGCCTGCACCTTCCTCTCGACGACAGTGGCCTACAAATACTGACTATGTCATTCAGGAGCATCGAAATTTTACTTCCAGTGCAGCCAGCTTCAGATTTCCCTCGTCCCCTTTGGAGCAGGATCAAGCAGCCGGGGCTGCAATAGACCCTGCCTTAGACTGTCATCTGGACGACATGGAGGCCTCTAGGCTTTCTGTCCGGCCGCAGGCCGTATCAGCCATGGTTGAAGATGCCCGACAGATGCAGAAGCAAGTCTTTGAAGACTGTCGGAAGGCGGGCAAGGACCCTCCAAAATATACGTTGCTGCAGCTCATTGGCAAAGGTGCTTTTGGCAGAGTCTACAAAGGGTGAGTGTCCAGCCAGCTGAGCTCGTAATTAATAGCACGACTGACATCTTTGCAGCAAGGACATGCAAACTGCGGCTGTTGTTGCTGTTAAAATCATTGATATTGATGAAAGCGACACCATCAACCCGCGGCTGGCAGATGCATATGGCGATTTCATCAAGGAAGTCAACGCTTTAACTGCACTAAGTGAAATCAATGCTCGCAACATCAACAATGTTACAGAGGCCCTCCCAGTTGGCAAATCAATGTGGATGATCACGGAATATTGTGCCGGTGGTAGTGTGTCTACTTTGGTAAGCCTCAGAATTAACCACACACATGACTTCCAGCCACCTCTAACGTTCCATAGATGAGTCCTACCAGACCAGGTGGTCTCCAAGAGAAGTGGATTATTCCAATTCTACGCGAGGTCGCCGAAGCCATAAGATGGGTGCATTCGGTGAAGATAATTCACAGAGACATCAAGTGTAAGTCCTCACCTCTACTAGCAAGCCTTTGTTTAATCCTTGACTCTTAGGCGGAAATGTTCTTATCACGGAAAAGGGCGAGGTTCAGCTCTGTGATTTTGGTATTGCAAGCATGTTGGAGACCAAGATCGACAAGAGAAAGACAGTAATTGGCACTCCTAACTGGATGGCACCAGAGTTATTTGATGAGCAAGTCACATATGGCCAGGATATAGATATCTGGGCTTTCGGAGCCATGGCTTATGAGATTGCAACTGGAAGTCCGCCAAATGCAGGAAAGTCTCTTGACCAAATCGGAAGAATTCTTAAACAGTCGGCGCCTCGCTTGGAGAGCGATAGCTACTCGGACGGGTTGCGTAGCCTTATAGCCTATTGCCTGGAACCAATTCCAAGCGCACGCCCGTCCATTGAAGATGTAGAGAAACATCACTACATTTTTAACACGACTTCTACACACCCAACCTCTTCCTTAACGCAATTGGTCAAGGCATACAAGATGTGGGAGGATCACGGTGGCAGCCGAAGATCCTTATTTATACCTGGTGGTGCAGCAGGTCCCTCTGAATCTAACAACGACACTGCTATAGAGGAGTGGAACTTTAGCACTACTGTGGCATTCGAGCAGGAAGTCGGTCTTAGTGAGAATCCACAAGATGTGTTTGATGCATACGGCACAGGGGTGGAACTTGACACTAATTTTGTCCAATCTCGGCCAAATCAATACAAAGGTCGGCGTCGGCCTCCACCACAGAGTCTCCCGGTCTTAAGATATCCGATTGAGGTTGTTTTCGATCCTAACACAATCTCGAATTACAAGGACAATAGTGCTCAACAGTATGGTATCAACCAACAGCCATCATCTGACCTACCACTACGGGATGATTCATCTGCGTCCATCGTTGACACTATGATTGACCTTGGTGGGCATGATCCGCAGACTGGCTTATCAAGCTTCCCAGATATGGACACAATCAAAGCTGGCCGTCGAGGACGTGATGAGATGATAGATGATTATAACACGGCTTCGCAGGACTTCAGCCGGCCCGCCCTAAGTGACCCAGAGCCACTTAACAACAATCGACGCACTCAAGATTGGAAGTTCCCATCTATGGCACCACCCGCGTCTGCGGACCCCGAAATTTCCAGATTCCCGACAAGCTACGAGACGCCACGGCCATCGGTAACTCCTGGCTCTGGTGGTCGCCCAACTCTGGTCCACCATCCAACTGAACCACTAGGAGGTGCCTTTGGTGGGTTAGCAGCTAGTACGAGCACCACTGATCGTATGTCCATGAATTCTTTGATAGATCTTGACTTCAGTGTCCCTCAACCAATTGATTACACCCTTCGCCCATCTACAGCAAATTCTGATGTTGGATCTGTTACAAGCGAGCAAACATCAACTCGTAATCCGTTTGAGTTTGAGCGTCATGCATCAAGAGTTCTTCCACAATATGACGGTGCGGATGACTCAATGGAGCCCGAGATCTATGTTACTGAGGAAGCATCTTTGTCTCTACATCAACGGAGCAACAACCCTTCGCGTGATCTTAGCGATGTTTCTGATTTTTCAACATCTGACGTTGATGGCTCCCAAAGAAATAGCGAATCTCGATACTTTTCTGAGGCTTCAGACACAGACTACATATCCATGCCGCCACCACCACCTCGACCCAGTGGTCAAGCCCAGCTCGGTCAAAATACGCTACCACAACCTCCATCAGCTGCAGCCTTATCGGGTGAAGCTTCTGATACGGAAATGTCAAGTGAATTCCATCGGATGATCGATGGTTTGACTGATCAACTTCAAATATTCCGCCATTCTTACGAAGGTCTGAAGCCTACTACCATTACCCGACGTCCTAGCCAGAGGCGGGAGCAAGATGAAGCCACAGCAACTTAGGCTTTCACCCAATGATTATCATAGCCCGGCAAATATCCAACACTAGAATCTCGGTTTCGCTCTACTAGAGATTTGCGTCCAAGAGAATGGCAAGCAGCTCACGACTTCCTCCGTTGGATTTATGATCGTGTTTGAATTTCGTCCTCAAGTAGCAGCCTTCTAGCGCATTTGGACCCTTCGATCTTAATTGATCTCTAGTCCACTTCTCTCCTTTTCATAATCCAAAGAACTTTTTGTTAAAGCTGGTTCAGCCAGTATGAGCCCTCTCAGGCTCTGGGAGACATGATGGCTAGTCTACAATCAAAAAGTATGAGTTTTCTATCTTTTGTTTCTGCGGCGATTGAACGGGATAGGCAGGCACGGCGCAATTGAGAAAGGGGCATATAGCAGGCGTCATAAGTGATTGGTCTTGTCGGGAAGAATTTCATAAAATAAATTCGGTTTCGAAACTGCTTTCTACAACTGATTGTTCAGAGTAAACATATCGATTTTTCCTTTTTTGAAAGAAGTTCAACGTGATCCTTTAGCATTTGCTATTAAACTATCCTTGAAAGCTTGCCATATGTCCCAGAAGTAACGTCTGATATTTCTCTACACACTCCCCGATCCTCACAAGCACAGCAGCAGCTAACATTCTTACCTTTTCGTCTTCCTCACTTCCCCCTTTGCCCACCTTGCCAAAAACACCCTCGACCCACTGCTGGGTTTCTAACAGCTCTCTCCCATGTGCCTCTACTACTTTTCTCTTGTCCTCGTTCATTTCCAGTACTGTAAGGAGACCAAATAAAACTGCCTCAGTGACCGCATTATCACCGTATGCCTGCATCCTTAAATTCAGCAGCAGCTCCCAGAATTCGAAGGTCATCTGAGGCAGTGATAACGTGGAAGGTCCTGAGAAGTGTAGGAGTAAGGCTAAGGTTTTAATGAATAAAGAAAGCAGATGTGGCTGGAAGACAACATTGTTGCGGGAAGAACCAAAAGCTCTCAGATATATGAAGAATCGGCCTGTTAATGGAAAGAAGAACGAGGTTGAGACTAGCGCAGCTAGTGTGTTGGTGGTTGCTTTTTTACGTTTTGATTCCAATGAAATTCTCGAGGAGAAAGTGCGAACTTTCAGAATGTCGGGGCCAGTAACTTTATCAGCTAATTTTGTAGCCAAAGGAGCAATCATGGTCTGTATCAGATTGGTGGATAGAGATTCAAGAGCAGAAGGTACACTTAACAGTGGAGTGGCGTAAATTGCGTGCATACTTTCTGGCAGCGCCTTGGATGGGAAAGACGAGGCGACTGATTTCTTTCCCATCAATTCTGTGCTCTGCGCGCCAAACCCACCAAGTTCTCTTGCACTTAGACCAATTGTGGTCAGGATTGAGGCTCTCTGGGATAAGGAATAGTCACCATCAAAGAAGGTCTTAGCAAACCATTGGCCCATTCTTTTGGGTTGTGCGACTAAGATAGCAATCATGCCTTGCAGGCGCATGTCGTAAAAGTCTTCAAGATCATATTTGTCTTGCAACCCTACAAGCAAGGTAGCAAGCTCTTCGGAATGTGAACTAACTTCTGTACCAAACTTGGCTTTCCGTCGAATTAATGACGGTGCTGTGGAAAGTGCTAGCTTTTGTTTGTCATAATTTTCATTGTCTCGGAGGTAGGCAATAAGGTCTCGAATATAGACTGGAGCTGCAGCCTTGTTCCGAGTAATTAGAGTCGGATCCTCATCTGAGTCATCTCCATCTGAATCCGGTTTTGTGTACGGTGTAAGGCCATCGTCGTCATTATCAGACCTTATGTCCTCTTCGTCATCTTGGACTTCCTCGATAGCAACAATCTTCGAGCTGCCCCTGGGTAGATTGGGTTGCACCCTCGACGAAAAGGCCCTTGGAAGTGATTTCTGTTGTTTTGATGCACTTGGACCGTTACGCAGCTTGAGAGGCTCGAGGGAACCAATAGCATCACTAATGAAGACAAGATTCTTATACCATTTTGCTTCAGCAGTAGCAAGATCTTCCAACTTAAAGTCCATCCGTCTGTCTCCCTCGTCGACAAGGCTCGACAGTGCTTCACCGGTAACCATTCCTAAGAACCTTGCCCGAGGAGATGATGTAGATAGTCGATTCGAGACGGCACTGAGATGGGTTCCTGATCTCAAAAGTAAACTAAGCTGCAAGGGCGATTTTCGGTGAAGGTAACCCGCACAAAGGAGTAAAACTTGCGCATGCACTAAACAAGACATCAGAAAAATAAACAATGAGCTGTGAGCCATTTTCCAGCTTCATACCTTCTTGTTGTAAGATAGGAGTGTGTCTAATATACAGTTGATCTCCAAATTGCTGGAGACTCTTCTCAAGGACCATCTCAAGATCAATTTTCTTGTCTGAAAGAGCTGCGATTGCAGCACGGCGTATTGAAATTCCATCTCCAACACCAGCTCCCGAGGAACTTGTCAACCACGCTATTAGATGGCCATGCATAGATGACCCTTTCGACATTATTTTGTCAATAAAGTTAGCTGCTGCTGAGATTACTACAGTGTCTGCTTCCCACCACTTGGAATCATCCTCTGAAGTGACCATGGCTGAAAAGTGATCCTTCGATAGAAATCGAAGGGCATTGTGAAGGAAGTTCTTCTGTTCAGAACTCGGTAGTGAACAAACTAGTCTAGACAATTCGTCTGAATAGTCGCGAGGTCCGAGCAGCGTGCCAGTGAGGATTTCCCTAGAGACTTGCTCTGTTATACTGTCAGCCACGCAGACCAGTGTGATAATGATGCTAGTCCAGCTTACCGCCGTGCCCAAGGCGAAGTGACTTGCCAAGCAATTCAGCGCAATTCTTCCATCCATCATCCGGTTCCGAGGGGAGACATGTAATCATATAAGCAATATTTCGACCCAGCCAACTGCTATACAGACGGCCGTTTGCGATCCAGAATATTTGCTCGGCTTTGTTAACTGCACCGTTGATGATATGCTCGGCTTCAGCAGAGACTCCAAGCGTTTTCCCGCTCCCAAGCAGACCTAATAACTCTGACCAGAGCGCCTTTTGCTTTCCCGGAGAATTTCCGTTTCTGGTGGTGCGCCATATCAGGTTTACACTCTCATTACCTTGGAGCAATGCTGCTAGAGCTTGTAGTAATATTGTTAAGTTCGGTAGGACGTCAGAACTATCAATCGTCTTTTTGTTCTCCTTCGATATTTGGATAAGCTCTTTCATGCGATGCAGGATAGCGTTGATTCCAGCCACACCTCGCAAGCATGTTAACAATAACGCCGCTGCTGCGGCGTCTGGCTTTCCTGGCGTATCATGATCTTGAAGAACCGTCCAGAAATTCAAGAGTATATCTGTGACCAAGATCTGGGTCAACTGGGCTGCCTGGGGACTGGGGGTAGTGATTGTGAATCCTGCCTCTTGGCTGCAGAGAAACTGTAGAGCTGAGTTCAATCCATCGAGGTCAGGCTCGTTGCGAAGAAGCTCAAGGGCATCCTCTGAAGAAGAAACCACAGTGACTCTCCCATTTGTTCTTTTTAGGATGGGTTGCTTGGCTTCAACCAGAGTACGCTCATCTTCTGGGGTTGATGCTTTGTAAGAGATACTCACTGGTGACAGTATATCCATAGCGACATGGAGATGGATGATATTTCTAGAGCGTAAAGCGGGCAGGGGATCGAACAACAACTGTGCCCGGAACAAAGAAGTACCGTATTATATACGACACGACTACCTAGGTACCTAGGTACGATATGTATTTTTGGTGAATTGTCATGTGACGTGTCCACAGCGCTACAGCGCTTATGATAACGATAGCGCTTGCCTTGCCTACCACTTCAAACGAACCTCTCTAGCACACCTATCTACTCTTCAAGTTTTTATTTTGCCCTCTTCTCTCATTCTGTAGTGTTAAGGGCGGCGCAAACTGTGGAATGTCCCAACCTGTTATGGTCTCTGGCATATTACTGCCGCAGATGGCCACCTCATCACGCTGGTAAATGACCCAATCATTCATTGAATTATTGTTGGTGCTTGGAGTACAACTCATGCTTATATAGCTATCTAGGGCCTATCTACACCATATTGCACGACATCCTGGACCATTTACCGATGAGGCCTTTGATCCGAATGAGGAGGTTGCGACATGCCTCGGAAATATGAATATTCTGTAAGTATTAATGTCACCATCCTTGAACCTGTACTAATCATCGGACAGGGTTATGTCAGTCACCTAGCATCTCATCGAAGCTAGCTCACTAATATGTAAATAGTGGAGCTGGAGGACTTGGATGTGAGATCCTAAAGAATCTTGCTCTATCAGGCTTCAAGAAAATCCATGTCATAGACATGGATACTATTGATGTATCCAACCTAAATCGCCAGTTCCTTTTTCGACATAGCGATGTTGGCAAATCCAAAGCGGAAGTTGCAGCTAGCTTTGTGGAGAAACGAGTTAAAGGGGTATCAATCACATCCCACAATTGCAGGATTCAGGACAAGGATGAGGACTTCTACATGCAATTTGGGATCGTTATCTGTGGCCTGGACAGCATCGAGGCTCGGCGATGGATCAATGCCACGCTCGTGAATATGATCGACGAGGATAATCCTGATAGCCTCAAGCCATTGATCGACGGAGGCACTGAAGGCAAGTCTTGAAATGCAATGGAGATCTGTTTGTAAGGAGAACTAATCAATAGCTTAGGTTTCAAAGGCCAGTCCAGAGTTATCCTCCCTACATTGACATCTTGTATTGAGTGTCAGCTGGACATGCATGCCCCGCGTGCTGCAGTTCCTCTTTGCACACTTGCTACCATCCCTCGACAGCCAGAGCATTGTATTGAATGGGCCCATATCATCGCATGGGACCAGGAAAAGCCATTTCCTGATGTTGACAATAAGTTGGATAACGACGACCCAGAGCATATAACCTGGCTATTCCAGAAAGCCCTTGCACGAGCTCGAGAGTTTAGCATCAGTGGGGTTACATATTCTCTGACGCAGGGAGTAGTCAAAAACATCATACCGGCAATCGCATCTACCAACGCCATAATTGCTGCTAGTTGCTGCAACGAAGCTTTCAAAATTGCAACATCATCAAACCCAGCTCTAGGAAACCCCGAAGATGGCGAGAACTATATGATGTACAGCGGCAACGAAGGTATTTATACATATACTTTTCGACATGAGCGAAAGGAAGATTGTTCCGTGTGTGGTCAAACCGCAAAGACACTGGCTGTCGATGGCGAGTCAACGCTGCAGGAATTTATCGAATCATTGGCTGCACGAGCAGAAGCTCAACTGAAGAAGCCCTCGGTACGAACTGCGGAAAGCAAATCATTGTACATGCAAGCACCAGAGAGCTTGGAGCTGAAAACTCGATCAAATCTGGAGAAGAAACTTAACGCTCTCATCAGCGACGGTGACGAACTGGCAGTCACAGACCCTGCATTTGCAACGGTCTCATTCAGATTTAAGATTCAATTCAAGTGAAGCTATTGGTCACCCATCGAAAACAGATCAAAAACCAAGCACTTATTACGGACAATCGCTGGAGCGGCGCAGATGAGGCTTACTTTAAGCCACGGATAAAAAGAACATGCAATGAATAAATGGAATTACGAAACCATCTAAGCTTTGGTGGTCTATACCCGACCTAGTATAAGCCCTGTGCCGATTCAACGCCATGGTCCGAAACTCCTGCAAATGCTATAGATGTGATGCCGCTTCGAAAGACCCCGTCCATTATCCGTTCATATCATTCAGAGCATCCTTTACCTTCTTGCATTTGGCCTTGAGCAAATTCACTGATTCCAAGAACATTTCATCACTCTCCCACTGCCCTGTGCTTTCAACAGAAAAAATAAAATGATCCCTGACTCGGCCTAGCTTCACCTTCCCATTGAATTCTTCATGCCGCAAACATTCTCTGCTGACAGTGTCCTTCATAGGATCTGCAACAACTGCTTTCTTTTCGCCCTCGTAGCCCTCGTATGCTGTTCCCTTTTTTGCGTCTTTCTTCGTGACGGTCTCGAGCTCAATCACACCTCTTGGAAAGCACCTGGCAAATTTGATAGCATCTTTCCCTAAGATTGGCTTGACAATATTGATAACCGGCAAAAGTCGATATGACGCTGTAGCAACTGGGGAGAACTTGGCATGATCACAGCCAACGCCTTTGATTGCGTGCATCTCAATATCGATGCATTGACCGGGTCGCATTTTTGCCAACAAGATATCAGGGTAAACCGGTGCTATGGCATCATTACCACTGAAGTATTTCTCTTGTCTGCCAAATGGTGCGAATTTGATATCCTTAGCATAAACGTGCGCATTATGGTATGCCTTGTGAGGGTCAGTTTCCCCTCTAGCAGCATTCGGGTTACGTGTGCATTCGACTTGAAGGGTGAGACGAATTGTGTTGTAGTCGTAGCATTTAGCAAAGGTTTCTTCTTTTGGTACATCGTCTGCGGGCTTTGGCCACCACTTCAGCCAATTTCGAATGCCTTCCGGTGAGCCTTTGAATGGAACAAGACCAATGCGGGCAGACAGAACTTCGTCTTGAATTATGGAGGTATTGTTCTCGATAAAGCAGTACTCGATGGCCACAGTAGGAATCTCAGCGATCATAATGCGCCGAAAAGCATTTGCAACGGATGCATCTAAGCCAATGAGAGAGAAAGAAGAATCAAACTTTTCGTTTTTATGGAATTGTACTTTGAAAGTGTCTTGGAATCTTGCGGCATCCCACGAGTGGTCCTCCCCAGGGTAGTGGCCGGGAAAGTCGACGGAGGTAACATCTGTGACTGTCTCTGCGTTAACTCCCACGAGCTGTAATATGAATTAGTATCGAGCTTGGCGTAGAGAGCAGAAAGAAAAACCTACTCTCCGCCTCTGTATCTCCGCCTGGGACGGTTGTGCAAAGGGTGCCATTGTTGACCATGCATGCGAAGCTGATGATCGTAGCGGGGCCTTTGGTGCAGACAAATGTTTAAGAACTTTTTTTTTTGGAGGATGCGGATTAACCTAGGCCCGGTTGGTCAACGCCGGCGAGCCAGCTACACGTGATGAAGTTTTCTGCTAACAACCTAACAACCAATGGGGAGCTAGGAGTCTTGGCTTATTCGTGAACATCATACATTTCGACAGAGGGGCGGCAAGACGACATTTCACCAGGATCAGGACAATCTCTACTCCAGAGACGTAATTGCTAAGGCCAACGTCTGGTTTCGATATACAATTTACTCTCGTCACCGACCGCAATGGCAGCATCGCTCACCCGGCTGGCCGGCCGAAGTACGAAACGGCTTTGTCTGCGACCTGCACTTCCTAAAACCTCAGCTCCAAGAGCTTCAATACGCGCGTTCTCGGCCGCATTGCCTCGAAGATATGCTGAGCCTTACCAAGGAACTCGATTGATTCCCACCGATGAGAATTTCGCCCATCCTACCAACCTAGATGACTATCAGCATCTCAACATTACCCCCGACTCGAATTTACAGGATGCTGAGAACATTGAGAATAGGAAGATCAGACATTATACAGTGAACTTTGGGCCTCAGCACCCGGCTGCTCATGGCGTGTTGCGACTGATTCTGGAGCTCAATGGAGAGGAAATTGTCCGATCAGATCCTCACGTTGGGCTTTTGCACCGAGGCACTGAGAAGTTGATCGAATATAAAACTTACCTACAAGCTCTGCCATACTTCGACCGGTTGGACTACGTATCTATGATGACCAATGAGCAATGCTTCTCCTTGGCTGTTGAGAAGCTGTTAAATGTGGAGATTCCCGAGCGCGCCAAATGGATCCGTACACTCTTTGGAGAAATCACAAGAATTTTGAACCATTTAATGTCTGTTCTGTCTCACGCTATGGATGTTGGAGCTCTTACGCCTTTCTTGTGGGGATTTGAGGAACGAGAGAAGCTCATGGTAAGATGGTATTCAAATGATGTAAGGACATTTGCTAAAGGAAAACATCGCAGGAATTCTATGAACGTGTGTCTGGTGCTCGTCTCCATGCTGCCTATATTCGACCTGGTGGCGTCCATCAAGATATTCCAGTCGGTCTTCTCGATGATATTTATCAATGGGCTACTCAATTCGGCGATCGTATCGACGAGACTGAAGAGTTATTGACGGATAACCGAATTTGGATTGGTAGGACCAAAGGGGTTGGAGTTGTCTCGGCAGCTGACGCTCTCAACTATTCCTTTACTGGTGTCATGCTTCGGGGTTCTGGGGTGCCATGGGACGTCAGAAAAAGTCAGCCTTATGATGCGTACGATCAGGTTGAATTTGACGTACCAGTAGGTGTAAACGGAGACTGCTATGATCGCTATCTTTGCCGCATGGAAGAGTTCAGACAATCTCTGCGCATCATTCATCAATGCTTGAACAAAATGCCAGCGGGGCCTATTCGTGTAGAGGATTATAAGATCTCACCACCCCCACGTGCAGCCATGAAAGAAAACATGGAGGCTCTGATTCACCACTTTTTGCTCTTTACCAAAGGTTATACCGTACCACCAGGAGAAACGTACTCGGCAATCGAAGCACCAAAGGGTGAAATGGGGGTCTATGTTGTTTCTGACGGAAGTGAAAGACCATACAGATGTAAGATTCGTGCGCCAGGATTTGCACACCTTGGAGGATTCGACCAAATCTCGAGGGGTCACCTTTTGGCAGATGCGGTTGCCATTATCGGTACAATGGATCTGGGTAAGCTTACTCCATTGACCTGCGGTTTTTTACCTGATGCTAATCTTCTCTTAGTTTTCGGTGAGGTAGATCGGTGAAAGGCTTGTTAATTTGATGTTGTACATAAGGATAAACAATATGGCGCTTTTCTATGTTAGTGTATGATACTACGTCGTGCAGCCAAGTCAGCAAGGTAGCACTTTCGTATGTCCCAAAGTCTGTTAGAAATTGAAGACGCTCACATTTGTGACACACTAGGCTGAGTCTGGACGTTGTCGTAGAAGCGGGCTGTTTCTGCTATGGACCTTGCTACGGTTGCCATGTAACTCAGCATTGGAAGACAGGATATGGCGCAGACCCTCACTCGAACCAATTTGAGCATGCTCTCCTTCGTGGCCCCATCTGTCAGTGTCTTCAAGGGAAACATTGTCTACATCGCCCGTTCTGTGCTCATGGTTTTTGGTTGGCTCTTCGAATAAGCGATCTTGTATGTGGGCTGATCGAGACGAAGCATTCCAAGAGATGCTCTTGTTCCGCGGGAAGCCCACACTGGTAATTGCAGTTCCGCGACGCCCTCCGTTGCGGCCAGAAGAAACTGAGCCCTTGCCATTGCCAGACTGGCTGGCTGATTTCTGCAATTGTGCCAGTGTATATTTTTTACCTTGTAGATTATGTTCAGTGACATTTTCTGCAGCTGACCACGTTGATTGCGACAGGTCTTTATCGGCTGCCTGGAAACCGAGCCGATCGGGCTGAAGTGTCACATCAGTCTTGTGCTGTTCGTGGGTGCGAGATCCTGTGAAGTATCCTTGCTCTTGTGTCTGCGGGTAAAATCTCATGCCACCAGCAACGTTAACGACAGACTCATGCGCAGCTGCTATCGATGTCGACGCCGTATACGGGAACGGAGACACTTGCAAATCCAAGGTCTGAAGCTGCCATGCAGTGGGAGATGGGTCTGGTGCTTTGCAATCTCCATACTGGTTGTTCTCAGCCTCAGCCTCTGGCTTGGGAGGGTATGATCCAGCTTGAGCTCCGCTAGTCCAAATCGCGTGGGCCTGGGCATATTGACTGGCTTCTGCCAGGCCTTGTGCATACACAACTGGCTGATCCTGTGCCAATCGGAATCCAACATAGTCATTACTGCCTGTCTGCTCTTCTTTGCTCGATTCTATGTCAGTACCTTCATCGGCCATTGAATCTCCCTTAGCTCCCTCACGGTAACTCGGATGCTTCGGGGCTGGTGGTTTCTTGCTGTGTACCCCTTCTGCCGCACTTCTATTGCCTTGTCTTCCTTTACCTTTGCCACTACCAGCTTGTGGTCTTGTTCCACACTCAGAGTGCAGTCGGTAGTCACGCTGGAGGCTGAAGTTTGTGCTGCAATGACACTCGTTTCGTTCGTGCATTAACCTATGCTTTTCTTCGTGTTGAAGAACCTCCAGATTCCATACGACCCTGGCACACGCTGGACAATAATCATTGGTGAGTACAGGACGTTCAGCAGGCATGCTGCATGCTGGGTAGGTTGAGACCTGGCTTGCGATAGGACACTTGTAAAGTACTGGAATCGAGCAATGGCCGCAGATGAAGCCAAAGTATTCTTTGACGCACATCTCACTAGATGAGAATCCGCGCAAGCAGACAAGGCGTGGCTATACACCAAGCATTAGAACCTTTCCCTCCTGCGAACAAGAAAGTGGCTTCTTCGGGCTTCATTCACCTTTGGTTGGGATGTTTGTGTCTGGGGTTGCTAACACCCTTGATAGCGCAGAATTGTGGCTTGGCAAGTATGTTTGTGGATGGTGATTCTAATCGTAATTGAAGACTGTCTAGATGGTCTGTGGTAGGACCTTCCAGCCCTCAAAAGGATCAATAGCCTTCGTTGATAAATCCGTGGGACCAAATAGTGGTAAATCCTAACACCAAATGACGGCAGTTAGTCGCTTGAAAAGGCTGAGTGCCATGAACAGGGCGAAAAACACAGAAAATGCAAAACATGCAGTGCACGGCAACGGACTTTACGAACCTCGTCTTTCGAAACAAGTTGTGCTCTCATGCGCCGAGAGTGAGAGCAAGAGTCCAAGAGTCTAAGATTCTACGTGCGGTAAATAACTGGCTGTTTATTTGAAATGCTTCTGTAGATGTTATAGAATCCTACCTCAAGAACCTTTAGCACTGTTGACTTCCAGATCAGTTTTGGTTCACATCAATTATGAGTACCTGTGTACTCCAGAGGCACGTGTTTGACAGGGCGTATTATTGATATATACCTACCTACTCCATCACCACACCAAAGCGGGCTACAATACACAGCTGCCAATGGATATCTTATTTCTGAACATTCACAGCATAAAAAACAGAGATGGCTGCACTTATCAGAACAGACAATCAACATTTTTCGCTGACTGCAATTGTTACTTCAAAGACTTACATGATGCCTCAATATGTTACTGGAGAGGACTTCTAAAACAGTTGCGCGGAGTGGGTGAAAGACATTGCATTGTGCTATATAAGGAGCAGAGGAGGGATTTTACAATGGTTGATGCATAGATTACCTAGGTAGGTAGAGAACAAACACTGACCGAACAGAAGAGAGCCTAATAATACTGTTGGAATCTTTGGCGATTTGAGAAACTGAAATTTGATGGTTAGAGATTATTCACTCTTGACTTTGAATCAAGGATATGCATGAGTCATGGTAAATGTTATACTTAAGCACTGTAGAAACCTTAAGATAGTGAAATTCATTATGACATTCCTAAACATTTATGGTGTATGCCCTATTGCCAGCTACCTGCTAAAACCCTTACCATGTGTCAACAATACATGTTCACACATGCTTGTCATCATACAAGTTTTGGTCCAGTACTGCAGTGCTGCTGCAACCTGAGCACGTCCAGATCCGAAGTTATGGTAACCCAAATCAGTATCACGCTACCATGCCCGTTTTGTGCAAACCTAGTTACTTGTGCACCTGGGGCTGGCATTATCTGCACTCTCTCAAAGGATCATGAGTGGGAGATTATCCGTACATGCTTTCCCGAGGAGATCAGCTCAGATGATTGGGTAAGAGGCCATGAACATAATGCTGGAGTCTATTCCTGGAGACAAATGTGGTATGTTAAACATCTCGGTATATAATATCCTTTACTTGGCTGATATGGTCAAAAATCTTGAGAATTTATTCGCTCTACATACCTACGGTACTCTAAGCAATCTTGGATTATGCTTATTTCCTATTTGGAGTTTTTAGAAAAATCATTAGTAACGAGATTTTGGGCTTTTAGTTGGATTCCAAGGCCAGCAAGGCAGGTCAGAGATCGTGGGCCAGAAACAGATCAAAGACAAAGAATAACAGGACTCCAAAGCACGTGGAGACAGGGACGGGGTCATCCGGTACAAAGCCGTTTGTGGGGTATGCTGAGTACGTTACATGAGATGCTTGCGTTGAGAGGCAATTGAGACGATTTACACAAAGGTATATCACTTCCCACCAAAGGAATGAAACTTGGTGCCTATACCCATAGCAGTCTGTTTTTTCGGTTTTTTTCAACTGTCGATTAATTGCCCTTTTCAATATATTCTAGCTTCTTCGCTGGAGGTTTATGAGGCCTACGATTACACACAACCTGCACTTGATAGGGCCACAAGGGGATTGATTCTACTTCGCCCACAAAGAACACAGCTAACTAGAATACACATATCCACAATACACTCCCTTACTCTTCTGAAGCTGCAGCACCAGTAATAATCTCGACCAATTCTCCTGTAATGACAGCTTGACGAGTACGGTTGAAAAGGATTTGGTACTTGCTGATCATGTCACCAGCGTTCTTGGAGGCATTCTGGTTTGCTATTAGTATATGTTTCATGACGGAAAGTATCATACGTACATCCATAGCATTGCGACGAGCAGACTGTTCACAGGCGTGTCCCTCGGCAAGAGCCCAGAAAAGAGAGTTGGCAAGGGAATATTCTCGCATGTTGGAAAGAACTTGATCGTCAATCTCGAAAGCGGTGAAATTGGCTGAACTCTGTGTTAGATTCGTTCTTCCTCCGATAGGCTATTGGGAACTTACGGGAAGCAGCAATGGCTTCTTCAGAGAAAGCTTCAAGTGGGGTTGCTTCATAACTTTGAGCATTGACAAATTTGTTGTAGACAATAACGATCGAAGCATAGTCGGTAGGTAAAAGGGAGATTTGGTCCGCAATGGCCTGAGCATCAGCAAAGGTGGGAATATCCTTTCCAACACCAGCAAAACTCAGGGCAATGTTCTTGGCGTTGGATCGAGAAAGTTGAGCCTTGCACTTCTCACCGAGCACCACAATATCGGCATTGGGTTTCTCGATGAGCTGTCTGCGGATGAACTTAGATAGACCAGAGTGGATACCACCGCAAAGGCCTTTGTCGGAGCTGGCAACAACAAATAGGGTCTTCTTGTCCTCTCCCTCCAAAGGCTTGGTCTCAGCTTGCTCAAAGACGGTGTTTGAAGCTTGTCCGTAGGCTCGCGACTCAGTCATAGCACGCTGAGCACGGGTGAGTTTGGTGGAAGCAACAATCTTCATGGTGTTGGTGATCTTCTCGATGTTACGAATGGACTTCAGTCTGTCCTCGATCTCGCGGAGAGTTGCAAAAGTGGCGGCATTTGGGGCAACCGGCCTGCAGATAAAATTAAACTACATGTCAGCTTGGGCACTTTGACAAACATCGCCTATCCTTCGCCAGAACCTTTAGGAGTTCATTGAAGTGAGCTCATTCGACAGGTGTCTTACCGGGCAGAAGCCGCAACTCCAGCTCTCAACGCGGGACGTGCAGCTCTCGAAAGCATCTTGGTGAACAAAGGTGATTCTTCTGGAGCCTTTGGATGACGGGGCTCAACTGATCACGATTGCGTTCGGGATCAATTGATTAATTGGTGCTTGGTCGGTCTTTTCGGGCTGAGGTCGTTGAAGTTGAGATTAGTTTGACGCGGGAGTTAGTTTTTCCGGAACACGGGCCGCCCTTGAGAGCTAAAGGCGTGAGAGTACGTTTTCCAAGTCTAGAACTTTATGTTCTTTCGACGCCTCTTTCCTTCACCATCTTTTGTTCTGAAAGCCTTTCCTTTTGTTCATCTGCGCGCCCCAATCCGATTCTCCTTCTCGCGCGCCCAAAGGCAAGTTCTTGTTTCCAGCACATCTTCTGCGCGTCTGACCGAGCACATATACTGACCTCGACTCAGCTCTGCGCCCAGTCTCACTACAAACAATTATTCACGTCAACCTTTCCTACCACGCTTCAAAATGAGCTCCAGCGAGTTGTCAGACGACGATATGCCTTTGGCAAGGACGAATGGCCGTGGTGAGTGAAGAAAATCCCTAGGCCCAACTGTTTACCCTTCTATTACGACCTCATCCTCAGCCTGAAGATCATCCGGGTCGATTGCTTCCTCTTCGCATTATACAAATTACAGTGCCATTCAGCACCTGTTTTCAAATATGGCTGACACTTTACTTTCAGTCTCCGAGGCTCATATCCCCAAGAGTGTTGATAAAGCCATGGACAAGGCATCGGCCAAGTCCCAAATCGACCCTCCAGGAGTCTCGATCCGGAATGGTCCAGTTCTGGACGATAAAATGGATGTCGACGGCCCAGCTGCGAATGGCACCTCGAAGCGCAAAGCACGAACCAGTACAGGCAAGGCAGTCAACTACAACGTTGATGGAAGTGAGGGTGAGAGTGATGATGCGCCATTGGTATGCCAAAAACTTGATGCAGTATCCTACTGTCACAACATGCGACTGGTGGGATCTTCCGCATATACGTTCACCTGCTGACGAACGACCAGGCCAAACGACAACGCACTTCCAGAAAAGCAGTTCAATCAGATTCTGACGATGAACCTCTTGCTAAGAAGAGCTCCTCAATTTTGCCGCCAAAGGCCACTGCAGCTGCAATCGGAATGGATTCATCAGACGATGACGAGCCACTAACTGCAAAACTCTCCAAGCAGAAAGCTGGAATTGAGAAAAAGGCTGACAAGGAAGCCAAAGCCATTCGCGCTAAAGAGAATGGGGCTAAAAAGGCGCCGCTAAAGAAGAAACCAAAAAAAGATGAGTCGGACAGCGACGACGATGTCAAACCCAAGTCGAAGCGTAAGCCTAATGGTACTGCCAAGAAGTCCAATGGTGTCCAGAAAGAGGAATCTGACTCGGATATACCGCTCACGAAGAAGGCTTCTGCCAGAAAGACGAATAGTAAATTTAAAGTAGAAGCTGATACTCCCTTGAAGAAAGGCAAGACAAAGGATGCTAAGAAGGAAGGCAGTGAGGACGTAGAAGAGCCCTACCGATGGTGGGACGCCCCCAAGAAGGAAGACGAAAGCATCAAATGGGAGACCTTGCAACATAACGGCGTCATTTTCCCTCCAGAATATGAACCACTCCCAAAGAACGTCAAGCTGCGGTACGATGGCGTTCCTCTTAATCTTTCTATCGAGGCAGAGGAGATTGCCGGTTTCTTTGGTGCTATGTTGAATTCGACCCACAACGTCGAGAATCCAACATTTCAAAAGAACTTCTTCGCTGATTTTACTGAAGAGGTCAAGAAGACTGGTGGTGCAAAGGATAAGGATGGGAACAAGGTTGGCATCAAGGAGTTCTCTAAGCTGGACTTCAAGTCCATCTTCGAGTATTATGACTCCAAGAGCACCGAGAGGAAAGCTCGCTCTTCTGCAGAGAAAAAGGCAGAAAAGGCAGCCAAGGATGAGCTAGAAAAGCCATATGTTACTTGCGTCTGGGACGGCCGCAAAGAACAAGTGGGGAATTTTCGTGTCGAACCCCCTGGACTCTTTCGTGGCCGTGGTGAGCACCCGAAAACTGGGAAGGTAAAGCGTCGAGTTTTGCCTGAACAGATCACAATCAACATTGGAAAAGAAGCCGCTGTACCTGCACCGCCTGAGGGTCATAAGTGGAAAGCAGTGCAGCACGATAACAAGGCTACGTGGCTTGCAATGTGGCAAGAGAACATCAACGGTGCCTACAAGTATGTTATGCTTGCAGCAAAATCAAGCATCAAAGGTCAAAGCGATTTCAAGAAGTTCGAGAAGGCTCGAGAATTGAAGAAGCATATCGATCGCATCCGAAAGGAGTATACACAAGATCTGAAGGCCGAGCTTATGGCTGATCGCCAGCGAGCCACTGCGGTGTACCTGATCGACAAGTTCGCTTTGCGTGCTGGCAATGAAAAGGATGCTGAGAATGAAGCCGAGACTGTTGGCTGTTGTTCTCTGAAGTTCGAACACGTTACACTCAAGCCACCGAATACCGTCATATTCGATTTCTTAGGAAAGGATAGTATCCGCTTCTACGACGAAGTGACTGTTGACCCACAAGTCTTCAAAAACCTTAAAATCTTCAAAAAGTCTCCAAAGAAGGATGGCGATGATATCTTCGATCGACTTAATGTAAGTGTTGTCCAGAGCTGAAGGATGAATACCAACTAATACATGTAGACTGGCCAACTTAACAAACATTTGACTAATTACATGCCCGGGCTCAGTGCTAAGGTCTTCCGTACCTACAATGCTTCGTTCACCATGTCAACACTCCTCAAGGAGCTCAAGAATAACGATGCATCGATCCAGGAGAAAGTCAAGCTTTACAATGACTGCAATCGCAAGGTTGCTATTTTGTGCAACCACAAGCGTACCGTTGGGGCCGGCCATGAAGCTCAAATGGAAAAAATGGGCGACAGAATTAAAGGCATCAAATATCAGAAATGGCGGACCAAGCAAATGATATTAGATGTCGATCCCAAGCAAAAGAAGAAAAAGGGCGCCGAGTGGTTTGCACTTGAAGAAGATCTCGACGAAGCCTGGATCCTTGAACACCAAGCATTCCTTGTTCAAGAGCAGCGAACCAAGATTGAGAAGAAATTTGCTAAAGAAAACGAAAAACTTGTTGTCGACGGAGAGAAAGAGATGAAGGCTAAGGAGCTCACAGAACGACTTGAAGTTGCCGATGAGCTTCAGAAGAAATTTAAGAAAGAGAATAAATCCAAGAAAATCGAGGCCGAAGGCAAGGGACCAACCGTTGAGAAGTACGTGGCAGCCATTGAAAAAATGGATCAACGTATTGCCACCATGATGCTTCAGGCAGAAGACCGAGAGGGCAACAAGGAGGTTGCACTCGGTACAAGTAAGATTGTGGGTAACCTCGCCATTTCGACGTACCTTACTAACTGATCCCAGAACTACATTGATCCTCGTCTCACGGTGGTTTTTGCCAAAAAGTTCAACGTACCCATCGAAAAGTTCTTTTCGAAGACTCTTCGCGAAAAGTTCAATTGGGCTATCGAATCCATTGAAGATGACGATGACTGGGAGTTTTAAGTTCAAATCCTTAGCCTTTCTCAGCAGCATCGAAAAAGGGGTATCACTACTCAGTTCAAAGTTCACTTAGTATTTTACTGATCTTCCGTTCATTTGTATTTACATGGCATAATGGCATTACGAGGGGAGGTAGCATCTCTCACTCAGGGTAGCATTGTAACAGGGGAATGGCTGGATGGTGGCCATTTGATGCAGAAGAGCTGTCTTTTGAGCTCCAAATGCGCTTCTCTCCTTCAGACTCGGCCAAATACTCTCGTTACAGGGACGTTCTTGTTCAAACCAGGCTGGATAATGCTGGTGATCCAAGGGCACTTCAGACCATCAAATAGCCCCTGCACTTTAGAACAGTAGAACCATAGCTCAATTAGACAATAAAATTTGATACTAATTTCGATCCCATTAATTATATTTCACCATGCCATAGATTAGCAGTAGAGATATTTATCTGTCAGTCACATGTGAGTCGCGCTTAGCATCGCGCTTAATGCTCGATGAGCTCATTACGCTTTTGAGGTATATGCAGGCGCATCAATTCTTCTTTTACCACAAACGCGCAGGATGAAGTCTACATCACTCTTCCCTCGAAGTGTACGGGCTCGTCAACTCAATGGATATATCTGCAATCCCTGTACAAATCGAATACGTCGCCCACATCGAACATATGCTACAACGACCACTCATCCTGAGATCTACGATGTTGTTTGTGTAGGAGGGGGACCGGCAGGATTAAGTCTGCTGGCAGCACTCCGTTCTAGCCCCACGACCAAAAACCTTAAGATTGCTCTGATCGAATCGCAAGACCTTTCCAAGACTCGGTCCTGGTCTCTACCGGCAGACCAATTCTCAAACCGGTGCAGCTCTCTCACGCCTTCCTCAGTACGCTTTCTCGGACGCATTGGAGCTTGGGATAAGATTAAGAGAGATAGAGTACAGCAATATGAGGAAATGCAGGTCTGGGATGGCGTATCTGGTGCTAGGGCCGGGTTCGACTGGATGGGAACTATAGAGAGTGGTGGCCCCCAAGAAAAAACGATTGCTTATATGAACGAGAACGCCAATCTGACTAGAGGCCTGCTTGAAAGAATTCAGGAGCTGGAAGGCGTGACGATCTATGATGGGCAAAAGGTTGGGGGAATTACCTTGGGAGAGGAAACTGAGACTTGTGACTTACGATCCTGGCCTGTTGTGGAATTAGATGATGGAAGAAAGGTGGCTGCGCGGTTGCTCGTTGGCGCTGATGGGCAAAACAGCCCTGTGCGGAGCTTTGCTGGCATTGAAAGTCGAGGATGGGACTATGACAGGCACGGAGTTGTCGCTACACTACTGCTTGAAGGACAATCCCAGCACAAAACGGCATATCAACGATTTCTTCCTACAGGCCCTGTTGCAATGCTCCCTATGCCAGGAGAATTCGCTACCCTCGTGTGGAGTACCACTCCAGCTCTGGCAGCCAGGCTCAAGAAGTTATCATCCAAGGATTTCGTCGCTTTGGTCAATGCTGCATTCCGACTCAGTCCCGTCGATTTAGCTTACATGCATACTCTTCAAGAGGGTCAGGTCGATGAGCTCTTATGGAGGGAGCAGCACACTCATATCGATGCACAGCACTTGCCATGGCGTGTCAGAAGCGTACAGGATGGCAGTGTAGCTTCATTTCCGCTGAAGATGCGCCATGCCGATACATATATTGGAGAGCGGGTAGCTTTAGTGGGAGACGCAGCACATACAATTCACCCACTTGCAGGCCAAGGTCTCAACCAAGGACAAGGTGATGTGGAGGCTTTGGTCAAGAACATTGAGTATAGCGTTACGCATGGCATGGACATTGGAACCAGAATGAGTCTCGACGCCTACAATGCTGAGCGATATATGAAGAACCATATCTTGCTCGGCGTTTGTGACAAGCTGCATAAACTGTACGCTTTCCAGAGCGGTCCAGTTGTTGGGTTAAGAAGTATGGGTCTCAAAGCTGTTGACTCCATGCGGCCTGTCAAGCAGTTTTTTATGAGACAAGCCGCTGGTCAAGGTATAACAATATTATAAAGAATCTCAATCGTGTATATTAGTGTAACCACCAATGGGAAGGGCAAACGGCAGCTCGTTGTCTTGCATAATATGTTTTCTCAGGCCATTTTCTTTTAACACGTCCAACAACTCTCAAGGAAGGGCCAATGTGAGTTAGCTCGGACTACCCAAATCTACAACGCTACAAATGCCTCAGGTAGCTTTCCGGCCGCCAAACGCCTCGCAAGAAAAAGACAAAAAAATTGCTTGTCTGCCCCCAACCCAACCATCTTGCCGCCTTGGTGAACACCAAGCAGGATAAAGGCCTTAGCACTACCAAACGCCAATTCCACTATCACACACAAACTCCCAAATTCTTTCTTGACGCTACAGCACCATCCTTTATACAGTATTGTCGTGGTAGAAGAAGTCGATATCCCGAGGTCTTTTGCGATTGTGCTTAACAAAGCCTTCGTCCCCTTCTGGTCGCTCGTTCTTGGTATTGCCCGTCAACATACTTTGCAGACTCATGCAGATGCTCTCCACGTTCTGGACCGGAGACCACCCTTGCTGGCCCAGAAGATCGAGACAGATGATTCCATTGGAGTAGATATGTGGGTGCATCGGGATGGGACGATCTGGGAGTAGGATAAAGGTTACCTCGGGAGGTTCTTGATACAAATTAGCTGGGTGGCATTTACATATAGTTGTGAGGGGTTAATGGAAACTCACCGATGGGATATGAAGGACTGAACTTGAACTTGAGGCGGTATGTTTGGTTCAAGTAGAGTGGGTTGGCGTCCAAGACTCTGATATCCAGCAGCCATTCTTCAAAGCCCTCGGCCGTGACCAGAGTGATCCCAGGCGGCAGACTGCCATGGATCTGCATACAGGTCAGTCAGCAATAAAGAGACGGGGTTGACCAAGAACGCATACCTTGTTCAACTCTTTGGCAAGCCGCTTCGATGCGAATGCCATGATGGGAAGTGGGAAGTGGGAAGTGGAGTGGGCAGTGCGAAGTGGGAGGGGCACGAGGGGCACGAGGCTATCTGTCGTGTTTATTGCACTTCAAAGTGTTACTCGAGTAGAAGCGTGGGGAAGTGAAAGAGAGATGTTATGTCAAGAGGCTCAAGGGCTCGTTCGTGCGTTCGATGGAGCCGGAGTGCTAGTGCGTTTGCGGAGGGGTCGAGGCTGACCTGCTCTCGAAGCAATCAATGTATGTATGTATGGACGGATGGATGGTATGGATGGTATGGGTGGTATGGGTGGTATGGGGGATGAAGGAGGGCGGGACAGAACAGGGCAGGAAAGGACAGGATAGAAGCCTCGAGGCTTATCGATTACCGAGGAGGGGCAGTAGATTTTAAGTGTTTGTTGGTTGCTGGTTGCTGGTTGCTGGTTGCTGTTTGCTGGGGTTGTGAGTACAGTATGAAGAAAGAAAGAGGGTGAGTGTGGCTCAGAGCTGGCGGAGGGGGGTTTGTAGGGGTTTGTAGGGGGGTTGTAGGGGTTGTAGTGGGCTGTAGTTATAGTGGCTGTAGGGGCTGTAGGGGTTGTAGTGGGCTGTAGTTATAGTGGCTGTAGGGGCTGTAGGGGCTGTAGAGGGGCTGTTGCGGCTGCGATGCCTCTGTACTGCTGCTGCTGCTACTGCGCCTGGGCTGAGGAAATAGGATGAAGGCTGAGTTGAGTAACTACCTCCCTGGGTAACCAAGGCATACCACACTTCCACACTTCCACACTTCCACACTTCCACACTTCCACACTTCCACATTTCCACACTTCCATCATCCATCCATCCATTCATCCAGTCAGCCCTAAAGAAGTGGTTCGCCGCAAACCCTGAAGACCAAGCAAGACACAGAAGAAAATAAATATCGCTGACTTCCTCCAAAACTCTGTTTACTTCCCTTCCTTGCCTTGCTACCCCTTGTCTCCCCTTGTCTTGGCAGCACTATCAGTTCATCGATTGTCTTGCGCGACAACCCCACCACGAATCAATCCCTCAGCTGCCAAAACACCATACAGACTTCAACGCAGCATCCAGCCAGACCAGAGGAGCAGAAAAAGAAGAAGAAGAAGAAGCCTACCCTCCTCTCTGATCCTCTCCCATCTCTCCCATCATCTAAGCAGGCAGGCACGATGAGTTGTAAGTCATCCTGCTACCCCACCCACACACACCCACCATCACTACCACCATCACCATCACCATCACCATCACCACAATACAATGCTCCTTCAACAACCCCTCTATTCCTACCTCTGCCCTCGTCGTTGCAGAACCTAGTATATCCTACAACGCCCGGGCCACTTTCTATCTCTACCCCTACCAATCACTGACCCTTCCAGTCTCCAATATGCTCAATAAGTTCCATGGCCAGCCCGACAGCTACGACAAGAAGTAAGGCCCATCACACCCCGTCGAGCCTACCCCTCCTCCCACCACCCGTTCTAATCGAGCAGCAGGGCAAAATATCGTTTTGGTCGCACACTCGGAGCTGGTACCTACGGCATCGTCAGAGAAGCTGAAGGCCCCACCGGCAAGGTTGCCGTGAAGATTATCCTCAAGAAGAATGTCAAAGGCAACGAGCAGATGGTCTACGATGAGCTTGAGATGTTGCAGCGCATGAAGCACCCTCACATTGTCCGATTCGTAGATTGGTTTGAGTCGCGGGTAGAGGCTGGCTCCCATACGTGCAAGACATGAGCTTACGTCTGGCATAGGACAAATACTACATCGTCACACAGTTGGCAACGGGCGGAGAATTGTTCGATCGTATTTGCGAGCAGGGGAAATTCACAGAGAAGGATGCCTCCCAAACGATCAGACAAGTTCTGGAAGCTGTAGATTATCTACATGACAATAATGTTGTCCATAGAGGTCAGCCTCCTGATCTGGGTTCCGACTCACCAGGCTAACCATGATTTAGATCTCAAACCTGAAAACCTACTCTATCTCACTAGTGATGCCCAGTCAGATCTTGTGCTTGCCGATTTTGGCATTGCCAAGATGCTTGATTCGAAGGATGAAGTTCTCACCACAATGGCTGGTTCATTCGGATATGCCGCACCCGAAGTTATGCTCAAGAAGGGCCATGGAAAACCTGTAGACATGTGGTCGTTGGGCGTCATTACATACACTCTTCTCTGTGGATACTCCCCTTTCCGCAGCGAGAATCTTCAAGATTTGATCGAAGAATGTAGTGGAGCCAAAGTTATTTTCCACGAGAGATACTGGAAGGATGTCAGTGATGATGCAAAAGACTTCATTGGTCATTTACTCCAACCCAGTGCCGACGATAGATCAAGTAGCAAGGTTCGACTCCCCTCCTCGCCCCTTGTTCGTGGTTCAGTAAACTAATAGTAGTTTTAGGAGGCACTCCGCCATACCTGGCTCAGAGGTGATACCGCAACCGATCATAATTTGCTGCCAGAGATCAAGGCCTACATGGCAAAGGCTCGTCTTCGCCGCGGCATCGAGATTGTAAAACTCGCCAATCGCATCGAAGCCCTCAAAATGCAAGAAGACGATGAAGATGTTGCTGATGCCGATGTACCGAAAGACGCCAGTGCTGCAGCCGCAGCCGCTCCTGCACTTTCTACACCTGATGCTGGAGCAGAACCAAGTGAGCCACCCAGAGAGAAGAGGTCGTTAAGCAAGGTCGCCAAAGCCGCCATCTTCAGAGAAGTCGTTTTGGCCAAGGTGCGCGAGGAAAAAGAAAAGGAGACACAGCTCAAGGTGGAGAAGGAAGCACAAGCTAAAGAAGCAAAAAGGAAAAGTTGGGCCCAAGACCAATAATATCCCCCGAGGTATCCATTTTGATACTGATCAACTCCTTGCACTTTCGACATGAACGTTGGCAGTACGTCGTTTCTTTGTTTCTACTCGTTTGGTTGGATTGCAAAAGAGGAATAATATGGGCATGCCAGATACCCCGATGCTCTCTTTGCCCTTCGTTGGTTTCCTATACTTCTTGGCTTCGTTCAGGATCAGTGGTGATCAAGTGTTGCAATTTTGACGCTTTTGACGTACCACCACCAAACTTGCCACGAAGCTTGTGTGGTTAATACAGAATGACAAGGCTTTCAAATTCCAATGATTTGTGTGCCTCTTTTGCGTGATTTATGGGCTTCTGGTAAAGGATAGAGGTTGATACATAAATCTTAGTCAAGCTAAACTGCCTCAGAGCACTCACTGATCGATCAAATGTTGGCACTGACCCTGTCTGGACCAATTCAAACTTTTAACCTCAATATTTCCACCTCTCCAGTCCTGTGAAAGGTAAAAAGTATTTGAGGTGGTTTTTGTAAAGCAGCTAAGTAAGTTGCCCTACTGCTTTCATTCAGAGGTCTCTCTCTGCTCGTCTTGGGTAAGTGTCGATATTTACGTGTGCAAGTGTTGTTGCTATCCTACCATAATTGAGGTCATAGATGTAATTGACCCAGGTCACATATAAACAGGGAGGGAGCTGTAAGAGGATACAGAGATAATATTGAATAGCATATATGGATATTTAGCTAAAGGTATAAACTGAAGTAGAACCCCATGGATACCTCAACAAGCAAGGCACTACGCACTGCAACGAGCAAGCCCTTTTTGTCGCCATGCCATCGAATGCATATGAATGTCATGCACCAGGTAACGCCGCCATGAAATAATATAGGGAATTTGGAAGGATGCAGAACGCGCTGGGAATACCAGCATGCGTATAAACTCCGCTCCAACTGCAAAACTCCCAACACCCAAGATTTGTACAACTGGTCCCTACGCATACCTTCACTCTAGATCTTCATCGTCGTCAGGCTCTCTGTAGTCACTAACCCGTTTAGCCCTGCGATTTCTTCTCTCTTCCGAGAAAGGGTCCTCATTAGGCCCAGGAACACTAGGATTATCACGCGTGTACTCCTCCCTGAATTGCGTGACGTCCTTCACCCACTGTCCGTCCCTTTCGACCCAGTCAGTGTGGGCTGCTTGGTATGATTTCTTGTCTGCCTCGGCACGCTCCTCATAAGGTCGCTTCTCATCATTTGGCAATGCTTTCCACATATTTGTCACCATCGTCTTTACTTCGTTACGAATTGGCTTGCCTTTGCCAGGTCGGCGGCCTTCGTTACATTTCTGTTTTGCCTCGTTCCACTTGTCCTTACAAAACATTCGATATGGATTGGGACCGCTATTCGCAGGGCGGAAAGGTCTTTCGCCGAATTTGGCGACAGTTGCAAGCCAAATCTCATTCTCGTACGCCTCGAGTCGAGCTGATTTTGGGTCTTTGGGGAACTGAGCGGCTTCTGCTGCCTTTCGTTTAGAACTCGAGTCTTTGGGTGTTACTAGCGGTTCTGGAATTGAAATTGGACCGAGCATAGTTTCCAGTACTTCTGACGCAGCTCGAAGGCCTGATATATATGCACCATGAACAGTGGCAGGATGAGTGCCACAAGTATGCTCACCGGCAAAGAACAGGTTGCCAATAGGCTTAGCCATATCATCATAGTCATGAGGCTGGAAGGTAGGGCCGGTATATGAGTAACTACCACGGGCAAACTGATCCTTGCGCCATCGTGTAACCACGACTTCTGTGGGAGCAGGGAGGTCAAATCCAAAGACACTGCACAATACCTGCATAGCTTCTGCAACAAGAATTTCGTCGGATGTTGCCTCTGTATGAAATGCTGCATCTCCAGCCATCAAGGCCAGCAGAGTCGGTAGTCCCGTAGTTTTGGTACAGTTGAACCATTGAAAAAATCGACCACGTTTTGAAAAATAGTCGGATTGATCCAAGCTAGAGCGATTTGGTGGATCACGAAGAGTTCCAAAAATGTCTCTGGTTGTGTCCCAGAACGGCTCCTTGAATACAAAGACCATCTTGTTCAAAACACCAAAACCAACGCGAGAGATAGGTCCAACCTTCCATTCAGGCAACGGTGGCTCAAACTGGATTTGCTTCTCCTTCAAGACGCCCAGTGGCAAAGTGGAGACGATGTAATCAGCCTCAATGGTTTCGCCATCCTCGCAGATAATCTTTGAAGGAGATTCAGTGCCTTGAGAATTATACACGATGGACTTTACGACTGTTTGTTTTTGCACTGATAGCGGCTGCGGGCAGTTCAGTAGTCCTCTTGGGACTTGTTGGTATCCACCTGTAACCATTGTATGCTTGCCTTCCCATTCATTTCCAGCGTCTAGATCCCAACCACCCAGACTTAACTTGTTAATAGTGATTGCATTGCTATATTCGAGGTTGGCGACATGCCAATTGATGAGACGGAGGTCGAGAGGAGCTAGATCAATAAATCTCCCAAATTGCCGTAGAGCCTCTTCGAAGACTGAGCCGAAGGTGGCATACTTCGAATTCACAGCACCCTCCAAGTCTAGGTCTTGCTCAATGCCAACACCAGGGCGTAAAGACCAGCCAATTTCTTTTGCCTTATAGGCAGCAGTATGCACAGCGGGAATGCCAGGTTCTATATGTGCTCTCCCTGTGAGCCTATCGGAAGACACTGGAATCATTTGAACATCCTTCTGAAAGGGCGCATGGCTGTTTCCGCTGGTGTTGGGCGTGGCTGTACCCGTGTCTTCAACCTCACTGATAGTTTTGGAGCCTTCTTTTGCGGAATCACGCCCTGCATCCACAGCTTCCTTGTCCCCATCCGCAGATGACGGAATTGGAATTTTGAACTTGTACTCACTCACCCGTTCCAATACGTAATTAAATAGTTTCTCGGCGTGGAGATCACGGTCAACATCTACCGGCTTTCCGTCCGCGTCATATATGGTGGTCTCTGACCTCAAAGCGTGATACTGGAGAGCAAGTTGACCACGTACAATAATATTTAACGGGTTTCCGCGATCAAATCCCGTAATAATCATACCGCCCATTTCTGCTGTCTTGCGATTGCCGTGGCCGAGAAGTGACGAAGTTGTCGAATGAGATTTAAGTGCACGAGAGTATACCCTGCCACCAATTCTGTCTCTGCCTTCCAATACTATTACTCGTGGTGGGTCCTCACCCAGTTCACGAAAACGATCCTCGAATTGAGAAACAAGGCCCTCAAGCTGTCGAGCACAGCCCAAGCCAGCCATACCAGCACCTATCACTGCAACTGTTTTTTGCTTTCGCTTGGCAGACTTGGCCCGTTTTGCAGTTTTGGTTTCTTCTACATGCTCCAAACAACCATAATTGATGTAACCACGGCGGGACAGCCATTCGTGACAAACACTTGCCACCTCAAACCATCGAGTATCCTTTGCACAACCAATAGCTTCATCTCGCATCACCCTAATCAGCGGATTTCTTGTCCATAAACGTAGAATACCATTTCTGATATTGAGATAAGTAGTGACTTGTTGATGGCTTATGTGCTTGCGCAGCATAGCATGTTCTTCGGGGTGCAAACTGTATGGATTCAGACGAGACGACTCCGCTGCAGAGATGCATTGTCGTGCATATTCGGCTGGATGGATGTCCGTTGGTATCGACACCTTCGGGCGGACATTGTATTTCGGCCGCTTCGAGTTTGATGATCTTTTCGAACTCTGTCTCGAGTCACCAAGAGCGGGAGAGGTATCCTTACTCGATATTGAGGATAGGGATGACGACTCGGACATATCTGTTACCATAGACGAGGCTAACGAGTCGCGGGCACTCTCGGGCTTCAGATGCTTCCGGCGGTGCGAAACTGGGTTATAAGCAGGCTTAGACCTGTAATTGTAGGTTAATAAAACATTCCATGGGTTGCATTCTTGTTTGAGTCTCTAAACTCGTGATGACAATGGCACAAAGGATATACGTACACAATGATACTGTCATATTCACCAGCATCAAGAGAGTCGGTTTGTATATCGGCTTCGGCATCCGAGCCAAAATCTGGCGAAAAGTCTTGATCCGGTGGATCTACTAGTATCATAGACGATGGCCGTTCCACAGTCTTAATGGCGTCTTCAAAAGCAGAGTTTGATATAGCACCCGGGGTTGAGGACTCCCTACCGAGATTGGAAGTGTCGAACATGGAAAGATGCGAATCTAGTTCTTGCAGCCCCATCAATGTGTCATGACTGAGACTGTCCTGGTGCGACTGCGACATCTGCGTATCCAGCGTAGTTGCCATTTCTGAAAACTTGAATATTTTGTTTGGTCTTGATATTCTTCGACATATATAAATCGCCTTGGTCGGCAAGGGAGGGGTCAGCGGCTTTGCTTGAGGACGTTCCCATCAACAGTCATGCGTAGACGACGGAATTTCTCGAATATCATCGAGAAGCTTAACGAAATGCTGGAAAGCAAACTAATGACACTGATTAGCCACCTTGCTCCTTATTCTCTCGACATACGTCGACCACGTGGAGTTGTCATTCACCTGGCGCATTAGACATTGCCTTGGGATGTTTGGGAGCGAGGCCAATGTAAAGGTGCCAACAGAATCGCCGTGCTTGAGCATGCGATTACACCAGCCAGGATATTTGAGCAGTTTCGCGTGCTGATGGTGTCGTACGATATGGATATATTACGCTCTTCTGAGATCTCGGCTTCTTCTCTCGACTGGCGGGAGACCAAAGCGAAATTGTCATGTGACATTGTCATGCCTAGTTCGGGCATGGCGCTTCTCGGAAGCAGAAACACGCCCATGTAGAGAGGATCACGATAGCAGAAGACGACAGCACTGCTTTTGTTTGCATTTATATATTCAATATGTGCCTTGAAGTAGACTTCTTGCCCGCGGAGCTTAGCCGGGACACTATTTGCTCATTCATTATGATTACTTCTACCTAATGAACCCTTCTCAATTGCCGCATCCATTATCCGATTACCACTGATGATAGAGGTTGTGCATATGATTATCTGCTTCCGTGCTACAAGTTGGTTAGATTGGTAAATCCTCAAAGCGTAGGTTGCAGACGTACCTTCTTCCTTTTGGGAGATAAACCTCAGAGCCGCAATCTCGGTGAAGGTTATGCCACCAAGGAAGACTACAAACACCGTTTTCTTCTCGCCGCTGCCGCTCAGTAGAGACCGTGCTTTGACTGCTTTGTCCTCGCCCTTTTGGCTCTCGTCAAAAGTCTGCCCTCGGACGTGCTTGATCGCGTCTTCGAATCCTCTCCATCCTTGCGCCCCACCACCGGTTGCCACACCAGCAGAATTACTGCCCCCCCCTCGAGTAATCGACGTCAGGTATTGCTTTTGAAGGATGCATTGCACAAGTCGTACTGAGAGTGGCGCATAGCCGCTGTACACGTAGGCGATGTCATTCGGGTCGTGCTCGTTGACCTCGTCGACGATGAGGCGGAGTTGCTTGCGAAGATAGGTATAATTGGTTTTGGTCCCTGTATGAGCCGCCGCTCCTGCCATTGGAATCATGACCGCCATGGGAGATGTACGGGAAAGGAGCAGTTGGAGTTTTTCGAGGACATCTAATGTCAGTAGATGCTGATAGCCATATGCTTGTAGAATCATCTTTTTGAATCCATCCAAGGCGCTTGGCTTGATTCCACCAGCAAGGCAAGACTCCAAGCACAACAACCTCAAGATTTCTGTTAGAGGCGCACCGCGAGCAATAAGCTCTTCGATAGCATCGTGCTGAGAAGAAGGCTCGGCTCCCGCTGCAAGATTCTGTTGCACCTCAAGTATCCGACTGAACTGATCAGTGCGTGTGTGCTTCATGATTTCTTCTGCAAGACCAGTGTGAATCTTCAGACTCTGTTGTTCCGCTTGATACCCAGGGAGCTTGTTTACAAAATCCCTTAGTTCTGCGGTTGTCTTGGTGCTATGTCTCCCATCATAGTCGGACTGCAGTCGTCGAGCAACTTTATTGAGCAGCGTTCCAACAATTGCAAAATTCGTATCTCGAAGCTGCTCATATAATTTATCGGACGAGTCGAGAGCGATCTTTCGTTTTTTGGACTGTGCCACTGGAGCGCCCACAGCTTTTGAAGACCCTTGGGACGCTTGCGGTGCTGCTCCAACAATGGTAGAGTCGACATCTGCCTGATTGTTCTGGATCCCCACGACTTCATCAATCAACCCTTCGTACGTCAGTTGGGTGAGTAGTGGAGTTGCGTAATCGACCTCTCGATCAATAACTATAAGGCTTTCGATTGTCGAGCTAGGTGTTAGTCCCAGTCGATTGCTCTCGCTAGTATCTTCCCCAGCAATCAGCTCTTGTCGCATGCGTGCCAGTAGATCAGCAAGTTTCTTTGCGTTGTCCCCCTTTCCTGTTATACGAGGGAATAGCCCATGCCTTTCTTGAATCAACATAAGAGCACGTGCCAGAAGGAAGCTTGGAGTCGGATCATGATGTAGGAATAGCTCTTTAAATGAGTCCTCGAGCTCTAAGGACAGCAGGTCCTTTTCCATTGGTACGAAATAAAGCGGAAATTCTGCAATGCTAACGTCGCCCAGAATGCCTGCCTCTTCGAGTATTTTTTCAGATACAAGCGTCCGTCGCGGGACCCAGAAGATGGAGAATTCATGTCCTGTTTGGCTCTCTCGTTGCAGGCGCTTTATGTGATCTAGACAATTGTCAGCACGGTATGGCGGCACCTAACACGTTTTGAAGATAAATGTGATGCCATTAAAGCGTGTTGCTCATTGTGATTCGTTTCGGGGATCAAGACTGACCACATAGAGTGGGAGATGTCTACGCAGTCCTTTTCTCAGACCCCATACACCGGGCTCGGGCCAGGCAGGTAGCAGCAAGTATGGCGAGTGCTCGCGGGGTACATACATACCAGCTATTGATTGAGCGTGCTTCGCACACTCTCCGCGGGCAATGAAGACCACATTTCGCTGGCTGGTATCGGCATTGCCGTTCTCCAGGAAGAAGACCTTATCGACGCCATAGTCCTGAAGCGTCGAGAAGGTTTTGATGAATATGCCAATCGGTCCAGCCAGGCTTTGCTCCAGTATCAGGTTCTTCTTTCCGCGCACCTGAGGAGATCACAGATCACGGTCAGTAGAGCTGCCTCACACTCAACAGGATGCCGTGGTGGTCCTTACTTACGCCCTCTAGTAAGTATAGCAAGTCCTTCCGAGCCTTGTCTTTGATCTGGTCGGTATCAAAGCCGGCATGAGGAGCCATGGCGACTCTACATGCGGGCTGGTCGGAGGAGGTGGGAGGAGGTGTTGGCGTTGTTTGTTTATTTGTTTGTCTGTTTGGGAGCGGAGAGGGGGGAGCTTAGAGGGGAGCTCAGCTTCCCACCGTGCAGTTGATGCGACCACTGTGAAGCGAGGCAGGCACACAGCCTGGCAGCCAGTGCTCCAGTCCAGTCCAGGCCAGGTCGTGAGCCCGTCAGCGAGCGTGCGTAAATTCTCTCAGCCTTGCCCGTACAGCAAGCAACCCACCAATGAATGAATGACTCAACGTCCAGAAAATAGCAACCCCACTACACTACTCACAACTTATTCCACGGGAGAAACGTGAATGAGGGTCACTGTACCACAACTGTTAAGATCTGTGAGATCGTCACGCAGTTTCCTGAACACACCATCCTATCATCCACTACCATTGACGAGAATAACGAATACTCGCAGACTCTCCTCCGTCCCAATACAGCAGCAGTCTTTCTTGCGGCAGGAGTCGCTAATAGACGAAGATATGGCGCCCAAGGCACCTAAGATCGAGTTGAAAACTCCCAAGGGGACGAAGGATTGTACGTTAGCCGTCCTCACAGTCGAACGGCAGGGCTCACGCACATCTAGGGGAGGGAAAGGACATGGTTATTCGGGATAAGATTTTCTCTACCATTACAGAAGTCTTCAAGCGCCACGGTGCTGTCACGATCGATACCCCAGTCTTCGAGCTGAAGGAGATTCTTTCCGGCAAATATGGCGAGGACAGCAAGCTCATCTACGACCTTGCCGACCAAGGAGGGGAGATCTGCTCACTACGATATGACCTCACTGTACCCTTTGCAAGATGGCTGGCTATGAACAGAGACGTCCAGCAAATTAAGCGTTACCACATTGCAAAGGTCTACCGGCGCGATCAGCCAGCGATGACCAAAGGCCGGATGAGAGAATTCTATCAGTGCGACTTCGATATTGCCGGAACTTACGATTCAATGCTTCCAGATGCCGAGATTGTACGTATTGTTACGGAAGTCTTCGAGGGTCTGGGATGGAAAGGACAATACACCATCAAAATCAACCACCGTAAGATTTTGGACGGAATCTTCGAGGTATGTGGCGTTCCGGAAGATAAGATCAGAACCATCTCCTCTGCCGTGGACAAATTAGACAAGCTACCATGGGCGGAAGTAAAGAAAGAGATGGTTCAAGAGAAAGGTCTAGCAGAAGAGGTTGCCGACAAGATTGGCAGCTACGTTGATCAACGTGGGCAAAGGGATCTCTTGAGCAAACTGCAAGCAGACGAAGCTCTCATGGCCAATGCTTCTATGAAAGCAGGACTTGCGGACATGGAGCTGTTGTTCACATATCTAGAGGCATTTGAAGCACTACCAAATGTCTCATTTGACTTGAGTCTAGCACGCGGTTTAGATTATTATACTGGCGTCATCTTCGAAATCGTCACGGAAGGCTCAAAAGGTAAAGAGGTGTCTCTTACATCGACTCCTGATGCCGCTGCTGTGCCACCCAAATCGTCCAAGAAATCCAAAGCTAGCGCAGATGCCGACGAAGACCGCTCTTCGGATCCAAGTGTAGGCGTGGGCAGTGTTGCTGCAGGTGGCCGCTACGATAATCTTGTCGGCATGTTCTCTGGGAAGACACAAATTCCATGTGTTGGTATCTCTTTTGGTGTTGATAGAATCTTTTCTATCACCAAAGCTCGAATGGCAGCAGAGAAGAATGCTGAGTCAGTACGAAACAACGAAGTTGATGTATATGTCATGGCTTTTGGCGGCAAGGGGTTTACTGGACTATTGAAGGAGAGAATGTCGATTTGTGCTACTCTATGGGACGCAGGCATTAAGGCAAGTGTTTTCGCTCTGGGTCTTTTCTCCTTTTCTAACTCTGGATATAGGCCGAATTCCTGTACAAGGTGAAGCCCAAGCTGCCCAATCAATTCAAGGCTGCCGAGACAAATGGTGTACCATTTGCAATCGTCTTAGGGTTCGTGATTTCCTTCTAGCCACTTCACTGCTACGATAGTAATAGCTGCTAACGTTGTGACTAGTGAGGACGAGGTGGCGCAGGGCAAGGTCAAGATCAAGGAGATGGGCCTGCGTGAGGGCCATCCCGAGAAAGAAGGTGTGCTTGTCAATCTGGACGATGTGGTGAGCGAGGTCAAGCAGCGCATGAAACGCAAGGCAAATATCGACAGTATGACCAAGCAAGCAGAGGGTCTTAGGGTCGTTGGTGGGACGAGAGGAGAAGATGCAAAAGCTGAGGAGGCTGCAAGCACAGAAGAGGTTCCTGCAAGCACGGAGACTGCGAGCACAGAAGCAACTGAGGCACCGGCTGCTACTGGCGAAGAGAAGGTTGCACCGAGTAAGGCGGAGGTCCTAGAAGCTGGCCCCACTTCATAGCCTGCTGAGCCAACAGATAGATTCACAAAAAAGTATTAACAGCGTGAAGCACATGTTTCTCATGCTCTTGAGCTTGGAGGGCTTTTTTTTTGTTTGTCTTTTTGTTTTGTCGAGTGCCCCAAGCTGCAACATGAACAAGGTACGAGATGAAGTGTGTTTGCGATCGACCGGTACAGGGGGGTCGGTTATCTTGCCCCAGCCTTTCAAGCTGATACAGTACTGTACCGTACTGTACATTGTGACTTTGATGGGATCCACCATTCATCGTTCATCGTTCATCGTCCGTCATCCATCAGATGAACACACGTTCAGGTGATGGGCGAGCTAGAGTTGTGACGTGAGGGAAAGGCGCAGTGCGCACAGTCAGGAGAAGGGGCCGTGTCCCTGCGTTCCTGTATGTGCGTGCAAGGGTGGAATCGATCAAAGCATCAGTCGCACGCAAGGCAAAACAAAACAAGGCGAAGAAAGACTGTTTGTTGTTGGTCGAAGAGTTGGTATCGTAGACGGTTGGTGGGTTGGTGGGATAGTGGTGTGGGTTTGTGCGGGTTTGTGCGAGGGGCAGAATGTAGGCAGGACCTGGTAGGTAGGTACCTAGGTACATACTTTTATAAGTTACTACCTATAGTACAGTACAGTACTACCCACTGCCCACCACCCACTCTACCACTCTACCACTCTACCAAGGTCCCAGGTTCTACCGTACCGTACTGTACTTCTACTTGTCCCAGGTTCTACTCCCTAAATGCTGTACTATGCTGTCAAGGAAGTGGTCTGTTCATCTTCTTCCCGTCTCTTGTTTGTTGTGCTTTGATCCCTCTGCCCACCTGCCCACCTGCCCGCCTTCCCGCTCATCCAGTCAATACAGTAAACAGGGACAACTTACTTGACTTGACTTTACTACCAACAACTCCCTCTCTTCCCCGCCCTTTTTCTTCCTTTCTTCCTTTCTTCCTTTTTCTCTCTTTTTTCTCTCCTCTCTCGCTGCTTTCTCCCCAGGATCGTCCCTCTTTGGCTCTCCGGGTTGGGAGGATATTAGGATATTTACTCAAGCCTCATCCTTGGCGCTTGCTATTGCTGTCGATTCCCTTTCCTGGCAACAACAACACAAACGCACATCCGCACAAACGAGGCATAGCAAACAATCTGCATTCCAAACATTATGGCGCGTCTTATTCCGTTGCTGCTTAATCCTTCAACCCCGCCTAGAGTAATATCATCTTCCTCGACACAAGACACAAGTCCTGTTGTGCTTCTACCCATATTGCCCAACTCGCCAACTCTGGATGACCTCGGTCCTTCGACGACTCTGGTACCGGATGCGATTCAAGTAAAAAACTGTCTCCGGCTCCCAACACCACCCAGGCCAAAACCAGTGACCGATCTCATCATCATGCCATACACCCAACGAGAGTGGAGAATGGTTATGGACGAGGTCCGCGTGCTATACGTGAAGCGACATTATAAACAGGTAGATGAAATCCCGAGCCGATCCAAACATGAGTCCTAATCGTGGGAAACAGTGCTCTGCTAGATGTATTCAGGTGCTTGAAGGAATCGAAGACCCTTATCGTGTTCACCCTCTATACTCGATTTACCTCTCTTTCTACGCCGCAACTTGCATTGAACTTATTGCACGCTCATTGCACGCAAATTCCGGCGAAAAGGTCCCCCTACTGCAATCCTCTCTACAATATTACACTCAGGCCGAGTCTAATATGGAATACGCCACCTTCTCCGCTGACCTTGCAATTATGAATGCAACAAAAGAAAGAGAGCTTGGGCTCCGATCTGCATCGGATTCTTCGAGCATCCGATCTTCTGTAGATTCTATCTTCTCACAGGCTTCTTCGGCTTCTTCGAGTGCACTCCCATCGCCAACGCTACCTGAATTGTCACCAGGTGTCTCAGACAAGGAAGAATCGGTAATGCCCATGCCTAGATGCACTCGCTCGCCTGCTCCAAAAGAAGCTTTTAAGCCAGCACCATTGAAGGTCAAGAAAAAGGTATCCTTTTCTCTAGCATCAGAAGTCTCCACGGATAGCTTGCTCTCACCTGTGCCCGAACTAGAAGAACCTCGATCACCTTTCCGGTTCGAGCGAACTCCATCACCTGCATCGGCGTGTTCAATCTCGAGTTATCTCCTCTCGCAGTCTTTAAATCACTATCTTACACATCTGGCATCTCTATCCACGCAGCTCGCCTACCACAAGATGACCGTAAACGGCCTGATCCAATGCATCACGGCGCAACGCAAAGCCCGACGCTCAAACACTCCCCTGATCTTCAGTGACTTTTCAAAGATAAATCTTGGCACGGTATCCAAATTTGAAGAGAGTGACGAAGCGAGGAAAGCAGATTTGCAATTGAGGATCGAGCGACTGAAGGAGCAAGGCTGGAAGCGAGCACGCTTCTCTAGCGAGCGATATGAGAAGTTGTGTGAGAAGGCTCTAAGCGAGCTCGACCGTGGCTTGTAATCCATTCATAACTAATTTTTCATGTCTTGAAGGATCATCCCTGTTTTTTATTGTTTTACTTGCTTTTTCCTATTCCTGGTCGTTGTAATTGAGCGTATGCTTCATGAGTGGAGTTGGCGTCTTTCGGTCTTTTATCTCTTTCTTTTTTTACTCGCAAGAGCATGTACCACATACGCACATCAACACATTAGGGAAGGCGGATCGGATCTGAGTTATCATGATACCCACATGTACAAAAGGAGCTACAAAGCCACAGGATGGAATGGGTTGCAGTGAGGCTGGGTGACGGGGTATCAAAAATGGAAAGGAAAATGGGTACGGAGTTTGGGGTACGGGAATTTCAGATGTATAGTACTAGACCAGCTATAAGAAGCTCTATCACTTGTACTACACGCACATTTACACGCAATCAAATTAGCTTGGTTCCTCGAAAATCCATATAGATATCGAGACCACGAGAAGAAAACATGTTTGGTCACTTGACACCAAAAGTAAAAATGATGCACGAAACGACATTTAGCATCGTGTTTCAATATTAATAGGCCACGAGAGTGATAGTTAAGAACATGAATACAAGTACAGCAAAAGCTTGAATCAATTGCAACATAGAATATTCAAGATACATATGTATGACTGGTATGCAGACACAGACCACTCCACTGAGATCCAATTGCCTTACAGCCTGCCTCAAAAAGCGACATCAACACTCTAAGAAGCCATGTATCATAAAAAGTGAACATTAATACCTAGGTATGCCTATCTACCTATTCCAGGAAGGAGAACCACGCGAGGGTATACATGCTCGGTCGCCTTTTTAACCACCTATGGCGCCGCCTAGATGAAAACAAAAGGAATCACCTGAAGAATGTGCGCTCGAAGAGAAAACTCCCCATCCTTATCGCGCTGTGCTATGATATTTTGCTCCTAACTGCGCTAAAAGAAGATTATAAAAGGATACGTGAGAAATCGTGAAACATAAAGCCCAGAAGGATGACCATGTTGTTGATGTAATCGGATGCACGAGAGTTGTGCTGTCAAGACACAAAAGGGTCAGAAATTCTAGGACCCAGGCATTTGGCTGGTTGTGGGTGTGGTTGTAAGAATGGGTTCTTAAGGCGAGCCTCGTCAGCAAAGAGGTCCTAGATCTAGATTACTTTTGCGGCTTAGTCGAGATGAGCTCCGCACTGTGGACAAGCAAGAGACTCGATCCATGTTTTCTGACCCTCACCACGTCTCAGGTCCGTTATTTCGACGTCAGGAAAGGACAAATGTGCCTTGAATTTCCCTGCATAATTCTTCTTGGGCTTTTTCAATTTTGATGCCTTCTTCTTAGTCTCTTCCGCGACAGGATCCCCGATTAGTTGATTATATGTCTTCGATAGTACAGCATCAACCAAGCATTCTGGATGTAGCCAGATTCTGCATTGCTCATTGGGGCAACCGTGCAAGGTCCAATCTGCACAATATGGGCCGCCACATATGCAATGTTGACGAACGCCCTGCGTTCATGTTAGTTATTTGTGGGCCGACACGCAATTGTGTTACACATACCGAGAGCTTGAGTCCATCACGGCAGAGGGTTTGGCGCCAGTAAAGCGTTGTGAGGGGATCTTCATCATCCTGTTCAAGCCATTGGATAACTTCTGCCTTACCAGCGCACGTAAGAACATCCAGTACCTCCATGCAATTGCTCGCCACAAGTTCTCGTCTTCCATGGTACTTTCTCCGCCCTGCACTTGGTTTCTGCTCATGCGGTGCCTTGGTCTCTGGTAATTCATCAGGCCAATACATCCAATTGACCTATACATGCCAGTGAGTATTCAATCCTCGATGCCCAATTATGCTCAAAACCTACAAGAGCGTATACGTGTGATGAATCTGCGCCTCTAATCTCTAAGATTCTTGCGACCCAGAAATCTTTCTCGTTCGCGTTTTTAGGTTGAGCCGTCATATCGTTCTTGACAAAGACATAATCGTCAATCTGGTATTTGTCATCCTGGACTATAGGATTACGGTCAGCATAGAGTCGGCATTTTCTGCTTCATGTCCACTTACTAACAAAGGAATTGTACTTTCTCATGCCATGCCAACCGTCATGAGGTAGAACAGTATAGTACTGGTCTAGGGCCCCTTTGTCGCCCTTGACCACGAAGGGGGACGTATGAAGTTCGGCTCCTTTCACATCGAGACCCTTGGGCGAGCGTTCAGACAGGTATTCGACTTGGAATGTTGCATCAGCAAGCACAACTGAGGATGGGGTTGGCGATGTCTTTAAGCGCTTAGGTGGTGAAGGGTCGTCGTCATGTTCGCGCTTTACACCATTGCGCATCATGGCTACAGAAGTCTGTTGCGACAGGGGCGCGATCCGTTGGGTGGCAAAGCTAGAGAAGAGAGGTAGAGCAGTCCGAACCGTTGCCTTGTGCTCTTGTTGAGCTTGAGATGATGTGGATGTATCTGAGATTGCAGAGTAAGACGGAGCTAGAGAAGGATTGGGGGGTCGTGAAAAGAGCGAGTGTCGCGCACTGGCAGGCAACCTAGAGCACTTCTAGAAGACCGGACTCCCAAGATCGCGTTGACAATAATAATCGAGAGTGAGGGCATGAGGGACGATTCACGATTCACGATTGTACGCGAACTCACGCTAGAACCTGGTGAACTAGGCCCGCGACCCTGAGCCGCTTAGTGGTCCGAGGCTCGTCGAGCCGGCGGGACATCTTTCGAGAATGAAGACAAGAATATTGACAGACAGTACGAGTGCGGTAACAACGACAACGACAGCAGCGACAACAAAAATGACAGTCGTACACATCCATTTAGGCACGGCAGCGGGCGGGCTGCTCGGGACTTGCAGATATCAAGGTATTTGGTTTGGTTTGGTTTGGTTTGGTTTGGTTTGTTTACATACTACATCATCGGTAGGAAACAAGTAAGCACAACAATTGGTATCAAGAAAGTCTACCCTTAACTCCCGTTCAGACGCGCCTGAACCATTCTACGTGCTCCTGCTACCTGCTACCATCCGTTCCTCAGGCGGTCGTCTCGGTCTTCTCCTTGGAGGCCTTGCTCTTGAAGAGTTTGTTCTTCAGCTTGTCGGCCAACCCCACGGGGGACTTCTTCTTCGCTGCCTCAGCTTCATGTACATTTCCCTGTCCACCGCGTCCAACGTGGAAGTTCTCCCCCTCCGGACCAGGTCTCAGAGCAGCTTCTGGGATAGCCTCGCGATCAGTACGCTCAGTGGCAGGAATCTTGGGCGAGCCGATGTTAGCTGCCCCCCCGCGGCCGGTGCTGAAAGCTCCATCGTTGTGGTCGCCGGCAACCCCTTCGCGAACAATTTCACCGTCGACGTATCTTTGGCCTTGTCAGTAAACGGCTGCGAGTCCATCTGAAGAAGAGGGATAGCTCACTCGGTTGCATCTGGGCCAATGTTGCCAGCTCCTTTAGCGATAGTTAGGATGATGTCTTGACACATGCACTGTTGGTTGACATACCTCCACGGCCATGGCTGACCTCGGTGCTGTTTCTTGCGCTCATGATTGCTGATGCTGCCTTCTGATGCTGCTGTGTTGCCGCGCGGATGGTCTTGGTCGGGAGTCCAAGGTCTTTGTAGGAGGCTGTCAGAACAAGCTTTGGAAAATGTTTGCGAGGGGGGTGATGTGCAAGAAAATGAAGCAGCGGCTGGGCCAGGGTGTAATCTGTCTTGCCTGTGTGATTGTGATTGTGATTGTGGCAGAGGAGGCTTGACTGGGCCAGGGTGCCAACCTCACATGGAGTCACACCACCAACACCACCACTCTAGAATGCCAGAATCTGCAATCTGCAATCCGTAATCGGCCAATCTTCCTTCCCTGGACCCAGCCAAGGACAAGAACATACGAGAAGGCAGAGGTTATGATTGGCACTCGAGGTGACTTACTCTCAGCATTGTGTCACGGCAGAGACAAGCTGCTACAGTATAGTAAAGTAATCGACTTGTTCCCCCCCGAAAGCCACTCTCTTGAACGATGACGCCATTGCGGATTATGGTTGCTGGGACAGTGGGAGGTTTGACGACATGTGGGCAAGGGTCTGGCAGAGAAATGGCCAAGTAGATGTAGTATTTAGATACTATACGGTATGTAACCATTGCGGCCTGGTACCTTTGACGTGTTGGAAGATGTCATGACCGCAGATAAGGCAGCAGATAAGAAACACGCGCCCAGGCCCGGGACAGCTACCCGATCGCGCCGGTGCACGAGGAAGTTGGGAACAACAACTCTTGGACCGAGGCGCCGTCGCTTCGCTTCACTTCACAGCCTCATCTACCTACCCTATAGGTACTGCACACAACCAGAAAGAAAGAGAGAGAGAGAGGGAGAGAGAGAGAGACGTTGCAATTTCAATGTAGGTGTTGTTGATACAAGAACAAAAGAGGTGAGGAGAGAGTCTTTCTTCCATCGATGCTTCCACCGCCAATCCCATTCTGGAGGCATCGTGTTCTGTTGTACTTAGTGCTTCTCTTTTGCCGGTGCAGCACCTCCGGTCGTAGGAAATCCCATGAAGATCTTGAAGTAATCCTGCCACATGTTAGCTTGGCCGTTATAAAGTGGCGGGAGACTTACATAGATCATCCATTGCAGGCCAGTTAATGTGCCAATCATAACAATTCTCACTGGCAAGCCGTTCCAAAGGCCCCTGAAACCAATATCCTTATAGATCCGTGAGAGGACAGCGCCAAAGGCTTCTCCTTCTTTGCGCTGAGCATTGAGTTTGCTGACCTATTACTCTGTTAGTAAAAAGATGCATACAGCTTCTCCAGTACTTACCATGACGTCAGCTGGGTGAGAGACTATGGCGCAAAGAATACCGGCAAGGTAGCCTCCAGTGAATGAAACCGCAGTTTGAGTACCCTTTCCGTAATCCGACTTTGAACCAGGTAGATATTCATAGATAGCCTCAACAATTGTTTCGAATGAGGCGAATTTCATCATTGTATATGGAATCTGTCTTCCCCAGAGAGGATACAACCCTTTGTATAGACCTGCATAGCCCTCCTTGGCTGTGATGGTACTGATACCGTCAAAAGTGCCTTTGGCGAAAGGTGGAATCGTGGTCTGCATCCGGACCTTTACCGCTTCAAAAGGGCACAGCGCAATGTCAGCGATCGCTTCAGCAGAAGCACTTGCGCTAAGGTAGAGTGCGGTTTTATACTTGTAGGCATTTTCTTCGCCCGCCAGATCCGCATAGAATTTCTTGAAGTATTCGTACCCCCCGTATTTGAATGCTCCTTGAGCAGAGTATCCGAAGAACGTCGGGCCCCATCCAGTGTAGATACCTCGGAATCCTTCAGCACGAGCAATCTTTCCCCATGCCTGGAAATTGCCTGTGTACATCTTCGAATCGACTTGCCGACGGCATTTAACAAGATCCAAAGGTGTAACAGCAGTGTGTGTAAGTCCCTGTCAATTATCAATAGGTCAAAAATCAAGCGTATCTGGGATGCACACATACACATGCAAGTAGGCCACCAAAAGAACAGGCGGCGTAGTATTTTGGCGAGTATAGCTCGATATGCCCAGTCTTTACTTGAGCTTTTGCACTGGCCTTTTCAAACTCTTTTGTGGCCTCGTCACTCAGAGCATTAGCTTTGTTCTTTGCATCGTCGATGACAGACCATGCCGAGAACAGGTCAGGGCGAGCTTGAAGGGGTGTGCGTGTGACAGCTTCGTTGGCAAATTCAGAAGGCAGAGGTACGCCCACGGCGGCGGGAAACATTCGATGAAGAGTATCCTGAGCTGGGAATAGAAGAGGCATTTTGTCCAGATGCTGATGGATAGGAAAAGTAGTCATATGCTTCAGAATTTGGATTCGTATATTCTGGCGGATGCTCGTATGGCGGAGGCGGGACAAAACTGGGGGAGATAGGGCCGGGGGACTCTAGACCTGGAGGAAACAGGCGCGGGTAGTTTCTCCGTGAGTTCGGTCGAGGAGTGAGTGCTCTGGAAGCAGTATTTCTTGAGGCACCTGGCCGTGGAGTAAGTGCTCGTGGTGTAGGAACTCGTGATCGTAGCAGTGGAGATTGTGGACCTGGAGTAGGTAGGATACGGGCTTGAGCACGCCTATCAGCTTCTGCTGTCGTTCGAGACCTTGACCAAGATACCCGATGATTGCGGGTGTTTTCTGGGGCTTCCGAAGGATAATACGCAATCTCTGGAGTTGGAGTCGCGTCAGTGTTGCTATTTCGGCGAGTGTCCAGCCATCCCAGCAGAGACAGCAGAAGTGAAATGAGAAATCGACGACAAATCCACACGCTCTCAATGAAGAAAAGCTGCACTCTGTCAAGGCAGGTCAAGTCGAGCGTCCGCGAGAAAGTCAATTCATACATTGGCACGGGGGAAATAAACGGGACTGATGCATACTTGTGCTTTAGATTCTTCACCTCGAGCTTCACTGACAGTGGGCAGCGAGCACTCAATCACCTTTGTGTCGACTTGTCGGGTTCAGCGCTTGCCCAAAGGAACAAACGGCGCAGCGGTCAGAGCTGGAAAGATACAGGTCAATGGTGAAGAGAAGATTTGGAGGAGAGAAGGGAACGAGGGGACGAGGGAACGAGGTGGCACGCCGTGGAGATAAGAGGCGCCTAATTCCCGAGAGAGCTTCTGGTTACCGAAGCGGCGTGGACGGGGGTGACAATATTGTTCTGGAGCAAGGAAAGACACAAAAAGACTGTTGTGATGAGAGAAGTGAAGATTTGCAGGTACTGAAGGTGCCTGTCTCAATTCCTTGGGGTCATAGGTAGATAGATATTCTCGTGGGTACTAGGTAGGTACATAGGTAAGGTAGGTACCTAGGTAGGTAAGCTGGGGAGTACTTACCTAGAATCAATCTTACAGTATTTACAACGTTGTAGATAGATACCCCGCCGTGCCCGCTACACCCGCCCCGCCCCGCACCCGCCATCTGATCAGCACTCGCCTGCGAGAAGAAAATCATCATCTTCCTACGTACCTGCTCGCACACAGTCACCTCTAATGCAATGTCAGAAAACCCGATCCCCACCAACAAGCCGAGCGCTGCCTCAAATGCTGTAGAGGCTATTGCATCCTCTCCTAAGCCAGCGCTCTCGAAATGGGCTAACAGATACAGAGGGGTATGTATGCGCTTTTCAAGGTCTTTCTTCTATGACTGCACCTCGCATTGACACTTTCTCCAGGCCACGGTCCAGGACCTCGACCCTCCATCCGCGCTCTCCTGCCATCCTGCTGATCCTATCTCATCTGCACTGCTGTCCGCCTTTGAGAGGGACTATACGCACCTCACCGTCATCTCGCCCGAAAACCGTGCGCTTCTTGGATACCTTTCAATTCCACATCTTCGAATACTGCTAGAAACTGGCAAGGTGCAAGAGACAGACGATGTTAGCAAGGCAATGGTACGCTTCAAGAGAAAGGGGAGGGTTTATAAGGTGATTACCATGGATACGTCCCTGGAGGAGCTGGAAACATTTTTCAATGGTGATGCGGAAGGCGGACTGGGCAAACAAGAATTCGCCGTTGTTACCGACGACAGAAGACGATTTGTCCTGGGCGTTGCTACAAAAAGTGATTTGGAGGAGTTTGCAAGAAGGCGACCTGCTTGAGAAGGCTTATCGTACATCATGCATAGCCTGGAGTTTATGGATGGGCCATCCATTGTGGCCAAGAAAGCCGCATGAGACATGTTTGAAGCCTACCTTGGTTACTAATAAGAGCCATACTTGAACCAAAGCCGGGCAGATGCGCCTTGAAAATAGGCTCGCGGCATGAGTTGTTTCTAAGTAGGCCATTAAACGAAGCCAAATGGAAGTAGCGATCAAATGCACTTCGGCTTTCTAATTGACGGGACATCAAGATATTAGCCAATCGCATTCTGGAATAACTTTCGTTTGCTCAACACCAACAGTTTTTTTTCTTTCTTTTGCTCGATGCAGGTCTTAAACACGCAAGAGCATACATAATATATGACTTGTTAGGTAGGTGCTTGCGATTTACGATCGACTGCTGTATTACCTTCCTCTTCCAATATTCGACTGTCTAGATATATCTTAGAGTTTTATGTGGTAACACCTTCCGAAGAGCCTCTAGTTGCTAGGACTCGGGGCCTCTGAACATAATAATCCTTATGCAGGTCTTGATTCTTTGAGATGGCCAGCTGAAGGACCATTGCGTAATCGTCTTCTTGCAGGTAACGGCCTTATCCAGGGACGGGTTGAGCAGCTCGGTACCTGTCCAAGTATCGCACGCTTTTACATGCTAATATGCTGTTAAACAAGGCAAGGTACTATCTTTTTTCTCTCTCGCTAAAGTTGGCTATTGAGATGCTGCGGTGAGAAGCGGCAGCCGGCCACCTAGGTTGGGCAAGTGCTTTGCTTCCGAATTCTGCTCAGTCAAATGGCCAAGGGGGCCATTCAATAATATCTTGCATTCTGCAGCATTTATCCGCTTCCTTTAGGCACGAAATAGCGGGCGCACGCTGGAGGAAAAGGAAAGATTGAGTGCACAGGTACGGTAGAGTTAGGTAGGTAGGTAGGTAGGTAGTGTAGCAGCCAGTAGGTAGTGTAGGTGAGCTAAGATTGAAACCCGCTCTCTGAAGACGCACAAGGCGGCCTTGCAATATTCTGATTAGCCGAGCGTGGCATGCAAAATGCAGAATAGTGGAGTGAGGTGATGAAAGGTGCAACATCGAATGAACATGGTCTCTGCTGCAAGTCTGCCGTTTGTCTCTTTTTTGTACAGTACAGTGTACAGTAGGGTACAGCAGCGTCTCTAGCGTAGCATCAGCGCAGACAGCCGCGGGGACCGAGATGCGGGCGAGGGGTGGGATACGATGACTTGCATATCAATTTCCAAAGCAGCACCTCGCAACCGTCGTTCCTGCATGCTCGAGATTATTGCTAATAAGCCAGACGGACGAGAGAAGCGCGGAGATTAGTCCGCAGCTACTCCGTACTGAAGTACGAGAGCAGAGGTTAGTTAGCTAGCGTTTGCAAAGTGGGATGCTGGAGGTTGCTTCTCCACAACGGCAACTAACAGGAAGGCCTTCTAGAAGCAGATTCATAATGATGTGCCCCTTATGACGATGCGGGCTTGTAACGCCGACACGGCCATACGAGATGCTGAGACGACGAGAACAATAAATAGCCTTCAATAGCCACCACTATCGACCGGGGGGAAGGGGGGGTTGTGTGGATATTGGCAAGTGCCGAGGAGTCGGGGAATTGAGGGTGCAAGAGCAGCGGCAAGATGGTGAAGACAGAGGAGTCGTGGTAGTCGTGGTAGTGGAGGTGGAGGTAGAGGTGGTAGTTGAGGTGTGTCGTGGTCGTCGTCGTAGTAGTGGTCGTGGTAGTGTAAGTGGTGGCGTATGTTGTCTGAGATTTTAATCTATCTTCTAATTTTCTTTTTTTTTTTTTTCTTTTTTTCTTTTCCACTACAGTAGCAGGCAGTGCATCCAAGAGGTCCCAAGGGAGATGCGTCGATCCGCCCGCCCCGATGGCCCGCACCGGCGTTGGTGGCTACGGTACAGTGGGCACTGGGCTGGCTACAGTGGCTTTTAGGCCTGTACTCTACTGTACTCTACTGTACCTGTACCTGTACCTAGTAGGTACCGGAAGAACAAAAAGGGGTCTCTCACTGCTCAGGGGCTTGTAGGGCTCTACAGCCTGTATCAGACCCCCTAGACAGCACTTTCACACCCTGAACCAGCCCAGCCCAGCCAACCAACCTACCTGTACTGTACTGTACTGTAGGAAGTACTACCCAGGCAGACCCCTCGTCTCGTCCCCTACCCCCCCATCCCTCCCTACTGTACCTCCCTACCTCCCCTCCCCTTCCCCCCCCCCCCCCCCCCCCCCCCCCAAATCCAATCCAGTCCAATCCCATCCCATCCCATCCCATCCCAATTCAACGCCCGTGCCAGGCCAGGCCAGGCCAGGTCAGGTCAGGTCCTGACAGCTTTTGTGAGCATTGTTACCACGAAGGCCCCGTCGCCTCGCTTCTTTTCATCCTTCACTCACACTCAATGCTCACTTTCTTGCATATTATTCCAGACGCGGATTCAGGCCCTTCTCATTGCTTCTTTCCTTCTTCCTCATAGAATAGAATCCCATTCCTCCAATCCTTTCCTTCCCGCCTTCGTTAACTGCCATTCCGAGCACCAGGCACTCCATCCCCTCCCCCCTCGCAAGCGCATCTCCCAACCCACCTTCACGCTTCTGCTCCTCGATACGAGAGCGCCATGGCAGAGAAGCCCGCTGTTCTCATCATCGGCGGCCTGGGTTATGTGGGACGTTTTCTTGCGCTGCACATCCAGAAGAACAATTTGGCATCAGAGGTTCGGATCGTGGACAAAGTGCTGCCGCAGCTGGCTTGGTTAGCACCTGAGTTCGAGGAGGCATGTTCAAAGGACAAGTTCATGCAAGCTGATGCCAGCAAAGAGCGTGCGCAATTCCAGCTATCCAACCCCCGTGCCATACTCAGTATTGAGCTGACCATCTTTGCTGCCATTAGAATCCCTCCCCCGCATCTTCGATCGCTCCAATGGCAAGCAATGGGACTATGTTTTCAACTGCGGCGGTGAGACACGGTACTCGCAGGAAGACGAGGTGTACAAAGTGCGATCGTTGGCCCTCAGTGTAGCCGTTGGAAAGGAGGCCGCCAAAAGGGGAGTCAAATGCTTTGTCGAATTAAGCACGGGGATGGTCTACAAGCCCGACAAGCAGCCCAGCAAGGAAGGGGACAAACTGAAGCCGTGGAGTAAGATTGCCGTCTTCAAATTGGAGGCTGAGGAGCAGTTGGCAAAGATGGAGGGGTAAGTGGATCTTTCCCTGCATGGCGTGGTAGTGGGAGGCGGTCAGCCCGAGAATCTGATGGTTCAGAGGTGAATGTGACAGGACTGACTTGCTTGCAGGCTTAATCTCGTCATCATGCGACTTGCTCATGTGTATGGGGATTATGCATCCCAGAACATCGGTACAACCCTCTCCATGGCTCGCGTTTATCAGCATCTCAACGAAGAGATGAAGTGGCTATGGACTAAGGAACTCCGAGTGAATACTGTTCACGTATCGGATGTCTCCCGAGCCCTCTTCAGCATTGCGGACTGGTATTCTGTTTCGAACAAGCCAAACTGGGACGAGTCATCTATGGGCAAGATTCCGATTTTCAATGTTGTAGACAAAGGGCAGACTTCGCAAGGGACCTTCGCAGGCCTGATACATGAGATATTTGGCATTGAGACTGGCTTTCAAGGAACCATGATTAGCACATTCGCCCGCCTGAATATGGATAGTGTCGTTGATGATGTTAATGACGAAGTCTTGCAACCGTGGGCAGATCTGTTAGTCGAGGCAGGTATTACCAAGCCAGGGCCATTGACACCGTTCATGGAGAAGGAATTGTTGAAAGACACCGACCTGAGTATGGACGGCAGCAGGCTAGAGAAGATCGTTGGATTCCAGTACGAGAAGCCGATAATATCGAAAGAGGAGCTCGAAGCAGTAGTTGATAGTTACAGACGGATTGGCTGGTGGCCAGAAACCAAGAAAGCTTGAATTCCATGAACTGGACTAGAAGGATGAAAGATACTCGATGAAGATAAAAGGCACGAACTTGGTCACGTACCACAAAACGACGACTCATGATGACGAGCCACCAAATTGTGGCAACTAGTACAGAATGATACCAGGAGCGAGGCGATATTGCACTTTTTTTTTTGTTTCCCGTCTTTCCTCAAAAGGAGAATTCACATGTATATACAACAGACTCACTTTTCCTGCTTTTTTCTCTCATTTTCCCTATCTTTTTTGTCGGATTGATCTATTCTGCATTGTACCAGTAATCGGCGCGGGGGCATGGAATTGTGTGTATCACGCTTTAGCCTATGATGAATTGTATTGTATCTCAAGTTCCCTTTGTGGCACGATTCCTTTCCCTTTCCCATCAATAGATAATCCTTGTAATAATATTTTCCGCCTAACTATCACAAGTCTTGCAGCTTTGTGTACTCGGTCGAGGTTACTCTTTTCAGCGTCTCTGCCAGGGGGGGTCCCTAAGAGATGTCGGTCAAAGCCAGCAAGAAATCAAATGCCGACATCCAAAGAGAGAACAAGGATCCTCCCTTCGACAGCAGCTAGTTCTGAACAGAGTTCAGTGCTGCATTATACATCGGGGTTAATTCTCCGAGGCATGCATACAGTACATGGTCTACCTACCCTATCCTCCAGTTCCGGGGACGGGAAGGATCATTTGAGTTGGCGTCCACCTCATTGCGACTATCAAATCACAGCCCCCGCCCCTTGTGCACTCTATCCCGCTCTGTTCCAAAGGCCTTTCGGACCGTCTTTTTTCATGCTTGTTTCCCTTTTTCTATCTGTTGTTGCCGGTTCGGGATGTGAGAGGGTAGGACGTGGCGTCGCTTATCAGGCTTTTTTATTCAACCTTTTGCCTCTTCTCTTCACCTCGGCTCTACTAGAGTGGCTTTTTGGTTTTGTTTTCAATTTATGGAAGATCTTAATACGGATCATACTCTGCCGTGTTCTCTATTTTGAGACACGCAGGGTTAGAGTGTAAAATTCATCCCGTGAAATTCTCGTCACTGTTGTCTCTCTCCGGTAAGCTGGTTTGCAAGCGAGACAACCTGACAGTGCTGGTGGGTTTGATCTCCGAAATGAAAATAGAAGAGCTATATTCTATCTAATTGGTAGCTTTTCAGTCTGTCTTGTATATATCACTAGTTGATCAATTAACCCCGAGAAGGTTTATTTTGCTATAAAATTGCTGAATTATCAGAGTGGTACAGGGCGAGCGTGGTCTAGACCCGAGTCGCTTAAATATAGGTACTTACCTATTGTAAATGACACTTCCTATGAACTTATCTATGCTGGCTATTATAGAGCGATACAATGATTGCCTACGGAATACAGAGACTGGGTTCCTAAGGTGTGTCGACTTAGTGACTTTCTTTATCATTTTCCCCCGAGAAAGAAAGAAAATCTAGCGATGCTAAAGCAGACAGTTAGCTCACCCAAATGAGATCAGTCCGCAGTCCCCAATCGAACTTCATCCTTAAATGCGCCACCTATACCCATGCATGGTTCTATCGGGGTTTTTTGTATGCAAATAACTCGGCACGAGAAGATGAATTAAGACAGTTGTCCAAAGTGCGAGGCTAAATACGAAGGTCGTGGCGCCAGAGGGCTGGAAAGGTATTTATATTCCAGAACTCTTGATGGTACGACTGGAATTTTCTCTTAACAAGCTAGCCACATGCCACATAGATATGATCATCTTGAGTAGCCTATGTATTGCCGTATCCCAAATTATTGTTTTCAATCTACAAAGACCTAATTTCCAGGGCAAGAAAAGCACACGTAACATATAAGTAAAATCAAGGAAACCTAAAGGCGGAGTCCGCGCTTTAGTTACCTCTAACTAATCAGCCTTCTTCGATGGGAATACCGGGGAAAGCTAGGCCCGAGGCCTTATATGCCCCATGTTCTGTAGTGACTTTCCACACGCGAACCCGCTATTCAGAACGTTATCACGTCCTCTTGTTAAAATCCGAGCAAAAGGTTGTATTTATCTGAAACCTCTCTACCAGCTCTGATACGTTAAATGGCAGCTTCAAACTCCACAGAAGAGTTTTCATTCGAAAGACAGAAGTCCTCCATACGAGTCAGAAAACATTTGCTCTGGGAGATATTAATGTTACCCTAACTACCGAAAAAGAAAAACCTTCGGCTTTTGTTCGTATGCACAAAGCGTGCGTGTGTAGCAGAGGTTGTGATTATCACTTACTCTTAAGCCGCCGTGAATATCAAGTCAAGTGTCATTTTGTATAACGCCATGTCCTCTCGGTTCACTTTCCGAGCATTGCTACAAAACCTAAGCACGGTGAGTAAAATATTTTTTTTGTGGGCAGTATACTGCATTAGCAACCATGATCCTTCTAGTTCAATGTTATAACGCTACAGCACTTTGCATACTAGAATTTCGAGTATTTAGAATCAGCTTGTAGGGCATATTCTTCCTGAGTAATCGTGTCATCTTTCCTATCAACGGCACCATGTCTCATTGTGAGCAGTTGTCCCCGAGAAAGGAATAACCCTTTTATAGGTCAAATCCCACGGTAGACAAGATTCCTCTTCAGAATCTAGGCATGGGATATAGATGTGACAAAATTATGGACCCTCATACTCCCACATTGAATGATCATGACAATTAGTCAAATATCTTCATTTTCCATCCCCTTACATCTCTGGCACAATTGTTTCCAACACCAAACAGGAGTCATAGATCGTCTAAGAGACACCATATTTCTATTGATCTACGGATATATAGGAGGCCAAGAACAAGAACCAAAACCAACTATCAAAAAATCAATTGGTATTCCCCATCTGCCGCCTATGCAATTGCTCGGGCGTGAACCAAGGCTCGACCGGCTCGCTCCCAAATTTCCGAAAGTTATTAATCCGTCGTCTACAGTATGGACACTTGAATACTTCAACAGGGGGAGTAAGCCCTCTACCGCTGTCAATCCATCCAGCAAGACATTCTCGACAGTAGGAGTGTCCGCAGTCATCGAGAGATACTGTGTCCACCGGTGGGTCTAGACAAATTGGACAGAGTGTTTGTGTTGATTCCTCGACACTTTGTCGGCGGGTATTAGCATCTCTGGGTGGTGTCGTTGGAGGGCCATCACCTCGCGGTTGCGGCATGGCGTTGGGTGGTTGTGTTTCAGCAGGCTGTGCAGGAGCAACGATCATACTGGGTTCTCCTTCCGAGTTTGAATGACCCGGCAGAAGAAGCTCATTTGCAGAGAGTGTGGCGAGGTAGAAGGGTTTGTTATGTTTTATCACGGGTGGAAAAGGAGATTTTCATGGTGGATATAAATGTGTATTTGGGAGGAAGTTTGATGGTACTGGCATTTGAGTTTGGGGAACTTGTGGATTTGGTATTGTAGACATGTTGGACGGTGGGAGACTCATTGCGGATGTGGATGCATATGGTGATGGATGTTGTTGATTTTGTGGTTGGACATATTGATATGGGTAGGGATATGGGACCTGCATGATATATACCCCAACTCGAGCCGGAGAGAAATCCTGTCAGTGTCTGGTAGAAGAAATGGGTAGAGGCTGGGATTAGGTCTCACCACTAGGTATATATCATAGATGGATGTGACTAATACCATACTTGACTTCTACTCATCCTCTCAAGGCATATATGACTATATGTGTGAGGAGGGGAGGTGGATATATTATTCTCATTTAGGCGACTTAGAAGCCAATGATCATGAATATTTGCCATGGAAAATCTGATCATGATAGATAGTAACCTTCGCAAATAACCTGAACCTACCTACCTACCTACCTACCTACCTAGGTAGAGATTCCATAGATAGAAGCAAGATCTTGTTCCAGCCTAGGAGTAAAGATCCATGAAGATGCGCAGTCAGACTTTACTGACTCCACAGCACTTTGCCTCTAAAGGTCAGAAGACTACCTCCAGCCAAGACGATAGAAAAAAGAGCTCTGAATCAACTGACTGATTGACTGACTGACTGACTGACGTGTGTGTGTGTGTAGAGACAGCCGACAACGGAGGCACGCAAAGAAAAAACGAACACGCAAACTACACTGACTCACTCCAGCACTTCATCATCCTCGAGTGACCAGTGCACGCCCATAAAATTGTACTTCGCTACAACGTCACTATGTACCAGCATGTCATCTCATCTCATATGCCTCTTTTGATGACGCCATGTTCAAAATACCAGGAAATAAAAGACCGAAGATTAACCCAATCAAAGCAAAGTCCTACTTCCAAGCTGATCCCCAACGCAGAAAGACCGTGTTACCAAGGGCGATGGTGTGGATTTAAAGCAGCGCCATTGGTTGGGCTAGGCTTTCTCAGCTTTGCAGGGGCATCTTAACATGGATTCTTTGTCTATCTAACTTCCTTCGTTCTTCTCTAGATCTAAGTGTATACTTACAACTTGTTGGGAGCTGTCTGAGTCGTGGGCCATTGATATCCCGCCGCATCGCTGAATTGTTTGTTAGTAGCATCCCTTAGGAACCTTGAGTATCGAGAAGCTTACCTAAATTTGTAACCATATGATGAGGTGAAGTCATCCAGGACTGCAGGACCACGCGAACCTAGACACACATTGTTAGTCTGCGCTAGAATAGGGCAAAGTGGACATGGGGTATGCCATACCGTATGGGTATTCCATTGGAATGATCTCCTTGTTGTCATCGAGGTAATGGAGAAGAGGTGAGAAAACCCTCCAACTTGCATCCAGTTCATCATCACGAACAAAGTTGGAGTGATCGCCCTTGATAGCATCCAGAATAAGCGACTCATAAGCCTCAGGAATCTTGAGATCTGAGAACCGTCTTCGGTAGGTCAAATCCAGCTCAGTGACCACTGTCTGCATGCTTAGACCGGGGAGCTTAGAATTCATCTTGATATAAACACTCTCGTTGGGCTGAATGCGCATGACAAGCTCATTTCGTGGAATGTCCTTGAAAATACCAGACGTGACATCCTTGAACTGAATCCTGATTTCCGTCTTCTGCTCGTTCAGAGCCTTTCCTGCCTTCAAGATAAATGGCACACCATCCCAGCGCTCATTCTTGATGAATACGGTCATGGCGCAGAATGTTGGGCATCTCGAGTCTTTGGGTACTGTGTCGTCTTCCTTGTAAGATGGCTTGGTGCCGTCTAGCGACTTACCATACTGGCCAATGATGACGTTTTTAGGTTCGATCGCTGGGATTCCACGGAGTACACGAACTTTCTCATCACGAACATCCTCAGCCGAGAAGGAGATGGGACGCTCCATTGCTAAAAGAGTCAGAACTTGGAGGAGATGGTTCTGCATGACATCGCGGATGATGCCAAACTCATCGAAATATCCACCACGACCTTCTGTGCCGAAAGGCTCCTTGAAGGTAATCTGAACGTTGTCGATGTGGTTGCGATTCCATGTGGCGCCGAAGAATTCGTTACCAAATCTCAAAATCAAGATGTTCTTGACCATTTCTTTTCCAAGGTAATGATCGATACGGAAAATCTCATCTTCGTTCCAGTTCGGCTCCAATGCCTTTTGCAATTCCCGGGAGCTAGCAAGATCCTTTCCAAAAGGCTTTTCCACCTAGAGAGGAGGGTTTAGTTGTTGTTCAGAATGGGGCAACATCAACTTACGATGATTCTTGCGATTCCATTCTTGGGATAGCAGTTCTTCTTCAGGTGCTGAGAAACGGTAGTGAAGACGCTGGGTGGTAGGGCCATGTAAAAGACACGGTTTGCCTCCTTGCGACCCTTCTCAATCTGTTGGAGGTGCTTCTCCAATCCTATGAATGACTCGTCTTGGTCATATTGACCAGAGACATATGTGCACACATCGCAGAATTCTTGTAATTGTTGCTCCATGTCCTTTGTTGGTGTCTTAATGTATGATCTGACGCGCTTGAGGAACTCCTCGTGGTCCATCTTTGTTCGGGCATATCCAACGATCTTGATATCTTTTGGCAGGAATTGGTTGCGGTACTATCAAGGTCGGTATCAATAGGGCGGCTTAATCACTTGGTGGACCATGACTTACGAGACCGAATAGGGCTGGGAACTAAGTCTGGGATTAGCATTGATCACGAAACGAGGGCCGCAGCGAGCACGAACAGTCTTCTTCTTTGCTAGATCACCAGATGCGCCTAGGACGATAATCACGGTGTTGTTCTTCAGCTCGATGGTTCTAGTGGGGCGGAAAACAGATTAGTCTGGTGTGACGTGCAAAACGGATGAGAGATTCCATTGAAGCGGATAAATAGCAGTAGAATCAGGCCACGGCATTGGAGAGCGCGTGAGGACTTCACGGTCAATGCTGGAGGGAAGAATGGTTGATTCCGCAGCGGTCGGCGATATGTGTAGGCTGGGCTCAGTGACGTAAATGGAACAACTTGCCCTGCATTGTGAGGCTCCTCAGGCTTGATGACGGTGTCGGCCATTGCAGCAAATTCTGATGAGTAGAACGGCCTGGTTGTTGGGGTCTGGAGGAATGGAGGAAATGAGTTGCTGATGGCGGTGGAGCGAAGTTGTGAGTTGAGATGGGGGGGGAGGGACGGAGAGGGGAGCTCAGAGGAATTTGTTGAACTTTGGTCACCCCTCCCCGCTGATGCCGCTTTCTTTTAAGCTCGAGGATCAAGCGAAAGCGCGGATAGCTCGATGACGCCCGGGATCCCGACAACGGCCCAAACGCTGGCTGAACACACACACACACACCCACAGTCACAAAGACAGCAGCGCTCTTGCGAGCACCAGGAGTCAAGCACGCAAAAGAATGTCTCAAGAACAGGCCCGATGTTTGATCCCAAGTACAAAGCACAGGCACAGGCACAGGCACAGGCATATCTATGGTACGGTACGGTACGGTACAGTACAGTACAGGAGGCTGGGTGTCACGGAGAGGCACGTATGAGCAACGAATAATGGGTATCCTCTGGAAATGGCCGGCGCAAGAGCAGCTCGCCAGCCAGCCAGCCTCCCAACCAGCAGCCAGCAGACACAGCAGAGCCCGAATCTGAAGGAGAAAAAAAGAATAAAACCGAAAAATCTTCGGTGGTTTTCCATTCCTGGATGGGGGTCCAGCTCAGGAAAGGTGGATTCTATGGGCTCCATGGAGCCTACGGAGTACGGAAGAAGCTTAACATTGCAGATTATAAAGCAGCACACAGTGGTCGAGGCGCTCTTATCACCGTCAGCGTCGGCGTCAATGATTAAGCAGGTGCCAGGTGTTAGGTGCCAGGTGCCAGATGCCAGGTGGTGATGCTGACTGCTCACTGCTGCATACCGGTAGCTGTCATCAACCCATCACCAAACTATGTCCGCATTGCTATTATGGCCTATGCCTGCCTGTTTGCTGAGAGTCGAGGTTGAGATGCTCTCGACCGCGGAAGCTCTTCGGTCCAGCTGTGCTTGAAACACTCGGGAGGGACCGAGTAGAAACAAAGTCCGTGACGGCAGACGGCGTACAGTACGTGTAGTGCGTGCAGCTACTGTATCCGAATTGATCGTCGTTGACCTGATGTCTGATGTCTGGTATCTGGTATCTGATATCTGATTGCTGATTGCTGATGGCGAATAGGCTGGTGGCTGATGGCTGATGTACTGTACTTGTAAAGTAGGGGTGTACGCGGTATTTTGCTGTGTGGTGTGTATTGTGTGTTGTGTGTTGTGTGATGTGTGGTGTGTGTGCAGTCTGGGGTCCAGTTCTTGCGATACGGTGGATGGTGGATGGTGGACGGGGAGGTGGGAGGAGGTAGAAGTAGTAGTAGAAGTAGAAGTAGAAGCAGGAGGGTAGCAGTGCCAAAAACAGCATGTGTTGTGCGACAACCAGTTCACCTCTCGCATGAGAGCAACAGCAGCAGTGGCAGTCGAGCCTGTTACAAGCTGTGCCCTCTCACTGCCTCTACCCCACGCGTACGCATGAAATGCTTTCTATGGTTTAAGGGAGTTGCGATGACACGGGCTCAGCAACCCGGGACTACTTGATAGAGAGTCTTTTTCCTACGGGTTTTGGCTTTCTTTTAATTAGGACTTTGCACATAAATTCCTTGGCTTAGCACGTCCCCATAGCCTTTGGGAGCTCTTGAGCAGTCAATCTCGAACTGAACCCTCCTGGACGAGAGTAATTATCATAATCATAATCATCATCATCACTGCTACGTCTGTTGCCGTTCGAGGTCTCTTATCGCGGTTCGCCCCGATAAGACATACTCTCATGTGATATATATCTCGTGACTGCGGCAAGAGCCCGTCGCTTAGCTCTACCTTAGCGCACCAACAACCCACGAATTCTGATATTCAATTCTCGCGCAGCAAAAGCCAGACACCGACAAAATCCGACAACCCACGACGACGACGACGAGGTCATTTCACTAGGACCATTCGTTGAATACTCTCTTGATCACCACCCAGGAGAAATTTGTCAAGATGCCTTCCGACGCTGGACACAGACGTGAGTACCCCCCCTTGGGCACTTTGGAGGAGAATGTGGGAGGATGGAGGCAGCTGCGCTTGGAGATAAGGAGGGAATCTACAAGCCGCGTGCGGCTCCCTCTGATTGTTGGGGAAAACGGAAATTGCATATTGTAACAACTGCTAACTTTTGGCTTAGTCTATGTCAAGTGAGTAAACACCAATTCTGTGTATCTGCATGCGGACTCGAAGCATTGATTATGGCTGGTTGGCCGGTCGGCGAAGGATCATCGAAGGACAGGATGGGCATCAATGGCGTATTCAGATGGAATGGCAGTGCAGGATGCTGATATGTGACTTTATTAGGGGTCGCCATCTCAGCTACCAACGTGGCAAGCGCAACACCACTCCCGGCACCAGTTTGATCAAGATCGAGGGTGTTGATGATACCAACGCAGCCAAGTAGGTCGACGCAAATCAGAAGCTTGGAATGGTGCTGACTGAATCCCAGCTTCTACCTCGGAAAGAAGGTTGCCTTTGTTTATCGCGCACAGAGAGAGATCCGAGGATCCAAGATCAGAGTTATCTGGGGAAAGGTCACCCGGCCACATGGTATGTTTCACAGAGGACGCAGAAGAGGAGAGGAATTGACATGGGATTAGGCAACTCCGGCGTAGTACGTGCACAGTTCAGACGTAACTTGCCACCCAAGTCTTTCGGTGCATCAGTCAGAGTCATGTTGTACCCATCTTCCATATAAGGGGCTGGTCTGGAGTTCGCATGGAGTGGTAGATGGTTGATGATATGCCGGAATTCGGTCACTGCAATGGAGCAGGGAAAAGGTGCATACTTTTGCTGGTAGCATTCGAATAAAGCAAAAATACCAATCCAAAATTGGGGCGAGGACGTGATTTGAAAGTAGCTGTGGAGGGCTTCGGCAGATACCAGCTTTCCTGAGACCTCGGGCCCCGGCCAGAGGCGATTGTCTATAATAGTTTCGTTCCACTGCGTACTTTGTTGCTCAACGAGACTGTATAATTTCCTTTCACTTTCCACTGGGGTTGGTCCAAAAGGTCAACTCTTATTCGGTAGGTCGCTTGTTTTTACTTTTATCACCTCCGAGAAGTATAATGTTGTTGTTGTTAGGGCGATTGGCAAACGAGCAATCCGATTGATATCCCAGTCCTCCAGTCCCCCAGCCCCAGGCGAGAGATATCGACCGAGACTTGTGATGGGTTGGCGCTAGAATCTTCTACCACTGGATCCCAGCCACACTGCTCTACTCGCCGGAGACTCGGGAAGACGCCAATCGATACGGTGTTCAAAGTTCCAAGATAATTATTGGGAGAAGGGGCTGGTACAGTAGCAAGAAGGCTGACGGACAGAGACGTTGGAGATTCAGTTGGTTGGATTCTGAACGGGGATTTCCTGCTACAAAGCCAAACAGGTTTCTGTCCAGGTCAAGTTCAGCATGTCTTCTGAGGTCTATGCTCGACTGCTCTAGCTTTGTCCAGACCCTATCACCGGAGAAGGCTGTCAAGGCTTTGCGATACCCCACCACTTGCAAACCAGACAATGGGATATCAGCCGCATGAAACCAAACAGCACCTCATCTGGGATCACCTGAGGCGGAAAGTTTCTTGTCAGGGGAAGACGATCAGCCTAGTGCCTGTGGCCTTACGTCGACCCTCTTCCCATTACAGTATCCTCTTACCCCATAAAACGACAGCGTCCCAGTGTTGATAAATAGTGCAATGGAGGAGTCGACCCTGGAAACGTCAGTGAAGACCCCAGCCCCCATGATGCAGGCGATCCAGAAATCCCGCTCTACCCCAGCACAACGGCCGCCAACATATGGAAGGTGTGGACGCGTCTCCTGAGGACCAATGGCCTGTCTTGAACAGCTGCAGTCGACGAGTTGCGAATGAATTGTCCGGTTCCCGAGTCATCCGAAGGAGGCCAGGAAGTGCCGAGCCCGATGGTGCTTGGTGAGTTGCAGTGCATGATGGGAATATTGAAGCAAAAGTCAGTCGGCCAGCCAGCCAGTTTCTGAGATGGGATGGTCATTCCTGTTTGTGAGCATTGGAGAAACAAGTGTGGGTAGAGGGCATTGTTGTTTTTTCTGGAGCCCGTAAGGTTCTTGAGACAAGCTATGAATAAGGATCGGCTCTGGAGTGAGAATAGCAGACAATAATACAGTATAGCACATACGTGTTCCTGAAAACCCGTATCCCCAGGCCGGAATCCCTGGTGGGATGATGGCGAATGGCGAATGGCGAATGGCAGATCTTAAAATAGAAGTAAGTGCTCTTGATGAAGTGAAAAGATCAACCGTGTTGACGGAGTGGGAGTGGGAGTGGGTGGGTGTGTGGATCAGTGCAGCACGCTACGATAAGAGCAGCCAGCAGGCTCTGATAGAAAAGAAAAAAAGAAAAAAAAAGAAAAAAAGTTAATTCATCAGTCCGCTGATCAGGTATAAAAGTATTTATTGTTAGTTGTGAAGGGTAAGGTAAGGTAAGGGAGGTGAGGAGGGAGGGGGAGAGAGAAGAAGAGAGAGAGAGAGAAGAAGAGAGAGAGAGAGAAGAAGAGAGAGAGAGAGAGAGTGGTACGGTGAGTAGTAGTGAGGTGTGGTAGTGAGCTGTACGAGTGAGGTGTGGTAGTGGTAGTGGTAGTAGTGATGGTGGTGGTAGTGGTAGGTATGGTAGTGATAGTGATAGTGGTGCTGCTGGTGGTGGTGCTGGTGGTGGTGCTGCTGCTGCTGCTCGTGGTGCTGCTCCCCCCCTGTCTTCCATCGCCTCGCCCGCCCCGGCCGTCCCTAGCTGACCACAGCAAAAGAAAACGAAAAAGTTTCTGGCCACTCAAAGCCCGCAATTGACCGGAAGCCCAGGGAAATCAGTACCTGAAATCGTGTGCAAGACGAGCCAGGCTGAGCACTTAAGAAGGACAAATGCTAATAGAGGGTGCCGTCATCATAAACCTTACAGTACATACGTGCACTAAGTCAACGCATGTTAAAGGCCTGCGCTGCCCAAACATTCCCACCACAAAACGTTGTCAACGCAACAACCTCAATTTCCTTCCTTTCCATCATCAACAACTACTACCTCGCTCTCACCCATCTGTCCCACCCTCCCACGATCCCATTATCCCATTATCCCGCTATCCCACCGTCGTTCCCGAGACCCTGCGTACCGTATACGTATAGGTACCTCCTACCCCAAACATCCCCCCCCCATACAACCAACCCAGTACCAGTACGAGGCACACACACATACACACACGCACACAGCCTGATACCACCGCTCGTTACAAGGACACCCAACAATTCTTGCGCCCAGTCACACCACTGCTCTGCTCTGCACGGCCAAACCACCATCGACCTCTACGTACCGACCTACAGCACTCTCTGCGTCGCCCAGACACAAACTTGATTTCACTCACTGTAACGCTCGCTGCTGAATGCGACACACGACAGAGATCATCCAGAATCCCTCCTGATCATCATCATCATCGTCATCACCATCATCTTCGTTATCCCATCCTGGAACTGCTCACGTACATCCGAAGCCCCAGCCTTCCGGCCTCATATCCACATCGCCATCCCAGCCTCGTCGCTACCCGCTACACGACCATTGTGTAATCTGCCATCTCCACATCTTCCTCGTTTCAAGGGCGCGATAAGGAGATCTTGATCAAAGCTTCGGAGCAAGCTATTGAAGACCCACCCAGGATTAAATCCCAAACCGTAAAGATGCCTTCGACTCACCCATTACCGCCGGCCCCAGGACAGCCACAACAAAACCAACAGCAGGGGCGACCGAGAGCAAAATCTTCTTTCAGTTTTCGCTCAAATCACTCACGCAAGAGCAGTCAAGGCAGCGGCCATAAGATTGACTTGACCGAAACACACAGCGAGAAGGAAGCCCACAGACTCACCACCAAAGCCGACCCAACCATGGCAATGCAAGAAGCTGAACCGTGTGCGTACTTTTCCCTCCTGCAGGCCATCAGAACACTGACAATCGAGATAGCTGCCGTCGCCAGTGGAGTGAAGAGCTCTTTAGCATCCATCCGAGATATCCAGCACAGAGACGCACACGGCAACCCCATCGGTTTGTTCTCCTGCCGACTGTTGGGACTACATCACTGACGATATCTACCAGCCGACCCTGATCGATCCAACCCAACCCGCAGCAGATGGGAGAGACCTCTTGATACTATTCGCAGCTTTGAAGCTGCTATCGATGGTAATTATTCGAGAAAATCATATATGCGCACCGGTCAGAATTCCCTTGGGAGCTCTTTCGAGAGTCTTCACGCAGCAAAGATGCTGACAGTTTTTGTTGTACAGAGTCGGTATCTGACGGAGCATCCCAATTCAATCGAAGGAGTAGCTATTATGGTGGTACGTTTCTCCCTCGCACACATTTCAGTCTTTCTCTCGTCAGTAGGATCGTTTGGGGGTGGCCCAATCTGTCCTGCTGTGCTCAGCTGCTGCAAAACAAACGGGCGAATGGGCAAATGCAAGTGGCTACCTATTGTCCCATCTCAGGCAAGCGCCGCGCGGTTCGATAATGGTCTCAAAAAACCATGAAATGCATCGAAACGTGCATGTCTAGCTTCCCAGCCACCCCTGTCTAGGCGGCCCCATTGTCGGCAAGAGATCGTTCTCGTTGTCGGATTTACCCGCTAACAAGCGATCTTTTAGGCACTCAAGTTACCACGGATGACAGACCAAAATATGGACAGGGTGGTGGATACTATGGCGGCCAGAGAGCGAATTCATACAGACCCGAGAGTCAATACATGGACAATGGCAGAGCGAACGGGAACCGTCCGGACAGCTATTACTACAATAACCCTAACCCCGATGGAGCTGGACCTAGCAATGGATACTATCCGAACCGCGCACGCTACCCTCGAACCGCCTCCGAGCCCCATTTCAACGCAAGTGGCGTATATCCTCCAAATGGAAACCAACAGTCGTATGAAACCGTGACTACGGCCTCGGGAAGTGGTGGCAGTTCAGGCGAGCCAGCGGGATATACTACGGATCCAAGCAGCGAGAACAGCTCCCTGGACCGTATGGGAGCCGCTCCCGGGAGGGACCCTGCTGAGACATATGGCATTGGTTTTGGAAGCGCACCCCAATATGCCCCACCTGGAGCTGGCATCAACCAGCGATATGGATCCAACAGCCCCGAGAGACAGGTTAATGCTCAGAACAATGGATATCAGAATCAAGGTCCCCAGTCTGTGCCTCGAACTGAGATCACAGCACCGAGAGCACCCATCAAACTGGGTACAGAAGGCAACAGTGGTGCATCCACTGTTTACGAAGCGCCCAAGCCAGTTAATGAAAAGCGGAGGAGTTGGTTTGGGAAGCGATTGAGCAAGAACAAGTGAAGAAATTGACATTTGCGTATGATGGCCGAAGTGCATATACATAGGGAGGGGTCAGCTTTGGCTGTGGAGCCAAATTATAATGATGTTTATGATTCGATAGTGGGTTCACTTGGTCCAGTGATAGGAAGGAGCCAGGATGAATATCTGCATGCATGGCGTATGGGTATTTTCACAAGTTCGCGGGGTTTGATACCATATACCAAAGATGTTGGAGAGAGGGATGAGATTGAGAGTGAGTGGTAGATTGGTATCTGCTTCTACCTATAATTGATGTTGCCACTACCGTTGACACTGATCCATGTGCCGCGATACCTGCTTGTTTCGTCCTCTTCCTTTTAAGGACGTTGAGGCTTCATTTGACATATGTGAAGCTCGCATTGCCGTGATTATACGTATATACAGCCATCGTGTGAGATTTCACCCGTTTCTGGCTGATTTGGACGACTAGTACTAATTCGTCTTGCACTCTTGAATATTATGTTTACAAGCCTTTCTTTTCCTTTTCCTTTGCCTCAATGGCCTCGCTCTGATCTTCATTCATAGCAACAATGACATAACCAACAAGGACGACATTTGCTATAATAGCGGCTGTGGCACCGGCATAAGTTGAGTTTCCTGTGACAGGATCTCGTTAGCTAAAAAGTCCAGAGACTACGGAAGAGAGTGGACAGACCTCCATAAAGGGTATTCAAAGTGAGGAAGTAGGAGCCGATAGGGCACACAATCATGGCCAGAGTAAACCCAAGCAGCTTGAAAATGACATGCCTGGTTTTGTTGTTAGCTAGTGTTTCTAGGCAATCTCGTGACTCGGGGACACTTACGCTGGCACAGCTGGGGCGATGTTGCTCTTCTCTCCCGCGGCTGGGGTCAATTCATTCCTGTCGTCCTTCTCTAGAATTGTCTTTTCTGACGAGATGATCCTTCTTGTGGCCATGTTCTCTTTTGGCTCGTAGAAGGTCTTTGATGCGGAGGCAGGTGATTGGATACGATGCTCTCATGAAGCAAATGTTTCCACATGAACCCAAAGGACGCCTGACAACTCAGTCACGAGTTAGCGCGTCGCGTAAAGTACATGCACTAGCGCAAAACCCATGGCGCGGACTTTTGGCGATTGTACCGATAATTATTGACACTACTTGTCAAGACATTCCACTATTGTTGTTCACCTTTCGCCATAGATCGACCACGCAAACACCATCCGTCTTCCATACATCTTGCAAGCGCTTCTCTACACTTGCTCGCATCTTTCTTGGGAGCAGCATCCCGATCTTGGAACAGTAGGAGAGGTTGTGAAGTGGAGTAGCATTGGGAGACCATTCACGCTGGTTTATTCACTCTGAGAAGAAGAGCGCAGTAAACCCTCATACCCCTGTGGTCATTACACGTCGCCATTCTTTCAAATACCTCTTCCCAATCAAATCGATGCCACAGTAAGCCGAAACCAACATCTCAGAGAGTTCGCTCAGCCTTGCTTCCGCAATGGACTCCCCTGCTGTCAAGAGACAAAAGACGGCTGGAGGATACTCTGCTGCCACTCATAATGGGTACAACTCGGATGTAGACGATGGGGATCTGATATTCGACGGATATGTCCCCGATACCCCACAAGCAAAATGGGAGACACAACCGACACAAATCCTCGATAGGGGACTGTCAACTGGACCATTGATGTCAAGTCCCACAATGGAGAAGACCGCTGTTCAAGTCCCAGCTAGCAGTCCATTCACGGGAATGGATGAGTTACAGAAGCAGTCTACTTCGGCTGAAATCAACGCAACGAACAGAAGCCCGTTACAACAACACAGCGCCCATTTTCCTCGACCTCAGCATACAAACCCAGCACAATCATTCACTGAGGTTACAAAGAAACCGCTGTCAATGTTGATGGCTCCTGCAGGCACCGCATATAAACCTCCCCAAGGAATCAAGGCTGCTCCAGCAAAGACCGTTATCAGTCTTGACTCTGATGATGATGCGCCATATCTTAAAAACGACACTTCTGACGAGGAAAATGATGATCGTGCAAGAATTAAGCCAACAACCTTTGCGCCCAAAAGTTTTACTAGTAACGACGCATCAAAATCAAGTTTCTCCTCTATGATTAGCAGCATGAAGTATCAACCCACCGAAAATGGCAGTGGGCCATCTTCTCTACAGAAGCCGTCGATCTCGAGAATTACTGGTGCCCCAATTCCGAACATGCAACAACCGACCAACCGAATCTCTCAAGTTCAAACCCGACCAGATCGAGCTAGACCTGTTCCGGAGCCTGTCCTAAGTGAAGCAGTTGAGACTTCGGTTCGCATTAAGGTGGCTAGGTTGCGAGCATTATTCCCTACCTATACGATACTTGAGACTAGGCAGATCCTTTTCGCAGCAAAAGGGGACGTTGACGAAGCAGCAGGAGCTATGGCAGTTGGACCGGCTATTGAAATATCAGACGATGAGCTCCTCGACCCTTTTGAACTTTCCAAGAAGCCTGAGCCTCAAATGAAGCGAGTCCTCAACGCGCCCATCGCATCCCTGAGAGATAAATATTCTCACACTTACAACAAACCAACTACTGCTTCTCCAGCGATCCCACAATCTACATCTGTAGAACCGGCTAGGCCTAAGAAGAGACTCGTCCAGGGTCGCAAGAATGCTTCACCTCCACCGACTATTACTCAACAAGCTCCACAGAAACAATCCTCGCCGGTCGTTCTCTCAGATTATGATAGCGACTCAGGTGTAGGATCTGGCGAGGAAGTGGAGGATCCACATCTACAAGGCCGTTTTTTGAAATGGCTCAATGGTTGTAGCACAGAGGATCTAGTTGAGCTGACCGGTATCACAAAAGAGCATGCTGAACTTATGATTGCTGCCCGCCCTTTCCGTAACATTGAAGCTGCAGAAAATGTTGAAGGTGCACCATTGAAGAGCGGCAAGAAAAGAGCTAAAGGACCAATTGGCGAAAAGATTGTCGAGAAGGGCCTCCAGATGTATTCTGGATACGAGGCTATTGACGCTCTCGTTGCCAAATGTGAACATCTTGGTAAGCCACTCGCAGATGAGATGGGTAAATGGGGATTTGATGTTTTCGGAGCCGCAAGAAATGGTGCTGGTTTAGGTGTTGTTTCCCTGGACGAGGAAGACAAGGAATCACATCGAGACTCGGGACTGGGTTCACCTATCAGTGCGTCGACGTCTCTGAACGGAGAGAATGGCGAGGACGATATCAAGGCTTCTGCAAGCAAGCGTAAGAACAAGGACGTGAGCTTTTTAAAGCAGCCAGCAATGATGGCTGACGACTTTGAGTTGAAGGACTACCAGGTAGTCGGCTTAAATTGGTTGGCGCTGATGTACAGACAGAAGCTTAGCTGCATTCTAGCTGATGATATGGGTCTCGGAAAGACATGCCAAGTCATATCTTTCTTAACACATCTTGTTGAGACTGGAAGGACTGGGCCCCATATTGTCGTTCTTCCTGGTTCTGTACTGGAGAATTGGCTTCGAGAGTTTCAGAAGTTCTCACCGAACCTGGTGGTAGAGCCTTACCATGGTTCGCAGAAAGATCGTGGAGAGATGGCCGACAGGATTCTAGAACATCGAGACAAGATTAACGTGGTTGTGTCTACATATGAATTGGTGGTTAAAAAGGACGACAACAAGTTCATGCGGAGATTGAAACCAGATGTAGCTGTATTTGATGAAGGGCATGTCCTCAAGAACCCGCTTTCACAAAGATTTCAGGGGATCAACAGGATCCCTACCAACTTCCGCCTTCTACTCACCGGAACACCACTTCAGAACAACCTGCAGGAGTTGGCAACCCTTCTCAGTTTCATCCTACCTGAAGTTTTTGCTGAGAAGGAGGAAGACATGAGCCACATCTTCAAACATAAAGTTCAAGTACGAGACACGGATCACGGCGCTTTGTTATCAGCCCAAAGAATTGCTCGAGCAAGATCTATGCTTACTCCATTTGTTTTGCGCCGTAAGAAAACCCAGGTCTTGAAGCATCTCCCAGCAAAAATACTCCGCGTACAGTACTGCCTTCTTGAACCGGCGCAGAAGGAAATCTACAACGGTCACATCGAGGAAGCAAAGGAACGAGCCCGAGCCCGCATCACAAAAGCTAAGATTCCCAAGAATGAGAATCAGGAGAACAATCCTCTCATGCAACTTCGAAAAGCAGCAATTCATCCCTTACTTTTCCGCCGTCATTTCACCAACGATAAGATAGAGATTATGGCCGACATTCTACGTAAGCACGAATCTGTAAACTTCGATCCAGCACAAAAGCGCCATCATTTGATCAACGAAATGCGAGGCGGTTCTGACTTTTGGCTTCACAATTGGTGCAACGACTATCCATGCATCAAGAAGTTTGATACTCCAGATATGGCGTGGATGGATTCTGGTAAAGTCACAGCACTTATCGATCTGGTTAACGGCTACAAGAAAAATGGCGATCGCGTCTTGATATTTTCTCAGTTCTCCTTGGTTCTTGATATCTTGGAAGCCGTCCTCAATACCAGTCTCATCTCCTTCACCCGTATCGATGGCTCGACCAAGATAGACGAGCGCCAAACACTTATCGATAATTTCCGTGATGATGAAACGATCACTGCATTTCTCTTAACCACAAAGGCAGGAGGAGTCGGGCTTAATCTTGCGTTCGCTAACAAAGTGATCATCTTTGATGGTAGCTTTAACCCACAAGACGATCGCCAGGCCGAGAACCGGGCACATCGAGTGGGGCAAACTCGTGAAGTGGAGGTTGTGAGATTGGTCTCAAAGGGAACTGTGGAAGAAGCCATTTTCAAACTTGGCCAAAGCAAGTTGCTCTTGGATGGACGTGTTGCAGGCGAGGAAGAAGCCGAAGCTATTGATGACGAAGAGGGCGAGGCAAAAGGCATTGAAGCTGTTAACCGCATGCTACTCGATGGTGTTGGATCGGACAAAGCAGAATTGTCGATTGACAAGGATGCCGACGAGAAGCTTGACAAGAAGCCTGATGAGAAGCCTGAAGCGAAGCCTGACAAAAAGATTGTCAAGAAGACTGCCAAGAAAGATTCAGTCTCATCTTTAGTAAAGACTCAGGAACCTCCACAGGGCGCAGCAAAAGACAATAGGAAGCGGAAGGTTCGCCCTTGAGACTTATTGTATAAAGATAGCGAATGGTTTTGAAGCTGCTTAGCTCCTGGAAATATTAGATGACTGGCGTACAGACGGAGAGATAGACGGTTAGAACAGAGACTGAAGGTAGACTTAAACGCGGTTAAGATTACACTGAACCGAAAGAGCGTCATCTCTAGATAGATACCTGGCAAAGTGTAGCACAGCGGAGCACTCAGTAATGATAGAGTTTTGTGATTTGATTCTATTTCATATGGATATATGTGAAGATTCAATAGAGGATAGCAAGCCACGGACCTGAATACCCTTCTAGCCATGCTTTTCGACCTCAGTGTTTTCTCGCCTCTAGTTAGCCTGTTTCTATATTCTATATGTATTGTGAAATGGCGTGAATTCAGAGGTGGCAGCAGATCACCAGTTTTCAAAGAGACATAGTAATTCACTTGGAGAACAGAGACCATGAAACTCTCTTTGATATCATATATCGTGCGGCACCCTCTAAATGATGAACGACGTAGAACTACCGCTTCATAGAATTGATCATTTCCCTATGACTCTCCGTCTCACTATTCCGCTCACTCAGGCTTCCCAGACTTCGTAAATCACCCACAACATCCTTTGCCTTTCCAAAGTACACCTCTTGCAGCAGATTTCTCATCTTAAGCTCCATATCTTCAACTAGCTTGCCAATATTCGCAATATGGCTCGTGTCGTCCTCTACTGGTAGATCACTCTCGATCTGGCGTGTCATATTGCCCGAAAGATCCATGGCACCGAGGTCGCTCGAGGAGGTGGCGAGTGAAAGGATTACAGTTGATGTGAGCTTGTAATGTGCTGTACGAGCCCGGTCTACTGCTTCGAAGACGTGGATGGAATCCCACGTTCCTTGAGATTTGCCAGCGGGCGTAGCAACTACTCTTTTTATTAGCAACTACCTCCATTGATCCATCCACTAATTCCTGAGGAATCAGAGTAGTTCTACCTTTCTTTAGCAGCACAACCCCGGCAAAGCCATCGTCTAGATTCCAGAGATAGACACTACTAACACCACCCTCGTAGTAGAGCTCCCGGTACACGTCGAAGGCCTCATTGGCCCGGATCTCCATCTTCCTCACGCGCTCTGAAGGCACGGCTCCCTCGCCCGCACCGTCGTTGTTGCCCTGCTCATCTATACCACCGGGACCTGTACCGCCCGCGGGCGTCTCAAACTCTCCGCTCCACGGCGAGCGGTACGAATCGCCATCGCGGTTGTAGTCGCATAGTAAGTAGTCGCGTCCGGTCTTGCGGCAGCGCGAGATGGTGAGCGGCTGGTCGACAGACGAGAGAAGGTCTTCTGTTATGCTGGGCACTAGGTTGATGAGCGAGTTCAGGTGCGTCGTGGTGTGTTTGGGATCCAGTCGCCGTAATAGATCACTATTCGTAGTCAAGTCAGTTTTGGCCCCTTCTATAGAATCAAAGCTGCGGCGAACTTACAGAGCACTATCGAACTGAGCATCGGTATCCGCCATTTTTGTGTGTTTGCAGCAAGCAACAAGATGTTTGAGATAGCTTTGGAGGGGTTGATGTTCGAGGTTCACCTTTAGGCGAGTTGATGCATCAAGGCGGGGACTAGCGGCTCAATACCCCTTGAATCTTTGAGTCTTCAGTGAGTAGGTATTATTGCTAGATTAACAAAAGCAAATTCATTTGTGTTCCGTATCGATGTTATAATGTGATCCAACACAAACAGCCAGCCTTTGATACATGCAAATGATCTACAATCCCATGATAACCTCTACACGCCTGAAAATCCTCTAGTCGTTACGCCCCATAAAGCAACAGAACCATATCCTTTCTGCATTCCCCATCCAGAATCCTAATCATCATCCGACTCATGTCGCCTTCTCATGACATCCTTAACCTCCTCATTAACCAGTTCTCCGATAGCGATACTCTCTGCCAACACATCTCTCGCTTCTTCAGCAGAGAGATTCATATCTTCCATAATAAAGGCACAGCCTACTTCGAGCACCAAGACAGCTTGAACGAAGCTTGGTACACCTCTCGCTGCTATCAGTCGATCCTTGACGGCTTGTTCTTTTAGAAGCCTTGCAAACCTGCTCATAATATTATCTGATATCACCTTGAGACCCCGAGACCCGTAGTACCCAGGTACAAGACTAGTACTCATATCTTTCAACGTCCGGTTTTTCCCAGATTTGATTGCATCATCAAGAACAGTTCTGTAATGGCACGGGGCACCTTTAACCAACTTCTTGATAAACTTGTGATGTTCGCATATTCGCTCGTCCATACCATGCCAGTCAATCTTCGGGTAGCCTTTCTCACTCCAATCGGCTTTGGCCGTCATCTTCTGATGATATCGACAGAACTTTGACTGCTGGTTGAATCCTTTCATTTCTCCCCAAGACTCCAGATCTTTCGAGTCAACAGGCTCCATACAAACTGGACAGACAGGTTGGTATCCACTTCTCAAGTTGTTGTCTAGCTCAGATAGATGCCTTGGCAAATCAGACGAGAAATCTGAATGGCGTGGGATGTTAATTTGATCCAAGAGGTTATCACATCCATCTTCCTTTACCATGTTCTTCACATATTCAGGTACCTCGTCCAAACGAACTTCATTGTCGAGCTTCCTACGCTTGGCATTTGTGTCTGCCGATGGCTGTGGCTCTACACGTACTGGAGAATCCAATAGATCATGTTCGAAAGATGAATCGAAGCCTTCGGGGATCTTGAAGCCAGAAAGGTCCTCGTCATCAGATTCTTCTTTTTGCCGTTTTAGTTTGTCCTTGCTTTTGGTCTTCTTCAAGTAAGGCGTTAAGGTAGGACTCTCCATATCACCTATATCTATGGCATGAAATTCGTCATACTTCTGCGGTGTATCTAAGTCGTCATGTTTAATAATCTTGAATTCTTCGATAGGTGAGCTTTGGATTTCTGGTCTGACAAGCTCGTCGTCCTCAATGTCCGGTTCGGGTGACACTGGCACGGCTTTGTTCTTGTCAATTCGACTGCTTCATTCAACATTAGGAAGGAATCTTACATTTCTTCGCACCTTTCAGAGAGCTACTGCTGCCTCCTTTAGCATTGACTCCATAGATTGGTCTCTTCCTTCTCTGGCTAGAAGCAGACCAGCCAAATCCTCTGGACGGATTAGTGAAGTCTAGGCTTTTACTCATTCCTGCACCAACGCGTATAGGATCCTTGGTCCGAGCCCGGTTAATACTTCTAGGACTATCAGTGATGACGATGGGTGGTTCAACTGTGCTTCGTTTGCCTCTGCGTCGGCTGGTTTGCAATTCATTGTCGCCGCCTTTCTGAGCCTCCTTTGAAGCAAATACAGTGGGTTTGATATTTGCACTGTCATCCTCCTCCTCGTCATCTGAGCTTTCTGGATGTGCCGTAATGCCATCCTCGTTGTCGGAATCGATTTTGGCGCGACTTGATTTTCCTTCTCCGATGTCTTTCCTGGCGGCCACTCTTGACAATGGCATCGTCGGTCGCGGGGGCTTGAAGGGGGCATCAGCATTTGCGCGCCGTTTTAGGGTATAGTTCTGGAAGGGGGCAGTTCTCTCTCTGGACGCCATCGGGAAGCAGCGACGTTGAATCTTAGGTAGTGAACAATTCCCTGACGCGAAGGTTTACGCGACGCTGCGTTCACCTAGTAATGTCAACATGGGTATCTTGTCTGTCGTTGTGCAATGCATTGATCATGACGAGGATCGGGGCGGGGGTGCGAGATTCTACAAAAGACGGCGGGTGCGGCATCGGGAGAGGGCACCTAGATAGCACTGCGAAATACTGTACATGTCAGCGGGCGCTGTGGTTGTCAGATGCCATGCCGGCCAGATTGGGAGCTGCGAATCCAGATTCCCCAGATTCCGAGCTTGGGCCACCTCGAGCTGCACTATCACCACTAGCCGCTGCCGCATCTTCGTCGTCAACACGCCGAAGCATTCCCAAGTTCTGCTATCCTCTCTCCCTGGATGCACACCCGGGCGCCTCCTCAACCATGGCCTTGAACAGGAAGTATGCTGCGTTGCCCGATCTGGTGAGTGTCTCTCAGCCCAATGGATGGGTCCTTGTAGCTAACACCACCAGGATTCGGCACCAGATATCTACGAGACCCCTGAACTCACAGATGATAACTCTACCTTGCCTGTGAGTGCACCCAGCCCCCCTCTGGAAGCTCTGCTAAGACGTACCAGACAGGCACCGCCCGATCTCAATCAGCAGCATCCTCATACAAAGATTTCGACGAGGAGGAGAATGATTCTCCACACATTTCCCGCTCGCGCCTGCACCCCGACGAAGCTCGGTCACATTTCTCCCCTGCCCAAATAGATGCGCGAGATGTAGACTTTTCCGATCGTGTCACTGCAAAGCGGAAATCTTACAAGGCTTCCTCGCGACGTCAGAGAAAGCGTGAAGATGGAACAGAGGAGTTTGGAGATTTCAGCGACGAGGACGATGGCGAGAGCTTAGAACGGAAACTTGCGAGGCTCAAGAGGGAGATTGAAGAGGTAAAAGAAGAATACGGCAGGAGAAAGGCGAAGCAAGATGAAGTCGGCGGGGACGAGGGTGTGGCAGGGCAGGACATCTCCTCACTAAGTAAGATGCTTGATGGCATCTCTGCGAGCCAAGGAGCTACAGCCATGAGTGCAGGTGCAAAACTCGCAAGAGATATTGGGATGGGTCTTAAAGCAAATGGCGCGCCTTTGAACGGACAGAACACAGCAGAGGCAGCTACATATACAGTGACCTATGCACCAACATATCAACAGAGCCACGCGCTCGCTAAAGCAGCAGACTTCGACGGCCGACTTGCACTTCTAGAAAAGGCGTTGGGACTGAATGCAATTGCACCTGCTATAGGCTCTGATGGGACACCACAAGCTGTATTGCCAACCTTGGATGTTTTACAGAAACAAGTCTCCTTGCTTTCAACATCGTCACCGTCCTCTTTAGACAACATCAGCAGAAGAGTGCGCACCTTAACACAGGAAGCCGAAAGGCTAGAAGAATCGAGGAGATCAGCCAAAGCAGCACATGACGCGTTGAAAGCTGCAGGTGCCGAGGTGGCGTCGGAAGATGGCGAGGAGTCAGAGCAGACCTCCAAGATCAACGCTCTGTATGGGACACTATCAACCATCGAAGATATTTCTCCGCTTTTGCCGTCACTACTCGACAGATTACGATCATTACGAGCGATTCACGCTGATGCTGCGACTGCAAATGAAAGCCTTGAGCGAGTAGAGAAGAGACAAGCGGATATGGCTGCTGATATCAAGAAATGGAGGGAGGGACTGGAGAAAGTAGAAGAAGCCATGAAACAAAGCGAGACAACTATGGGAGGCAATATGAAGGTGGTTGAGGGCTGGATCAAAGATCTGGAACAGAAAATGGAAGACCTCTAGATGGATGATCAAGTTATGATTTCAAGCGCTGCATAAGATACCCAAGTGAAGACCAGAACACGAGGATCTCAATAAGAAAGATCCAAGCTACCTAAAACCGAAAGCCTTACTGTTTTTCTAAGCGCTTGATGCACAAAGATGCATGTGGACTGTCAGCCCTGCGCGCCTGTCGGCTGTGGCTTGCTTCAGCAATGCCGCCTTCCTCCTTCCAGGTTACTCCCAAAGTCAATGGTAACTCCAAAACGTCGTGAAAAGACGAGATTGTAGAGGACATGAAATTAGCTGTAAGCCCTTCCAATTGTTAAATTGCTCTTGAAGAGATGTCTGCTTTGATCCGAACGGAGAAAGTTGACTATGACGCGGCAGATACGAAGCAGGGATGTCTCCTGAACGAGCGGGAGGCTGAAGACAGGGCTGAGAGTCTACATCTGAACACCTACACCCTCAGCTATTTCGACGACCAGCTTGGAGACGATCAATCCATATACGAATTCAGCTCCGCGGCAGACATGGCTTCATGGGCGGGCCAACCACACATCAAGGGGAGCAGTGAGTCGATGCGAATGGCATTGTTAACCACGAGTTTGATCGGATTACAGTTCGTATTCCTCATTTCGTCCGATCGCGTACCTGAGGGCATGCGCTGACACAAGTCAATAGGTTTACCTGGGGAATTGAGATGACCTGTAAGTAGTTGTGATCTAATTACTTCGAGACTTGTTTTAATAGTAATCCAGATTGTACACCTTACCTCCTTGCTCTTGGTCTCACGAAATCGAAAACCTCCTTAGTATGGATCGCCGGACCTCTTTCCGGGTTGATAATGCAGCCAATTGTCGGGGTCATATCTGATCGCTCGCGCTCGAAATATGGGAGACGGAGACCTTTCATGGTTCTGGGGTCGCTGCTTGTAGCAGCGTGTCTTATGGTCCTGGGCTGGACAAAAGAAATAGTTGCAGCATTCGTGGAGGATGAAAAGACCCGGAAGACCTGCACAATTGCTTTGGCAGTCTTATCAATTTATGCGGTGGACTTCGCCATCAACGCTGGTATGTTTCTACCGGCTTGAAATGATATTGGTGCTAAGAAAAGTACTAGTACAATCATGTTGCCGGAGTTTAATCGTCGACTCGTTACCTATCCCAAAGCAACAGGCTGGCTCGGCATGGGGTAAGACTGCCTTTCTGGCCGCGAACCTGAACTAACACTTTGTAGCAAGCAGGATGGCTTCTGTTGGTCATTTAATAGGATACATAATTGGAACGATGGACCTTGTGCGAATCTTTGGAACATCAATGGGTGATACTCAGTTCAAAAAGTTAACTCTGGTTGCGGCTTTTGGTCTACTGTTCGCCGTTGGCATAACATCTTGGGCCGTCACGGAACGGGTTCTAATTTCCAACAAAGGCTCCGAAAAGGAAGCTGGAGGCATCAAAATTATTACCAAGATTTTCAAAGCGACCATGCAACTTCCACCGAGAATCCAAGCCATCTGTTGGGCTCAGTTCTGGAGCTGGATTGGCTGGTTTCCATTCCTTTTCTATAGCACTACTTGGGTCGGCGAGACTTATTTCAGATATGACGCACCTCATGATGTGAAACAGTCAAAAGATGCATTAGGTGATGTTGGAAGAATGGGCAGTAGTGCTCTTGTAGTCTTTTCTTCAGTCACTTTTGTGGGAGCAGTCTTGTTACCATTATTCATCAAATCGCCAGATGAAGCAAGCTTCACTGCTCGACCACCTGCCAGTATTGCCGGGGTTGTTGAAAAGTTCAACAAGTATAAGCCTGATCTCCTAGCATCATGGATGGCAGGACATCTCATGTTTTCAGCAGCAATGATAATGGCTCCTTTTGCCACATCGTTTCGTTTCGCGACCACCCTCGTGGCATTCTGCGGATTGTAAGCATCCTTGGTTTCTACTTCTGGTCCTCTTTTCTGACTTACTCAAATAGGCCATGGTCGGTTGCTTGCTGGGCTCCCAGCACTTTCCTTGGTGTGGAAGTAAATCGTCTCAGTAGCAATACGACACTCTCCGCGGGAGGCTCTTACCGACGTCTGTCTCGCAGCAACTCTATGGAGTTGGACCTCGCCTCGCCCAATGGATCCCTTTTGCGCCTCGATCATGGACCTGCAGATGAGGCCATTGCTTCTACGGGCGAGTTATCAGGACTATACTTTGGCATCCTTAATATCTATACCACCTTGCCCCAGTTTTTGAGCACATTCATCAGCATGATCGTCTTTGGAATCTTGGAGCCCGGCAAAAGTCCCGAGTTATCGGATCCTAAACACCCAGAAGAACATCATAGTACTGATGGACCCAATGCCATTGCTGTTTGTTTATTTATCGGTGCCATTAGTAATTTGGGAGCAGCCTGGGCGACGAAGAAATTGAGGGACTTACAGTGAGTGACAGATGACGAAAGGGGTGACATTGTTTACTGGAGGCGTTGCTAACTTTATCGGCGGTTTTAGCAAGAACAGCGTTTGATTTACCTTGTCCTATGCATTGTACCAGGAGTTTTCTTTTTGGGGGCCTGACTATAGCGAGGAATCAGGTCTTTGTTTTTGTATTGCAACACCACATTTTCTGTTCTAGAGGATTGATACCATACCTTGGGCTAGAATTGTCAACACGTTTGTGTTCCTGGAGTAAACAAACAAACTGTATCAAATTGTAGTTCTTAGGTTGATATGTTTCGATATCGAGATCCTTTGTGACCTCGTGAGAAAGAAGAGTTGGAACAGGATCCATTTGAGATGTGTTTGAAACACGCCCGATAATCTGGAAATACATCTTGACGTGTACTTGTAGTAAGTTTAATCATAGTCGTGGCCATGATCAGATCTTGTCCACTCTTGATTCATGTTTGAATTATATATTTCGTTGAACATGCACATGACTTGGTGAGATTTCCAACATTCACCAAGTCCTGTAGCAAACTAGCAGGCTGATGAACTACCTCGTTGACACAAAAGCGGCAGATTTTCCAGGCAGATTTCTCCTTGAGCCCCTGTTCAGCTTGAGGCAACAAGGATTTCAGCCTCGCACCCCAGAAGCGCCCGGAGGCTTTCTTCCAAGACCAGGACAAGATGCGACAAGAGATTTCACGGCAGCTTGTCGCTGCTTGAGCGCAGCCCTCCTGCACCGGGCCAAAGCCGTGTTTCTCGTGCCCTTGTATTTGTGAGAGACAAGACAGTAAAACAAAACAAACATCCTCATCCAACACCAACGCCGTAGCCGAAGGATTTACTACCTGGATCAGCCAGCTTACCTCGCATCTCCAACAGCGCAATATCATAGGTCACGATCTCGAGGCTCCTTGCATGGAGACCCATCAGCCTAATGCCACACTATGTCATGCAGACATGCAACGAAAAGGTGCAGAGGGAATGAGACACAGTACAGTACAGTACAGTAGCAACGTTTCCTACAGGATAGGATAGGATAGGATAGGATGTGAGTGTAAGTATCTATACAGGAGATATCTATCTCCTTGCCTTTGCTTTTTTACCCCACATTCTGCTTAGCTTTCTCTTCCCCTCCCTCTCCAATCCGGCAGCCAGGCCCCTGGAAAAGTCTTGTCGATCTTCAACCGTGCCACGTGCGGGTGACAGATTGAACTTTGGACAAATGGGAGACCGAGAGCTGCCTTTCCTGAAGGGTGCAGCACAGCACAGCACAGTCAGTACATTACCAATACCGTATTGAGGGAGTACAGTAGTACAGGACAGTAAAAGGGAGGGAACCTTGATCAATGCGTCCGAGGGCTGAAGGGGGGGAGGAGGAGGAGGGGGGGGGGATGGAGGAGGGATGAGGCATTTTGCCGGGGCAATACTGTAGGTAATAGTGAACAGTAATGCTGCTATAATGTTTGCTGTGCTGTGCTGTGCTGTGCTGTGCTGTACTGTATTGATTGATTCCAAGTTCCAACCCGGCAAAATACCATCAATCCAAAGCCTCGGAATTCGGAGAACCTAAGTCCGGGCCAAAGTGGGGTAGAAGCAGGACTGTAGAGTAGAGAACAGTAGGAAGTCAGTAACCAACAACCAACAGCCACCTTCTACCCTTCTACCATCCACAACCCACAACCCACAACCCACAACCCACCACCATCCACCATCCACCCAACACTCACGGTATTTAGCCAGCTAGCCACCACTACCACCACCACCACTACCACCACCGCCGCCGCCTCCATCTCCACCTTCCAATGCGATTACGAGCTCCAAGCATCTTTGTGGCGTGGTTATTAAACAACCTCTTGTGTATTATGACTCGACCTTACTAACTATACACGCACTCACTCAGTCACTCAGTCACTCAGTCACTCAATCAATCAATCACTCACTTGGACACACTCAAACTCACTCACTCACTCACTCACTCGGACCTCTCACCTCTCACCTCTAGTAGCCTCACCATCTCACCATCTCACCATTCAACACACACCAAGAGCACCCTACCTAGGATTCTAAACAGTGGAGTGGACCAGCCGCACTCTTCCGCCGAGCATGGAGGAATCAAATTCTCCGCTAATGACTGAGGCCTGATTTGCCCGCCGTTGGACTCGCCCTCCATTCATTCTCACCTGCCAGAAGTGATCTTCACCACCTGAATCGATATTCGGTCCTACGAGGCAGCCTTGAGGTCATTCCTGTTCTCCAGACCCGTCTGACCCAATCATGCGCCGGAGCGTCATCATGGGTCGAGCCGTCCGTGAAGGAACGTTCCATTAGATAGAGAGGGCAGAAACAGTTGGGAATATTCCAGTCGAGCGGCCGCATTATTGGCCGTTCGTGCATCTTCAGCCATCCTGACACCAGCCTCTCATTGGGCTCACCGTTGCTCCTCGAGAACCACGAGAACGGACCCTGGAGATGTCAACGAGACCCGCTGGACCCCACACTTCTGGGTGATTGCGTGCACAACGTGCTGATCTGTGGTACTGGGAACGGATAACGGTGTGGGAAGGGGCATGCATCGTGAAGACTTGACGAGCCTGACCACGACCCTTCCACACCTTCACACCTTCGCACGAATCGTGGAATACCATGGCAGCAGCCAGGTAGGGAGTCGAAGCATCCTGGGGCTGGCCTTGGCCGTGGTTGGTGATCAGGCAGGTCAGGCAGGTCAGGCAGGCTGGGGGGAGTTGGGGGGGGAGAGGGGTGGGGGGGAGGATGCCAGGTCCGGTGGAGGGGTGCTGTCTTGTGTGATTGGAAGGGACCGCAGTGCATCGGAGCAGGGACCCAGCCTGGCGACCAGTATGGTGTGAAGTGCTAGCCAGGCTTCGTGCAGCACTTCCAGAAGGCGTACGAATCTTGTACCTTGCCTAGCACCGCGTCGTATCGTCAGCAATACTCGAGCATTGGGTAAGGATGAACAACTGGATCGCGGGGAATTCTAGAAGGCGCAAGGCGAGGCGAGGCGAGCCACCGAGGAGGACAGCAGGAGCAGGAGTCGGGGAGGGCGAGAGAGCGAAAGAGAGGATGAGAGAGGGTGATGGTGAGGAAGAGTGAGAGGAAGAGTGAGAGGAAGAGAGAGGAAGAGTGAGAGGGTGATGATAGTGAGAAGGGTAAGAGAAGACGAGAGAATGATTAATTATCTTGGTCCCGTAAGCCAGAGCGAATGAGTTGCTGCGTCGGTCGGTCTGCTTTAAAGCGAGAGCCCATCCAGGCTGTTTGTTATAGGCTGTTGTTGGGTTGATTCTCAGCCTGTGCTCCCTACACTTCCCGGGCTTCCTCCACTATCTCGAGCCCTGTGCACACTGCCCACTGCCCACTCACTGCCTGTAGCCCGAGACTCCAGTGCCCACTTCCACTGTCTCCTGGTGATCAAAACTCCCCCAAACCGGCCAAGGTCCGTCTTCTCCAATCCCAAGACTCCATCGCTTCATCGCTTCACCCCTTCACCCCCCAAGCCCGGGAGCTCGAAAAAGCACCGTACACCGTAGTAGCCAATTCACACAACCACCCCCCCCGTCCAGCACTTCAACCTCCTCCATCCACCCTTACACTGCCGCTCGCCCTCGTGCAATTGCCTGTTCGCGTCGCCCCGTCCCAATTAACCATAGCCATACTCAGATCATCATCTATCAGCGTCTGTACGGCAGCCATCAATTGCCTTTGTTATCCACCATCTGAACATCCCAGGCTCGCAAGGCTCGCAGCAACCCACCCCGCCTCGTCCTCGCCGCAGCATTGCGTCCAACAGCATCTGCCATAACAGACCACCCTCCGCACGACTTGAAAAAGCACACTATCATCCTCTCCTGCGCTGCAGTCTGCTGCAAATCCAGACACATGAGGTCAAGTTGACTTGTGAACTGTTGCAACCGCGTCACGGCGCCCGAGGGGCCGTCAGAGTCGGAATCGCCGAGGACAACCAACAACCCTCACGATGTCGGGCCTATTCAGTAAATTCGGGAAGGGTTCTGTGAGTATTCTCTCGTCGCCGAGTCTCCATGCGGTTGCGCCAGTTCGGGCATAATTGAGAGACCAGACAATTCACCCGACACAAGTCCTGGCAAATACGTTGGAGAATTGATCGCTGACCAGCGACTGTAGGGTCAATCACAGGACAAGGACAAGATTCTCCCAGCGCGAGGGAAGAATAAAAATGTCGAGGAACCAGAGCCCGAAACCACGCCTTTGGTGAAGATGCTGCAGAACGCTGGGCCAGTTCGACCCGACGGCAGCGATAAATTCTTTGGCATGGAGAATGTACGTTGAGACTGGAAGTCCCCCGGAGACGTACATATTTACTGACTCCGTCTCTAGTTTGGAAACACTTGGTACTGCTGATATATGCGCACGGCGACGTCACCTCCTTGCTAACGAGATTCTAGTTATTGCAATTCGATCATCCAAGCCTTATACTATTCGCGCCCATTTCGGGAACACGTTGTTCAGTACCCACCACATTCACCCCTCGATACACCGAATGGCCACCCGTCAATAATCAATCCTCCTATAAGAGTGATAAATGGCGGTGCGATTTCTCCCGTGGGGCAGACTAAGGGTATCTCGGCCAAAGAAGCCATGGCAAGAAGGAAAGCGATAGCTAATAATCAGCCTGTTGCGCCACTTCAAGGTCAGAGGCCTGAAGATAAACCTGATTCCCCGGAATATAAGAAAAAGCACGCGATGCTGGCAGGCCCGGTTCTGGATCTGACGTTCGAGAACGCCGCATCGTATGGCATGGAGGAGTCTACGTTTACAGCACTGAAAGATATCTTCATGGCCCTGATTGCGAATCAGTCACGGACTGGTGTTCTGAGCCCAGCGAGATTCCTAGAGATCTTCAAGCGAGATAACGAGATGTTTCGAACTTCCATGCACCAGGATGCGCACGAATTCTATGGACTAGTTCTGAATGCGGTCATTACAAACGTGGAAGCAAATGCCCAGAGAATGAAAGAGCTCGAGCCGCCGCAGAATAACGATACAATGGCCCAGGCCATGAAAAACTCCTTAACATCAGCAGCAAATGCCATGGGACTAACTAACGGGACAAGATCGCCAGGTACTGGCTGGGTACATGATATATTTGAAGGAGTCTTAACTTCTGAGACAAAGTGCCTGACCTGCGAGACAGCATCACAGCGAGATGAAACATTCCTGGATCTTTCTATCGATTTGGATCAACATTCATCGGTGACGTCCTGCCTCCGAAAGTTCTCGGCCGAGGAGATGTTGTGCGAGAGGAACAAATTCCATTGTGACAATTGCGGTGGCCTGCAGGAAGCTGAGAAGCGTATGAAGATCAAACAACTACCCAAGATCCTAGCACTCCACCTTAAGAGATTTAAGTATACTGAAGACATGACTCGACTACAAAAACTCTTCCATAGAGTTGTCTACCCATATCATCTCCGCATGTTCAACACTACTGACGATGCAGAGGATCCTGATCGACTGTATGAATTATATGCTGTAGTCGTTCATATTGGTGGCAATGCTTACCATGGTCACTATGTTTCAGTAATCAAGACCGAAGATCGTGGATGGTTACTTTTTGACGACGAAATGGTGGAGCCTGTTGACAAGCACTACGTACGAAATTTCTTCGGAGACAAACCAGGACAAGCATGTGCATACGTGCTCTTTTACCAGGAGACAACCGAGGAGAAGATGCGTAAGGAGCAAGAAGCAGAAGGATTGGCAGAAGTTGCTCTTGCATCAGCTGAGGCGGAGGTTGCTCTGGGGCACCCACAACCGAACGGCACTCATCCTTCGGCAGTGTCTAAACGAGTGAGCATTCCTAGTACCCCAGTCGAGGACCATGAGTTTGCATCTCTTGCGCACGCAGCAACGGCACCACTCCCCACGTCCCCGAGCTTTGGAAAAGACAACTATCCTGTCCAGCCGCCCACGCCTCTTAATGCTGCAGTACCCAAGCCCAAGGAGGTGCCTTTGGCAAAGGCCGAGACTAAGCCATCCAAGGCCTCTGCAAAAGAAGAAAAGGAACGAGAGAAGGCTGCCAAGAAGGAAGCTGAGAAGCAACGGAAGATAGAAGAAAAGGAGAAGGCTAAGAAGGACGAGGCGAGGCGGAAAGAGTTGGAAGTGAAACGAAGGGAGGCCCAGAAGCAGCAAGCGGAAGAATATCAAAAGGCGATGGCTATGAGTAAGCAAAGTGCAGCTGAAGATGAAGAGCGCAGAAAAAAGGAAGCTGCTGCAACGGCGGCAAATCTTGCATCAACAAGTACTACATCAACATCAGGTGGTAGTGTATTGACGGGAACCGAGAACGGCAACGGTTCAACGCCTCAAAGCTTCCCGAAGGAGTCCAATGGGTTCGGGTCGCTTAAGGGGCTGTCGCGTAGCCACAAGAATAGTAAAAGCATGAGCAAACGAAGTATTGGCAGCTTCGGCTTTTCTAGGTCCAAAACTACTGGCCCTGAGATGAACGGAGATACCGCAATCGAAGGCGAGTCCGGTCCACAAACGCCTGAGAAGCACGAGCAGAAGTTGAGAGATCGCTTTAGCTTTGGTGCGTTAGCGAGGAAGAAGAGCAATCTGATGAGCCCTTGATTGGATCTTGTACCATTTCTTCATGTTTCTCGTAAGGAGCTTTCTCGATGGGAGTTGAGATTATCGAGAAGTTGTACATTTTGACTGGAAGGCAATATGGAACAAAAATAGGGTTGATTAATACGTGCATTTGTTGGGCTACAGACATATCTTGTGTATGCTGGGTGTTTAGGAGCTTAGGGGACTGAGCTCGTTTGTATTGTCATGAAGTTGCGATATGTCTTCGTATGCTTTCGGCTCTTCTTGGGAGTTTGGCGGCTGAACTGGATGGGCATATTTGCAGCATTTTTATGTTGAGGTCTTTTCACGACTTAGACTTTATATGTGTTTCCAAAAGATCCTATGAGAGTTCATTACGTATATAGAGACCAATCAAGACAACGTTAAGACTTCTGCCTTCTGAGTATCATTTCTAAAAAATTTCATCCCATTCATTCCATGCAGCGTCTCCAAATAAACGCCAATCATTGCTATTCCCGTTGAACAGGACCTCCTATAAAGTACAGTTTCCAATCCGTGCCCCTTTTTCCATACTCTAACCCAGCGCAAGTGAGTAGATGATCAGGATCGAGTTAATGCCAATCAGCGGTACTATTGGGCAGTCCCAGTTAGTTCCAAGCGATACTCTCGAGGAAGAGTCCAAAACGTACTTCTCATCAGCGTCCTCACGGACGTCATTAGGTTAATCAATTTACTTTTGATGCTCTCAGCTTCCATCCCTTGTTGTCCAAAGGCAGGTTCGGCCGAAGTCGTGTTCGACCATCCAACTACGCGCGCGTTAGTCCTCGTGCTTTCCAAATAATGTATCCAGCTCCGCGACTCTATCCAGGGGGCTACACACCGCGTGCTAGGAATCGGTCTTCCGAGAGGATAGCCACTGCATTTACGAGCAGGACAGATACTGGCAACCGTTAGCCCCTGTACACTCCAGCAGAGTCGGGATGTGGCATCGCATACTGTAGATCAGGTTTCCGAAGAGGAATGAGAACATCATCTTTGCGGTGGTCGTCTGCAGGTGGGTGTCCGAATGCTGGCGGGCGGAGATGCTTTGGTGATGGTTGTGGTGGTGGTCTTGTTGAAGCCAGAATTATTGTCTGCGCACGGACCGGCGAGGCTCTGAGAGGCAGAACACGAACGAGGCGCGAGGCTCCGAAGCTCTGAAGTCAGCCTACGCGACCCGACGATCGTGTGGGTGTGTTTTGGATAATCGTCATGTCCTAATCTGCCATTCTCCAGCTTCTATGTACCCATGTGAACTTCAACTCTGTGCCTTGGTTTTCTGCTTCGAAGCAGATGCTGATCTTTAATACCCATCTGGTTGGTGTCGACTGTCAATTGACATCCCTCGAAAATAGCTAAGTTGCAAACATGATGAAGCTTGCTGGTAGGATATCAGCTCTTTGGTAGAAGAGCAGCAGCTGATTCAATGCAGATATTCTTCTCTCGCTCACGATTCCCTCCCTAATCCTTCTTCATCTTATTGTGGCGCCCTATACCAAAGTCGAAGAGTCTTTTAACATTCAGGCAACCCACGATATACTTGTATTTAGCACACCTACCAATGATATCTACAACCGTCTCTCTTCGAAATTCGACCATTTCTCCTTCCCTGGGGCGGTGCCTCGCACATTCGTTGGAGCTGCTTCCCTAGCTGGCCTTACACGTCCTATATTCACATTCGTATCTTTCAAACATGCCCAATTCGTTGTCAGGGCCTTGCTCGGCCTCTTCAACGCTGCGGCCATGTTGAAATACCGGAACAGCCTTGAAAGATCCTTCGGTTCTGGCGTTGCAAGGTGGTATCTCCTTCTGCAGGCTTCGCAATTCCATGTTATATTCTATGCGTCGAGGACATTGCCGAATATGTTCGCTTTCGGACTCAGTAAGTCATTCTATGTCCTCGTGTGGTTAGTCCACTTGTTGATAAATTACAGCAACACTTGCCTTTCGTGAGTTCCTTCCTATCCCCAGCGGAGTGGAAAATGCGATGGTGGAGAGAAGGCAAAGAATGGGAATATACCTGTTTGTGCTCGCTGGTGTAATCTTCCGGTCGGAAGTAGCCTTGTTACTATTCACGCAACTTGGCTACTTATTTCTCTCGGCACATTTTTCTTTCCGACAAATCGTCAAAGCAGGCATTGTGAGTGCGCTCATTGCTCTAGCCATCACCATTCCCATCGATTCCTACTTCTGGCAACGACTTATCTGGCCCGAGCTGTACGGTTTCTACTACAATGCCATCCAGGGAAAATCTGCAGATTGGGGCACTTCCCCCTGGTACTACTACTTTGCCATTGCCCTTCCGAAGTTGCTGATGAATCCGTTGATACCATTTGCTCTCAGCCCCTTCGCGTACAGCCTCAAGTCTTTCCGGTTTCATTCAGATAGTCGTGTTGCCATGAGCCTTGGAGTTCCTTCACTACTTTACATCATGATATACAGCCTTCAGCCACATAAAGAGGCTCGATTTATCATCTATGTGGTCCCGCCTCTTACTGCCTGTGCTGCTCTTGCAGCCTCTCATATCTGGACACGAAGAACTAAGAATCTACTGTATAGCTTTGGATCTCTTACTCTCATAGCATCAGTAATACTTAGTCTTGCAGCTTCGACAGTCATGCTCGGTATCTCCTCGCTCAACTATCCAGGTGGTGTTGCGCTCTCCAGGCTTCATGAAATCATCGAAAATGAGCCAGGGACTGCTCGATTATCAGTACATATGGATGTTCTATCTTGCATGACTGGAGTGACGCGCTTCCAGCAATATCGACCTGATCGTATTACTTATGATAAGACGGAAGACAAGGCAACCCTTCTGTATCCAGAGTTCTGGCAAAAATTCGATTACGTACTTGCCGAGTCACCCGAGAAAGTCGTTGGGAAATGGGATATCGTCGATACGATATTCGCATACAAGGGCATTGAAATCCTCAAACCTTCGTCGGTTGAGGTGGATTTGTATGATGCCAACAATGTTACGAAGGTAGAGGACGGAGAGGAGAATGTTGTAGAGAGTGAGGACGTACAGGAGCAGGATGTAGCCGTGGATAATGCTAAGGTCCTGAAGAAGCTGAAGAAGAGAGTCAGAAATCTGACTGGTGGTTGGTGGGTCGGTCCGAAAATGGGACCTGCTATTTATATCCTGAAGAAACAGCCGGATGGCCTTGTAGGGAAAGAATCAGTTGAGTATATTCGTTGAGATATCAATCAAACTCTGGTTTTGTTTGGCTCTTTCATCATACCTTGAATAGCTAGGTGTGGAGAATCTCAGCCCTGGATTTATACTGCTTGCAAGATGTATAGGTATTGAAAGTGATACGCAGGATGTTAAAAAGTAAGGCTGGGTCTTTTTCTCCTCTTGTGATGAAACCCTATAAGTTAGCTCTGGATAATGCTGCCAGCCTGCCTGGTCCAAAGTCGTCTTTCGTCAAAGGACTGCATAATTTAAGTCAGATCAGGTAGGTGAGTACTGTCAGTGTATTCAAAGTAACTGCAGCGGGACTTTAATCTTTTGACGAGATAATCAGGGACTTTTGAATGTACTTTCTTTCTTTTTGTCGGTCCTGGACCAACTATGCGCAGCTTTTGTAACATACAAATCTACCAACGCAAAATATTAATCTGGTATGAATCCATATGCATATCGATACACACAATATACAGCTCTCCAAATAACAACAATCATACTATGAGCATCGTCTGCAGAAACCAATGCGATCCAAATAGATGTAAACTTGAAATTCCCTAGCAGTGGCAAGCGCTCGAGGAAGAAATAAGCGAGCAAGTTAACATTTCATTTCCCTCTGCCTAACATACATAGCATCAGGTTAAACCACGGCCATGGAATCTCCGTTCTCTTGGTATAGTCAATGAGAAGTAATAGTGATGCAGTGGGCTTATACCATATACCGAGATGGAAGATAATTTTACTGTTTGAGTAGACGGGTAGTTCGTTCGTGGGAAGTTATCTACTCGGGATCATTTCTTCTTCTTTTCTTCAGGGTTTATTGCATGCGCGATTCAAAGAACATTATCCGTTTAACTTGGAGTGGTTGATTATTAATAGAAGTAGTTACACTTATAGATAGATCGAGGCAGATATTTGTGAGGAAACTTTTCAATCTGATATTAACCACCCCGTTATCTCTCAATGGTCTGGGTGAGTAAGGTAGCGCTTGTATTTAGTGGTGTCCCTGCTTTGCAATACGTCTAGAGTTTTGAATAAATTGCACCTGTCAATTGGAAACTTTTATTTTTCAAAGTTTGGTTCCCAAAAGTTGTGTGAAAAAATCCGGGACAAGCCAGTATTAACGAAAGACAAGTTGCTAAATTCTCATCACAAATCCCAGTAAATATTCAGAACCCAAACCCGCAAGCCCCCCGGCATGAATAAGCATGAATAAGACCCCATTACTCCAACCCATATATATTCATTCCAATATACATATCATAAATCAATTTTTCTCATTACTCGACTGCCAGAACCCAACCTTGACACCTTGACCAGGCTGCAAGACGATCTCAGCCTTGAGCTGTGGTTTCCCATTGTCAACCGGAGCCATGAAATTTTCCACTTTGTCAAATCTCTGTAGCATCCGGACGATCGTGTATCCCATCTCAGTCAACGCGAATTGCTGGCCGATACAGATTCTGGGCCCGCCATTGAATGGGATATACTGCCATGGTTTCGGTTGCCAGGTTTGCCAGCGCTCGGGGCAGAAGACGAGTGGATCTGGAAAATCTGGCGATGACGGATAAAGATCCGGTCGGCGTTGCATGACAATGGTTGAGTAGCCAATGGGTGTGTCTTTAAGAATGCCCATCGGAGACAATCCATCTGGCCCTCCGCCGCGTGGAAGTGTAGTATCCTTAAGTGCAAGACGTACATTAAAAGGTACTACGGGATACAAACGAAGACTTTCTTGCATTACGTTCTGAAGACCCATTAGCCAAAACATCTATTTCGGTAGGAGGTCAACGTACCTGTAGATACTTCATATTTTTCAAATCCGCATATGTTGGTGCTCGCTGTGTTCCAACAGTCTCGATTATTTCTGCTCGAAGTTTCTGCACAATCTCAGGGTGCCGAGCGAATTCGTAGAATATCCAGCTCAAAGAGCTTGCCGTAGTGTCTCGACCAGCTAGGAGTACAGTCACAAGCTGATCTCGGAGAACCTTTCGATCACGAGTGAAGGATGCTATGGCGTGCAAGAAGGTATATCCCTCCTCTGACTTAGTCTTGGTTGCGAGCTCCTCGGGAGAAAGACGAAGTGCTTGTTCGATGTATGGATTTACGAAATCATTGATTACTTTGATACCTTCGTAAAAGGAGCCACGAGGAACAAATTTGTTCATAGGACTAGGTTTCGTCAGTGAAGAAAATATTTGGACAAATGTGTGAAAGCATACCCTGCTCTAGCAATAATATTTTGCACTCTTTGAACTTCTCCAAATGCTTTCCCAAATTCAAGATCACCATTCTCGAGACTGCCAACGCCTCTACCAAGTAAGAAGTCTGTCGCAGCATCCAAGGTATATCGAAAGAACATATCGCTGATATCAATCTCTTGCCCATTCCCTTCCTTGCTTACGATGTCCATCAAAACTTGGACATGCCTTTCAAAACAATCTAGATCACTGACACGATCCTTAATGAATTGAGGTCGGAAGAGTTGTCGTGACGCATGCCATGCATCCAGGTCCGTAACGAAAATGCCGTCACCTAGAAAGTCATGCCAGTCCTTATGGAACGGCTCTCCCTTCCCATAATCAGTAAACTGCGTCGCCAGTATAGCTTTGATGTTCTCAGGATCGGCTGTAAAGATGGCTCGTAATCCACCCGGGTTTGCTTCGACAGTCCAGCTTCCACCGGCAAAGAACCTCTGCCATCCCTCAAGATTCCGGTGATTCATAGTCGACTTAATAGCGGAGGCTATTAGGTCAAGATCTACGCTAGGCCTTAGTCATTGTGCTGTTAAATGGGGAGGGAGAATCTGCACACCTAGTGGGAGATAGGTTTTTATTCTTGGAGCATGGCCTCCAAGGGCCCGGATCTTGAGCTCATCATTTACCCATGCCTTCAGTTTGAAGAGCAGAAATATAGTCGCAATGGCAATGGCCAAGGTCTTAGGAGACGCATGCTGAAGGACTTCTTCCAACATGGCTACAGAATCTGGTTGATATGTATAGAAGCTAACGGAAACAGCTTTGCTAATGTATTAAAGATGACGGACGGTGGAGGGGAAGCAAGGGAGCATGATGAGATACACTTGCCATAGGGCGCCGGCATAATGCTTGTATTTGTATTTAGGGCAATTGCTGGCTGGCAGAGTTAAGTCGGAAGAAAATTGAGCCTTGTCGCATATTTCAACTCCCGTCGGCCGGACTTCCGAGGGACGGGGAGCTTGAAAGAGTGGCATTATTTCAGTCTTGTCACGGTGCGGTGTTTGGTTGTTTCGAGCATGGGTGTCATGAGAATCATGGTGGCATGGTGGCTCGATACGGTAGGATGTTCTTTGATGATGTCTGTCTGTCCCAGCTTTTGCCGAGGATCCAACATGGCCAAGTGTGGGGTTGCCTCCTCCTTGGACTGCCAGGCGAATCAGCACCGAGCCATCGCAGTCATGAGTGCAGCCGCCCATGCACTGGCAAGCCTCCTGAGAATTAGCAGACACAAGCAATGTGAGGGGACCGAGGAACACGCACGTGGGGCTGAAGAGGATTTGAGATGTCTGTTCAGTAAGTAGTGTTCAGAATGCAGTTGGTTGCAGTTACATATCCTCAGCAAGGACCTCTCCTTTTCCCAAGCGAGCCACTCACCTGTATGACTTCACGCATGGCTAACCACTCCGAGCTTGGTCCAGAAACCAGATACTGTACCAAGCACGGCAACGGAGGATACGGAGGATACCTCGTACAGTACTGTAGACAAACACAACCTGATGGGATATTGGATTCTGCTACTGTATGTCTGGCAGCATGCCCAATGCGGCATACTCGATGCCAGCCAGCCAGCCAGCCAGCCATGCAATCGATGCACACGCTGTCTATAAAATATGCTCCCGGTAAAAACTCCATGCGTCATATATCAGACTATTCATATTCTCTGCACCTTCGGTTTTGCCGTCCCTTTTAGCCGTGCTTCAGGTCAACTTAAAAGTCCCTTGGATAGCAGCACCGAGTCTCTCAATTGCCTCGGTCATTTTCTCGTTGGAAGCTGCAGCAAAGGTGACTCGAAGGAACATGTCGGTCGGAATTGGCCCTTTCTCCGCAGTAAACCAACTGCCACGGCCGACCAGCACGCCCTCATTGATGGCTGCCATGAAAATCTCCTCTTCAATCTCCAGGATGGCTTTGTTCTTTGCATCAGGGTGCTTCTGCCAGTCGATTTGCATCCAAAGCTGCAGTATGGTCAGCTTGGGATTAGAAAAGTGAGTATTACAACACGACTTACAAACATGCCAGCCGCCGGGGGGTTCCAACTGACGACCTCTTTCGGCAAATATTTCTCGCATGCTGCAAGCAATACGTCTCTTCGTCTGGTGTATTCCAAGCGGAGGTTGATTAGCCACTTCAGATAACCATCATGACCCCAGCCCTCGTCTAGAATCATGTGCAAGACAAGCTGAGAGATACCGCTTGGGTTCTGGTTAGAGCACTCATTGTGACGTACGAAGCGCTCCACAATCTGTTCCGAAGCTGTAATCCACCCAACTCGGGAACCAGGCGCGATAACCTTGGAGAACGAGTCCATCCGCATGACACGTCCATCAACATCCATGCTCAGATACGTAGGAATCAGAGCCTTGAGGAACTCTTCGTTATTAGCAGGAGGTAGAACATCCGGAGCACCTGGGCCGGTGTATGGCTGCATTTGTAAGAAGTAATAAGGTTCGTCCTCGATGATATAAGTGTTATGCTTTTGTGCTACCTTGTAGATTGCTTGTCTTCGAGCTGTACCTTGCGTTGCACCGGTAGGGTTCTGTCCAGATGGGACAGTATAAAGGAGGTGTGGTTTTCTTGCTCCTCTTGCCTTCTCATCCCAATTGCTCAGAATCTCATCCATGCTATCTGGTAGCAGTCCTTCACTATCCATTTTCACTCCGACAACCTTGATTCCCAGTGGGGCTGCCGTTTCTACGGCGGAAGCAAATGTGTATTCCTCAGACAGTATGAAATCCCCTCTCTCACAAAGCATGCGGAAAGTCTGCTCCAATGCTGAGGTACTGCCTACCGAAAGAGCACAATGCCAATCCGCGTAAGGTGGGTTGCATACAATTTCAGTGTGCTCGGTAACGAAACGAAGTACTTGAGCGGAACCAGTCCCTTGACCATAGTTGAGAGCAATGGAAAGGTCGTAGGAACCATGTCCCTCGGATGCATCATATTTTCCCGACTTCACAACTACGCCTGAATCCTTTGTTTCTTGCTCGGAAAAGTGGGGTGGGTTTGGGATCTTGAGGGTCATCTCGTCGATTGGGAAGTATTCGGGGCATGGCAAACCACCTCCTAACGAGATCATGCCAGGTTTCTTGAGGTATGCTGCTGCTCCTTTCAAGCTGGATGGGGTGCGAGATTTGCTCTCGAGACTCAGGTAATCTGGGACTGTCAGCACGATCCCATTTCAGAATTGGTCGACTTACGGTCCCATCTTTTCGCCTTTGGTTTCCCAGCAGTCTAGATAGTCAGTTTGGGTGCACGGGTGCTGAGATTGGGCAAACCCACAGAGTTCTTGAATTGGTCGCTGCTTGTGGAAAAAGCAACGCCAGCAATTAACTTGCCAGCCTTTGCACGTCGTGCAGCCACGCCATTGACGGTCAATGGATCAGGAATAATCACAGATTGGGTATCTGACAGGCCCGCAGGCTCGATGTCAATTGCGGAGGGAGGAGCCATGGTTGCGAGACAACGAGAGACTTCAAGAAAGAGGGGAGGGCGGTGACCTTGAAAAACGGCCTTGGAGAAAAAGAAAAGAAATTTGTGGAGGAGTGATGATTCACTTGATCTCTCCTGTTGATTATTGGTACGCCACGGCACACTGCAGGTTGCAGGATGTATCTCCGCAGCACTGATAGGTAGGCGTGTAGGTATGTAGGTAGGAAGGTAGTCAGACTGTCAACGGCAGGGCGTGTGGGAATGTTTACCTTAATACAGCCAGCAGTGGAACCGTAAGGGTAGTGTAGTAGAGTCATGGCCATGGCTGGATACTGCGATGCCGGCCGGCAGCCAGCAGAGCAGAGAGAGAGGCTTTGGTCTAGTAATTCTGTACCTGGATTTGTTTAGTCACTAGCAGGTCATACAGCATATTAGAGAGTAAGTCGGTTGTGCAGTGATTGGCTATTTGGCTTCTCGGAGCAATACGAGTTGCCCACCAAGCCCACCATGGCCACCTTGTGATCCGTCATCCGTCTGCCCTTATCGCATTGCCCGCTGGTAAGCGAGCACAGCTCGGCACAGCGCCCGCACACAGTTGATATTTTGGAATAAGCAGAAACTCTCCAACAAACAAACAACCATCCCCGCCCGGGTAGCTCAATCGGTAGAGCGTGTGGCTCTTAAGAGATTCAATTCCAAGTTCGATTGAATCCTCTTTCGAACGATGGATTGTTTCACAGGATCACCTCAAGGTCGCGGGTTCGAGCCCCGCCTCGGGCTCAATCCCCGAGGTCGTCAGCAATGGCAGCTTCCAATTCTTTTTGCTTTTACTTTTTCTTTTTGACGTCCGTCGCTTGATACCCGACCGAACATATATATTACCTATCATATGCATGCAATAAGTTTCCCTCTTTCTTTTTTCTTCACATTTATATTAACCAAAACAAGGCAGAAGCCAGGTAAGTGGAACGAACTAAGGACCTATATTTGACCTCGCAGAGAATACAACTGCTGGCTTAAGCAGACTCACTTATTGCCTCTGGTTCCCTACTGCCCTTAAACATAGCTAAATCTGGTGCATCGTGTTTCTGAATAAACCAGGGAATCATCAATCAATTCTACGTCTAATAAAATCCACTTGTTGATGTTTGCACTAGCAAATCCCGTGTATCTTCACTCAATCATAATACTTAGATCGGTTCAAGAGACAGGCAGAAGAAGCCTGTATGTAGGCAACCAACCACATGCATTTTTTCTTCACAAGCACTCGTCACATTAGAAGAAAAAACCATTAGAATGATTAAAAATTCAACGTTATTATTTCCAACGTGCACCCTAAAGGGAGCATTCTGTAGAATTATGCTGTGTGCAGTGTATCATCTGCACAGGCCCACAAGTAATACCTCTATTCACCATCCTTTCCCTCATTTCTGCCAATCGAGGACTAGCATCAAGGAATGTGCGGTTCTGTCCAGTGTTATCTTGCCTACCTGACCACAGAACCTCACCTGCTGCACTAGCTCTTGGCCAGACCATGTCATCAAAGTTGACAGGATCAGTCTGCTCACTCCAGATGTGAACCTCACCGCCGGCCACTAAAGCCAGTTCTTCTTGGGTCATGTTGGCGGTGGGATCATATGAGTAGACCAAGCGCCAGTTTTTGGTGGGCGAGCAGTAATCTGGAAAGGGATAGAACGTTTTGAACGATTCTGGAGTGAAGTCGAGCCATTGGCCTTTGCCACAATCCAGGTACTACATTTGATGTAAGCATAAGACATAACATTGTAGCGCCGTACTTACCCAATAGCTATAATCTCCAAACAAGAGCTTGTGGCCAGAACCCACAACGTCTTTCACAGAGCTGGGTGTCACACCCCAAGTTTGCACAAGTACGTCGTCGCCCAAGGTAAGGTTCCAAGTGGTGAGCATCTCTTCCCATACCACTGGTGCAAGTCCTGCAGCTCTGATTTGATCATGATTACGGTCAACAAACCTCTGAAGCAGTGGCTGGATGACCGAAGTCAGATTTGATTGCACAGTCTCGTCTAAAACATATGCCTGTAGGTTGACCTCGTCACCACCAGTGTGGAAGTACGCTGAATATGGCGAAACTCGTGGAAGAACATCATCAAATAGCGTTTCTAAGAATTCCGAGACCGCTGAACTGTTCAATTTGAGCTGTCCACATGGAGGTTCCAAGCAATAAGTATCCCAAGGTCGAGCACCTTGTGCGGTTATGAGCTCAGGGTACGCGAGGCCAATGATTGATGTGTGGCCTGGCATGTCAAACTCGATGATAGTCTCCACGCCTCGGGACTGAGCATAGTGCTGAATGTAACTGATATCATCTGGACTATAAGATAAGCCGAGTTGATATGCACCTTTCTGTGATAGTTCTGGCAATGCAGGAATATCCATCGGCCAGGATTGAGCATCGGTCATGTGAATGTGTAGTCGGTTGAACTTGTTCCAAGATAGTGCATCGATCGTTTTTAATATGCTGGGAATGGGGTACCAATTTCTGGCTACATCCATGTTCAATCCTCGATGAGAGAACTTGGGAGCATCCTGAATTGCCACAGGAGCCATGTTAGTATAAATTCCGGCGCCCGATGATTGCTGGTAGAATAGTTGGATGAAAGTTTGAAGTCCATGAAGAACACCGGTCGAAGAAACAGCAGAAATTGTAGCTTCCCCTTCAGCTGTGATGGTAATATTGTAAGATTCGTCGACGGTGCCAGCCAAAGGTCTGAATGTCTCAGCCGTGTCATTACCGGTTTGTGTAATTGTAATGCCACTAATGTACTGTTTCTCGGCGGTGGCAGCAGGCTCAAAATCCGAGAGCTGATTACGAGGGTGGAGTTTCCAGGGAACCAGATTCTGGGTAAACAAAGTTTTCAAGGCCCTCGAGACTGCAGCCTCTACAATCGAGTTACTGGTGCATGTGGCGGGGGTGTCAGAAGCAGATGTTGATAGCTGTAAATCCCACACAATCTCAGTTTGACCATTCATGTTCGCGGAGAGTTGGGGATTCCACCGTACACTTCCACCATTATAGGTGACATCCACATCCGGAGTTATCCACAAGACTGAATCACCACTTGTGACTTCAACTGGCGCAGGCCATATCGCGAGCGCAGGGCCGATAAAAGCCAGCAGGCTAAGAAGAGAGAACCTCATCATGGTTGAAATGAATGAAGGAAGGTAGAACAAGAGAAGGTGCCGCGAGGTAGAGAGGAGAATCGTGTTCACGGAGGGGGAAATATGAAGGTTATAAGAGGACCAAGTAAGGTACAGCAAAGCGCAGCCCCGACTATGACTGTACACCACCCGGTGACTACTACACTGGAATAACGAGGCAGAGGCTGGGATCGTCACATCCAAGAGTCAAAGAACACACGATAATGAGTTTGTGACCCTGGAGGCGCAATCTCATGCCCATGCAAGCTCAAATGTTGTCAGGTTTCTCGGTAGGCTGCCCTCTTATTAGATGGAGAGATGCACGATGGCCCCTTTTGGGAATAATCGACCCGCATAGGCTGGACCGTCCCGTCGTAATCTTGTGGAGGTGAGGTTCAGTTACCTCTGTAACGTTACGACGGGGCTTTTTGAGATGTGAGATCACTGAGATGTGGATGGATGTGCTCGCTCCAAGAAAAGAACAATCGTCCAAAAAGCTTTGCTTCTCCAGCAAGACTGATAAGAGTTTGGCAGCCCCAGAAATGATGTCACGTCCCCCCTGGCATCGATTCGTACAGAGTGGACAGGAGGGGTAAAGTCAGATGAGCGACAGTCGGGGATATCCCTTATGCAAGGAAACTCTGATGTACCGGATGCATGCGATAACTTTTTCGGAGAAGGTCTGCACCTCTGCACCTCTGGGTTCCCTTGTTGCGGCATGAAAGGATATTTCATATTCATGCAGATACCTATCGTACTGCGGGTTGGTCGCCAGTGGGATCGTTTGCCGGTGTTTGCTGCTGGCGGCGCTGGCTGTGCTGTGCTGTGCGATGCTGTCCAGTGAAGGGAACGTCTACCCTACAGTACCAGCCAGCCCCCACTCCATCACGGGACACATGCTGCTGCTGCTTGCTTGTAGAGTGAGTGGTACTGTATCATAGCTACAGTAGTACCGACGGATGTAGACGCTACTCAGTGGTTGGGGAAGCAAGAAACGAAGAAGGCTGAAGATGATCAATCGTGTCGCAAGGCTGAAGCTGACTCACAATTCGCCTGTCTGTGGCTACGCTATGTCTGAATCACGTGCGTCGATGTGGTTTTGTGGCGTCAAGGCATCCTCTTGTTCATTTCTTTATCGCGAGAGCCTCTTACACCTACAAGAACATCCACTCTTTCACCATCTTGCCGCCTCGTCTACTTCAAACACTCCAACCTACTTACAAGAACACATAGCACTGCGCACTTTGACAGGTGCCCTCGGATCCTGAATTCCTTCGACTATCGCGCTCGAAGGCTGGAACTTGCATCGAAACCAACGCAGATTCACAAGCTCCTAAGAGCCTTGTCTCCCCCTACTTCCTTCACCAAGACCTGCGCAACCACCCAAGATGTCCGTCGATCACATTGTAACTCTAGAAACACCTCTGGCCAACGCGCTCAACTCTGCGATACAACCAAAGCTCATCGAAGTGGGATGGAGTACAGGTGGAGATGACGATTCTGCGCTGACAGAATACATCATGCTGATGCTGGCCAACGGAAAGACGCAGGAACAGATAGCAGCAGAATTATCAGGCGATCTTCTCAATCTAGGGCCAGATGACCCCGGTGCGCGCGACTTTTCACAGTGGCTTTTCGAGCAGGTCGATTTGCTCAACACCCAGTTTAATAATGCGGACGGGGCTTTCTCTGCGGGCGACTCGGGGAACGCAATGGCGCCCATGGAGGCTGTGAGTGGAGCGCAAGATGCAGACATGGGAGATGTCTCTGAATCTGGAGATATCAATGTGTATGCTTGTCCAGTGGATCTGTCAAACCCACCAGATCTGCGACTACCCCCCAAGCCTCCAAAACTAACACATTATCATAGACCTACGGGTCCTAAGTCAATGCGAAATGGTGGCAATGGCAATGGCAACCGTCCAAGAGACAGGCGCATGCTAGGCCACTTAGCAAAGGCTATGGACAGAACCAACGAATCCGTCCTCCACCGAGTAAGACCTACCGGAGGCAATGAGCGAATCAATACGCATGCGCGAGCTCCGCCATCTGGACCTCGTCAGATTGGAGGTCGCGGAGGACCGAGAATGCAGAACGGGCGACCGATGGGGGGTATGCCAGGAATGCCGATGCAGGCGGGACCCGGTGCAGCCATTAACAACATGTCACCTCAACAGCAACTAGAGTTATATGCTTTGTTGGAACAACAGTCACGGATGATGGCGCAGATGTTTACTCCACAGCAGCAGCAAGCAATGATGATGGGGAGGGGTGGTCCAGTGCAAGGATTTCAACAACAACAACAACAACAACAACAACAACAACAACAGCAGCAGCAGCAACCAGGAAAGTCATTGTTCGACAGAGTCCAGACAAATCCTCATCACCGACAGCAGAATGGGTTCCGAAATGGCCAACACCCCAACGGAAAATTTGCTGTTCAGCAACACAATTCTCAGAATGAAACGGCATCCTCGATGGACGTTGAGATGTCCCAAGACAAGAAAGAGCCTTCTGCCGAAGATACCTGCAGATTTAACCTCTCTTGTACCAACAAGGACTGCAAGTTCGCACATCAGTCTCCAGCTGCACCACCGGGCACAACCATCGATATTAATGATGTCTGCTCCTTCGGTGCTGCTTGCAAGAATCGAAAGTGCACCGGACGACATCCATCACCAGCTCAGAAGATCGCCCACCAAACAGAGCTAGATTGCAAATTCTTTCCCAATTGCACAAATCCTCGATGCCCATTCAAACACCCGACAATGCCATTATGCCGGAACGGTGCTGACTGCACAACACCTAACTGCACGTTCACGCATGTAAAGACAGTCTGCAAGTTCAACCCATGCTTGAATCCTAGCTGTTCATTCAAACATGTCGACGGTCAGAAGAGAGGAAAGTTTGGTGATAAGGTCTGGGTGGCAGATGATAAGAAAGAGCACGTTAGTGAGAGGAAGTTTGTCGATGAGGAGGGAGCAGAGGAATTGATTGTGCCTGGTGCATCAGATGCAGGATTGGGCCAAGGCTCGACTGCTACTGAATTGATCACATAGTGGTCTGACTATATTAGGATGGTGGGGGGACTGGTTTAGCATCGTGTCAGCTTGTATACTACTTCTCAAAGCTTGTTGCATGAAGAGATTTGAAATGGCGGGCGGGCGTTTACTGGTAATATGTGTTTTATGGATTGGGTGCGGTGGCTTAGGAGGATGACACTTCAAGATAGACTGGAATGAACTTCTATATCCCGGCACCTCAGAGCAAAAGATCTCTGGGGTAGCCTGCTCGCAATAATTCCTTGACTGACTGTGAATCCTTCAGAATTTTGGCGATCATAAAAAGAGTCTCAGAGACAAGGTATGCTGGATGAACTCTGCCCGAAAGGTTGGTTGTATTGGCGGCACCCTTGAATAGACCTCGTCATTCAATGAGCTTAAGCGAAAATGCACCACATATGAATGAACCTGCTCCATGATCTGGGAGCATTGTTCCCAGGCGCGAAGCTGTTCACTTGCAATGTTTCCACGCATTCCTGAGTATACGCTGGTGACTCTGCTCAGGCAATGTTATACTGCGTCACAATGCGGCAGAACGACAGCCTTCCGTTTGACTGCTCGTCCCACCAGTTCCCAGTCATTCCACAGAGCATGCCTATCTCTACATCCACGACAGACAGAGACGCGACAGACAGGCCCGATCAGTAAGCAGAAGACCGCCGGACTGAGAAAGGTGCACACGGGTGCCAATGGCGTGGCTCATGCGCAAGATCAAAGGGCACACATCATAACCCGGCATGGAGAAGATGAGCACGAACATAACCTGCTTGCGAAGCAATATGGGTCGGCTGCGGGCGCTGCAGCACCTGTGTTGGAGGAAACAGGATCCGACAGAATAGCAGTGCTAGGTGGTGGTATTACTGGCCTTGCAGCCGCATACTACATGACAAAGGAGCAGCCAAACGCGAAGATCGACATATATGAAGCTAGCAATCGGCTTGGAGGATGGCTCAACAGCAAGAAGGTCCAGACTTTAAGAGGCTCGGTGGTTTTTGAACAGGGCCCTAGGACCTTGCGGCCGAAACAAACTGCTGGGAAAGTGACCCTCGCTTTGGTATGTCAAGTACATCCGTACCGTCTTTCCTGATACTTATACTTTTTGTAGATTAGTGACCTCCGTCTCGAAGACCAGCTCATTATAACGCCCACAGATTCCGATGCAGCACGCAACCGGTTCATTTACTACCCTGATCATCTTGTGAAAATGCCCGGGCCAGGGCAAGATCCAAGTAGTCTGATTTGGTCACTGATGACGGAGCCTATCTTCAAGGGAATCGGTACAGCTTTCTTTGAAATGTTTAAACCAGCTCGAGCATCCAGTATGGCTGACGAATCTGTTGGGAGTTTTCTTGAAAGGAGACTTGGAGGTCCTGAAATCGTTGATAATGTTGTCTCAGCTGTGTTGCATGGTATCTATGCTGGTGATATCTACAAGCTAAGTGCCAAGAGCTTACTTCCCCTGTTTTGGGAATATGAGGAGCGTTATGGGAGTATTCTTTCTGGTGCTGTTAATACTGCGGGAGGTACAGGAATCATGAGAGTTCGAGATTCGATGATGTATGATGCTGCCAACAGGGAAATAAGCGATTCTCTTCGCGAAAGGATGCGTTCAGCAAGTGTTTATACTTTTAAGAATGGAATCTCAGCTTTGTCGGGAGCAATTGAAGAGTCACTGAGATCAAATCCAAACGTTTGCTTCAAGCTTGGGAATCAGGTCACCAACATTCATTATGATGAAGGTCTTGACCGCATTCAAGTAAGTCTAGTTATATCCCTCCGTTCTCTCTATTCCCCTCGACTAAGTATAGTAGATCAACACCAACAAAAATCTTCCAGTTGCGGTATATTCCAACGTCATCTCAACAATTTCGGCCCGTACTCTCTCTCACCTTGCAAACAACCTGACCTCTCTGCGATCAACCCAGTCTGCAACGGTAATGGTAGTAAATCTGTTCTACCCGGATCCCTTCCTTTTGGATGAGCGTGGTTTCGGATACCTCATTCCAAGAAGCGTGGCTTTTGATCAGAACCCAGAATGCGCTCTTGGCGTTGTGTTCGACTCAGAAACCACGACAGGGCAAGACGATGCCATCGGGACCAAAGTAACCGTCATGCTCGGCGGGCACTGGTGGGATGGCTATGAAACCTATCCGGACGAAGACGAGGGGATACAGATGGCGATGAATGTCCTTAAACGCCATCTCAAGATTGACGTCGAGCCCGAAGTAGTAAACGTCGGGCTTCACAAGGACTGCATCCCCCAATATCACGTCGGCCACCATGGACGTATGATGGCTGGCCATGAAGAATTAATGACAACCTTCGGTGGTCGGCTTGCTGTCGTAGGTAACAGCTACGCGGGCGTTGGACTGAATGATTGTATCCGCGAAGCCAGGACTCTCGTTGCGGACCTCTGCTATACATACCCTGACGGGGAAAGTCATGTATACAATCCTATTCCTTATTCGAGCGGGGACCCCCCGTTGAAGATGAAGATGAAGCTAGGTGACCTGCATCGGGTCTCGGGTTTGGAGCAATTCACCCCAAACAACGCTGTTCAATATATGGAATTGGTAGCGACAGACAACCGGTAGCAAAGGTACACGTCTGAAGCTCAGGATCGTCGGGATCACCGATCTTAAGGCTGGGACATTGGTACGTGACGTGACGTGTGCGTGGCGTATGTAGTACAGTGTATTAGATTAGAGTATAGCTTAGAAAATGTATTATTTTCATGAGTTCTCATGTCTAATTTCTAGATGTGGGGTACAAGTACTACGTGAGAAAATATGAAAAACCCTCACATATTACTGCAGCGTGATGTTTGACTACCTACCTGGGTACACATTCAAAGTTTATATTTACCTTTCCCACATCCACAGCCACGATAATAATTTGTTTACACGAGTTAGATGAAGCTCTTAAGCTACCTAGGTACCTACCTAACGAGCCACCACCCACCGCTATCACCACCAACCTCAACGACACCATGACCACCCGCGCCCATTTATTTATTTATTAGAACAACTCCACTCCTCTGTCCGATCTACCGCGCAATGCCAAACGAGTCAAAGCCTCCGCCCGTCCCTCAAAAACTCTTTTCACCTCCTGCTCTCTCTGGAATTAAATCCAACCCCCAACATTCAAAAAGAAAGAAAGAGAGAAAGAAAAGAAGGAAGGGGATTTGTTGTAAGATACAATGTGCAACGCCTGGATGAAAATTCCCCTCCTGAGGGAACAGCATGTTACTGTCCCTCGTTAACGCCCTGCTCCATCAGTACAATAACCAAAACAAAAAAACAGAAATGTCTCCCAACCATGCTTTCGTTCTTTTTATGTACTATGCTTTCCTTAATCAATTTCAACGACCTCGCGTACCTGTGCTGGTCTTCGCACTTGATTCTGATTTGGCATGGGCCGCCCTTGAGACTGGTTCTGGCCTTGGTTTAAGGGGCCACGTCCTTGGTTCTGTGAAGAATTTGGGGTAGCCAACTGTCGCTGTTGTGGTTTGTGTTGCTGGTTCGAAGATTGTCTCTGCATCTGCGCCTGTGGCATCATCTGTGCTGTCGGTTGCATTTGGGCAACGGGAGCTTTTGGTGCGGGCACTGCTACGAGCTTTACTTCGGGGACAGGGTCGTTGGCAACTGCTTTCCGAATCACCTCGTCAACTTTTAACAAGCATTCCTCCACGCCGCAAGGTAATGCCGCAGCGCTAACCCGCATGCCGTTCCAACCCTTGCCAGAAGCGTCCCAGACACTCTTCAACTGTTGATCGATATCATCCTCATCCTTTTCCCGCGAGTCGGTACGACGAATCAACCACCAAGATTCACCTCTACGCTCTTTTATCCGGATCTCAAAAGAAAGCTTTCTAGCTTTGGCTGCTGATGCCGCAGTCAGACTATAACGTAGGACGAACCATACCGCACTCCTGACAGACACGTGAACCTCGCCCTTTTCGGAAAGTTCCTCCCAGGCAGTCTCTATCTGGTCGAGGCCAGACAGAGCAGGAAGTGTTAGGGGGAGAGTACTAGCAACCCCATTAAGCCCGGATGGAGAATTGAGAATTATGGTCAATTGATCCAGAATGCGAATATGAGGATTCTTTGGTTCCAAAGCTATTGTCATAGTGTTTTGAGAGGCACTAAAGTCAACCACTGCTCTGTAAGGATTCGCAGGCAAGTCGATATCCATGGAATCAGCGTTGCCAGCTGCCTGCGTAGCATTACCGTAGGTGAAAATGATTTTCCCAAGGGAAATGCTCTCGCATTGTAGGGTCTTCTCGTGATCTCGAACAACTCCCACAAAGTCAACAAGGCGTTCCACTTGGGAAAGGCGTTCAACAAGCCCTGAAATAACGGCTTCTCCAATCTTAGAGCGTAAACGGAAGGCAAAGGATCCTGATTGTGCATGGAAGGCGATGTCGCGATCAACTCTCTCTTTGAGTATAGTAAGACTTCCCGTGTTGAGGATAATCATACGTGCCTCGGTCACCATAATAGCATTCTCTTCTACTGCAGCTTTGGGTTTCTGGCCTACTTCAACCGCACCCCCGCCATCATTTGGCTGCACTCCCATAAATTCTTTACTCGCATCTTTCCCTACCCTCTGCACCTCGAGGCCCTGAAATGCAAGTTTGACCGCATTTTTAGCCCATTTGTTGCGTCGCTGTTGGTTCGCTTGAACAGGTATGAGTTCGGAAAACCGTAAGAGAATAGCTGGAATTCGAGTAGATAAAGCCTTTTTGTTCTCGACGAGTTTGTACGATTTCCGCTGTTCATGCAATGCTTTGAGGTTAGTGTATTGTGAGATAAGTGCTGCTGCAAAGAGATGAAGTGTTGACAAGAACGAGAATGAGGGTTCGCTCGCCCACGTTCCTTTGATATCTATGTGGCTTGCGTGAACAACTTTGACGCCCGGGGGAGTGCTGGTACTAGCAATGTTAGCCTTGGCGTCCCGAACATGACATTAATATACATACATTTTCATTAACCACCAGTGATCTCCACTGACACCCAAGGTGACAGCCACATACCACTCTACACTCCAGCCGGGTCGCTTAAACCAGCGGGTGTGTCTGATTGCATCGACAGTGTTACGTGGTATAACCTCCTTCAGACTCTCTTTGTTGAGAGGAGGGGGTGGTAAAAGCAGCCATCCAACGCTTACCGCCCGACTTATGATGTCCTCGGCGACGGTCGAACATCGGAGATTAGCTATAAATTCTTCGGTGTCTTTTGCTGGATCTCTCGATCTTGTATTCAGAAGTCTCTCAAATTCAAGCGCAAGTCGAGACGCAGGGCTACAAATGACTCTACCGGTGATCGGCTCGATTGTTAGTGTAGCATGCTCTTTGTGTGTGAGTTGAATTTTGAGCTCTGATTCCATGGGTTCGGTTTCTGAAGTGCGCAAGGATATCGCTGCTTCGTGGCTTGCAAAGAGCGGCCTTGCTTTGAGCTTGTCATATGTAGAAGTGAGGATATGGTTGATGTGCTTAGCAACCACTGACTTGAGGAGCGATTCGACTGTTATGTTGATGTCGTCGAATGTGATTGCGACATCCTTGATTTCTTTCGAATCTCGGAACCACCTGATAAAAAGCCGGCTCTTTGCTTTTGGGTCCACTGCTTTGTCCTTTCTTTTACCGCTGTGCACACCAAGAATGATCCAGCTCTTGGGGCCATCCCTTCCATATCGATCCAACCAATACTGAATGCACAGCGCTCGGTCAAGAGGCTCTACCTTGACACCATCAATCCATCTGCCTCTAGCAAGCTCCACCGCTTGTCTTCTAAACTCGCTGATTTTGTGGGTCAGTACAAGTTCATGCAAATACTTGTAGCAAGCTGGCAGTCCATCCTTAAGCAGAGCAGCATTGACCTTGTTTTCAATATGAAGGCGCAGGTTCGGTGTTAAATCGGAAAGAGAGGGTGAGAAGAGAAATCGGAAATCAATGAACCAGAATTGAGCGGATGGATCTTCATGTGCGATTGTAAGGTCTACCTCAAACTCCCCGGCGACGGTGAAAGTTACACGACCAGATTTAATGGTATAATCATGGAAGGGTAGCGGGATCTTGTCATGCTCATGAAGATTGAGCCTGATGGACAATAATGTATTAAGGTTCTCGAGGCCTTTCAGCAGTTCCTGTGGTGTAAGCAGCGGCCGTTCAATGTAGCCAAGCTGAAAACATTAGCAAATTTTCCATCGTACCTTTAAAGTGGAACTTACTTCTGGCATCCACGGTGCTTTCCCCGTCGACAAAATTTCCAGGGCAGTTTTCAAGTCTGGATTTGGTATCCTCGCCTGAGCTAGGTCTCTTTTCAGGTAGCTCATTTCATCTATGGCCATCACATAGGCATAATTCTGCCCTTGTAGAAACAATCTCAGATCTATAATTTTGCTCACATCTGCAGCCTTTCGACTCCATTCCGTCAAAACCAGAGCCTTCGTCCAATCGGCATGGGCATCTTGAGCAAAGTTTAACAGCCGTAACTTCTTTTGCACATTTTCTACCGAGTTGCCTTCGGCCGTACTCACGGAAGAGGAGTTGCCATTTACCGCCGGGGTCGGAACCTGCATCTGCGCCAGCTCTAGAATTTTACTTGTCAAATTGTTATGACTCGTCTGGGCCAGACGAGTGATCAAGCGCGACAATGGGATGTAGCCTTCCGTTAAATGGATAATCTCTGGAGGGAGCTCATCGGATCGATCTGGCGTCGGAGTTGCTCCATTCGCTCCCCCAGCTTGTTGCCGCGTTGAAGCATCTGCGCCGTGGCTATTGAAGCCATTTGGAATGCCGGGACTCGTAGGGGTCATGTTCTGGTGAGGTTCTGGTCGGCCTTTGCCCTTTTCCTGTGCTTTCTCCGATGTATGGATGGTGCCATTGATGCCATTCGGTCGCGAACTTCTATCGTGGTTTGTATGCGATCCATTGCCGCCTCTGTCTTCCATGATGACGCCGGGCATATTCTGCAGGCTCTGCTCTCCGTTCAGCCGTTCAGCTGCTTCCACACCACCCCCGGCTGCCCCCTCCTCTGCCCTTCTCGGCGCCGTTGACTCTATCTTGGAAATTGGTCGGGAAGGAAGAGGTCGGTGAGTAGAGATGAGGGCTCTCAGGCCAGAGTCGCATGCGCTACAAGCGATGACCAAGGACCATGGGCGCAAGCTCCAGCAGCAGAAGGGATTCTTTGTTCGAATGCGGACCTAAGTGCTGGGTGCTGGATGCTGGGTACGCAGAGCGCGACGCCGTATAGAGGGAAGTGCTGGTCCACGACGGTCAATGAGGGTCGCCTGGGCGGTACTACACAGGTTCGCGAGGACAATGCTGCTGGGTGTGGTGGCAATGGGTGATTGTGCCGTAGCAAGGTGAGTGGGTGTGGGGTGTGGGGTGTAGTTTGTGGTGTAGTCGCGGCGGTCGGAGGGTTGTGTGTTGCAGTTGTTGTAGTGGTGAAGGTGGTGGAGGTGGAGGTGGAGGTAGAGGAGGTTGTGGTGGTGGTGGTGGTGGTGGTGGTGGTTGTAGTGGTGGTGATGGTGATGGTGAGGTATAGATTCACGGGTCGGTGTTGGGGGATCAGAGTCGGGTACGGTAGTCGCCCGTGTCGCCCTTGCTCGCTTTCTCTCTCTCGCGCGCTCTCTCTCCGTCTCCCGTGTGTGTCTCTCTCTCTCTTCCTCTCTTTGTCTCTGGGCTCAGGCTCAGGCTCAGGCTCAGGTTGCATTCCATTCCTTAGCCCGTCGAAGCGAGAGCCGCCCGCGCTACCGCCCAAGTTTCTGGAAGCCGGATGAGGGTCAGGTGACGTACATCAGCTGATCTGTGTTTACAATCTACAGACACGTCACATGATGCATTGTATTGATCAACACCCGCCTCTACCGCTGTTTGGAAGTGTTGTTGCTATCTAGGTAGCTACTGTATGTACAATGTACAGTACACCATGCAAATGTTTCACCCAAATACCTCCCATTAGGGATGCACAGTACCCTCCTTCCCTCCCTACTGTACCATACATACAGTACCGTCGCCGCACTCAACCCCTCTGACTATCGTATCTCTTCTGATCATTTCACTATCTCCTATTACATTACATTACATTACATTAAAGACCCGTGCCCCCCCTCCCCTCTCTCTCCCTCCCACCCCCTCTTTTATTCACTATCCCTCCTGACGTGCACCATCACGGGCCGTCATGTTGAGTCCGACCTCGACATCAGCCATGTTTGTATAACCAGAGTTGTCGTGGAGAGCCAGTCGGGTAAGGAACATACATACCACCGTGTGCTGAGCGCTGTGCTGACTGGTGTGCTGGTCGTGTAGTAGTGAGTGTACCGTAACCGTACCTGGAGCTGGAGCCTATCGACCCTATCGAGCCTATCAGCCGCCTAATCCCCTCCCGAGCCTTGTCGCTATGGTACCTCGCTCAGAATTCCAACCGCGACGTCCATCGCAACGCGCCCTCTCAAGCAGTACCAAACGCTCATTCCAGTCATATTCCTCTTCTTTTGAAGCCGATGACGAACGGTCAAGCTCGGCTGACCACGATATAATGGGCCCCGACCTCGACGCGGCTTTCCGCAACGGCCCGTCGCAATATGAGGGTGAAGACACCAGGCTGACGAGCAAGAAGGAGCTCTCGGGATGGTATGCCTATGGATTTGCGGCCGAGGTCTTTGTTATATGTGGCATAGGTATGTCGAAGCGCTTCCGTTAGATGTTACAGCCTGGGGAAAGTTTTATTTTCGACACCGGCGTGGGTTACTTGAGGTGGCATGATTCAACCCTGCCTGTCTATCAGTCGAATGGAGAAATCCCCATCAAGGCCCTGTGCCTTAAGGTTGTCTTGAAAACTTCTATTGATTACAAACTAACCTATAACTCCCAGGCTCCTTCATTCCCATAACCCTCGAACAATTGGCACGAGAAAACGGCGTCTTGCTATCCGACAGAACAACGCCATGCGGGTCCAGTTCCAGGCCATCAATCCCTCCCAATGACAACTTTGTATCTCCCGACGCTGTAAAGGACTTGGGCCAATGCATTGTGAACGTTCTTGGGCTGGAAATCAATACGGCAAGCTTCGCCATGTATACTTTCTCACTAAGTGTATTGATCCAGGCGTTGTTGGTCGTATCCATAAGCTGTGCAGCAGACCATGGCAACTATCGCAAGAGATTGTTACTACTCTTTGCTTTTGCTGGCTCTATAGCCACCATGCTGTTCTTGCCCGTCATTCCCAAGCTATACCTGGTGGCAGCTCTCCTTGCCATCATCTCGAATACATGTTTTGGTGCAAGTTTTGTTTTGCTGAACTCATTTCTCCCCTTGCTGGTTCGCCACCACCCTCAAACGCAGTACGGGACTCCAGATAGAACACCTGAACTTTCTTCCACCGTTCTCGGGGAAGAGCCGCCAGCAGAAGCTTACCTTGATGATCCTGAGCACAGACTGGACGAAACAACCGCTCTGGTCCCAGCGCATCCAGATACGTCAGCGCCACTACCGCCTGCTCAGAATCTCACTTCCATTGAGCTGCAACTATCCACACACATATCGTCCAAAGGGATTGGTATTGGCTATAGCGCAGGTCTATTTGTCCAGATAGCTTGTATTGTCATACTTGTTGCTTTGGGAAGTACTACATTTTCTCTTCGGATCGTACTATTTGTGATTGGTGCATGGTGGTTTGCCTTCACAATCCCCGCAGCCATGTGGTTGAGACCACGACCAGGGCCCCCTCTGCCATCCCAAAACCCGGATGACCCCAAGTCAACCCGAACTTGGTATGCCTATATCATCTATGCGTGGAAATCATTGTTTCGAACAATCAAATATGCACGGCGATTAAAGGACATTATGTTGTTCTTAGGAGCATGGTTTTTACTTTCCGACGCAATAGCAACAGTTTCGGGTACAGCTGTACTGTATGCGAAGACGCAATTGCACATGAAGCCTGAAGCTCTAGGCCTCATTAATGTCATTGCCACTACATCAGGTGTACTTGGAGCTTTCTCGTGGTCGGCTATATCTCGAACTCTTGGCTTAAGACCTCACCAGACGATACTTGCTTGTATCTGTCTTTTCGAGATCATTCCAATCTATGGTCTTCTTGGGTATCTGCCTTTTGTTAAGCAGTGGGGTGTGATTGGTCTACAGCAACCATGGGAAATGTATCCTCTTGGTTTTGTGTATGGCTTTGTACTTGGTGGCCTTAGCAGTTACTGTCGCTCTCTCTTTGGTGAACTCATCCCACCAGGATCCGAGGCAGCCTTCTATGCGCTTTACGCAATTACAGACAAGGGGTCCAGTGTGTTTGGACCAGCTATTGTGGGCGCAATTGTTGATGCTACTGGTGAGATTCGACCAGCATTCTGGTTTCTTGCAGCGTTGGTTGGTCTTCCCGCACCACTTATCTACTTTGTTGATGTGGAGAGAGGCAAGAAAGAGGGGGCAAAGCTAGCCGAAATTATCGAAGGATTTAGGAGTAGCGAAGACAGTGCTCATACTTCCGGATCACAAAGCATTAGGGAACAGGAGGGGCTGTTGAGGAGTGAGGATGAGGTGGAAGAGGAACCAGGACATCGTGTTTGATTTTTGCTGTTTGGTACCGCATTCATAATTGTTAGCTTCTGCACAGCGTCGGCGTTGCGCTTGGATTCAAGTCATCTTTGGTATTTCTCTTTGGCACTTTCGTCTATCTTCTAGAATACACACTTCAATCCTGTGATTGTCTTACCGACAGAGTATGAAGAGTGTTGAATATAAACATAGAATAAGCGACAAGCGAGCAGACCTGCGTGAACGTAAAGATACGAGCCACTAGGAAAAGCCATTACCAATAGAATAAGATAAAACTGAATGTTAGCTAGCGTTTCTCTCATTTCCATACATCAATTAATAAATACATATATAGAAAGCATGGTGCAAAGGATCGTTTAAGCACAATATAGCAAGTAACTTTTATCGTTGGTTGACATTTACATGGTGCGTCCAGCTCTCCGCCACGCCAGGACCTGCAGCCAAAACAAAGGAAGGGAAGGGGAATCTGAGGAGCAAATTCTAGATCTGATATAAGATATAGGAAGAGAGGAAAAGAGAGGAAAAAAGAAATCTCAACATCTGCTCACCCAACTCGCCGTCTCAAGTAGGGGGTGGTTCTTGGAAGAGGGAGGAGAATACTTACTGGCAGGAAACCATCAGACCCAATCTCGTCGAAACCCAAGCAAGGAGCAATTGAAGGTGCGAGCAAAGCGACGGTGAGGGTGGAGGGAGAGTGAAGAGTGGAGATTTTCCGGAGAGAGTGGAGATGTTGCGGGTAGGGAGGCGCGAGTTTATCAGAGCGGCGGAGATTTTGCGTTGATGGTTTAGGTGGAGAGTCTGTAAGTGTTAGTATTCTTGTTCTTTTTGTATAACTGAACAGGAGCGAAGCGTTTCCCACTTGAGACAGCGAGGCGTGGTGCAGTTCTTTGAGAAGTGTTTGTTGGCTGTGATCTTCTTATCTTGCGATATCGCGTTCGCTCGTTGCTGGAGGCGGCGCCATATGAGTTAGTTATTTCATGTGATTTAGTACCGTGTGCTAGCAGTCTGGAAGAGAATTTTTTATCTTGGCTTGATACTTACAATTAGGGGCACCTAGGTATGGTACGTAGGTTAGAAATACACGTAGTATGACCTTTTGTTAGTCTGCACTATCCTGTCAAGCCTGGTGGTATATTGACCGACATATTATAATACTTATTCTGGATTTTGTGATATCACGTATATCAAAACCAACAGTTCACCTGTCTAGGAACGATTACATGGAGGTAGTACACAGCTTTGAATTCTAAATATGGATCTATATGATATAGTGCATTTTCTATGCGGCAGGAAAAAGAACGCAGGCATACGCTCCAGACTATTAACCCATAAGTGGTGGTGGATAAAGAACGAAACCATCTAATTGCACAGGTAGTAAATCAAGAACTCTATTCATTCTTGGCAAAGAAGAAAATATCACTTCCAACGTCCTTCTCCTCGACATATCTACATGCTCGGTAATTCTTCCAGAATGCCCACAGGTAAGGTGTTTGAAAATCACTTTGGTAGTGGGTGCCCATGACTGTTCGCATAGCTCTGCTGGCCTCTGCTGCATGGTAGAAAGGGATGCGAGAGGCGTGGTGATGTAACACGTGCGTCTCGATAGCACCATGGAAAAGAACCCGCCCGATGAAGCCAAAGTCTCGGTCGACTGTTGATGCAGCTCCACGAAGGAATGTCCATGTCGTAGATGGATAGTATGGGATGGAACCATCGGTATGTTGAAGGAACGTAATTGTGACTTTTAATTTTGTCAGTAAATGAAAATATCAGGTCAGGAATGGAAGAACTAACGAATCCAGTGGTTTGTCCACATATACGGAAATCCATAGAATACCATTACGTTCCAGGCACCGAAGTAATGAGTAGCAACCCAGAGTGCAAAAGCCATAGTTCCAATGCCCAAATCCGAAAGAATGATATCATCTCTGTTCGTGGATTTGAATAGTGGCCCATCAGCCGAAAAGTAGAAATGGCTGCGTTTATACCATGGAGCCGCACTGATCCATGGCAGGGCGAAATTGTTGAGCGTGAGATAGATTGGAAAGGCAACAATCTGATGTACACATAGCCAGATCAGTGCCACGATGGGCATATCTTCCACCAGATCTCCCCATTCCAGACTCCCACGGCCTTCTCGCTTAGCGAGGTAATTTTCCTTCGAGTCGGGTACGAAAGCGATGTCACGCTCCAAATTATTGGTTGCTTTGTGATGTGACGAGTGTGTGAAACGCCAACTGTGGTATGGAACCAGTAAAAATGAATGGAAGATCAATCCCACAGTATTATTGAACCACTTCTTTTTGCTCAAGGCCCCGTGACCACACTCATGGGCTATCTCCCACATTCCAGTGAAAATAAGTCCTTGGCAAAAGGTATATGTTATCCAGGCTAGGGTCCGGACGGTAGAGTTTTCAAGTTTCGGAATCTGGGTTGCCGCAATGCAGATTAATGTAACAACGAAAAATACATCGCGCAGGACGTAGAACAGTGAAATTAGAGAGCTTCGTTCGAAGCAATGCGAAGGAATGGCGTCGTGAATATCTTTCATGGTATACTCAGGAGGTGTAAATGCAGGCTTTTTGTCCACCATAAGCGGCGGGGCCATTTTGATAGGAGGGGTTACTGCTCGTAGCATGGTGCAAAACAAAATTAAAAACTTCTTAATGTGAAATTACAAACAAAGAATTGTAGAAAAGAGCGCGATCCAGAGACGAAAACAGAAAGGGTCAACATACAAAGCTTTATATGTATCTTCAAGGAAGCCGGGGCACGTGACGTGGGTGCAAGTCGGCAGTGCGATATACGGTAATAGAAAGCCCGAAAGAGCTTCCAGGCCTGGGGACTCTTGTTCGAGAAGGCTGTGCGGGATGGCAGACGAGCCAGTCAACCCAGAAAGGAGCAAGGTTTGTGCAGCAGATCTCTAGGGTAGACGACGCCAGACGTTTACGGGAAACCGTACGATCATGCCTTGGGAGAGTTCCGATGCTGAAGTTTCACTCGTCTCCATCTGAAGCCTGTGATGACACCAACACAAGCCGTGGATTCGTACAGATACTTGGTTAGACGACCTGTGATTGGCATATGGCATGCTGCCAGCTGAATATGCGGTCTTAGGAGGAGCGGTACGAACCGTCATCACAGGGGAAGATCTGTTTAATGGCGGACCATGACCCATGGCTGGTACAGAGGTTTGAACTCTGAACTCTCAAGAGGACCGAGGTACGTGTCGACTTCTGTTGAGCATCTCAAGCTGGACCAGCTATCCACCAGTGCCCACAAGTATTAATATACCAAGACCTTCCGAGTCCCAAGTCGAACAGGACCCCTAATGAAGACGGGCCAATACTCCACCACTGGACGTGAACGCTGTGAAAATCACCGCTAATTCTTGTCAGATGCCCTGCAAGTGTGGGCGACGATGGGCAACCGCATCCAGTCATGTCTCAGAGCAATAAGGTGTGCGGAGATCATAGCAAGCACACTCGGCGAGGGGACCCGAAGAAGTCACAGTGAAGATGTGAGGCTCATTTCTCATCTCTGGCCAGTGGCCCCCCCCTCGCCAGTCCGGTCTGTTCGATACCTGACTCTTGTTTTGGTGGTAGAGGTGGAGGTGGACGGCGACTTGTTGACATATATGTACGTGTGTGTGTGTGGTCTTTGATCTCTACTCTCTCTAGTCTCTCCAGAAAAGCCTGAGCGTTGAGCACGTGTAGAGTCCATGCCAGAGTCAAAAGCCACGTTGTCTGCTGTAGGAGGAAGTGGCCAAGCAATTAAATATAGACTTCGAGAATTGCCATCGGTGTCCAGTTGTCCAGTTGTCCAGTAAGTAATCCCGCCGCACATGGTGTCCGTCCACCCGCGTGGGACGTCATCGCGAATCGCCCTTCGCTATACACTTTTTTAATAATTCAAGAAGCTTCCTGTGCAGGACTTGGGCCTTCCGCAGCATCGCGTTCTCGGAATTCCCTGGGGAAATGGCTTGCGGGACTATGGTCGGTTCTGGTTGATGAAGAGACTCATTCATTCGCCTTTCTTGCGAGCAGATCAATGTGTCAGTTTCGCCCCTAGCGCCATAGACATCTCATTGCTGCCAGCAAGTCCGCCGGCTTGCTTCTTGTTTCTTGCGAGCAGAGAGCAGGTCGCAACAAGAAAACATCCCCAATCCTGGTTTCTCTGCTGTAGTTGAGCTGGTATAAGATACCGCAGGTCCGCAGCATGGAATCGGCAAGACAAGTTCGATGACCCAAGTACCATAATCGACGCCAAAGTACAAACAGCTCCCAGACACATCATGGCCGCTACCGATCTTTCTGCTGCGCAGATGCATGCGCTCTTCGATATCCTTACCCACTACGAGACCTATTCCGAGATCCAAAGCCTCCAGTCGCCCGATACCATTCGTAACTATGGATATCCCTTCACGGAGAAGGCAGGGCAGACTTCGGCACCGGTCCTGCAGATGATGCTGAATAAGTTCATTATGCAGCAGCCAGGGGTCACTAGTTTTGTGCCTGCATTTTGGAAGGAGAGAATAGATGGGTTGGTGTCGAAGATGGGCGAGGCAGAGCTCTCCGATAGCTATGACAAAGGTGCCATGGGCACAAGAAAGACGCTGTCCAGTGCTGCCGCGGTGGTAGTCGAGAGTGCTGCAAGAGGGTGGCTAGGAGGATGTCCCAAGATGCAAACATCAAATCCAGGTCGCAGCTATGACAAGACAAGAGCAGAAGACATCACACAAGCGTGCAATGACGCTACTCAAGAGCTGGTATATGGAGATCTTATCGATGAGTTATTTGATGGGGTAGCCGTTTCCGCTTCGCTGACGGATAAATCTCCCCTCGTGCAAGCTGCGTTTGAGTACTTGCTTATTATGTGAGTAAATGGAGAATCCTCCTGAGAAAATAGGTAGTTAACGGATCACAGCGCAGCATCGTTTGTACATCATGTCTTCGTTCTATCTCCTGACGGGCAATATCTCCTCAAGCTTCTCGAGAACTGCAATTACTTGATGCCATACACAGCTATCAAACAGACCCTTCGAGTTGGCAATGCAGCAACCATGATCAACGGAATGATGAAGCTGATGCTTACAAAGTTGAGTGTGACCGCGATGACCAACTGGCTTGGTATAAGCAAGAACACAAATGATGGAATGAACTTGCTTCAAAGGTATGTATAGAGAAATTCAACGAAAAAGAAAACGTTGCCGTGGATATGTATGCTGATCGAGAGGCAGAATTATATCAACAGTATTCTCTTGGGACAATTCCGACTTTCGAAGTGTAGCAACCAAGATTGAAAAGGCAAAGGATGGTCCAAGCAAGGAACATCTCAAGGCGTTGAAATCACATATTGCAAAGTCAAGAGAGGAACACAATACAGCTCGAGCTGCAAGTATAAGGCAGTCAAAATCCATTGTTACTGTGATTTTCGAATCTGTTAACCCACCTTTAGCCAGTAGCTTGTCGGCATCGCAGCATGCGCAAGCCCTGGACTATTATTCAGCTCTCATATGCATACGCGACCGTGAAGAGCTGACAGCAGTTCTCTGCCGTCAACATCCTGATTTGCTTACACAAGCTGTGAGCGAAGTTGTAGCGGCCTATGAACCGTTGATCCGCTCAATTCACAATGGTGTTGATTTGAGTTCCAGCACAACAGATTTGCAAAACTTCCTGGACGATATGATCAAGCTAAGCAAACCCAAGAAAGATAGCTCGACCGGTTCAGCAAAGCGCGTACCTCCATCAGTGGAGGACTACGTCAACTTGTTCCGTAAACATGTCCCATCGTACCTACACTTTCTACATCAGATCACCAAGAATTGTCCTGAAGTGGCTGGCAGCTTCCGCAAATGGGCCAAGGAAGCAATTGTCAATTTCCAGGTGAAAGAAGGTTCAAACACTGCGCAACCTGGCACTGAAAACACACCCCATAATAAGGATGGCGCTGCAGGTGATATGACCGAGGCATTGAGCACGCTTTTCTCTGCTCTGCCAGTCGAAGAAAAGGACTCAGTCATAACAGCTCTAGATGCACACTCTGATTATCTTGACTCGCTACAGAGGTTTTCGATGAAGCAAACCCAATCTATATTGGAAAGCAAGTCGGCCACAATGTGTGGACCTGGAATGTATCTTGCACGTTGGCATGGGCTTTTGGATGAGACCCTCATCACACCAGCGACGACTGTTGGACCTCTTCGTCATGGAAAAGATGTTAAGTTTAGAGAAGGAAAAGGTAAATCAGGAGGTAAGGCTTGGTGGGATACGGCTGCTCTTGCCCAGAGAGTCATGACTGAGTTACCCCAACAGCCTGATGTAGAAGTCGTCCGGGCGTCCCTTGGACGGCCCTTTGGAACCGCATTAAAGACCATGGAGTTTAAGCCATGCACATAGAGAGAGATATATAATAACTGAAATTAAGTGCCTTTGTAGCCGACTCATCCAACATTTGACATGATTCCTATCTTTCTAAGTCAAATTTCCAAGGCACCTTGCCACCTCTTGATCTAGAGAATTCTTCTTTCCCATCTCTGTTTGACTGACTCATTCAATTATTATCATCCCTCTCCACATCATTTCTTCCTCGCTTCCTCAGAATTTCAGTCATACTCCACTAGGCCTCTTTTTGCTCAAGGTATGTCTCATCCCTTTACTGATCTTCATTGCTAACTTCTTTGATAGGATTGTCTGCGGATCGTCCTTCTCAGCCCATACTTCGATTTTCGCCCCGTTGACAATTATATGTCAACCCAATAAGTCCACCTCCTCAGAAATCGAGTTTGCGGAATCTAACCTGATTCGTCAATGTACATTTATATGGTACTATTGGTAAGGTTTATAGCTCTCGCATCGTCAGCGAGGAAATGTTGGATGATGTGGCTTTTCTAAGCCCCAATGTCTCTTGGGCCTGTGATCCCAATTGGATTACACTGCCACAGGAGAGTATCGCTGCAGTAGATGCTTAGTAGCGTCGATAGTTTGCGACAAGCGGTCAGTCCTGTCCATCACCGTATCCCACACTGTGTCCGCCAATACAGCCCGAGATGCGGATGGGAACCCCGTTGGAACGTCACCCTTTGGTTTCATCACATCGGCCATCTGTTCCCATAATTGCGATGAGAGCATGGTGATCATGAGCATATACATCGACGATGCTGCTGCTGACGATATTGGATTATCAACGTCCACTTGTACCGGCGGAGAGACGATGGAACCTACTTGCAGCCGCGGCAGGATGACGCCCCAGTTTTTGCCTATCTGTGGCACGAGCGAGTGTTCGATGCAGGCTTGCATCATCTGGAAGATGGATACATACATTTCTGTTAGATGGCAGTGGCAAGACACTACCATGAACATGGTCGCTTCATCCACTTGCGAGAAAGACCTGAATGGTTGTCCCATGCTAGTCTTGGTAATGCTCGAGAGATGCTGGCTATATGTGGCCAGTAAATGCGCTGATTGATCGCCCGGCTGCTTGGGGTCCATGAACGACTCGCAATCTACAAGAGAGAGGCTATTCAAAGCGTCCATGAACTCGGTAGTGAGGCGGAAAAGTTCATCTATAATGAATAGCGTTGATTTTCGTGAGGCGTGCTCTCCGTTACTCGCGGAACTGACACCTGCTCTAGCCATAGATGGGAGTTTTGTGGCGCATTCATAGAGCGCAATATTAAGACGTGCTAACTCCCGAACAGCAGATGCAAAGCGGTCGCGTGTATCATAATCCTCACTTATATGAGAACCAGATATACCATGTGAAGGGAGGTTGCTCGCATGGCTAGTAACGTTTTCATTAATGGATGTAAAGTCCAAATGATCATGATCCAGTAGGTTCACGTCACTCGACTGGCATAAAATACCAGGCGAGTATGTATCTTGCATATTAGCATAATCGCAAAGATTTGGGTCTGGTGTTGCTATAAGAGGCGTGTTAACTCGACTTGGCTTGACCTGGCCTGACCTGAGACATGAGCGGTAAGACTCACCTTGTTCTTCGGCGATTCCTGTCTCTGTATTGGGAGATACCAGCCAGTCGCTGTTACTCATACCAGCAACCATCTGGTCTGAATGCACAATCGGCATAGGTATAGATGCCTCGTGGACATAACTTGTAGCCTGCTCTCGAGGCTTCAGAGAGGCCCGAGATGCGCGAGGACCAAACCGGCACGATGTTTTCAGTTTATAACACCGCTCACAGCTGTCCTGGCCGGTCATTCTCACACACCGAAGTTTCTGTGAGTGACAACGATTACAGGCTGAGCGAACCTTTCGGGGAGCTGAGGCCGAAGCTGCAGGTGGATTCATGAAGAGATCCATACTCCGGACGAGATTGGAGTGTAATGAATTCGGGTTAATGAAAATTGAAGGAAGAAATGAAAGAAAAGGTGGTGAGATGTGAATGCTGACATTGCAATTACTGCAAGGTCGGCGTTTCCCCATGCATCTTCGGCGTTTTCTATGTGGAGCTAACCGACCATACGTACATACGTACATACCTACCTCCAGATGGATGTCTTTAAAACCAGCAGCAATGACTTCTACAGGAGAAAAATGACTCTCATATTATCATCCGGTGACCAGTCAAAATGGTCTCTCTCTTCGATGTTACCACTTCCAACTCTCTCATCACTTCTACTCTCCCACCCGGCCTGGTTGCCGTCTTCGTTGGAGCTACTAGCGGAATTGGTGAAATAACTCTCAAGAAACTCGCAAAAGAATACTCACACCATCTGCGAGCTTACATTGTCGGCCGTTCTCAAGATGCGGCAGACCGTATTGTCGCAGAGTGCAAGGCAGTCAACCCGGCGGGCGAGTACATCTTTATAAAGGCTGATGTGAGCTTAATCCGCGTCGTCGATGAAGTGTGCAAGGAGATCAAGGCAAAAGAGAAGGGTGTAAATCTACTATTCCTTAGTGCAGGAGTTCCGAGCATGGATCGTAGTGGTATGACACTCCGAAAATACCCCATGTTGAAGGATAACTAGATAGTTCAAGTCGCTCTACTAACTATGAATTATAGAAACCTCGGAGCATCTCCACTTACTTGCCGCATTAAACTACTACTCGCGTCTGCGCTTCATCGTAAATTTCCTTCCCCTTCTCCGACAAGCTTCTTTTCTTCGCCGTATTGTCACCGTTGGAGGGGGCAGCCAAGAAGGACCTCTCGACGCAACTGATTTTCCTGCCCTTCGTATCCCACTTCCTGCCCTTCGTGGACACCTTAGCACGCTGATTACTCTCGGCCTCGAAGCTGTGGCAAGAACAGCCCCAGAAGTCACTTTCATCCACGATTATCCTGGCACGGTGAGAACACCATTTTTGAACTACATGTCTGAGGAGCTATTGAGCACATTTGTATTTGTTCCACTTGACGAGTGCGGTGAGAGGCACTTGTATTTGACGACAAGCGCAAAGTTTCCGCCTGCAAAAAATGGAACTACTATGGTGCATTTGGGAGATGGAATTGACGTAGCATTGGGCACTACGGGGGAGATTGGGAGTGGAGTTTATTCAATTGGATTGAATTGTGAGAGTGCATCTCTTGCAGTGCGGGAGCTGTTGGCTGGGTTGAGAGAGAAGGGAATGGTGGACGAGGTTTGGCGTCATACGGAGGGAGAGTTTAAACGCATCACTGAGCTGGAGGGAAGCTTGTAAGTCTAGACTAATCACGGCCTTCTTTAATGAACTACTACACTTGCCAGTGGCTCGCTAATTTCAAAGGGTTAAAAGTGGAGGTGCAGGACGCATTAGGATTCTAATGATATAGCATCTGTTTCAAACGCTTGGATTGGACACCTTCGTCGTGGATATCTTATCGGGAAGCTTTCTCCAAGCATAACACTAAAGATAATTCCCAATGGGACTCCGAAGGAGCATCGGCCCGGATAGGTTCAGCGGTCCACAAAAGCTTATCATCCCACCTTGGAAGCTCTGTATTATTGTGCAGTGACATGTCGCTTAATTCCGAGGATGCTTTCTCTAGCGACCCTACTGTGAATGTTCTCTGAAAGGCGACACAAGTAAGTATTTGAGCATTTCAAAGTAAAATCTAAGTTGAAATTCGTGACAGAATAGCCTAACCAACCTCGGCAGAGATGTATAATTCCACGGCACAAACTTGTGTAGGCTGACATGCGTCAGATCTACTCAATTATACAGACAAACAAAGCCTGTGCTTGGGGCTTGTATCTTATGCATGCAGAGATAAGGTTTTCTCCACTTGATATCAAGCTTGATCTATTCTTTATCAGGTCTTCTCCTCTTCGGCGCCGAGGATCTATCTATCTGTAGATACAATTATGTATAAAGTGGAAAGATACGCCGTTCTCTTAACTCTCTGAATTGTGATTTGGAGTGTCAAAATGGCGATCAAAACTACCGAGGTTGCTAAAGGCACAGATATGGTCTATACGTCTAATGTCATGGGAGCAAATACGGAGCTCACCGTATTGAATGAAGAATCAGCCTTACACGTTGAAGGTTCGCTGGAAGTAAGTGTCGGCGTTTGGGAGTTTGTTGATGTCGCTAAAGTATCTCTTGCAGCTACCAAAACCTTACCGTGTTCTAGGCTTGAAACTCTTAGCATATAGCCATCCACGAGTCCAGGTGGCTATGCTAGGTGTAGTGATTTTCCTGACCGTGGGCATGTACCATGTTCTGACAGCACTCGGAGGAGCTGGCCAGCAAACAGCGACACTTGCCGACGAAGCAAACATTGTTCTCTATGCCGTCTTTACTGTCTTCTGCCTAATCAGCCCCGCATGTCTAAACTACTTCGGCCTCCAAGCATCACTTTGTTTTGGATCCATCGGTTATGCCGCATACGCCAGTTCGCTCTGGTGTTTTAACCACACGAAGAACTCGGGCTTTGTGGTGTTCGGTGGTGCTTGGTGTGGGTTATCTGCTGCTTTCCTCTGGACCGCTGAGCGAACAGGCATTTCTGTCTATGCGTCAGAAGATAAGAAGGGGTTTTATGTCGCTATCTTCTGGAGTATATACCAGGTTGGTACAATGGTTGGCAGTGCAATTCCTGTCGCCGAAAATTGGAATGCTGGGACAAATAATAACTCGACTGTGAATGATGGCACGTATATTGGGTTATTTGTCATGATGCTGATTGGTGGAGTGGTTTCTTGTATTTTGTATCCGATCACGAAGATGGTTCGAGAAGATGGTACTGTACGTAATCCACCCTCCCCTTTCTCTGGTTCAAATGCCCTTTATGCGTTCTAACTTGGTAAAACAGAGAGTAGCACTTCCGTCACAACTGACTTGGATTCAACAACTCAAGGCATCATGGGAAGTATTGAAAGCTAAGAAATGGATCATGTTCATGTGGCCATACGCCTGGTCTATCAATTACTATGGCATCTACCAAAATAACAACTACAACTCGCCTGTTTTCACCGTTCGCGGTCGCGCACTCAATACTCTCATGTCTGGAGCCGGTCAAGTGCTCGCTGCGTGGCTGATGAACATCCTTACCGATCATTTACCCATGACACGTCGACACCGAGCTTACTTTGGTCTTGTCTTTGTTTGGCTTCTCGTCAATGCAACTTGGATAGGTGGCTATTTTGCCATGGTCGAAACAGTATTTGGCCTCCCGGAAAGCGAGAGAATAGATGTTTATGACTCCGGATATGCGGCGAAGGCATTTTTATACGTTATGTATCAGTTCATGGATGGCTGCCATAACTGTTATGGACTCTGGTTTGTGGGAGGTTTGAGTAATGATGTGACCGAGGTTTGAAACACCTTCTCATTGAATCTTGGGAGCTTGCTGACTTATATAATAGCTGTCTGTGTATTTCTCCATGTACACATTCTGGCAATCGGCTTGTGATGTAGCTGCATACTCGTTGGATTTCAAACATGTCTCATACCGAGTGCTTTTCGGAACTAGTTGGGGAGTATGCTATTCCCTTCTATAGTTTTTGATTATTTTTTTACTGACGAATATAGTTCCATTCTTTTGGTCCAATAATGCTTATTCCTATCATTATGTATTGGATGAAAGATACAAATATCGTAAGAGTGGTTCCTATTGAAGGCCAAATACCTGAAAATGGATCGGGTGTCTTAGCAGAGTCGAACTTAGGGGAGGTGGAAAAGAAAATTTAGAGGATGAAGTTAATAGGTAGTAGGGCTTGGGTTTGCATTTTATGTGCATTCAGTACCGTGGTGTAATAAGTTAATACAACTTTCCGAGCTTGATTCCAACTGGTATCATGTACTATATGTGCTTTACAAACCTTATGTTCATGCTTATTAAGCCCACGGGTTTCTTTTTGATTCACATGCTGCGAGTTAGGGTTGAAATCCAAAAATAAGCTATCTGCATTCAGCTTAGAGTCAAACCATGAACATTCTGCCCGACATGACTGTTCTCGGCAACCTCAAAAAGGGGCGCCGCCTTCTTTAGCGAATGCAGCACGATATGTCTGTTTTCGTAGAGGGTATGGAAGCAATTTTATGTTTGACGATTTGCTTGAAATATTATCGAGAACCCAGGATTCTTGGTGAATAAAACTTGAACCCGTCATAAGATATTAACAGGATCCCCAATCTTGTCCGGATATATCTCCCAATCTCGATTCTACGCATCTTGTCAATTTACGATGTTACTTTTGAATCTTCTGCTAATGATTTGCTTGGCCACGAACACACAGGCGAAGTTTTCTCACCGTCACAATGTTCGTGCTACTTCAAGAACGAGCTCAACGACAAGCAAGAAGACGACTAGTTTAAAATCAAGCACCACAGTCAGATTTACATCAGCATCAGCCAAAGTCTCGAGTGGAGGGACTTCAATCCCAACACCCAAGAAAAGCAGCAGCAGTTCCCTGGTTTCAACGTCAGCAAAAGCCTCACCCACTCCAATTTCTGTGATCGACCCTGCACTTATTGTTTCAACCGTGCAGAAAAGAGTCGAAAACGAATATAACTTGATGGGTACGGCAATATGTATCCAGGGAGGTTATTCTACTAGGTGTGAACCGCCGTGGATTTATGCCTCATCATGGGAGGCTTTCGATTCGATAGATCCACGCGTCGGTGCTTATGGCTGGTGTACTCGAGATACCACATACTTGAGTAACCGGGTTCATGATTTCTGGGGCTGGAGTAGTTCCAATATCACCAACATGCTAGTAAAGACGGGCACTTATGCATCTGCTTATGCCGCGAATACTTGTCTCAGGGACTCTAAATGCAAATCAAACTATAAGACGTCGCAAGCCATGTTTGACTCCTACTTCCGGCATATCAACAACACCTTTAGTGCAAACATCGTTAAAGCACTGAAGTCTAACCCAGGCCAAACATTTTGCCCTCCCAGACTTGGTTATGGAGGACTGCAGTTTGTGAGTAGTTACGTGCAGCCGTCTAATGAGAGGTTTGGGATTCATAATACATTGTACATGCCAGGGATGTTCGACAAGATAACGCCGAGTCCGATGCAGACCCGTTCTGAAATAGCTGATATTGCAACGCTCTCGGCTGCCTCTCTTGAAGCCGTCTTTCTCTATATGGTTTACGGAGCCCAGGATGCATCGGTGTACTACCGAAGACGAGATGAGCATGTCTATTCCAAGGAGATTTATCCTGGCTGTCTCAAGCAAGACTTTGTGCTCGGAGGATGCAAGGGCATTATACCTCCACGAGAATGGGATCTGAATGGCCGAGTTTTATCCATGGGAGAGCGACTTCGAAATAGCACTTTAGAGCCATCAAACTTAGAAGAACGAGCTTGTGAGGCGGCGGACAGTATTCAAAATTACATCGATGACCTTGGAGCCTTGAAGACTCTCAAAGTTGCTACGGATGCAGCCATCGAGGGTGCTGGACTGGCCAAGAACTTCGCTCTAATCACAGAAGCAGAGTGGGGAACAGCAGTTGCCGTATCCACACCAATCGGTCCTGCAGTATTTGCAGCAACTGTGGTACTTGGTACCGCATGGTATGTTCTTGACAGTACTGTTAATTTATGCGAGGCTACTGGATCTTGTGGGTATATACCGACCTTTGTCATCAACGGCGTCAAGGCCATAGATAGCATCACCAGCCTGTCCGACTTCACAAAAGCTGTTACAAAGAGCGATCTCGTTGGTGCAGCAGTGGGTGTCGTGAGTGATGGTACTGATCTCTTGCTGGATGATGCGCAGGATTTCTATAAGCAGGCTAAGCAGTGCTGTGCTGTGAACTGTGAAAGTACTGCTTGTCGGCAGGCGAGTTTGTTTTGTATGAAATCTTGGCAGCACATGGACTGTATCAATTAGTCAGGAGGCAGATTATGTTAGGGGGTTGATAACAAATGGATATATTCGTCGGTTTTTAGACCAGCATCTGAAAGGTTACATAAAAGCGAGCACTTCTAGGAGATTGATAATTAAGATGTGGTGTTAGAATTAGTGGTACAATTTTTTATTCACAGTAAGAAAAAGAGAGAGAACATCATTTGCCATTTGATTACATATTTTATTTGTTGTTCTAGGTGCTGCGCCCAGAAATGTAGGAGCTGAATCCCAGACGGCTGTCCAGAATATGAACACTCATTAAAATGCAAGGACTGATATCGTGAACCCCTCCAATTTCCCAAGTTGAGAAAACTGCAAATATCTTTGATGACTAGAAAGAAATAGTCTAATTCTGTTGGGTAGAGCAATTTGTGCGGTGTGGAATGCGAGAATGACATCAGGTGGTTTTTTTCTTGCAGAGCTGGGTTTAATACCTTCAGTCTCTTGTCGATAGAACAAGTGATTATCCCTAATAATTCAGTCGATTTTCATTTTGTTGGCGTAGATGAGTCCAGTGAAGTCAACCAGTAGGTTCACGGCTATGAGACATGGACTGGAGAGATTCTGCATGATTTTCAACATAATTCCTATTCCTGGATCACCATATCTTGCCAGAATAGAAAGTAACACGAAATAACCAAACTCAACAGTCGCCAGCTCCTTTACAGATGGAAAGAGATAGCGAAGCTAGTAAAAGCTATTGGTACCTGCTAGGTAGTTAAATGACAACCGTAATTTGACTGACACTCGTAATTTGACTAAAACTCGTAACGTAACTGACAATCGTAACGTAACTGACACTCGTAATTTGACTGATACTCGTAGAAGGGTTCACCACCTGATATAACACACCTGTCAAAGAAATTGTTGATATATCAGGTGACTAAGGTGAATAACCACTCCCATATAAGCTCACGGATCCTTACGATCCTCCACAATACAACAACTATTACCAACCCGATTCAAGTACGCATACTCAGTGAATCCCACTGACTCTGCGTGGAATCCTAGGTAATCACCCTCGATCACCTTACTGCATTGGGCAGTACTGGTGTATCGACAGAAATACCTTAAAATCTAGAACTAATAAAATCAAAAACCAACTAAATAAAATCCGTATATCTTAATACTTATCTTCATATAACCTTTATTATAAAAGACTTAAGTTTCGTTTATAACTTTAGCTTTAGATTTAATTTCAATTTTATCCAAAGATAGAATAAATAAGATGAGGCTTTTGTAACTTGAAATTTAAAGAAATAGATTCTACAAAAAAATCTGATTATTTTAACATATAACTTGTTTAGTAAGGTATCAGCAATATTAAGTTACTTTGATTTAATCTTTTAGTTAGGATTTTGTTTGCAGGGGTGTTGCATCCGGTGGTAAACCCTTCTAATTTGAATGACACCCGTAATTTGACTGACAACCGGAACTCCATCTAGTAAACATATAAGATGAAAGATCCGCGTATCTTCAAAGAAAACAAGATGGAGTGCTACAAGTAACATCCGAGACCGGTTTTGCGTCGCCTTCAGGTCTGGGTTGCAAAAATGCACTTTGGTTGTAGCAGAAACCAGGACTCTGCTGGGCAGAATATTATGTTCCTCTTGTTTGTAACGACAGGAAAATTCCAAGTATCTGCCTGTGTAGAGACCGCCTAGCCATTCAATTTGAGATGTTACATAAAAGTAAGCAGATGTACAAATGTCGTCTGTTGATGAGTCACGAAATAAAATCTTACTCATGTCACAAGTCCAAACAAAAAAACGTCTTTCATATGAATTCCAATTTGATATTTCCTAAGCTACCTAGTACTCAACTATCTACCAGTCCACTTCACAAAAGAAATCTGTATCCAGCCAGAGAGTGTCAAACTTGAAAAGCTCGCTTATACCGCAAACAAGAAAAATATACCTAAATAAAGCAAACACAAATCAATCCAAACAAATCAAAACAAATCAAAAAGAAAAGAATGAAGGAAAAGATAAAAGTTGATTTTGAATCTTTCAATTTCACAAATCAAACCCAGCTAGGTAAGCGATCCTAGAGATATATGCGGTCTGATGGGAAAATCCAAAAAGAGATTAAGAAAAGAATCTGGTATATCCATATCCATATTCCTACGTATCCATGGGCCACACAGAACCCATAACCATAACCATATCCATACAAAGGAGACGTAAAGTAACAAGAGTAAGAAAATAAAGAGGTATTAGACGTAAAGTAAGTCGTAGAAGCAACCCATTTAATATATGGGTCTCCCTTCCTGCCATTTCTGCTGTACCACTTCCGGTCCTCCATCACTGCCACTAACTGGACTACCACCATTATCTCCGTAAGCACCCCAAGATACCCTCCCGCTCTTCCTCCTTCGCTCACCTCCATCTGCCACCGCACCGATCCATTCCCATACTCTGCTGACTTCACCATTTCGTCCTTCTCTCTGAGCGGCTCGGACGTTGGCATTCATCTCTACAACCTTTCTGACTTTGACCCAGAGACGCTCTCGTTTTGAAATCGAGTGCTCGTCCCGGAGAACATCATCACGGAGTTGACCAATAGATACCCATGGTTCAGGATAAGACTCCTTATCCTGGAGATGAAGAGCCTGCTGAGTAGCTAGACGATCGAGAGTCAAAGAGACGAGATGAGGAACTGCAGCTTTGATAGAAGCACGAGAAGTCAAAGCGTGACGGATATAGAAAAAGAGGCTGATGAGCATGCCTACAGCTGCAAGGCCGAGTCGATGGCGTGCCAATGCGAGTCGTGCGTTTCGCTTGATTGCGCAGACGAGAGGAAGCCGTGCGAGCGAGGTACTGGTGAGTTTGATGGTGCTGTTTCTGTGGATTGGACAACAAACCTGGTTAGTGTCCAGCTTTTGTCAGATGGTGTAATGATAATATGAGAGTAAAATGAGGGTAGGAAGTAGCATCAGGCAAGAAAGTTGCGAGATGAAAAGAAAAATTTAGTTAGAAAAAAGGAGAAATAAAACTCACCCATCAGAAAGACTCTCGACTTCCTCTCTGCCTTGGATTTCGCCAATAGCACCGAGCCATAACTCCTCAAACTCTGCCTCGCCCATACCACGTCTTCTCTTCTTTGAAACCTCTTTTTTCAATTCCTCGGCCTCAATCTCAACTGCTGGCTCGGGCACACCCTCCTCATCAACCAAATCACCACATTCCCACTTGGCTCTTCGTTCTCGTAGCTCTTCAACCGCGCGATCGGCCACCGCTTTCACTCGTCGGACCTTCTCTCCATCTGGTTCACAAGTTGGAGGAATAGGAACCAATCCACCGAGAGAGAGCGGATGCGGCTTGAGAACGTAGTCGGGCTCGCATCGAGTCTCGAGTCTGGAATAGCAGTATGCATGTTGAGGGCATGGCTCACATTGTGGTTCTGCGATGCTTATAGCCCAGTCAGGAAGTTGAACAGTCTCTGGAATAACTGACTGTGACCATTCAGGTGTTTGTACACCGTAGGTCACAAAATCCTTTGCTGGTCTGCCAACACCACAGTACCCAACTGCGACTTTCTCTTGTCGATATTTGAAAGCATAACCACATAGCAAGGTAAGCAATACAGCCCAGATTGGACCTGCTTTACTATATGTGCTCGTTTGTCTGCTCTTAACTCGTCTTGGGCCAAGTGCATTCACCCCCTTTGCTGATCTTTCCTGAACCAGTTCCATTTGTGCCTCTGGTGTAAACTCCTCGCTTGCTTCAACACCATTCTCATCAATATCCTTCAGGTCATTAAGTTCACTGACGGGAATTTCGAAGGTCGCAGAAGTTGGAGGATGGATATCGTCGTCCGCATTTGGTCCTTCAGTTCGCCTTCGTGTGGCCGATGCACTTTTTCTTCGTGAAGCATCTTTGCTAGCAGTCCCAGGTGTGCTCTTTCTTCTGCGCTCACCACTAACAGTTCTACTGGCAGATGAAGGAGAGCTACCGCTCTGGAAAGGATTGTCGTAACTAAACACACTCCCGTCCACTGGCCTGCTTGTAAACACATCATCGCTCGGTTCTGACTTGATCTCTGGAGCTGGAGTAGAGACCTTCTTCGGTGTGGCCTCGCTCTTCCTTGGTGTCTTTCTGACCTTGGGCAGCAGGCCTTCAAAATCCGTACCAGTCTCCGACTCGGATGCTCTCGCATGTTTGCTGCTTGCTCTCGATGACCTCTTCACAGGACTCCTCGGTACAGCCAATTCAGTCTCACTCTCCTCGGATCTCATTCTCGTCGATGGTTTCCTAGCGGATCTCGTGCGTGTTGTGCGAGGTGGTGGCATGAGGTCTTCATCTGCTAAACTCATACTATCCTGGGAGTCTGCATCCGTAATTCCTCTGCTTGTCCGTTTGGCACGCGCATGAGCTGAGAGGATCTTGCGCGCTTGAGGAAGAACATTTTCGACAAAAATCTCGATGAGCTGCGGCTTCTTTGCGCTCTGCGGGTATTTGACGTCGTGAGCGACGAGGATAGAGCGAAGCCGTGGCACGGTGAGACTTGCGGGATCAAAGCCTGCTTGGAGGTAGTCGAGAGAGTCGCTGTCTGACATGTTGAGGGGTTTAGTCTTGGAAAGGAAGAAGTCCTGCGGCTTGTTTGGCCTAAATACACAGTATCCGGCCGAGATGTGGCAAACGAGGTCGCGCGGAAAACAACGTGAGACTATCGATCGCAATGACGTACGAGTTGGCAGAGGTAAACAAAGTGCTGCACGGCGTTCGTTCGAGTTTGTCCCAGCTTTGCGCACAGCGAGTAGAAGCTTGAGTGCGATTGCAATAACCTTGAGGACACGTACTTGAGTAAATGCAGAAGTTGATGTAGGTAGTGGGGAGAAAATATTAAGAACAAAGCTCACCCGGTTGTGAGGGCAACCTGCGTTATCTTAACGGAGGAACGAGAACGAGCTGACACCCAAGCCACAGCACAGTGGCGAAGTGTGGCGCAGCTCAGCTTGTTCTTGTTCTTGTTCTTGTTCACCTCGGCTTCTTGAAGGACTTTGGAGATGCACCAGTGGGCGCAATAATTCATGGGCCACCCCTTCAAAATAGCCGAATTTCCACCAAAAGTCGCTATCTTTATAATACTATATCTAATTAGTTATTAATTATTTTAATTTGAACTTAGTTACGAAGGTATAGAAAAAAACCTAATTATTAATTATATTACCTTATATACAAAGATTATTATACTCTAGAAACTTTTAGTTTTTTACTATAGGGTTTTTATTATATATTACTTAAAAGGGTTTATTTTATCTTTTATATTAGAGATATATAGTATAATCTATTCTCTATATTCGAAATAATAATACTTTAAATTTTTAGATATTAGTATAATATAAAGTTATATAAATACTTTAGTAGAAACAGTATAAGTTTTGGTAGAAACTCGGCTATTTTGAAGAGGTAGCCCACGAATTATTACGCCCACTGGTGATATATTCATTGTTGTTGGTAAGCAAAAGAAAGAGAGTTTGCACTTAGCATTCTTACTCTCCAGGTATGACTTGAAAGTAGCAGCTGACCAGTATTCTTTAGCTGTCACGTGCTCATCTACACATTCTCAACCAGGATCCAAAGAGCCTTCATCGCTTGCTTGCTCTCCCGATCTTTCTTTGTTATCTTTGCATCTCTTCTGTCCTGCCCGAATTCTCTCTCCGCCTTCCTTCTCTTCTCCTCGGTCTTGGCCAGTTCTTCCCTTAACTTCCTTTCAGCCTTCTCCACAGAACGTCCACCTTTCCTAGAATCTGCATCCTTCTCTGCCTTCCTGTCATCTTTGTCAAGTTCTATCATCTCCCTTTCAAACTTCCTTTGCTCCTTGCTTTGATCCTCGTATAGTTTGTCATTGGTTTTCTTCACCCGCTCCAACTGCTTTCGTCGCTGCTTCAACACTTTCTTCTCGGCCTTTGCCGTTTGTCGCTTGACCTGCGCAGCACTCATCTTGGCCAAGACGGTCGTCTGTTGCACAGGGGGAGGCACGTCGAAGTTCAGCTCTGCAATATAAGGTTGCATGCCTTCAAGTCGTCTTTCTACCACGTTGCGAGTCATGTTCTCGTCCGTGATAGGAGCAAGTCTTCCAACACTATCAGGCAGCCTCAATGACATTGCCATGGCATCTCGACTAACGATCGTCGCTTTAAGGCCACGAGGACCAAAGAAGTCCTTGTTAACTGCCTTCATATACATATCCGTTCTACTCTTGCTCACTACCACAGTCCCAAGCTTTGCAAGTGCCTGAACACCACCGCCGGCTAACTGGAAGATGTGATGTGGAACCATCCCCAGAACACCACCCACCAAGTCAAGAACCTGCAATGGCGGACTGGCTGTCGAAACAACGTTCAAGTTGTCGAGAAACTCGAGAAAGTCGCTCGCGGTAATATTATATGGAGTGAGTGCTGGAGACCAGCACCGCGCAAAAGCCTGTCCTGTTCCAGCTATAGTCTGCGGAACTGCTACTGGTTTGAAAAGAGCCGAAGGCTTGTATACTGGTGGTTGAGTACGTCTTGTGAATTCCGTCGCTTGGGCAAGAATATCCTCGTCGCTTTGTCCTGGCTCACTTCCATCTTCCGAAGATGTTTTGGACCTGGCGCCGACTGCCTGCTTTGAAAAGGACGGTGCCTCCATGTCTTGTGCTACATTGAATTCGCTACCTGAATTTGGTTGATACGGTGGTGGTGCGGCATATCTGAATGGGTTATTGCTGTTGAAGGGTTGGTTGGAATTAAGACTAGGCGACCCTTGGTATGCCATTGGTTATTGGTCTTGGTTGCCAATGAATGTAAGTCGTAGAGGTAATTTCAAAAGATCTGAGTATTATTGGGCTGTGAAAGTATGGATAACAGTCAAGCGTGCACAGAAGTCTCGGACAAGTCTGCTCTAGAAAAAGGACTTTATTGTGTTTGGTGCCATGAATATATGTACAACAACTCGCAATGCTCGACCTACTAAGGAATAGCCGACGGAGCAAGACTTGGGTGGATGCTCGCAAAAAGGGCCCCTGAAAAGGTATAGCTTCAAGCTTCAGCCACGCAGTCAGCATCGCCTATTTAAATATTTTACGTCAGTTCAGACTATCCCTTTTCCAGTGTACAAAATGCGAGCTCGAAGTCGGAACTACCATGCCTCATCTCTTGCTACCTGAATAGGAATGCCGTTTCGGAGTTCTCGTGTATTTTAGGCCACTTTCTATGATAACAAGGAACAGTACGGCGGTCTTTGATGACATCGCAACCTAGCCACTTCTCAAGCCAGGATATTCTGCAGGTAGATTATTCAACCCTCAATTCAGATTACCAGAGTAATGGTGGGGGTCTCTGGGCTCTCGAAAGGTATGTGTACGTTCCAGAGATTTGTTTCGTAAAGATTAAAAGCTGTTCCTGCATAGGTTGTCGCACATGTCGAAAGAGACGCGTCAAATGTGACCAGCGGCATCCATCATGTGCCCGCTGTGAGAGAGGTAGCTTTGAATGCGAAGGCTTTGGCAGGGACTTGAGCTTTGTCAGTGAAAACAGCCGTGCCAAGCGACGAAGTCTGAAGCAAGAGGCTCTACGAGTAAAAGCTTTCGAGGGTGAAAGATGTGACCAAAGAATCGTTTCGGGCGGCTCTAACACAGCCAGAATCTGGCCCGTGTTGAGCCATGCTGCCTTCAAAACCGAGATTCAGATCTCATTTACCTTGGCTAAGCTCTTCGCAGGCGACACAAGGTCGATCGCATGGCTTGTGTGGGGTTACAATGCCCTGGAAGATAACATCAATAGCGATGCTCTGAAAGCTTTATCGGGTCTTTACTATGGTAGAGCGCAGCACAAAGCTTCTTTCGAGAATGATGGCCAAGTATATTATTCGAAGACTCTGCGCGGTCTTAGCAAGGCGATTGGATCGCATGGTGGAACGTCACTTGATGTCTTGTTAGCTGGAATGACAGCATTATGCTACGAGATGATAGCATCACCCACCTACGCAGGACCGATGCTTCATGCTGGCGGCGTGGGAAGACTGATTGAACTTCGAGGCCCCGAACGACATCGTGACATATTTGAGCTCCACATTCTCCAGACTATGAGAAACTCGATCTGCATAAAAGCGATGCTTGACAGGAAGCGATGCTTCCTTGAGAAAGAAGAATGGAAGAGGATACCATGGAGTCTACATCCCGAAGAGAAGACAATGATTCAGTGGGTGCAAGATATCATGTGCGATATAGCTGGTCTCTTCGAGGACTATGATGCTCTTTCTGCATCCGGTATATCTCCCAAAACATACCAGCTCCAATTCGAGAACCTGACGAATAATATCAACCACCACCTCAAGCTCTTGTCAGACTGGCGAGCTCTGTGGGAACAACTGTACCCGGGCATGTGTTACGAACAGGAATCGCGCTTTCCACAGTCTCCTTTTCCGACAGTCCTATACTATCGAGACCTCGAAGCCGCCAACGGGTTGATGCTGTACAACGCGCTCTACATCATCCTTTCGGAGATGGGAATACGCTTGCTCGGTCCAGACCATCACTGCCAACAAGCCGCCATTGCCACTGCCACAGAGCCCGCATTCGAATGCACCAACCCAGTGCTGAACCTTCCCGGCGCCTCGTTATATGCAGCCGCTGTCGAGATCTGTCGAAGCGTCGAGTTTTATTCTTCACCCCCACACGAGAGTGCTGGCGCTTTCTTCATCACCTTTCCACTAAAGAAGGCAAACGATCAGTTGCCTGTTGGCAGTGCAGAGCAGGGCTGGTTGAAGGCTATGATGGTGAACATTGCTACGAAGAGCGGGTTCTCCTTCTCCACCGGGGTTTTATAGTATCTAGGTACATAAATGGCCAAAGCTAGCTCTCGCCGTTTCTGGATTCTGCGGTCGAATATTAGCTCACAAAAACAGATCATGAAGTCCAGAGAAAGGACTCACATAACAACATCACAAGTTGAGGTTTGCAATTCACTTGGGTACACATCACATTCATCTTATTTGGGAACAGATTGATTTTTTAATATATTGCCGGGTGGCATTTTTTTATATGTTTTTTTTTTCTCTTTCTTCCGTTGAGGGATTCAAACCCGCTCACCCCCCATTCCTCGGATAGTAAAACTCGAAAAGTAGTGAAACAAGAAACAAGAAACCCAGAGAACTCCCAAAACCCAAAACCCAGACTCGGACTCCATCTCAGACACCTTTGACGATCGATCGTCTCTCTTCCTTTAGATGATATCCACCTTCTTCACCTCGGTCCATTCCTTCTCGACCTTGGGTACCGTGATGACCAGCACACCATCCTCCAACTTGGCCGTGATGCCATCGCCATCAATCTCGTCCTTATCCTCGGCTCCGGGAGGGAGCTTGATAGTCCTCTCGAAGGCGCCTATCTTTCGCTCCGCCTTGGTCAAGCCCTTCAAGAACTCCTCGTCGCCTAATCGATAGACGACACCCGCGACGTTGAGGACACTCTTCTCAGCGTCCCAGTTGACTCCGACATCTTCCTTCTTGGCGCCGGGAAGTGCGACGTGAAGGACGTAGCTCGTCTCGGTGGAGAAGACATCAATGGGCGGCGTGAAGCTGTTCTCGCTGTCGAAATCGTCGGGGACAAGCGTCTCCCCTGACTGCTGAGCTGCTGGATCGGCATATCCACGGAATGCCTGCGCAATTGGGTGAGAAGCAAAAGCTTGCATGAGAGCACTCAGATCGAACGGTGCACCACCTGGGCCACCGAATGGTGGTGGAGGAGGTCCTCTCCTCCCGAATCCTCTGCCTCCTCTACCACCTCCTCTGCCGTGATGACCGCGGCGTCCGTGTCGGCCGTGGGGAGAGTGTTCCCGACCTTCTCCGTCACTGCCAGTCTTCTCGTTCTCGCCTTCTGGAGAGACGGATCTCTCGTGAGCTGGGGACCCTTCGCGCTGGTGATGGCGAGATCCGCGTCGGCCCCTTCGACCGCCGCAGTGTCCCATTCCTGGACCGCCGCCGCCAAATCCTCCAAAGCCACCACCTCGTCCACCGAAGAAACCCGCAGGTCCGAATGGAAACTGGGCTTGAAAATGAGGATCATGGTGCGGAGGAGGACCATGAGGTCCTGGTGGGGGAGGAGGTGGAGGGGGATGGCTACCGTGGTGACCTGGAGGAGGGGGAGGCCAGAATGAGAAGGCGCCTTGAGCTGGGTGGTCGACGCCGGCTCCAGCGTTGTCGAGAGAGCGTACCCAGTCCCAGAACGGGTTCTGAGCAGCTTGGGCGTTGTTGTTGGTGTTGCTTTGGTTGTATGCCATGATGATGATTGTGATGATGATGATGAGGAGGATGAAGATGAGAAAAGAAAAAGCAGACAGCAGGTGCAAGACAGGAAATATATAGATATCGACAACTTACAGGCAGTCCCAAACGCGTAGGCCAAGGGGGCAAATACACTTGCGAGTCCCCTTTGTTAGCCTACTGTACAGTAGAAGGGAGCTCGGGTGAATCAGACAGCAGTCACAGGCGACGCAATTCGGATCGAAGAGACAAGAAAGCTCTCGAAGGCACACTTGTGGTCGAATAATGGCAACCAGAAGTCAGGTCAAAAGGTTGCCGCGCGTACTGAGTGCCTGTGTGGCTGAAGCTTGCTTCCCTCGATTCCTCGATTGCTCGACGCGAGTGGCGAGTTGTGGGGGAAGGCTAGCTCTCCCCTACCACTTGTCGTCGCAACCCCCCTGGAAACTAGGCAGAATGGTCGACGGAACTGTGACTCAGCGACGGAGGACGGCCTGTTATGCGTTGCTCAGAGCTGGATGGATGTCGGTCGTCGGCCTTGGAATCATAATGCCCTGTAAGCTGGACGAGAGTTGTCGGTCCAGCTTTGGCCGATGATGTCTCTGCTCTGGAGGAGGCATGTGATTATTGTCTGGTAGCTGAGGCTGGAACATGCAAGTATGGACCTGCGAGTGGCGAGTCTAGACCCATTCGTTGTTGACGGATACTGAGGCAAGGCTCGTTGACTTGAGACTTGGTTTTTGTTGAAGGTCTTCATTACTGGAAGGGAATATATTTCATGACCGTAGGGTATTGTATTGTCACTGCTCGCTTAGGTACTTCCGTGCTGACGACCTGAGTAGTCGAGGTCGAGGTAGTGTAGTAGTACATATAGCGTCGAATTACAGGTGCAAAACCACTACGTATTCTCAACACCAAGGAATCAATCCATGTACTTTTAAACCCATCCAACCTCGATTATTGCAAGATAAGGTTATCAATCAGACGAGGCCATCAAGTCTCGGCCTTCCTACTCTGCTTACTCTCTTGTTTGAGGCCACTGCCAAGCTTTACTACCATAAATAAAGCATGAGGATATGCTCTTCATGGTTTATTACCAGAAAGCTCAGAGAAGCCTTTACAAAATCCATACATCAGAAAATATATCAAGACAATGACTCAGGATTAACGATATTGATAATAATGGCTCTACACTGTACTTACTGCAATCTACCGTACGGCAGCCCACCAAGCCGCGCCGCACCTCCAAAGGCCGACGGGGACCGAGGGCAGCAGCTCAAACGTCGTCGTCCACTTCCGAAGTGTGGACGACGCGGAACCAGCAACGGGGAAACAAGCCTGAGCCCACGCCCAGCACCCTTCCGCACCTTACTCGCACCAAAAGAGAGAAAAAAAAAAAAAAAAAAAAAAAAAAGAAAAAAGGCTGGGCAAAAGATCAGACATGCAACAAAACCCAAGGCGTGGTAGGCTAAGAGCAACGTGATGGAGTGACGAGCCCGAATCGCACGGCTCCTCACCATGAGCTCGCAGACGGAGATGCTCGAATGGCCCCCTCTGATCTCTCTCCTGCACCACTGCACATTCTTATACAGGCCCGAAAAAGGTTATCATAAATCTTCACAGCCCTATTATTTCTTGGCGGCCGGTTAGGTTCCAAGACTTGGGTCTTGGCGAGACATGGACAAATTGACATTAATCGAACCCCCCCCTCACCCTCATCTCCACCGTCACTACCATCACGTGCTAGGGATGCATCTGTGTCACGCTGTCACGCTGCCACCAACATCGAGAAACCCGGAAATAATCCAGTTCAGGCTCGTGGGAGATGATGGAGGCCGAAAGATAGGGGAGTCTTGATGGAGAGGGATTTGTTCAAGGAGAGCGAGATCTTGATCTTCCTCCGATGCCAAGCCAAGCTCCCTCCCTCCTGTGGGAAGAGACATCTGATATTAATACCTCACTGCGACCGGCTCAGAGGGAAGGTGTCACTGCATGAATGTTCTGGCCAGAGCTGTTCTTGAGATGAGAAGGCAGACGAAGAAGATACTGCAGAGACGAGGCTACCGAGCACAGTAGAAGACAGCTACTCTTCTAACCCAGCTCGCCCAGGTACCTAGGTACCGTACGCAAGCACAAAGGTACCAGCGACGCTCCGACCACACTTTAAAGCGCTAAGGCACAGCACCGCACAGCACAGCTCGAGTCGGTGGCAGCCTTTACCTTTTCAACAACAATAATGCATTAAATATGTCGACCTACGGACATTTCTCCGGAACCCGAGAGCGACAAGACAGGTCAAGCCATCATACCGTACCGTACTCTTACCACACCATACCCTACAAACGATGCAGGAGATCAAGCAGCTGAGGCGCGGGGAAGAGCTCTCTCAGGACAGGACAGGTCAGGTCTTGCTCACAAATTGACCATAGCGCTCCCAGTCCCGCGGGTCGCTAAAGATACAGTACGGCAACAGCGACAAGGACGAGCTCTCGGGCCTGAGACAAGCTCAGTTTACAGGCTTGGTCAGCGCTGGAACGGCATCATTTCAGCACTGTATTGTGTGTACGGGCTGGTATCATGGTAGCGATAGGCAGGGCAGAGCAGGGCAGGTCTGCAGCCCACCACCACCAAACCCAACAAAGCCCACCTCAGCCTGCTCGCTATTTCCCGTCGCTACTCCGGACAACATCTCAAAATGTATCATCCTACGGGAGAGTCCTGTCTCATGTGGTCTTCCCATCTTGGTTCGCATGTTTGGATGTTTTTCTTGGAGGGGGCGTTGTGAGATCGAATGGGTTTCAGTGCTCGCACAATTATCAATGCCCGTCTATGATTTGCTGGTTGACGATTGCCTTCTACCGGAGTGGCTGTTGTGGCTACTGGACCACTGGTATGTGTATGTGTACGACTGGCGCTGGTGGAAGGGTTGGAAGGGTTGGAAGGGTCATGGACGATTACTGATCGCCAACCCTCTCCAGCATGTGCCGTATGATAACCAGCATCAGTCAAGAGGAAAGCAGCAGCAGCAGCAGGCAGGCAATAATGGTGGTTCAGCCTCATGGTGAAGCAAATACGGCTCCGGGCAAAAGGCTATCTCATGGTTTGACGTGCGCACGGGTCCAGCCGAGCCTACAGTACAGGGCGTGATTCGTCCTCCCAGGCGGGTCCCAGGCGGGATCCCACTGTAGTAAGTCAGTGAACCTGAACCTGAACCTGAACCTGAACCCTTCTGTGCTGTAGCGATCCCTCCACCACCAGCACCACCAGCACCACCAGCACCACCACTCACTCTCTCCACTTGGACACCCGCTCTATGCTGCTGTTGCTGCTACCGTACCGCTCTGACTACTGACAACTGACTACTGGCATTGCATTGCACTGCACTGTACTGTGACCCGGCCGACTAGATCGATTACTGCACACTGCTGCTTGCTGTTGCTACTACTGCTACTACTACTGCTGCTACTGCTGCTACTGTGCTGTGAAACTACTCACTACTACTATCCTATCCTGACGACACCGACCACCCACCCCCCCCCTCTCAAAAACACCATCCCACCTGCTCCACCACCATAAAACTCGAATGTCTGCAGCGTGGATGGCCGCGTCGTAAACCAATCTGCTGGTCAACCATGACCAGGAAAGATCCGACTTCTCGCAATAGCTCTGCCACGAGCTCGAGCACCGAGAGCTGGAAATCTACCGACACCGTCAAACCATCGCTTTTCCGTGGCTCGTCGCGGAAGGGCACCCCTCCGAATATATTGACGGCGGGCAGCAGAAACAACAAGTGAGTTCATGTCTCCAGCCGCACGCATCTGGCTTCTGGAAGCTGTCTATCACCCCTCACATCCTTCACATCCTTCACATCCCTCCCCAGGCCTCTTGGGCTAACGGCTGCGTGCATGGCGCGCGCATCATCGAGCAGAATCGAGACGGATCACCAAGTCTCTCCAACGTCGGGAGCGCCGCAGAGACTGCCCAATTTCTCCCCTTCTCCTGATGTCTCTCCGCGCGAGCAAAGAATGTCGGATTTTGCCAACTACCGACGCGATCTTGCGGTGCTAGATGCATCGGGTGGGCGCATTCCTAAGATCCAACAAAACCCTCCGACTGCCTCCTCTCCGAACCCCATCGCGCCTTGGATGTCGGGAAACGGGAACCCAGAGCCTTCGAGCGCCTTTGGAACCAGTTTTTACAATGATTCCAGTGACAATCTGTCGCAAGCCTCGGCCCTCTCGCCCGTCTTCAGACCAGGGACGGGCCTCACAGGCAACACCAATGCCAGCAGCGACTCGACCCAGGAGATCTATGGCGACGAGCGGCGCCCCTCGGTGGCCAGCATCACCACGGCGAGCAGCTCGGGCTCCAAGGCATCGAGCATGACCCGGGGGGGCATTCACAAGAAGCTGCAGACCTTCTTTGGGGAGGACCTGCCGGCGAGGGACGGCTCAGATACGAGCTTGCCATTGAATGCGAAGGAGCAGAAGGAGCGCCATGGGAAAGAATTGAGGTCTAATTCTTTTGCACGCAGCACTCGAGAGCGGAATCTGTCATCGGCCACAGCGCGGGAGGCATCGCCTGTGGATTCTCGACCGCGAACACCCGTCCCTTCCAGCGATGTTGTGCCATTTCTCTACCAAGAAGCCCAGGTGAGCACTTCCTTATATGCAGAATTGTCCTCCATGCAGAACCCTTAAGAGCTCGAATATAACGTTTATGCGGGTCTGCTATCGCATGATAGCGGACCTTCCCAATCGAGATTGACTCAATCTCTCTTCCGTTTTCATCAACTTCCATGCTTCCACGTGTGGGGTACACTAACATTTCACGACAGGATATATCACGATACGGCGAAGCACCTGTCCGCGCAAACCTCTCTGGCCCCGACAGAGACCGATATGTGACGGATGGTTCGCAGAACCCACCCAAGACCTCCTCGTCCTCGAAATCTGGCATCTCCCACGGCCACCTCCCTAGCCACAATCATCGCTACAACAAGAGTGACGACTCGAGGCCATTGAGACCGACCATCAGCAGAGAGGAGTCTACCAACAGTGTGTCCCAAAACTCCCGGCATAAGGATCGTGCGCCGACCACGATGGGCACTTCCTTGGCCAGCACCTCGAACCTGACGCTGAATCGACCGACGAGCCCTACACCGAGCGGATGGAGCTCTACGACAGCGAGCAAGGGTCATTTGATGGATGGAGCTACCTCGCCTACCAACCATGGCCATGGGAAACGGAACATTCTAAGTCGATTCCGAAAGAACAAAGACAAAGATGGTGCGACTTCAAGATTGAAAGATCTGCCGGGATCCGTCCGTTCATTCAACTCTCCCGCCGTGAAACAGGATGGCGGACAGCAGGAATCTCCTCCGACTGGGCAATGGAGTAGGGAAGGAAGTCTGACTGGGTCAGAGATCAATCTGGGCAGGGCATTGGATACTGCATTTGGCCGTCCTTTAAACAATACGCAGCGACAAGGCACATTCAACAAGCTTCCTTTCAGGAAAGGTCGCACCAACAAGTCTTACGATGAGCAGGAAACGTACACAGATGCCACTGAAAGAAACGACCTGAACCCTGGTTCAGTTTTTAACCTCGATACAAATCTCTCCAACATGGAAGGCATTCTTGCCAAACCTCCCCCACTTACGCCTTTAGACAACAGCATATTTTCTGGGACGGTCGACGACGAGGCTAAGGTTGAGGCAGAGGGCAACGGAACATTGGGTTGGAACGCGCCAGACAGTTGGGCGGTGAAAAAGGTCAACGACGATAATATGTCTCGACTCCCGGAAATCGACGAAGCTGGGGTCCCTCCCAAAGCAGACGAGAAAGCCATCCCATATTGTATCCGCATCTTTAGGATTGATGGCACATTTGCAACACTTTCCACATCACTCAACGCAACTGTCACTGAAGTTATGAATCAATTGGGCAAGAAGACTTATATGACCGACAGTCTAGAAAACTACCAGATTGTAATGAAAAAACACGACCTGCAACGAATTCTTGGAGCTGGCGAACGGCCAGTAGTCATTCAGAAACGACTCTTAGAACAGGCAGGCTACGAGGAACGGGATCGCATTGAGGATGTGGGAAGAGAGGACAATAGCTACCTTTGTCGGTTCTCATTTGTGCCTGCTAGAGAGAGTGGTTATGCCACTGCTAGTAAGCACGACATTGGACATGCGAGGGGGCAGAAGTATAGCCATGTGGATCTCCAAGGTCGCAACTTGATTACCATACCGATTTCTCTTTACTCGAAGGCCTCTGAGATCATATCCCTTAATCTGTCACGAAACCTGTCACTTGATCTACCGAAAGACTTCATACAGTCTTGTCAAAACCTACGAGATATCAAGTACATCAATAACGAAGCCTGGAAACTCCCTCCCAGCTTGAGCCGCGCCAATCGACTCACGATATTGGATGTTTCGAACAATAGGCTCGAGCAATTAGAGCATGCGGAATTGCAAAGGCTGCAGGGGATTATCAGCTTGAAGCTAGCCAACAATCGTCTGACATCCCTTCCATCCTACTTTGGACAGTTTAGGTCTATGAGGACATTGAATGTATCTTCCAACTTCCTTGATACTTTCCCCGACTTCCTTTGCGCCCTCGACAGTTTAGTCGATCTCGATATGAGCTTCAATGGCATATCCAGCTTACCAGACTCAATTGGCCGATTAAAAAACCTGGAGAGGCTAGTAATAACAAACAACAGGTTGACAGGCTCACTTCCAAACACTTTCGACGAGCTAGTGAACTTGAAGGAGGTAGACATACGTTACAATGCCCTTAATAGTATCGACGTTATTTCAGAGTTGCCAAAGGTGGAGCAGATTTCTGCAGATCATAACCAGGTCTCTGTCTGCGAGTGCAACTTCACCAACATTCGTGTCCTTCGTCTAAATTCGAATCCCGTCACAAAATTCGAAATCAAGAATTTGGTACCTACACTTACAACGCTGATTTTATCGAACGCGAAATTAGCACATTTGCCCGATGCGATATTTGACAGGATGCCAAATCTTATCAAGCTTGTACTCGACAAAAATCATTTTGTATCGCTACCCGGCCACGTTGGTAAACTGAGAAGGCTTGAGCACTTCAGTATAGCTAAAAACGCTCTAAACAGTCTGCCAGCCGAGATCGGTTGTCTATCGGAGCTTCACTTCTTAGATGTAAGACAAAATAATCTGAAGAAACTCCCTACCGAGATCTGGTGGGCTGGAAAGCTTGAGACATTCAACGTCTCCTCGAATGTTCTCGATACCTTTCCCAAACCAGGGTCAAGGCCTCCTCAGGTCCCAGGCGACATGACCCCTCCCGCTCCACATGGCAACCAGGCTGAGGGAACCAAGCCAACGCCAATTCCAAGCTCTTCTCAAAATCCAAGCTTTGAGGAACTAGGCCCACTAGAAGGGTTTGGCCAGCGACGTCCAAGTCAAGCTTCCAGTGGTCTCCTCAGTGTTGGCGGATCCCCGGTACCAGACAGGAAAGGTTCTCTTGTCTCGGTGTACGGAAAAGGCGGCCGAAAGACATCAGTTGTATCAAGAAGTGCCTCAGAGAGCACCGTTGGTACGATGACGCCGCCAGCTTCGACGTTGGCAAGAAAGGACTCCGGCATGTCCAGCAAGCTTGTCAATACGTTCGCTGGCTCACTTCGCAATCTCTACTTAGCAGATAATCAACTTGACGACGATGTGTTTGACGAGCTAACCTTGCTCGGCGAGCTTAGAGTTCTGAATCTGTCCTACAATGATCTGAATGATATGCCACAAAGATCGATCAAAAGCTGGCCACAGTTGGTAGAGTTATACCTTTCTGGAAATGAGCTTACGTCATTACCCGCCGACGACTTTGAGGAATTCAGTCTTCTCCAGGTGTTGCATATCAACGGCAACAAGTTCCAAACGCTTCCTGCAGAGTTAGGGAAAGCGCATAGGCTAGCAGTCCTCGATTGTGGTAGCAATTCGTTGAAGTACAACGTTTCGAATTGGCCGTATGATTGGAACTGGAACTGGAACACGAATCTGAAGTACCTCAATTTGTCAGGCAACAAAAGACTAGAGATCAAGCCCTCCCTTCAAGGCCCTGCAAGCCGGGATGGCCGAGATCTCACTGATTTCAGTGCATTGCAAAATCTGCGGATCCTTGGTCTCATGGACGTGACCTTGACAATCCCCACAATCCCAGACCAGACAGAAGATCGTCGAGTCCGAACGTCTGGCTCCCTTGCTGGCCAATTGGCATATGGAATGGCAGACACCCTCGGCAAGAATGATCATCTTTCCATAATCGACATGGTTGTGCCAAGATTTAATTCCACAGAGACCGAGACTCTGTTGGGTATGTTTGACGGACAAGCGTTATCCAGTGGTGGCTCCAAGATCGCCAAATATTTACATGAGAACTTTGGGCACATTTTCAGCGACGAATTAAGGAAGCTGAACCCAGTGTTTCAGGAGACTCCTATGGATGCCCTAAGGAGAGCCTTCCTTTCTCTTAACAAGGACTTGGCCACTGCTGCCACACAACACACCGAAGAACGAAGCTTGCTTTCGCACCGAGGCTCTGCTGCTCCAGCGGTGCTGAGTCAGTCAGACCTCAATTCTGGCGCTGTTGCTACTGTCATGTTTCTACAGCAATCAGAACTCTATGTTGCCAATGTAGGAGACGCACAGGCTATGTTAATTCATTCCGAAGGTGGCCATCGGATTTTGACGCGAAAGCACGATCCTGCAGAGCCAAATGAAAGACAACGGATTCGTGATGCTGGCGGGTGGGTCTCTCGCCAAGGAAAACTGAACGATATCCTCGAGGTGTCAAGGGCATTTGGATATGTACAAATTATGCCTGCGGTGCAAGCTGCACCTAACATAACTCAAGTGACGATCAAAGAGCAGGACGAGATGATTTTGATTGCTTCCAGAGAGCTTTGGGAATATTTGTCTCCGGAACTGGTTGTTGACGTCGCAAGATACGAGCGTGGCGATTTGATGCGTGCTGCGCAAAGGCTGCGCGATCTTGCTATGGCTTTTGGTGCAACGAGCAAACTTATGGTGATGATGATTGGGGTCAGTGATTTGAAGAAGAGAGCCCAGATCAGACCGCACCGAGTGCAGAGTCTATCATTCAACCCATCATCCCTTGCAGATGAAGGATATACTCCAGCTAAGCGACCTAAAAAGAAGGGCGATGTTGTCGAAGACTCAATGCTTCGTCGACTCGAAGCCGAAGTTCAGGCTCCTGTTGGTGATGTTGGTATCGTCTTTACCGATATCAAGAGCTCAACACTACTGTGGGAGACATATCCATTGGCCATGCGTTCCGCCATCAAGCTTCATAACGAGGTCATGCGTCGCCAGTTGCGTATAATTGGAGGATATGAAGTCAAGACAGAAGGAGATGCCTTCATGGTCTCATTTCCTACCGCAACATCAGCTCTATTGTGGTGCTTCTCTGTGCAGTCAGCGCTTCTTGAGGTTCAATGGCCGTCTGAAGTGTTAGGAAGCGTGTTGGGGCAAGAAATTTTCGACAATGATCAAACATTAATCTTCAAGGGACTAAGTGTCCGAATGGGTATACATTGGGGTAACCCGGTGTGCGAGAATGATCCAGTCACTCGAAGAATGGATTACTTTGGGCCTATGGTCAATCGCGCCGCTCGAATCTCGGCCGTTGCAGATGGTGGTCAAATCACCGTGTCTGCTGATTTCATTTCGGAGATTCAGCGCTGTCTCGAGACGTACAGCGAGTCAGATCGCTCTGGCTCGACTGGATCTGAGGATACCTTTGACACTGACCTCGCAAGCCAAGCTATCCGTCGCGAACTTCGTTCTTTGAGTTCCCAGGGCTTTGAAGTCAAAGACATGGGCGAACGTAAACTCAAAGGTCTGGAAAATCCAGAATACATCTATCTCATGTACCCCCACGCTTTGTCTGGCCGCATACATTACCAACAACGACTTCAAGATGGCGCAGAACCCAAACCGAACGCACCTGAGGAGCAAGGTCCCGCTGCCTTGTCTGGTGCCTCTCAGTTGAGTATCGACACGGAAGCTGTCTGGGCATTGTGGAATGTCAGCTTGAGGCTCGAAATGTTGTGCTACAGTCTTGAGCAGAAGAAGGATGCCGGAGAGGGAGTCAAGCTACAGCCACCGGAAACGGCCATGTTGGAGAGGATGAAGTACCGTGGTGGTGAAGTTACAGACCGATTCTTGGTCAACTTCTTAACTCATCAAGTGTCACGAATTGAGGTAAGACAATTTTGATTCTTGGCATATTTGTGTTTCAGAGCAAGGACTAATAATGTAAACCAGACCTGTATCTCCACTCTCGCGATTCGACATCTCGCATCCGGCAATGCTCCCTTGGCCAGCCTTGATCAACTACGGGAACCCATGGGTGATATTATTGATGCGCTTTCGGAACATATGAGTGAACTTGCGAGGTACAGGAAGATGTACGGTGCATTGGAGCCTGAAGCATGAGCGACGAGCGGAAAGTCGAGCAGGACAAGCAGGTGTATTTATTGGTTTGGGGACAGGATACATGCAGCGAGGCGTTTTCTGGGATATGGGTATATTATGTACAGCATGCATTGGATAAAAAGTGGGCAAAGGGATCAATCTATGGATTTGGGTGGGAGGATGGCTTGGCTTCTTCCCGGCGGTTTGGGCTTCACTTTCCGGCGGCCATTTCCTGGCGTGTTTTGGTGTGACTTTACGACTTCTCACGATTTTGGCGGGGGGAGTTCTTTTTGGGCATGTGTAACCAGTATCTCTTGATCTTTATATAACCTATTCTTGCTCGTTGGAGGGGAGGACGAGCGGACTGTAAGGAGGGATGAATCAAAGAAGCGTGACACCATTGGGCAATACACCGGCCCATCGATGTGTCTGCAGGGTGACGGTGACATGTGCCAGTTGCCAGTAATGGTACAGTAACAAACAGGTCATGGGGAGTGACTTAGAAGTTAGCACGGGGTGGGTGCACGTGGCAGGAGAGGAGAGAGCGAGAATCAAGATCGCGACGTTACAGTGACCCTAAAAGTTCCCAGATCTAGCCTCCACCAACTCCATGCCCCCATGTCGTCAAGGCTCAAGTCAAGGCTCATTCATGGCTCATTATCCACTCCGTCTCGTCTCGCCAATAACAGTTTATTGAAACATGCAGGAACTAGTGTTTCCACTGCATGCTAGACCGCACCTCGGCGACAACGTGGTGATTCTATTGTGCTGAGAATCCGAGAGGAGGCAAGCCTTGGTCGCTGCGCCCGTTCAGCGGGGTATCAGGGCAGCATTGCAGCAGCATTACAGCACCATCACCGCCAGCATCAGCATCAGCATCACCATACCCGCAATCGCCATACAATAGCCGGCACCTCCAACATCGGGACAACCTGACAGCAGCATTCTGTCTCTCTTCCACCCCCCCTCTCTCTCTCTCGGAGGCAGGCCGGCCGGGGCCCCTTGATCGGGGACAGCACACGAGAACGTGTCGGGAGGTGCCGCGATGGGTCCGGTCTGTGAGCTTTGGGCGGTGCTGAGATGGCATAAGTGGTGATGATGATGGTGATGGTGATGGTGCTGATGGTTGTGCGTCGCTGTCCGTCCAGCCGCGGGGAGGGGGGAGGAGGCGCCTATGCTATGGCGGCTTTTGCAGTAGCATGGCACCATAGCACCAACCATGGCACAGGCACACTAGGAGGGAGAGCTGAACTGTCTAATATTACAACGATAAGCTCACCACGCCTCGCCCCCTTTTTTTCTTTGGTCTGCTTATATTCCTTGCGTTTTCCTGCATGCTTTTGGCCATCTCGTATTTCCCAGTCGCTCTCTCTCTGTGTGTGGGTTGTTTATTCCTTTTTTTCTTTCTCTTTTATCGTTGGCACTGGTCTGTAGATGACGAGGTGGATAACTTTTTGGATACTGTGTGCTCGTGACCATGGGCAGTATTAATCGGAGCCAGTCGCGGAGTGTGGGTGGGAGCCAGAGCGTCGAGAATGAGGATGTTCAGCACATAGATAGGATATGCTTCATAGGGGCAGGATATGTCGGTGAGCGACGAGAAATCCCTGCGCCCGTGATAATTCCTTACTCACAGACTTTCTAGGAGCAAGCTCTGCTGTCGTGATGGCGGCCATGCATCCAGGCATCCAAATCGACGTGGTTGACAAGAAAGCCGAACTTATCACGGCCTGGAACTCCAAGAGCCTCCCCATTCTTGAGCCGAATCTGGATGATCTGCTTTTGCGAGGATGCAACTCCAGACGCCTACCGAATATCACCTTTTCCGTTGACATTCAGCGTTGTATCAAGAGAGCGCAAATGGTCTTTGTCTGTGTCGACACACCATCGAAAGTATGTCTTGTGCACGCATTTATGAAGGAATAATCAGCTGACACAACGAAGAATAGCAAATACAAGGGTTGCGATGACCTCGATACAAGTGCTCTCAATGCAGCTGTGATAGATATCTCCGAGGCGTCAACAGGTCACACCATCATAGTTGAGAAGAGCACAGTGCCTTTCGGTACTGCTGAGCGGATAAGCAAGATTGTAAGTCCCTCATCTACTATTATTTTCGCACCTAGAGTTTAATAAAACCCGTAGCTTGAGACTAAAGCCCGCCCGGGTGCCACTTTCTCGGTTTTATCAAATCCAGAGTTCTTAGCACAAGGGAATGCCGTACATGACTTGTTGCAACCGAGTCGAATTGTTATCGGATGGGTACCAGGACTTCACGCCTCACGGTCTGTGGAAGCACTGGTCCGGTTATATGGTAAATGGGTTTCAACGAAGCGGATTATAACCATGAATGCGTGGTCCTCAGAATTATCCAAGATCTCATCGAATGCTTTCATTGCGCAGAGAATCAGCAGTATCAACTCATTAAGCGCCATCTGCGAGGCGAGTGGTGCTGATGTCGATGACATCTCACGTGTGGTAGGCATGGAACCTGGAACGGGCGCAGCTGACCTCAAAGCCGGGTTTGGATACAGCGGATCATGCCTGCGGAAAGATGTGTTGTGTCTGGTATATTTGGCGAAGAGCCTGGGACTGAATGAAGTTGCTACTTATTGGCGGGCAGTACACGACATGAACGAATACCAAAACTCACGCATCTCGCGACGCACGCTCGAGTGCATCGGTAGCGTCCCAGAGAAGAATAAGAAGATTGCCATCTTGGGCTTCTCATATAAATCCGATACGGCAGACACCCGTGGTTCGTCAGCTATCCAGCTGGTGCGAGAGTTCCTCGACGCTGGGAGTAGAGTGACCATCCACGATACGCATGTTACCGAACGGCAGGTGATGCAAGATCTCGGAGTGACAGGTTCGTCCGATAGCGATAGTCCCGTCTTATACAAGAGCAGCCCGTATGACGCCTGCAGAGGAGCGCATGCTCTCCTGATCCACACAGACTGGGATGATTTTGGCAGGGACGGAGGGATCAACTGGTGCCAGATCGCCGAGGGTATGGAGGAGCCGAAGATCTTGCTCAGCCCGTTCCAGAGCCTGGATATGGCCAAGATGAAGAGGTTCGGATTCAGCATCTTGAGGATCGGGAAGGTGTTCGACGGCGAGGGGGTTTTCTGATTGTTGGCGCATACACGGATCGGGCTGGATTGGGGGGTTGGTTATGCATTTTCTTCTTGGATGGCGTTTTCTTTCCCTTTCTCCCATTTCCTCTTCTCATAGGGGCTTCTCTTTGGATACATGGATCGATATGAGTGATGACCACAGCTGTAAGATAAAAGAGGAAGGAGATAGACCGAGACAAGTTTTCGAGTCCGCATCGAGCTTTAGTAACAAGAATTCTGCCATGAGGAAACAACGGATCACCTAGGGTTGATAGCAGCTATCAGCATCGTGATTGTCGGGTTTTACACACCAATCTTGGTCTTCTTTCCGAACATCCAACTCGCTGCGGTAGCTTCTGCGAAGACAATTACGAAACCACAAAGAAATCAGCCGTTCCTTATCCTATCCTGTCTGTCTACAGCAACGCAGAGCGAGCACCTTATCTGTTAGCGGCTCGATATACAATCAACCGCGATTAACCCGCAAGGGCTGTGTGGGTGGTGGGTGGTTTTTCTAGCTTACCGGACCATTGCGCTTCTAGGATGAAACGAAACGTGGGAAAAGTAGAAGAGAATGGAGGCTGAGGGTTTTTCAAAGAGAGGATTGAGGGCAGAGAGGAAGAGGGGTTTTGTGAGTACCTAGCTGTGCACCTCCATGTACTACATGGAGGTGGTGGAATGAAATATCTCGCTTATCTTTTCTTCTCTTCTCTTCTTTCTTCTTGGTACGTACTATGATACCGTGTACAAGTGTTATACTCACTTATCGGAACTTGGAATTCATAGATAAATAATAAGGGATCCACACGCCATGTATTAATACCCTCGAGAAAGTACTGTACGCTGGCGGCCTGGAAGAGTGGAGACCAAGTCGGTTAGAGTGGATGAAAAGCGTACCTAGACAAGCTCCGAATTATGCTTGTCGGTAAGCTTAAAATTAAGCAACTCGGGTAAGATGGAAGGGCTGAGTGACAGCGACAGCCAGTCGACCAGGGACCAGTCGGAAGGTGATGATGATTGGGGGCGAGACGACGGGGCATCAGGCTGCATCAGGCCATTGCTCATCTTATTCTCGGCTTGCGAGCCGAGTGGCATCGAGGCTCAGACCTGCTTCTTCCTCTTCTTCTCTTTTTCTACCAACGTATATGGGAGGTAGGTGCGTGCAACATGGGCCCTTCGACCATCGATGCCAATATCTCTCTTTCTCCAACTGGCCGGCCGGTCAACGCCCCGAGAAGGGTTGAGGGTCCCGCTCGAAGATCCATTTTGGAGGGGTGCCCACTGCCTCGAAGGATTTGCTCAGAGATACTGCAAAGTACAGTACGGTATGGTATCCGCCCCGTTGGGAAAAGGGACAAGGCTCGATTGGAGATGGTGATCAGGCCCATCATCTCCAGGGGTCGGTCTCTTTGCATAGTACTTTATCTACGGCGTCTGCATGAATGGTCGAAAGGCCTCCCTCACTCACTCACGTCTCTCAGTCTGACTTTGTTTCTTTCTTCTCTCCATTCTCTCGCTCTCTTTATCTCCTTCTCTAGAAAGAATCAGAACAAAATGTCAATATGGGAGCTGTGAATATCTTGAGTCTTTTTGTTGGAGTCGGAGTTTGGGGGCTCGTCACGGCTGAGGAGACCTGCCCTTACATCCCACCCATAGTCTGGATCGGTCGAGACAATTCTCCAAGCAGTGAGTGACTTCTCTAAGAGAAGCAATTCTTATGCTGATATACAGTCCAACAGCTGCTTGGTGCGAGCCGCAGATCCCTGTGTGTGACCAGTTGTGTGGTGGAAGTGCACTAGTCAACACCTGCGATCCGGTCCGTAGACACGCCTCTCTTGCAAATAGGGTTTATGCTGACTTGGGATTTCCTCCCCTCAGGATACCTTCTGCTACGAGTGCACCTGCAGCGATGGGTCGACGCCCGATCTCGAGCCCTACACGGGCAGCGTGCTGAACGACATCTGCTGGCGCAACTACCGCAGCTGCATGCAGCAACCGATGGCGACCGAGAAGACATGCGACGACATGAACGGCTGCGCACAGCTCGATCCCTACGAGGCTGGTTTCTCCATCGCCGGGACGTCGACGGCCGCTGCAAATGTCGCTACCTTATTGCCCGTCTTTGGAAATACCTTCCCCTCTGCTTCGGCTTCGGCTTCCGCTTCGGTCATCGTAGTCACCAAGACGCCTGATGCGATCACCGTTACCGCCCAGCTTACCTCGACTGCTTCTTTCGCGTCGGATACGCCTTCCTATCGTCGGTATTCGAGCTCGAGCGCTGCACAATCTGGTAGCGAGGAGGGAGCTGCATCTCCCCAGACCGGATCAGCATTGAATGCCACGACCTCTTCACTGATGTCCATTCACGCCAAGACGTCGTCTGCTTCTCTGGCAACGATAACCTCTTCGTCTTCGCCTTCGTCGGCGGCTTCTTCAGATACAGGCTCTGCTGCTGCGTCGGGCGTCGCGGCTACTCTCTCTGGCGCCGCTGCTATGGTGACGGGTGTTCCTTGGACCGGTGCTGCTCTGGGCATGGTTGGATTGGTCATGGCTGCTTTGTAGATTGTAGAGAGACGATTCGGTGCTGATACCTCACGATGGAAACGCCAAGAGATGAGTATGGTAGAATGATAATGTTAATAACTAATGTATACAAACCTGCTACGAAAAGAAAAGACTCACGGAAAATGAAGCTCGTTGGTATTTGCGGTGTAGTAATTGAATCGGCAACCAGATCCTCGGATAAAAACAAGACAGAACCAAACTCAAAACACCCCCCGTGACAATGAAAAGAAACCATCCCATCATTCATTCATTCAACTGGATCTCTGCCATGTCTCGCCGCCATCACCTTCGCGTAATTCTCATCGTCCTCAAGCTCCATCTCGCCAGGTCTCGTAATAGGCAAGAACGGCACACCAGCCTCCTCGAACTTCTTCAGCTTAGCAGCCGTCTTGGGCCGAGTCCTGTTGATGCTGTAGACCTTGACACGATGACACGAGCTCGTCACATGAAGATCCCAATTCCTATAAGCGAGTCAGCAATCATAACCTCATAACCTCGCAGAAAAGAAGCGGGATTGAAGTTATAGCAAGAGGTGAGAACATACCAAGCAGAGCGGACGTAGGTCGGTTGAGTATTCAGCGAGTTGTCCCAGCATCTGACGCATAATTCCAACCAGCCCTCGGCATCAACAGGGAGGTCAATCTCCCACACTCGCCAGGCGTAGAAGTACTTCTCCGACATGTTCTCGTATGGGACTTCGTACCAGACACTCCCACCATCACCGGATACCTCGACTCGGACTGGCCAGTGACCGCCTCCAGAGTAGGCCCAGCCGCGGAGCTTGATGAAGCCGTCATGGATAATCTGATCCTTGTCCAAGGGCGACATGATGGCCGACGACACGGGCATGTCCTGGATGCTGAAGCCAGAAGAATATTCAGCGTTGTGCTTCCCCACCTGTGAGTTGTAGTAGAGGTATTCTTTCTTCTGCACCGGCCCTTCTGACGGGTAGGGGAGGACGTTGATGCGGGTGAGCCACTTGCAGGAGCGAGCACCGATATATCCAAACACCACAGTGCGGAGGGGGTAGCCGTGAATCTTGGGTAGTGGCTTGCCGTTCATCTCCCATGCGAGCAGGACCTCATTAAGCTTCACCTTCCGCCACGGCACCGATACGGCGTAGTTGGAAACTTCGCCTTGCTTGAAATATGTGTCGGCTCCCAGGAACTCGATGTGGTTTTCTGCTGAGGGGTCTTTGAGCCCACCACAATACTTGATGACTTTCTTCAGACTGACACCTGTCCACCTTGCGGTGCCAATTGCTCCTTCTCCCCACTAATCCCTATCAGCGACTTGCACAACTTGGTTAGCAGCATGTGACTTACAGGAGCGTTGATCAGTTCGTCTCCATCTCCAGGGTATTCATGGATCTGCTCGATTCTTCGAGTTCCCGAGCACTGAATCGTGACGACATTACTCTGGCGAGGAAAGAGCGTCTCGTCCTTCAATTCTTTTAGGGTGATTCTCTTCGGATTATTGACCAGCCCGCCCAAGTCAAAGAAGTAAGCGTCCTCGTCAATTTCTGGAATCCCACCGTGATTTCTCACAAAATGATCTTCGTTGGCCGTGATGGCGGTTGAGACGAGACGGTCCTGTGTCTAACATCAGCCTCTGAACTATTGCGAAGTGGAAAGTGAGACGAGGATTCCATTGAACGTACTCTTGGAGGTTCACCGTTGTAGGGGAATTGCAACACGTGGATCATATCAGGACTCTTCTCCTTCTCAACGAACAACCAGCTCTCGGCTGGCACATCCCTCAATGCCTTTCCAAGAGCATAGTGATATTGCTTCCACCTGACACCTTCGAGGATCGGGTTAGTGTCCGGGAGAGGTACCAATTGGAATTCAGGTGCCTATCAACACACACAAACACACATTCATTAGCATGGCACATTTTATGGACGAGAAGTAGACGACGACAAGTGACAAGACTTACACCGGGAAACGAGAACTTTCTCAGAAACTCTCTCGCCTTCTGCGTCTTCTCGGGATATTTCTCCCACTCCACATACCCGTGCCACCCGGCGAGTTCCTCCTCGACCCCCAGCATCTCAGGATCTGGAGTCTCCTTCTTATTGCGGATCACGAGATCAGGATGCAGGATCGGGTTCACCATCACGTCCGCCATATTGCCTTATCGCCCCTGGAATATCTTGAAAGCAAATAAACACTCGATGCAAAATGTGATCGATGAAGAAGCCAAAGCAGGGAAGCAACAAGCAAGAATTCAACAGAAGGCGGAGGCGTTGGGGATACTTAAATAGAGGCATCGCAGGATACAGGATCATCCTACCTGGTTAACGTCACCTACCTAGCCGACCACGAATCAATTGATGCTTGCAGGCATGCATGTATCCATGTACAGGAGAGACAAACCCCGTCGGTTGTACAGTACTGTACGGTACGAGGCCGTGAATAATCAAGCATTTTTCCTGTAGCTACCCTTGGCTCATCCTTCCCCACCCTATCCCAGCCCAGAGCGGAAAGCTTATCGCAACGACGTAATGTACGCCGTACAGTAATTGCAGCAACGTGGGACGACGAGGCTATCGTCTTGTCTGTATCGTGATGATTAACAGCGCTGCAGTTGCTTGGTTTTCCTGATAGAGTATCGAGCATGCCGAAACTTCCGCGAGCACTGAAAGGCCGATTGAGCCGCTGGAGATAGTTCGCTTTTCCATCGGCCGAGCCTTCCAGCCAGATCGATCCAATACAAAAAGAATGCCCAGTTTTAACAAGCACGCGTTGCTAATACAGATGTTTAGTGTCGTCAGTGAACGTTTTCCAGTGCGGCAGTTCAGATCCTTGGCAAAATACCCTGTACATCCATAAGCGAGCTGTCAGGGGCTATCCTTAGAAATGGACGTCATCAGGTTTTCCTTAAAATTTCATTACTCGTATGGATAACAAAACGTCGGAGTTGTACACTTCAAACGACGAGGCCTTCCTTTCCGGGCCAATGTTTCTGGATAGAAGCTCCACAATTACCAGCACATCCTCCTCAGTGGATACTTAATCTAGCTCGATGCCAAACAGTCCGTCCACCATTCAAACTTCCTGCAACAAACCCAGCATTTCCCGTCGTACCCTCTCTTCCACGCCTTATTCTTCGATAAGTGTATCCCAAGAATGCACTTTTCTTTCGCAGCTCAAGAACTTTTCCGGCAAATTCCTTGTCTCTTAGCAAACGATCTCGTGGCCGTTTCTTTTCCTTCTTCCCATAATGTTTGACAAAGGCTTTCAAGTAGTCCTTCTTCTCCTCACTCAAGTGAAAGGTGTCAATCTCCCTCTCAACTTTTTTTAGTCTTGTAGAATCATGCGGTTTATCGATGTACCCTGTAGCAAGAATTTGGATTTCTCGATTGAAGGATCGCAGCGCGCTGGCAACCTCATTGGGATCTGGCTTTCTATCTGAAGCAGATTCTGAAAAATCAGAAATAGTATCTTCTTCGTCGAAATAGTGCGTGTCATCTTGTGCTTTGATGTTGGGAACGAAAGGAGGTGTCATCAGGTGCAAGCGATCCCACTGAACATCTCGGAACCATTTATGAGCTTTGATATCTTCAGCATCATTTGGATAAACATAACGTCCTGAACAATCTTTGTAGCGAGACGAGGCTTTGAGTGGCTCCTTGGAATACCTTCTGGAGCAGAGGCGAAACTCCTTGTCTTGAATTATATTCCGTATAAGTTCTTGGCATCTTCTGCTGACTACGGGCTTATGTGGGAAATGAAAAGTCTCTTTATGACGCTATTAAAAACTCAGCGTGCTTCATCTTTTAAAACCAACTTAACTTACAACAATATTCGACTTCGTGGCTTGCCGTCCACCTTCTTCGGCCAGGAATGGAGTGTGGCCATACAAGCACTAATTACTTGGTGAGTCAAACAAAAAAAGGCATCCGTCAGTGGATTACCACTCACCTCAAAGAGAATAATTGCTACGCTCCACCAATCACATCGAGCATCGTAATATCCACCCATCACCACCTCAGGAGCCATATACTGGCTAGTTCCCACAACAGATCTAGCGAGAGTTCTGTTTCCGTACCTGTTGCGCCAGTTTATAATACCTTCGCTGGCTTCTTCATTAGACGAGTTGATATGATGTCTCTCTTTCCCTGTCATTTGTGTTTGAGCAGAGTTGTTGATGGCTGAAGCAAGGATCCGGCCTTCTTTCCTATCTATCGAATCTCCTTCTACCTTGATACCAAGTTTGTCGAGAAGAGAGTATCTATGATTGTTATAGTACGCTTGATCGTGGGACCAGTGCCCATCGAAAGCCAGACCAAAATCCGAAATCTTCAGATGACCCGAGGCAGCAATAAGGAAGTTGTCTGGCTTGACATCTCGATGAATCCAACGCAAGGAATGTGCTTCTTCAATACAGAGAATCATTTCTGCAATGTAGAATTTAGTGACAGGCTCAGAGAGCACATTGTCACGAATCAACAACCCCAGAAAGTCGCCTCCAGGCATATAATCCATGACAAGGTAAAGATTACTAAGATCCTGAAAGCTTGCAATTAGAGGCACAACCCTATGGTGGTCAGTACATGTCAACTCTAGAAAGATCACAGCATACCATTGAGAGCCTTCTGCTGAAACGAGAAAATCACGCTCTGCACGCAAATGTCCTTCTTGGCTATTTCGAAGCATATCGGACTTGCGAATCACTTTCATCGCAAAGACTTCCTTCTTCTTCAAGGGATTCTGAAAAGAACTGGCAATGGTTAGATGGCAATGATTCTTCAAAGGATACTATACTTACTCATTTTCAGGTTTCTCTCTGACAAGTCGAACAACACCAAAACTACCTTTGCCGAGCACCTTGACCACCTCATACATGGAAGTCGTTTCATCGTTTCCTTTGAGAGCATTTGTACCACGAGCTTTCATCACCCGTATCTCACGCAGATGGTCGGTCTCCCTTTGAGCCCACACGATTCTCTTTTCTACCTTCTCGGCTGTTGTTGAGGATGTGTCTTGGTAAAGCTCCCCCTCTAACACTCGACGACGCATCGAGCGTGGTGTGAGTCGACCAGAGGTAAGGTCATTGTAATGGCACTCAAAGAAGACTTTTGCAGCTGCAGCTTTCTCGACTGTCATAAAGGCTACCGGGGATTAGAATTCAAGCCGGGATAATCCTAGAGTGGCACTTACTTGGGGTAGGCTCAGGCTCTGGAGTTGGAGGAACAGGTGTGTCAACTTCTGCAATTGGAGCAAGAGAGCCCTCCGGCGATCCACCATCTTTTGGACTTAGTTTCTTGTTCTCGGATGACCGTGGAGATGCGGCCTTGGATTTTGTGGATATTTTCGACTCCAGAGAGGTCTTTCCCGTCGATTGACTCGGTCTGGGATCACCGGAAGATTTTGAGGACTTGCCATTGCTAGATTCACCAGCACTGGATGGGAGGGATTCTTCCTTCGCTTCAACAACAATAACCTTTTCCTGTGAGATCACGCTCGGTCGACTTTTGAATTGCGAGCGATGGACGACTGTGGGCTCGAGATGGGCTTTGAGATAGGACAAGGAAAGTTTCTTATTGAGGCCATTTGTAAGAGGAACTGGCGTTGTCGATAATGTATACTTTGAAGTTGGTGGGGAAATACGGCCAACCGGAGACATTGGAGAGACCGGAGAGACTGGCGAGACCGGGGATACGGGCTCAGCATTTGAAATACTGGAGGCTGAGACCAGGAGATCAGCTGGAGTACTCTATAGAAAAGGGTGATGAACTCACCACTGTTGGTAAGAGCACGCAAGACAGACATGATTTTTGAACGCCCTCGTCGTACCCTAGATGGAGGTGAGAGGGGTAACTCGTCCATTACTGTCATCTCAGGTGGAAGATGCGAAACCATTGATTCATTTGATACGACAAATTTGGCCAAGGCAGCTGTGTCGGACATGGCCACCAGTTTCGAAGGCCTGGGGCTTCTGCTCTGATTTCGTCTCATTTCGACTTCTTTACGCATGCTTCCGATCCCTCCAAACAATACTATAGCAATACTGTAGCGAAGGTGATCGGCGGTTAGTGGTGGATGGTTGTAGTGAACGATGGTCAGACAGGAGATGAAGCTGGTATACTCGCCTATCAGCGAAGGAAGTCACACATGATGGCAGGTGCGAATCAACTTTCAAGATCACCGGCGCTATTATTGAAGAAAAAGCCTTTTGTATTGACTACCTAGAAACCGACAAGTCCTGTCCCAGGACAAAGCAAAGAGCAATAAACTTTTGACAATACGCCTGAAATGCCATGCAAATCTCCTCATCCCATATCGCATTACCTGTATTCTGTCCAATCATGGCCAATTACAGAGTGCGCCAGGTCAGAGCCTTATGCAGAACACATTACCGCGTGAAATGAGCTATGAGAGGTAGAGGAATTAATGAACAGCAAAGGTACATGAGGAGTGTGAAAATTGTACATGCAGAGAAGAGTCTGGGTATCGCTAAGCATCCGTTGAGTATATCAAAAGCGGCCGAAGACTTGACTGAGATTGTCTGGTTTACTTGATCTCCAAGAGCTTGATATCAAAGGTCAAGGTGCTGTTTGCGGGAATGCCTGGAATGGCCTTGCTGCCATATGCGTGGTTGGCGGGGATAGTAAGTCTTCGCTCACCACCAACTGCCATGCCAACAACACCGATGTCCCAACCTGTGATAACTTCGCCCTTGCCGAGCTTGAAAGAGAATGGTTTTCCGCTCTTGTTGGCTACAGACAAAATGTTAGCTTTTTTCGATAATAATCCAGGACTTTAACTTACAATCAAAAACCTTGCCGTCATTGAGCTTTCCAATGTAACGCATGCCTACTTTATCGCCCGACTTGGCTGCAGGTCCGGATCCGAGCTTCTTGTCGTCGATCTTGACCCCCTTAATGACTTTAACACCGAGACCGGCCTTCTTGTCATCTTTCTTCTCCTTGACTGGGGTAACTTCTTTCTTGCCCTTTTCAGCAGACCCGGTTGGGCCAAGCTCAAGATTCTTGGCGAATTGGACCTTCTTGGCCGATCCGTCCTTGGAGTCATCTTTCTTAGCATCCTCAGTTGCAACAGCCTCGCCGTTGTTCTTCTTTAGCTTCTTCAATTGCTTCTTGCTAAGCTTTGGCTCCTCCTCCTTGTCAGCCTTTGCTGACTTAGCCATGATTTCATCAAGGGAAGCTTCTTCAAGAGCATCGGCAGAGCGCTTGTTCTTGCCCTTCTTATCTGCCTTCTTGTCGGCCTTGGAAATAAGCTTGGGGATTTCTTCGTCATCAGACTCGACTTCGGTGACACGGGGATCCTCGAGACCATCGAGCTCGTCGCTCTCATCTCCGTCTAGCACAAGGTCGAGCTCATCCTCATCTGGTGAGAGATCATAGTCCTCGTCTTCCTCATCATCAGAGTCATAGACCTCGTGGTGGTGGTTGTGGCCCTCATCATCTTCTTGAACGTAGTTACCAGTAAGATAAACGTCATGAGTTCCGGAAACTTTGAAGAAAACGCGCTCTCTCTCGCCGATGGTGATGTCAAGAGTTTGCTGGTAGTGCTAGAAAATTGTTAGCACTATTTTGAAGAAAGAAAAATACTATCTACTTACTTTCTCGGGGTCGAGGGTGCAAAGGACGAACTCCTCAATATCGAAATCCTCTTCATCATCGTCGCTCTCTTCCTCGTCGTCATCATCCTCATCCTGGGTGGCCTTTGCCTTACCCTTCTTGTCCTTCTTGGTGCCATTGGAAGCATCCTCCATCTCCTCGTCAGAGTCTTCATCAGCTCCAATAGATGCCATAAGTTGCTCAAGAGCAGCTTGCTTTCTGGCCTTCTTGGACTTGGAAGGATCGCTTGGGCCACCATTGGCTTCCTCCTCTTCGTCCGACTCGTCAGAGTCACTCTCGGCCAAAAGAGCACGCATGTACTCCTCGTTCTCCTCTTCGTCATCTTCGTCCTCAGCTGTGAGGGGTTGACGGAGAATCTTCAAGGTCGCGCGAGGACGGCTAGTGGTAGTGGAGTTCTCGTCTTCAACGGCGGGTTCACTAGGATCGATGGCAGCCATGGTGATGCGCAGCTTTGCATTGTCAGTCAATTCCTTCGCAAAGCTTGCGCAGAACCGCGAAAATTTGGAAGATCCAGATTCGCGGCCACTCAAAGGAACCAAAATACTTACAGCAGCTGGGAAGTCAGGGTGAGCGGGGATAAGAACATCTCCTGCTGGGACTTGGAGTCCATAGAGGGCAACTAGCATTGAAGTTAGAAACTGGAAGCCGATATGGAGCTTGAACAAGGACATTTACCTGGGAGGAGAGGCATTTTGAATTAGATCGAGTGTAGTTGGGAGGGGAATTATAATCTTCGAGACAACAGTTGTCTAAATCTACGCGTTGAGGTAGATTTCTGGAGAGAATTCAAAAAGGATTCTCGTGCTGATGTGAAGAGAAAAGAGGAGCGGTGTCGAAGAGGGAAGGTCTCTCTGGAAAACCGAGTTCTCGAAATATTTTCTGCAGCCATGGCGCTAAGATAGCTTATCTTGTTCTGGCGTGGCAACGTCCATGCACGTGATCGGAGGGGTCAGCTACCAAAACTTGCGACATGCTTTCACACTTTTGTCAAGCACATGTTATCCTCTGGTAGAATCACTGAGTAAGATAGCTTGCGATTCCATTTTTGCATTTCTCTTCACAACCCATGTTTTGACTTATCAAAGAAGCCTCACAAATCATATTGCAACTCACGTGTTTGATCAAGAAGATCATTAATATAGTTCTAGCTCTTTGATGCGAGTAACGAAGTCAGCAAATATTGAGCAAGACGAAATGAGAAACTACATGTTTCATAAGGATCTATGAAGGTTAAGCGTGTTATAATGTTTGAGGCAGCCATCTATTCTATGTCATCAAGTAAATTGCAGGTCTTTGACCTAAGTGTGCTTGTAGTCAATCTATTTCGGACCAAGCTAGCAAGGCTAGGTAGGTAGTATACAGATGGGTCAAAAAGGCAATTCAACTAGTGTCTTCCATAATTTTAGAGGCAATACATACAATAAGTCAATGTCTGCTAATATGGAATGACACATAAATCTCCCAATTCCAAGACCCTCATTGAGGTACACACCATTCTCCTCACTTCTCGCGGCATCCACATTATTGAGGCTTCTCACACCCAATTCTGGCCAAGATTTCTTTCTCTAAAACTCCTGGTCGCCTTCTTGTGTTGGTGGGCCTTGGTTTAGAGCTTACGATGACGGGTCTGGTTTCATCGTCCTCCATGCTACCTCCACTGACACAGATATTCAAATCCGTCATACCTATTGGCTGCCTGGCCCTTTTGGACAACTGCGAGTTATCCTTCCATGTCTCCTCTACTTCGGACTCATCTTCGCTTCTGGTATCCTCGGCGCTTTTCCCTGTCAGCATGCCTGCAATGACCTTGAGTATCATGGCAAACCAGATTAAGCTCAAAGTTTGTAGAAAGCCCAGCATGCCAAGAAAGATCCACTTGACCTCAACGTTCAAACACAAGGGCCCTTCTGCATCGAGGAATGGCCAGATTAAATGCGAAAAGTAATCTGGATGTGCAGGAATCTCGTCAACTCGCTCGTATGTGGTTCCCGAATAGCAACCGTACTGCATGGTGTTGGGTCCCGGTACGCTTGTGTAAATACTGTAGCAGAGTTGTAAGTACATCACATGCCTAGCGATGAACCATGTTATCACAAAAAGTCCGAAAGCAATATTGCATGCCTTTTCATGTTGTGAGTATCGAAGGATTTTTGCAATCTGATTTCAAAAGTCATAGGTGGGATCAGCCATGGACCAATACAAGCGAGAAGAGGACCTGCTTGGGTTTGAATGGAACTCACAGGAAATAAAAGATCAACTATATCCATGAGGCATAGTACCACATTAGCTACTCGAGTGTAGCGGTAGATATAACTGACGGATATCAAAGTGCAGGTTATGATGTGGTGGGTAAGCATCTGGGCGTGATCTTTCCGCCGTTTCTCCACATGGACAACAAAGATCTGCTGGATCCAGAATGCCAATTGTACAAGGTTATACCATTTGAAAGTCCCTGACATCTCTGATGCGGGCCAGGTGTTCCAGATAGCATCATTGTCAAGCCAGTAGGGCGAATTGATCCATATGTACTGCCAATCGCTCGTGAGTGCGTGTTGTCTTTTGGAAATACTCAATGCCAAGTAAGCAGATTAAGAAACGTCACGTACCATTCCCAAGCTCCAAAAAGTGCCATAGTATATGACAAGCCACGACTGTTCCGCAAATCTTTGGTGGCTCTTGTAAGAAACGTTCAAGAATGCTGCCATAGGTCGCAGAAGCCATTCGATTGAAATAGCTCTGAGAGCAGTGAAAATCACCACCCATGCTGTAACGAAGTAGATATCGTCGAATCCTTGCTTGTAGTTTTCATCGGTCCTCGACTTGTAAGAGAGATGCATAAATTTCTGTGTGTGATTTTGGGAAGAACTTGGTAACAAATGCAAGGCTATCACACCACAAATCAAGCTAGATGCGATGCCTGAAAAGTTAGTTGGGTCTACTTGGAAAGATAAATCGAATCTCGCATACCAATTTGGTGCTTCTGTGCCCATTTTAGACCGTTGGACCTCGGAGTCCAAGCCAAGATAGCTTTGGGTTTTTTGTCTGCATTATCCTGATGCTCATGTTCCATAACTCCTTGTGTGTAAGTGGCTGTTTCTACCATGGTACATGTGCTCCAACAAACAGTATATAAAAAAGACTCCCAGCTGAAACTTGGGTGGGTGAGGCCGATCGAGAGCAGTAAAGGGAATAACGAAAGGAATGGTGCAATAAAATTGGAAAGAAAAGGGGGGGTTTCAATGTGAGGGGCAGAAATCTTTCTCATAATCTCCAAGGCGGTGTATTTTGAGGTCACACAGGACAGCGCCAGCCGGGTAAGGGGAAGATCTGATCGAAATATACAAACGAGGCCATTGGCCGTTTACCCTTGTACAAAATTCAAGACATGTTTCGCTGTCCGCGGAATCGGGAGTCAAAGCAATAAACCGCCCTGATCAGCCACTGATAATCAGGTTTCACAGGAAAGCCACGGCATGCCATGTAACAACTGTTAAAGGGGACATATGATGCCCCTTGAGTTTGTTGATGGTCAAGTCAAGAGTTCTGCTCGGTAGAGTAGCAATGTTGTTCAATCAACTGGAAGCACCATTTTTTGATGCGACTTTTGTGAACATAAGTGTGGCACTTTTTGTAATTCTGGTTGCCTTTTTTGGCGCATGCTATCGCCAGAATTCTGTGCCTTCAAGATGTCATAATTTTGGTAGGTGTATATCTCTATTTGCACCGATTGTACATTTCTAACACTACTTGCAGTAGATACAATCCAGCCCGACCGAGCATGTGGCAGTGACTCCTCTTTAACCCCAGTCTGTACGTTTGATCTCTTCAAATCTTGACCTCAATATTCTAAAACCTCCACAGTGCCCTTTGTTTCAGAAGATGCTCGCAACAAAAGTACGCTAGGTCCATCGAAATCTACAAAGAGGCACCCGATACTAGATCTAAATGTTCGGTAATAAAATGCAGAAGCGGGAAGAATTGGTGACGGGGATGTTATCAGGACTGCAAATCATGGCAATTCAATACCTCCAAAAACCGACGTCAAGCACAAGCACACTGAATCTGAAGTGGATGGATTGGATGTGTATTATTCCACAAAACAATGTAGAGTATTTGAGTACATGCCGAGGTAGATTTGATGACGTGACTCAAGCCACCTTGAAATGTGACAACGAAACGGGCCAATCTCCTTTCATGTTTCAACCAACTGTGTAACCAACAAATCCCTAAATGCCCAAACCAACTGAAATCTATCTAGACGAACAATAGAATTTTATCTTGATTTTAACATCGTTAATTGAGATGCTGGGGAGGCAATATTGCCGCTGATATTATCGTACTTACCTCTCCTTCAAAAGAAGGTTCAAGTTAAACGTGGTCTCGTCAATGTGAAAGCAAGGTAAAATACTTCCAAGAAACATGTGGGATTATGACTAGTTACGTGTAAGCGAGGTGCTAATTAAGCGATATGTGATATGTCACCCTTTCCCTTTTTGCAAAACTATTGCTGTAGAGGAAAACTTTGGCTGGATTTAAGCAGTTAATGGTTACACAGTCTCATTTGTTCTTGGAAGGGCATCTATCTATCTAACGATGTTGAATAACTTGGAAGCATATGATTGATGAAATCCATAAGGTTGTAAAAATACAAAATGGCCAAAGGTTTCTTAGTTATTGAGAAAGACAACATTAGATAGCTTGATTTATCCTGTATCCGGGTCTATGCTCTTATGCCAGCGCCGAATTGATGCTAAACCCTCTTCATGTCGCCCAGTAATAACTATTGCAAGGTATTGTAATGCGTTGCTATTATTAAAGATCAATGGCGAATCTTTCACGCAGCCATTCTCCATAGTACCAGAAAAATATGGGGCTGGGTGCAAGCAAAATGCTGATAAATGCAAAGACACTCATTCCCCACCCAACGCCGAACTTCTCTAGCAGTATGGGTGTAAACATAGGTATAATACCGCCAACAATGCTTCTAAATAATGCACCTGCTGCAATAGCACTTGCAGCATATTTCTCAAAAGAGTCGATGTAGTAATTTTGAACTGAATTGAATATTGCCACTTGGCCGATACCATAGAAAAACGTCGATGTAATGCTGATCAACCAATGCAATTTGAACTGGACAGTCCAAGCAAACCAGAAGAGTGATATCGGTATCAAGATGCTGCCGATATTGGCGAGTGGAAGTCGGTATTCAGGTTTGCCCTCACCATTATGCCTATGCGCCAAAGCATTGTAAATAGTGTCGATCCGAGGTACAAGAAGTAGTACAGCGGTCAAAAAGCCAATTCCAGGGAAGAGGTACAATAGCCCAACTTGCAAAGTACCAAATCCGTAGTATGAGTCTGAGCCATATATGGTTTGAAACTGGGTGTAAAGTGAATAGGTCGTGGCAAAAATGAGTGCTTGGTAGGCGGCCATGGTGAGCACGATTGGCTGAGTAAACAGAATTTTGATCGGGCGCCTGAAAGAATTTACTAGTTTTATTGGAAGTGGTCGATCGTCTTCTCCTTCAAAATAGTATTTGCCTCCTTCATCTCGCTCGAGTTCTCGTTTTCGTCGTGCAAGTAAGACTGGAACATATGTTTCATGAAGAAAGATGAAGCTTGTGATAACAACTATGCCGGATGCTAAGGTCAAAATCCAAAAGAGCCATGGCCAGTCCAGATTTTCAAGAATAATCCCACCGAATAGAGGTCCAATCGTGGGACCAAGAAGTGGGCCAAGTAGATACCACCCAAAGATGCCAGCACGCTCGCTTGGTTCATACATGTCGCTGATAGTTCCCCCTCCATTTGCTATTCCAACGCCTAAATACATCATTAGCCTCGGAATTTTGATGGTTACTATTAGTGTGCGACTGAACTCACTACCAAAAAACCCTGTTATCGTTCTGAGAAAAATCAAGACAGGCAGACTTTTGCTCAGAGCTGTGGGGATCTGGAGTAACGTGAAGATAGAAAAACATGAGAGGTACAACGTTTTTCGACCAAATGTTTCTGAAAGAGGAGCAGTAATTAACTGAAGGTGTCAGTTGCATCTCGAATATCCTGGCGCTAGAGAACCTACAGGGCCGATGCCAAGCATCACAACATAACCCGTCTGACAGCCAATTACTGAATTTTTGTCGACGTTGAGACTTTCAGCAATCTTTTCTATGCCTGGAGCAAACATGCTGCTTGCAAGAGGACTGAATACTAGTTAAATGTCAGTTTTAGTTGTTGAAGCGTCGGATCTGCATAGCAGCTTACTGGCCATCGAAGCAATGACTGCAATATTGCCTAGTTTCTTCTTTTTTGGCCATGCACGAGGATTTGCCGGATCCTTCTTTGTGAAATGGATAAGCTGTTGTGGGTGAGCCCAAATTCTCACATGTAACCATTTTGCACAGTAGGCTTACCTCTCTGCCTCCTTGGTCGTTTTGGCTGTCCTGATGTTGCAAAAGTGGTGAACTCTCGTGGGCCCTGCCATTTTCAACCATTGTGAACCGTCCTAAAAATAATGTCACAATGAGAAACAAAAAAGGTTGAATCCAAAGAGTTGGTAAGAAACAGCACGGACGTTTGTACCTGCGGCAAGGAGCGATGATCGATGACGATGTTGCTCGCTTAATGACGTTCGCAGGCCAGCCACCGACGATGAGAGATCGTGGAACCGAACAGATGGAACCTTCATCGGTAGAAACACATGTAGATTAGTTTTAATGCCCGCCTGATTACGGCAAGGCAAGGCCAAAGATGGTTGTGGTCTCTCTTGGTCGAAAGCTTACTTTATTCTTCGGAGTAGTCTTTGTTCTTGGTAAAATAGCTTGCTTACCCAGTTAGGTACCTACATGCGGACCTGAATGGCAAATTCAGCTTTAATTACCAATCTGTTTCTGTAAACTAGATTTTCTCTCTTGATAACATGCTTTGCACCCAGGTAAATGTGGAATTCGATCCCATTTCATTAACCTGGTATCAAATACTGCACCGCACTGCACGTGACGAGATGATCACGAGATATCCGGCTATCTGTTGATAACAAACCACGCTAAGATAGTACACTAATCACCTGATTACGCTCGACGCGACACCCTTGAAATCGCGTCACGCAAAGGCAACATCATAACCCTCATCCGCCTTATGTATCTTGGACAACAAAAATCTTTCGATATCCCTAATCTCTAGAAGCTTTAAACATGCAGCTGGACACAGAGCTATGGGGTCTATTATAGCATCAAATCGTATCCACGCATTTCTGGCCTTGCGATCCTCTCTGAACGCAGCCTAGTTTGCCACCATCGCCATGGGTAGCAGACTAGAAAAGGGCTCTGAGTCCGCAAGGAAACGCGTAGAGACCCATATATTTGAAGATGAAGAAGGCGAGGAATATGAAGGCTCCAAATTTGGTGGCTTTACTGAATACTTCCGACGGAAGAGGATCAAGCTGCAGAATCTGGACGCTGAGCTCCGTTCTTCTTCGAGCCAAAACCCTCAGATTTTTCGTGGAATCGTTGCTCAAGTCAACGGGTATACACAGCCTTCTCTCAACGATATCCATCGCTTGATTGTTACTCATGGGGGTGGATTTTCGCAGTACCTGGATGGGAAGACTTCCGTTACACATATTATTGCTGCAAACCTTACCCCAAAGAAAGCCATCGAGTTTCGGAGATATCGGATAGTCAAACCGGCATGGATTGTAGATAGCGTGAAGGCGGGAAAACTGCTCCCCTGGGACGCTTACCGAGTACTCAACGAAGGGGTGGGCCAGCAAGTGTTAGGATTCGGCGATGGCAAAATTGTTAGCCAAGTTAATACCCAGCAAAGAGGGTATCGAGACCAAACTAATACGAGTTGGTACACAAGCCAAGTGAAGAATATCGCAGACGATATTGACGATGTGGATGGCCCTCAATTTCCCAGCACACAGCCACTTCTTCCACACGAAGCTGGCTATTCTTCTGCCAGTCAAATAAACAGAAGCATTGAGCCGATGAATCGGGATGCTGTTTTGCACAAAAAATCGAGTCAAACTTCCTCGGCGAGCTTTGATCTTTCATCTTCTTTAGAGGATGCCTTGAAGCAGGCTGGTCTCGAACTTAAGCCCGTCTCCCCACAAAAGGGTTTGTCTACGGAAATCTTAGCCACAGATAAGCATATCGCGGAAAACATGTCGAACCCTGTAGTCGATAAAGGTCCTTCTGAAAAACCATCAGAATTAGATACCCGGTCTCCGTTGAAAAAAACGTCTGCTATGACAGCTGAGGAGCACAACGCCATTTTATTAGCAGATCCACATGTTAGGAAATCTTCAACAGCAAACCCAGAATTTCTAAAACAGTACTATTCAGAATCGCGCTTGCATCACTTATCAACCTGGAAAGCGGATCTCAAATCCAGATTCCAGCAAATGGCGTCCGAAAGGTCAGCTTCGCAGAAGCAGTCATTGCAAAGAAAGCCAGGGGCTAGAAGATACATCCTTCACGTTGACTTCGATAGTTTCTTTTGTGCAGTGTCACTTAAAAGTGCACCAGAGTATGTTGACAAGCCTGCAGTTGTAGCACACGGCAGTGGTACTGGATCCGAAATTGCAAGTTGCAACTATCCTGCCAGAGCTTTCGGTATCAAAAACGGAATGTGGATGAAGCATGCATTGAAGCTTTGTTCGGATATCAAAGTATTGCCATATGACTTTCCTGCCTACGAAGAAGCAAGCAAAGGTTTCTATGAGGCTATTTTAGATGTTGGCGGAATCGTCCAGAGTGTTAGTGTAGATGAGGCACTACTTGATGTTACTAGCTTGTGCCTTCCTGCAGGAGGATCGAGTGGAATCGGGCTTAGTGAGAACATCATATGGCGCGAACAGGAGAAAGCCGATCAACTAGCCCACGGACTAAGAGTTCGTATTAAGGAAAAGACAGGGTGCGAGGTTTCCGTTGGTATCGGAGGCAATATACTCCTCGCGAAAGTCGCATTACGAAAAGCGAAACCAGCCGGCCAGTATCAAGTTAAGCCAGAAGAGGTTTTGGACTTCCTTGGCGGCCTCAGTGTTGAGAATTTGCCCGGCGTAGCTCACAGCATAGGGGGCAAACTTGAGGAAATTGGAGTCAAATCTGTAAATGATGTTCGCCAGTTATCAAAGGATAGACTCATGACAGTCCTTGGTCCCAAAACTGGCGAGAAAATTTGGGAATATTCACAAGGGATTGATCGTACGGAAGTAGGAGATCAAGTCATTCGAAAGTCAGTCTCAGCGGAAATTAACTGGGGTATACGATTTATATCTCAACCGGAGGCCGAAGAATTTGTTCAAAACTTATGTGGAGAACTGCAACGCAGGTTGGTTGACCAGAGGGTCAAAGGGAAGCATTTCACTATGAAAATAATGCGAAAGGCTGCAGATGCGCCTTTAGACCCCCCAAAACATCTGGGCCATGGCAAGTGCGATACATTTAACAAGAGTATAGTTCTTGGTGTGGCAACCAACAATGCAGAAGTATTAGGACGCGAAGCGATATCTATCTTAAGGAGCTATGGATTTTCCCCAGGAGAACTTCGAGGGCTAGGGGTGCAAATGACAAAATTGGAGCCGGTCAAGGCAAACGCTTTCCCTGAAGGTAGTCAACGACGTATCAATTTCGCATCGGCTGGGCCCAGACTGGCCAGAAAGACCACCGAAGATCCTATTGACGACCCTGAATCACCGAAGAGCAGAAATCAAGCTACATCTGCTGCGACTTTACCGGTAAATAGGGGTTCCATCAACACAATCGCTACACCTCAAAGACTCAAGAGGTTACCCAGCCCCTCACAGGATGACGAAGACCCCATCAATGATGAGCTTAGTCCACTCAGAGGAAAATCTACACCAATCCACCCAGCAGCTATGATCACGAAAGCCAATGCCGCTGATAATAGTGCAAAGAAGCTTTTGAATCTTACAGGTACCCAGTTTGTGATACCAACACAGATCGATCAATCAGTTTTAGCTGAGCTCCCACAAGACATTCGCTCCAAACTTCTTGCGCAAAGCAAGATCCGTCCAGCTTCCAGAGCTCAAACACCGACAATACAATCACGCTCGCAAAGTCCTGCCTTGTGTGTTCCTGCACCTTTACCATCACAAGTTGATCCCGAAGTGTTTGAGGCATTGCCAGAAGATGTGAAAGCTGAGGTTCTAGCTTCTTACACTGCTCATACGACCAATCCTCAAACCACAAATCAGATGTTATTACCGCAATCCCCCCGAAAACCTCGACCATTGCCGCCGAAGAAAACAACCCCCACAAAGCGACGCGGTAGACCCAAAGGAGCGCTCAATCGACCAAAGCATGACCCTCATTCTACACTCATGCAATCAAATTTTGTTCCAGCTAAGCGAATTGATCTGGTAAACAAAGACCAAGCAACCGACTCCGATGGTTATACTTCAGACACTCTTGATCCAGAATTCTTGTCTGCCCTACCTGAGGACGTCCGCCTTGAGATAATTGCTGAGCACCGTCAAAGCCGGCTTGCTAAAAAGTCACATCTTTTCCTGACCACAGCTAACTCTTCTAAGCGAAGAAAGCATGTTCCGGAACCCTCGATACCTGGAGGCAGGAGACTGCGTCTTCCACCCCGGCAACGAAAACCGACATTCACGACTCAAAACTTAAGTACACTTAGCGAGTTAAGAGAAACAATCAAGGAATGGTTTAGAGAGTTTCAAAACGAGGGACCAGACGCAGAGGATGTAGGAGCTCTTGAAAGGTATTTACGCCGTGTTGTACTTGATGAGAGAGACCTGGGCAAAGTTGTAGGGATATGCAAATGGATTGCCTGGCTTATCGATGATGCCGAGGAGACAGAAGCTATGAATGACATTACGATTGACAGCGGAATAGGAACGCGCGCGTGGATGGTTGCACTCACCGGGATTCAGGAACGAGTTCAGGAAGCAGTGAAGGAGCGAGGTTTAGGCCGGTTGGATATATAAATCCCCTAGATTATTTGAACATTGACTTTAAAAACAATATAAAGACTTCTAAACATTATATCTTGAATTGAACAACGCCTCGCATGTCGCCAAGAGAACTCTCAACTGTCAGAGGAGCTCAAAACTCCAAAAGGTATGTAAAACGCGCCAACAATAACTAAATAAGCCTTAGGTTCAAGCCAAACCCGTTCTTTATACCTCTCATCAAGCTAGTATCAACAAGCCTCCCATTGCAACGCCAAGGGCAAGCCCACTCAAGCCACCGATTCTCTGAGCAGCATTCTTGCTATCATCGCTCTGCTGATAAACGGAGAGTGTAAGTGCCCCACCACAGATTTGTGTATCGTTTGCGACGCAAGGGAGATTGCACTGATCGTCGCCTAATTGAACCGAGAGAGACGAGATATACGGCGAGCAATAGCATTCCCTTTCTCATATATCAGTTTTGCAACTCCTTTCAAGGCGAAGGACGGCCTTACTTTGTATATTCCAGACCAGCATATCTATCAGTTCCGCAATAATCCAGACACACCTGCACGGTCATGTTCTCGAGGGATTCGGTCGTGCCGTCTAAAGCTCGCGTATGTGCCGTATTGTTCAACTCAGTCGTCTCGTTGAAGCACCCGAGATACTCCCATCGCCCGCTCGAGGCGAGGATTGTTGGTACTGGGGTGCTCGTTGCTGTTGCTGAGGCTGTGCTGCTTTGTGCTGCGGCCATGGTCACAAAGAGCAGGCCGCAGAGAAGATGCACAACGCGAGACATCAATTGAGTTGCCATTCTGCGAGATGGAGATGGGTAAAGAGCGAGAAGAGCAAAGAGACGGCTGGGCTGAACAACATCGTGTTGTTGTCGCTGTACTATTGATACGAAAGCGGCTCGGCGCGCAGTCAGCTCTGTTGGGATTAGTGCTGACGCTTGAGAAGTCTCACCACGTGACTACGAGTACAGGGATCAAATATTCTCACTGGCTTCGGCCTCTTCTTATTCTCAATTCTCTATGGATGCGTTTTCTCATGAGTATATTCGACTGCAGCAGTGTCATGTCATTTAATCCGCTGGTATCTGCCCAGAACTGCATCTACTTTACTGTCGGAGGTAGGTACGGCATTAATCTTGCTACAAGTACGGACGAAATTGCCCAAAATTCGGAGCCTCTAGTATTTGATACTGAAGGTAAAAATGTCAAGTGCGCATTGTTCTTTTATCTTAGATCCTATTATACTTTTGGTACAGGCGAGTTTGATTTGGCTATTTCCATATTCAAGCAAATTTGCCTGACCATAAGTCTGCAAGTTATTAATGATACCAGCATATTTGGTTTGGGTAAGAGAGTACAAACCCTCCGAAGTTGGATAAAAAAGCAGATCACCAGGACGTTTCTAACGAAACACCCATACGGATCGAGTCAGCTCTAACCCACATCAGTAACCGTGGTTTCGTTGCAGAATTATGATTAATTTTGTTGGCTTCGACTTTGAATGGTTTAGATGAACCCATCATCCGAGTTGCTTAGCATTTGATACTTGTGGATGACCACCTTTATTATCTCTGTCCCAATCCCATATCTACAACTATATAAAGGGCCCTCCACTCTTCAATCCGGGACATCCTGTCACATCTATCAACCGTCGCCAAATATTCAGACGTCGCAGAGCAATCTCTATGTGGCATCATTGATCAGGGAGTTGCCGTCGTATAGCTTTCTCACTTCCCAAAAACGGGGAAAGATACGCTGTTCTTAGGGAAATTCGCCTTTCCCTTAGGTAGGATTAGCTGTAATTATCATGCTGCTGTCAGCTTACTTCCTGTTATCAGTTGGTTTTCTGTTATCATCATTTTCACGGTGAGTCTTTGTGCCTTCGCGGAATAGTTAATGCGGCAAGAAACAAGTAGATCTTTCTAGAAGGTTATACCTAATTGTCTGTCTATACCCTGCTCAAAGTAGTGACCGTCGTGAATTGTTTGATTGGTTGTCGAGTGTAATATACATAAACCACCACCTTAGTAAAGTGATAGACATGCTCAGGTTCGGGTGGCTGGCTCTTAGAAAAGCCAGAATCTCATGAATGGATGGATTTCAGCTCTTCCTCAATATCGCGGCTACAGGGGATTCCAGGTCCAGGCAAGAAAATGCTCGTAGCGAGAGCGATCGAATAAGGCCAGCGGCCATCAGCAGAATCGTAAGTTCCCGATGACGGAGCATTTGTGCTAAGTTTAAAATCGAATCAAATCCTTCTAGGGTGGTCATCATAGTCATTCCAAAGTCTTTAGTGTCACAAAAGCATCAGACAGTTAAGTACTCGATTCAGAGCATAGAACAAAAGCTAGAAAATTGGTACCTCCTATCATTCTAAACTATACCCAATCAAATTCTAGCCAAATCATGAGCTCGGCATCAAATTTATCATAATATGGCAGCAGTCCAGAATAGCATCTGATTTGGACATGGAAATCATGCAGGCTTCGTATAATTTTACCCACAGGTATATCTCCGATTGGTCCAATACCTTGAATTTCCTGGAACATGTGCAATCAAAGGCACATCTGGAAGCGGCAACCTCAGCCAGCAAGAGACCCACTACATACAGCGGGGTACCGTTATCGAATAGGCTACTTCGTTTTGAAATCATAGATAAGTGCTTTGAGGTCGCTCATCACCATGACTTTATAGTCAAAGAACTTCAAAATGTCAATTTCAACAATCCAATACTCTCCAGTTACTATAACATTTGTTTTCATCGGTCTCTCTATTGCGTATTCCAGCTGTCTAGTTATCTACCGGCTTTTCTTCAGCCCTTTGTCTCGTATTCCGGGCCCGAAGTTAGCGGCTGCTACTCAACTTTATGAATTTTACTATAACGTAATTAAACGGGGACAGTTTATATTCAAAGTTGAAGAACTGCATATGGCTTATGGTATTATCCAAATTGAAATCACTTCCATATCTATATTTAACCAATTATAGGACCTATTGTTCGCATCAATCCTTTCGAAGTGCATATTGACGATCCAGAATTTTATGATACCATTTACTCAAATTCAGAACGACGGGATAAATCAATATGGCATACACAATGGCAATCACAAAAGCATGCGAGCCAAGCAACACGAGATCATGATCATCATCGTCAGCGACGGGTTGCCTTGAGTCCTTTCTTCTCCAAGCGACAAATTCAGAAATTCTCTCCTTTCGTACAAACTCGAATGGATTTGTTGTGTCATCGGCTTGAGAATGAATACAAAGGGTCTGATAAGATTATCAACCTCGGCGATGCACTTTCATGCTTCACCACAGACGTTATCACTGAATTCATTTTTGAGAATAATTTCAATTTTCTTGAGTGTCCGAACCTTATCTCGCCTCTTTCAAGAGCTCTATATGGGCTTTGCGACGGAACACACTACTACATGTATTTCCCTTGGTTGATGGACATGATCAAAATTCTGCCGAGAAAGTTGGTGGAATGTATAGATCCAGGTCTCCGTCCCTTTCTACAGATGAGTGATGTAAGCAATCTCCATCCTAATGTTTAGATAAGAGTTACTCACAAACTATGTATAGGATACCGAGGCACAAGTCAAGGAAATCATGGACAGTAGCAAAGATTTGAAAAGCACAGAAACAATGGACCAGCCAACAATCTTTCATGAGATGCTTTTCAAGTCAACTCTCCCGTCCCATGAGAAAAGCGCACAGCGATTAAACGACGAAGCAATTACGTTGCTTGCGGCTGGGATTGAAACTACCAAAGGGACTCTTGTTGTAGCCATGTTTTACTTGTTGGACCAACCCGAGATTCTCAAAAGGCTGAAGGAGGAGGTAGTCACGGTATTCCCCGAAGTCGATACACCACCAACGTGGAGTACTCTTGAGACTTTGCCTTATCTGTCAGCGGTCATTCAAGAATGTGGGTTCAAGCTCTTAAACCTTCAAGCTTCCTGCTAACATCCAGAATCCAGCTCTCCGTCTTTCATATGGTGCAAGTCTCCGACTTCCTCGCATCTCACCATACAAAACAGTAATTTACAAGGAATACGTTATCCCGGCTGGGACGCCTATGTCAACATCAAATTATACAATGGCGCACAACGAAAGCATCTTTCCAAACTCCCATGAGTTTCAACCGGACCGTTGGATCGAAAATGGTGGGAAGATCGTTACTGCCAACGGCGAGGAAAGACCGCTCTCTCGCTACCAAACAACTTTCTCCAAAGGGTCTCGCATCTGCCTGGGTATAAATCTCGCTTATGCTGAGCTTTATATTGGCTTGGCGAATATGGTGAGGAGGACAAATCTGAAATTGTATGAGACTACGATTGAGGATGTGGAGTGCCAAGCTGATCTGTTTTTACCAAAACCTAAGGTTGGAAGCGAAGGTGTCAAAGTAAAGGTTGTTTGAAATATATGATGGTGCATCATTGAATCCTTCCGATGGTTGCTGATAATTCGGTTTTTGGTTATTGTCATGTTCATTGATTCTCAAGAATGTAGCGAACACATATTTACTTATGAACAATTGAACGGAACTTAGTTCCTGGGGATTTATTCATTGAATTCGAAGAGAAATGGCACAAGCTATCATGAATAAATAGTACTCAATCAAAGAAAAAAAGGCAATTAGTCCACGGTGCGACCCGCCGTGAGTAGGTTCTAGCAGCATATACCACTACGTATATTGCTGACTAGTTGCACCCAGACTTGTATTGTTAGTTGTTGGGCCATTGCCATAAAAAGAACAGTGCATAAGGAAATATTCTATTTCATTTTCTTATATGCTCTTCAATTCCTTATTTCTGAGCGCTTGTTATAACTCTTTCTTTTTCAAATTATCACATGAAATAGAAACCTACTGAGCCTTGCCCAAGCTCTGAAATCTGTCTGCAGCTCAGCCATCATTGCGGCGCATGCGGCATATGTTTTTGTAAGCACTAGTTCATTTATGTGGAATTTATCCATACTTGCCGTGTACGCCAAGCACCAGGCATCGATGAGGCATAATAAAATCAGAGGTAGCTTAGTTAGTTAAACAGACCTGTCAAAAAGTGTATTGTACGTACAGCTTCACGAATGAGAAGGCCTCGCTAGACTTATGGGGAACACTAACATCACCCGATCCGCGGGCAAGGTCATGATCGGCGATCTGCCAGAATGCCAACGACATTTGCCAACTCCTATTTGACGCAATTTACGGCTTCACGAGGCTGGAATACTTCAACGTCGTGTGGACAAGGGCGGGATAAATATCCACCGATCGACCTCCTCTAATACTTAAGCACGGCCTGCTTCGTCAATGGTCTGATGCGTTCCCCTAACCGCAAAAACCACAATGGGATCTCGGAAAGAATACGATATAACAACCACCAACTGGTGGCGCAATAAGGCTACGGTGACAGATGATACTTCCACAACACCAACCTACGAACTTGATCTTGCTTTCGTGAAAGGCGATGTCCAGAACAAGCCTGGAGTGCACAGTGTCATTCTCCGCAAACCAGCTTCTTCAGATGCAGGCTCAGAATCCCAAATACTAGGAGTGTCCGATCTTCATTATTCAACGATATCACAGCCGATCCACATTTGTCTCGGGGATCCAGACGCTGCACCTAACGACGCGATATGGGAATGTTTGCAAGTACGAGAGAAGTGGAAAACCAACGGCTTTGAATTGAGTGTTAATTTAGGAGGTGATATGGGAAGGAAAATCTTCGATTGGAAGAGGACGCATGATGTTGATGGTGCAGGCGTGATACGAAAAAAAGTAGATTTCTTCAACCTGAAAATGATCGAGAGGGAGACTGGAAATGTGGTGGCCAAGTTTATACACAACTCCTGGCCCGGGAAGAAGAGAGGTGTTTTGCTGTTGGAAGAATTCGATGGTGGAGAGAATTGGGAAAGCATTGTGCTTTTAAGTAGTATGGGGGTAGTAGAGTATTTGAGGAAAGTAAGCGGAATGTCTTGGTAAGAGGTTTGGAGAGGGAATTTTTTCACATTTCGAGTCATGGCAAATTGAAATGGCATAATTACTTAGTAGTACAGAGCAATTAAAATATATTGGATACAGACTTGAGCACGGACTGTAGAGTCTTATAGTATAAAGGTATGTTGCAGATGATCGCCCAAGAACTTAACGCTTCATCTATTCTAATTTTTTATCGCCACTCAACACAAATCCCAACCATGAAAACAGTTTCTGGAATCGGAGTAGAACTTTATACCATCTCCAACAACATGAACTTGCTTATCGCGGCCATACTTCTTTTCGGACCTTGTAACTGAAAAGGAACAATCAACTGGAGTGTATTCCAATAAAATGTCATTGAGAATGACTGTTGCAAACTTGAGCTTTATCTCTTCTAGACCTGATTGAGGGTCATTGGAGAAGATTTGCTCTAAAAGTCCAATGACTGCTCTCTTCGCTTGAGCTTCATGCAGGGGAGTTACGCGATCATGGTAGGAGAGATCGCCGCTACGAATCGCGTCGGAAAATAGAGATGCCTCTTCGTGAAGCTCAATGGTCAGTCGCAATCTCCGAAGATGTGTAAATTTGGTAAGGAGTGCTGCTCGGGTATCCCCGAGTCTCACATTCTTGGTCCCGTTAGTAGTACGAGAGAAAATATCAGGATTAATGAACTGTAATTTTTTCTTAGTGAAAGAGACATACTTGGAGAAGCCTGTGATCTTACCCATTCTGCATCTTCCACGCTAATGTCGATCTTGAGGTCAGAAATATTATGGCAGTAAAGAAGCTCTTCCACTTGTTCTGAAGTTAATAGAGGAACTCGTTTTCTGTCAACGCTTCCGCCCCCAGCTGACCCGATAGTAAAACTTGGCGGACTATACACCGCAACCTTGCAGAGAGATTTTTTATGTTTATCAATCGCCGCCCAACAGCTGTTAATACTTCCTGTTTTGTTTATAATACTTAATTCTTCAAGAGAATCCAAAGATGAAATGAAGGAGAGAGCCGCCGGTATGCTGTCAATTCGCTTAATATCGAAAACAATATGAAGGACTCTCAAGTTCGGAACACGCCCTTCCAGTTGCTTAAATGGAAGCTGAATCGAGAGGCCACTGAGCTTAAGGTACTTGAGATGGGTCCATTTCGGAACCTGGCTTAGCAACATGTATGTAAGATCGTGAGTACTCTGCCGTTCTATAGCCTCGTATCCTGGGACGACATAATTCCACGAAGGCCAAACAATTTCCTGGAGCTGAGGAAGTTGAAACCCTTCTGGGAATAGGATATCAGATTCTGATGGAATCATGTCTCGTATAATCTCTAGTTCGGAATTAAATATAATTTCACGTGATTCGATACCAGAAACCGATAGGTTTAGGGACTCCAGTCTTGGACTTTGAGATATCATGCGTGCAATAATGCATATGTTAGAACGCAGTGATTCTACAGGCTCACCAAGTCTGCGGCTAACTTCCCAGAGGATATCGAGTTCCAGTGACGAGAGAAGCGGCGACGACAGAAGGCGCACATCAGGATAAATTCTTCCCTCAGAACTGAAAGGAACATATACGTGAAGTTTTAATTCAGGCCATTTTTGCTCGAGCTTTGATATCAGGCACTCTGGAATGTTTGCCTGCGAGTGCCAACTTTACAGCGTTAGTAGGCTATTGGATGCATTCTCCAGCATCACGATTCAGGGATTGGAAGCCACCTATTTGCTAAACATGGTTACTACCATATTCAACTTCGATAAAGGCCAGTCACTTGACGAAATCGAATTAGATCCCGGGTCGTACAGACTCACAAGTCGCCACATGTAGAACAATAATAAATGAAGGCCACACACCGGACTGATTTCAATGTCTGAACGTTACCTAGTATTCTCATTACAGAGCTAACGCTTATACTGCCGGAGCCGAGGGTATATGGCATAATAATCTCTCTCACATGTCGTGATATCTCGTGGTCCTTGTTCATCAAATCTTCTGTAACGTTTTTCCCGCGCTGAGCCCACCATTCTTGGGAGGGCAACTTGATGGAGCGGCACAACACCGGATAGGCGAGTTTGCGACAAGCTTTGGATACCCTGACCAGAGAAGGGAGCGATGTTGGGGAGATGGCGTCCAGCTGCTGTAGAATGAGATGAAGAATGTCGTCATTGAGGTCCAAGAGGTTGCGACAAGGACTCATGCTGAAGCGAGAGAGAATGACTCCTAAAAAGTTCAACGGCCACAACAGGTTGTGGTATGCGACAATGATATTCGGTAGATCGGGCAGAGTTTGTCGTGATATATGGCTTCAAGGGATTTCCAGTATAGATGAGTCAGGCTGTGATAAGCGGATCTTCGGCAGAAAGGAACAGGGTTAAGCATATTGGTGCTACTCTACAAAGTACAAACAGCAAAAAACATATGCTTATATGCTCTACTGGAACTCCCTACATGCATCACATAGCGCAATAAGAGGCTAACGAAACAGTGACGATATAATGTTTCCTGTGTGCTAGTGCTCACACAGCCAATTACAGTTCTACCAAGATGACTTTCATATTGATAGAGGAAGCGGTGTAGTGCCTTTTGGAATAGCCACCAGGGAACAAGAACAAATAATTCTCGCGAAGCCTTTACACCAAATAGGTTGCCTTTCTGCATATAGTAATGAGGCCTATATAACAATGTTAATTTGCCAAATCTTGAGATAATAGATCTCTTTTATAGATACAAGAGGAAGCCGAGATTTTGATTGCTTGAATTATTGGGTAGATACACATAGAACAGAGCAAAAGTCACAACACTTGTACTCTGCCTGCTACTTTTTCATTTTCTTTCGAAAAGACGTAATATTCCTTCAGTGGTTTTCTAGTCTCCTGATCGGAATGTGCCAAAGCGGGGAAACTAGCCACAACTCGTATCAGGCTGAGGCGTTGATATTTGTGGCTGTGCAGGTCCCCGACGCCTGCCGAGGACACCGGTTCCTGTAGCCACAGAACAACAAACCACGCTGGTAACGATAATATGCACCCTCTTGAACCCACTTAATGAACGCATAGAAATGACCCATCAGATGCGTTGTCACTCACAATGCCAGCAACAGGAATCATAGGATTGCTTTTTAGATTTTAGGGGTTTTTGAGATGCTTCCACAAGCGAGAGAAGGTGTTTCATAACTTAAGATCTGAACTTTACTCCGGACGATACGACTCTTCCAAGTCCAGTATTGATTGGACAAATCACATCAGTCCCCCTCTCATTTTCTGGCAAACAGGGCGATGGCATGTTGCCCCAGATTTTCTCATCCATCGACCCCATGACCTCTATTTTGGGAACCCGTATTCTGGCTTCGCTTGTCCCCGGCAAGTGGATAAACAACTGGCCATTGCTCCTAAGGATTGCCCCGTTTGGAAGCCTTGCCACAAACCCAGGTTTTTAAATTCCGGCTTGGCCTACGATATAATAGCCTACAAAACCACAAATCTCCTTGGCATACCCAGAAACCCTAGTTGAAATGGTTACAACCTTAATTTCGTTGCATGAAACTGGATAAGCGGCTTTAAAGGGTCCCAAGCATGAAAGTTCTGTTCTTAGCTTGGTTGCTTAGGACTCTACTATTTCATACGAACGCTGAGCCACTCAGGATCCGATATATCCAGTGACCTCATACCAGAGGGCTGAAATCCGGAGACTTTTTCAAAGAACCTCGTACGGATCATGTAATGAGAACTTTAAACCCCGCTCGGCAGTGCTCATACGAAGAGCCTCACCTGAATTCATTGTGGGGCAAGCGACGATCTCAACTTTGGGATGAACATGGAGTTCGTATAGGGATGTATAAAGGAAGCCTTCCACCCAAAGTATTCAACTCCTCATCCAACCAACAGTTTCTCAATCACACATTCACATCCGACTTAATATACATATTTCAATCTACAACTCCTCAAACCAGTTCAACCAACAACCTTCATCATGCAATTCACTACCGCAACCATCCTCACCACCCTCACTGCTCTTGCAGCTGCAGCCCCAGCTCCTCAACTTCCAGTAGCTGAGGACCCTGCCTACTTTGGTCTCATCGCCATCCGTTCAGGAAGCGGCGTCCAAAATGCTGGCTTCAGTGCTGCAAACAGCTCCATCTTCGCAGGTCTTCCCACCCAAGGAGCCTCGTGCGACGTAGAGGGTCAGAACTTCGCCACCTTCTACCTTCAAGAGACCGCCCTATACTTGTATGCCGCAAGCGCCACCCCACAACAGCTCTATGTTGACCGCTCTGGAATGGGTATGTTTCTCCCTTCCTGACTTGAAATTATGATAGAAAGAGCCTGAACTAATATAACTCTAGGTCAAGGCAAGCTCGGTTACACCACTGGTGCCCAGCCAACTCCTCGCAATGCCGAGCGTGATGGATTCGCTCTTGTTGATGGCAGCCTTCAGTTCGATGGTGCTGGTTTGATTGCATGCCCAAACAGCATTGACGGTGCCTGGTCGATTTGGGTTTCCGCCGGTGTTGACAACCCAGCTGGTAACTCCGAGTGTGTTGGCATTGGTGCCAGAGCGGTCGAGTCTGAGAGCCCCGTCGGATGTGTCTACACTTCATAAACGGATCTATCCAGGTGGAAGGATTGACGGAGGAACCCATTTTTCATTGTACATATAAAACCTTATTTGTAATCTTAGCGCCCAAAACACACATTCATTAGAATCAAACCAATTTATTACATTCGGACATGATCAGGTTTGGTAGCTTTTTGAAATCTCACATCTTGTCAAAAAAGTAGAATTAACTCTTGAACATTTATGTAGCTTGAAAGTGACGGGTTTTGAAGACTTTTCGCCACCGGAAGTAACAGGCTGGAATAGATTAAACGCGTATTCACACGAGCTATGATATTATAAACAGTACATGATTTCTTTTTTGACAACTAGGTCATTCTAAATTTCGTTTCTGGCCAGCGACCTACAGCACAATTTCAAGTATGATCTTTGCCCGTGCCAATTCCGCCTTTTCATTCTGCCAGGACAGCTCTTCATATTCCAAAGTTTTCCAATACGAACGTCCCGAAATAAGAATACGGATGAGTCCTTTTCCTACGTCATTTGGGGTACTGGATTCGCGAAGGGTTGGTTAGTGCACGGAAGTATCTGGTAGCCCCCCTTAGCTCGCTTAGCCCCTTTACAAAAGTGACGGCGTCCTTCTAAGAACACTTTTTCCCTTCGTCGCCATTTCTTCCTCACATGCCTCGGCATACCAAAAATAGAAAGTATTTAACCGGTATGATCCTTTCTAGAGCCGTTAATAAAAAAACCTCCTAATAGAAAACGACCGACGAGAAGAAGTTATAGACTAATGATTTTAAACTGAAGCATTTCACTTTTGAAATCTCTTTAAAGGTTTCTTTTTTGCTTGTGCAATCACATGAGAGAAGCTTATCTACTCCTGTAAAGGTCAAGTTGATCAATATATAACTCCAGGAAAATCTTTGGGTTTGTGGCCCACACTGTGTAAAGTCGAGGGTCTGCTCAAAGAAGGCATGCTGACTCAAATATCTATACTACCAGAGCTCAAGATCCCCGGATATGGATGCTTAGGTCAATTATCCTCCCCTGCCATTCCATGGTTGAAATCAGAGTTGATGATCACCTAGATCATTTTCTTGAGGATGATACGATCCTGCATTCTTGGGAGGCCCTTTCACAACTCATGCAACACCCTGAATGCCAGGACATTTTAATCGACGTCGGTATGCCAGTGAAGCATAAGGTTATTGCACCGTTCCGCACGCCTCACGATTACGACCTTTCTGACCCCCGGATCCATCTAGTTTGTAAGATACAATTGTAGGATCATTATCTACAACAAGCAAATCATATGTCTTCCATTTCCCCTTGTTGCTCCGATACCAGGGGTCTTGTCTTGATACTAATCATTACAGCTACTCATTTGACCCAAGCTTTCACTTGCAAATAACAGTAATTACTACGAAGGACGGTACTTCGGTCGGTGGAGAGGCTCACGAATAACAGAGACGCATCACTTGTCTCGTCTCTAAGATCAATAGGCAGAAGACTGTGACAATCGGCGACGCTCTGATTTCTACTCTGGACACTGCCATCGGTAGCGAAGCATGCGAAGAACTATTCACTCAAAACTCTCCTCATATCGGAATGGGGTTAGATGGAGTCGAGATATTCACAAATTCTTCTGGTTCGCATCATGAATTAGTAAGATTTTCCCCGCCATAAAAATAAAAGAGTCTAAGATCTGCTTCTCCTCAGTCTATAGTCGTATGTGACAGTAGTTCGACTAATTGTATAGATAATCTAGCGGTTTTAAGATTCCGTTGATGGACCTAATACAGTTTCCGAAGGGGATGACACCTAGTCTTACATAAAATAGCCAGAGCTTTATAGGATGAACATCTACACTGAATACCTTGTGCAATTTTAAATCAGCAGCTTTTAAATTCATTTACCATGTAGTACAATTATCATAACTTCCGAATCAGGTATAGCCATCTCAGTAATAATAACAACAGTAATTAAATTAGCAATTGAATTAATAATAATAGCGACATGGAATGTTGGCAACAGCAGTGGAAACACACCAGGAAAGCAGCGGATGCATATGCCATGAAATCAAATTTCGACGGTTCGGAGTTTCTTTGAAGCAATCTATCTGACTCTGGCTGGCTGATTCAGATGCTTCTGTCTGCTACCGAATGAAATAATAGTGCAATCGGAGCAAAGTAAAAGCGAACAACATAGCTTTTAAGCACATGTCCAGATTGTAATGTCTTTGATTAAATATACATACCCGGCAAATCTTTTTATCGTTAGAATTATAAAATGTTCTTGAGAAAGCCGATGTGTCATTTATTGAAATACCCAAACCACAACTACCTCTTCGCGTTTGTAACATCCTAATTTACCAGCAAAACCACAAAAGTAATCCTTTCAGGTTTCGTTAACGAGATTATCATGCGATACCCACCCCTCGCTTAATAGGAAGAAGGGTTCATGCATTGAAATAGATGAAGGTCTGTTTGCCTGCTTTTCAATACGATGGATTCCGTAAAGAGAACATTCGACACTAGACCATTTAAGTGAGACTGCATGCATGACTATGTTTCTAACATGCGAGAAAGAGGAGGAAAGAAAATTTCCGTGAAAGTCCATTCCTTCTTTGAAAAATATTTTCTACCTCATCCTTCATTTGTGAAACCAGCTAGTTGGCAACAAAGAACTTCTACCTAGCTCCTGCTACGAAGTTTTCAAAGAATAGAAACAGAGAGAAACAGCGTAAGCGCCTGGTTTCCTTCTTAAATACTGTTATTCCAGTCGCCATTCATGCTAATGTCCAAGCAACACCAGCAACTTCACAGAAGCCCCAACAACCTCCCAACATGGGCAAGCCAAAGAGAGATATTGCAAAAGAATTCGGCATCTACTTTGGAGATGAGAACAAACTCGCGAATTGGCAGAGATTCTGTAGAGATCTTGGTCTGGAAGGCAACCTTTCTAGCTTAAAGCAATGTAGAAAGGTATGTGCAAGCAAGCAACTCAGTCACCGTGCTGATATTCAGAGGGAAAATGCTAATTATTTTAACTGAACCAGGCTCTCATACCAGTTTGGGTCAATATCTATGACTTTCTTGATGCTTTGAAAGCAGGGGTTCCCGTTCGCCGGTTCGAAAGCGAGCGTGCTTTAGCCAAATACACCATGAACACTCGACGGATATATCCCAAGAATAAAGCTAAAGCTGAGGGACCTGTGAGGGCTCTTCTGGCGCATATCTTTGGCAATTGTTAAGGCATATTTGGCAACTTCACGAGAGATACTTTGGAAAGGAAATGGTCGATGTGGCAGAGTTCATTGTTGGCAGTGATGGCAGTGATGGCAGTGGAAGATCAAGGATTTGGAAGGTGGACTTTTGGAACATCACAGGTTATTCAGAGGCATCGGGGACCTGATAAAGAGATGCGATGATGTCAAGTCGGACTGCTGGTCACTGATAATAAACCTCTCAGGTGGAATTCATCTCATGTGTACTGTCTTCAACCTTCTCCCATCAAGTCCACTTCTAGAATATGGTTTTCTTCAAAAAATCAATCAAACTCAGACTTGTCTTGCTTCGCTGTATCATAAGTTCTGAACTTCATGCCGAGAGGCACTTCTTTCCACTGCAAGTCCTCATCGAGTAGAGAGAGACACTCGCCCCATTGTTCTCTTATCATCGCAGCATGCTTTTCACTTTTCGGAGTGATATTAGCTGGGAAAGGTCGAGGCTGTACTAGCAAACCTCCTATCAAGTCTGCAGGGTCAGGTAGGATCTGTTTCCCATCTGAATCTGTTGCCGGCTCCACATTAAATGCCCAAAGGATTCGAGACATGGCGAGGAACAACGAACGCTCAGCGATGTGCATACCCTGACAGACTCTCCGGCCAGCGCCAAAAGTGAAATGATCGCGTTTTGACACGTCTGGGTTCGATGTGGCTTCCCCGGCAGTTTGGAAATCATTTGCATACCGAGAAGGGTCAAAGGTTCGCGGATTGGCATGCCTTTGGGGATCCATATGAATAGCCCAGTTATTGGGTATAACACCGGCGCCTTTGGGTATGAGATATCCATCATACCAATCGTCTTTTGTAACTGCGTGAGGAATACCCATTATGGTTGTGGGCATCCACCGCAAAGATTCTTTAACGCAACCTCTGATGTACTGCAACTCAAACTCATCTTCCATAGTTGGTAATCGGTCAGGACCAACCACACGGTCAAGCTCTTCTTGGGCTATTTTTTGGACTTCAGGAAAGAGGACCAGTGCTTGCATGAAGCCAATGAGCTCTGACGTGGTAGTGTCTGATCCAGCTTCAAAAATACTGCCACTCATGTATCCAGCAAGATCGTCCGAAAACTGCTCGACCTCTTGAGTTTTCATCAGATCAACGCAAAAGCATGGCTGATATATGTCAGCACACCATATCTGATTATTTAGTCTCTGGGGTTGGAGAATAGGCTTACTTTTGCTGTACCAGCCTTGATTTCTTTCTTCACCTTCAACCAATTACCAACGAAGAGCTCCCTTTCGACTTCGTGTAATCTCTTGCAATGTGCACGCATCGGTATCATAAAGTCCGGGAGGTATTTCAAGCCTGGAAACAAATCGAGAAGAGTAGAAACACCACTCACAGCAACATTAGAGAAGTTCTCGACGACCTTGAAAACCTTATTGGCTTTTGGATCGTCGATGCTGCTAGTGCGAAAGCCGTATACCATTTGAGTAGTGAGCGCATATGAGTATCGCCTGATGTGGTTCAAGAACTGGTCTGGCGCGTCAAGAAACCCCAGCAGTAACTGCTTATTCTCAAGATCTTGATATGGGACATATGACTTTGCTGCGACGATATTGAGGATGTTGTGAACAAATTTGCGTATCATGCGCCACTTTGGCCCATACGGCTTCAGCAAGATTAGCTATACTCACATAGAAAACAACCATTAAGCCTACCATGAGAAGTACACGGTTTCCCCCACTAAGCAGATCCATGAGCATATACATAGGCAATCTACTAGAGTAAATTCCACTGCGCTTATCTAGAAGTTCCTTGACAGCGGTATCGGTTGAAAGAACAATAATTGTTCTAGTCCCAAGTATGAGAGAATAAATCGGTCTACACACAATTACTAAGTGCCATTTATCAACTGCACCAAGACTGATGATACCCATATTCTTGCGCCCATTTTTGGAACTGGAGATGCGAATTTTTCTGAGGCATCTTGAACAAACATAAGTAAATATCTGCAAATTTAGATGGTTGGAATCACCAAATGAATATTACCCAGGATCGGGATTGTAGGAGGGCCAGGTGGGTAACCTTTCGGTCGGCGACCGATTGTTAGGACTTTTGCGAAGAGGAAAACGATGAGGAACATCGCAAGTACAACATAATTAGAGGTAGAAATTGCCATATTGTCGAACTCAAAATGTGAAAATTAATGGGGGGCGACGTGCTCGAAAAGCAAGTCGTTAGCAGTTGGCGATATATAAACACGCGAAGAAGCATTGTGCTACTAGCAAGCGATCCAGCCGGACATCTATCCACCACTCAAAAAAGGTGTGTCGGTACCCGTTGGGAAATAAACCTTCGACTAAGGTCTCACGGCATTTGCAGAAGCACAGGAAATACCATGGCTGTATAAATCAAGGCTTCTGATAAGTTACAGGTTGGCCGAGGCGAGCCGGCAGGGAACAACGGTGTTGCATGGGCAATCAAAATGGGTAAGCACTAGTATCTTAATTCGAGCAAACCAGTTGAATCTGCGCATAGGCAGGCGGCATGAGCGGGTCAAAGACCTGGCTGCGGACTTCTTGCAGATCTGAGCTGTACGTGATTATTGCTGCAGAAATCAATGGCGGGGTAGCATTGACCTCTCGTGCCCTTGTCCCTTGTCGATCGAGGGGAACTTACTTGCCCCAACCTCTTTCCTTTATTAACTATTGCAAGAGCACCTGAAATCCTCTTTGAATATCTAAAAGTTAATCAAGTCAATAGACGGTACTCTATGCCGAAGTATTAGGCGTTCAAATAACATCATAGCATCTCCCCTGATCAGCCACAGGGTTCATGATTCTCAGGCAGTTGACTACCGGCAATGAGAACCAGTGGTGATTAATATATGGTATATAGGTAAAGAGCGATAAAACAAGGATAACATGATGGTATTATGGTACTAATGATACAACATATGATTAGATCATGCTCTGAAGTCATGAAGCAGAATTCCCATCTATGCGCGCAGTGGGTTCTCAATCAACAAGGCAAACCTATGCCACGCATATTAGCCTTAGCAGAAGCAAAATCTAATGGTCTTGGTGCAATCTGGGTGCCCCTCTCGTCTTCATACTCCACATAAACATCTACCTGTTTCGTGATTGTCAGCCCAAAATTGATCCCCGGATGCGTGTGAGCTTCTTCGTATCCTGGTGGTAATATATGTTCGACTGAAGATGCCCGACGAACACGAGAGGATATCTTATGACCCTTCGAGCCTGAGCCTCCTGAACAGTAATTGGTCATGTGGTAGACGGTCCGAGATTGCTTGGTGTGAACGGCTTTCATAAAAATGGGTCGCAGGAGAGGGATTGAGGCTGAAATTATGACGAGTGCATTCTCGACGCTAAGAATCATATTAAAAATGCCTCTAAAGGATATTATGGATAGTCTTACTTGGTCCAGATGAAAAATGAGACCGTGTTGAATGTGTAATCAGACCGCTTGCTTAGCGAGCTTATAAGGGTTACTTTTACGACAGAGGCAACAAAAGCGCTTGATAGGTAGTTTTGTTAGTCGATATTTTACATCTTGTATTTAGGAGGTTAGTGGTCTTACAAAATGGACATTCCCAACAATGCTGCAAGGCCAAACTTGATTTTCCGGGTCATGTTCAAGTTCCAAAACATAAAAAGGGGGAAGATAGTTAAGGCCAGGTCGGTTGCTGAATTACATGCTATAGAAGCATATTTATAAGTAGATTGAAAAGAAAGCTCAAAGAACTCGGTTCTTACATCCTTGGAAGTATCCAGTATACTAAAGAGATGTCAGAAATGGAAAATCTTCCGTGGATAATCTAACTTGCCTCTTGAACCACCGGGCTCCAGCATTTACTTGGGTAGTCGATAGGGTTCCAAAGAGTTCGTGTATCTTTACACTGTGTGAATATTGTAATGGCGGTGACCAGGTTGATGATTATAGTCTCTGCTGCCAAAAAGATGATAGTCCAACAGCGAACCTTAGTGGTCGCGAAAAGCCTCCAGAGGAGCAGCATAAATGATAGCCTTCCCAAGCTTGAACTGGCAATACCTTGAGATAGTTTGGTCAGTTCTGTGTACCAATGCAGAACATAGTCCAAGACCTACCCAGAGGCTCGTTGATATAGATGTAGAATTGAGCATGGGCCCTCTCTTCTTCGTTCAAGTAGAAAAAGTGTCTGCCGAACCCCCATTTATATGATTCTGTTAAACTGGCAGAGGCAGCAATTCCGAACAACTAAGAGTATTAGTACACCACACAGGCTAAATACTTGGGCCAACGCACCAAAGCACCAACCATAACGAAGTCCCCAACTCCTAGAGTTCTAGTTATTCTAACCTGGGCGTAGAGTCGACCTGCCAGGATGATAATTGCTGCTCCATACAAAGTCCATGAAACCTTCAGAAAGTGATGACCTTCTTTGGTTAGTTGCATTTTGTAGCATCCCCTTACGGAATATATGCTTACCAATGTTGATGTCTGGGCCACCTGGATGCGGGATGTCTACTCCTGTCATCTTAACCTGTCCTTGCGGCAGACAGTCTACCAAGTCGAATAGGGCTTTGAAATATCAAGCTGGCGCATTCTCGACGTGGTCCCATCTGGTTCTCGGTCGATATGAAGTAGCTTCACGAATGGTTTTTGGTTCCCATTAGAGCGTTTAGTAGGTGTCGTCCCTGTCGGTGTAGGCCATGAAAGAAAGGGGAGTATTGTGGTTAATATCTCATAAGAATAGGGCGTCCTTCTGGAACACATCTAGCTCATTTGCAAGGCCAGAAAACTCAGATGCAAACGTTCTATCCACGACGGGTGGATAAACAGCGCAGGAATTTGTCAGTGCTTAAGTTCTAGGGTTGGTGTTACTTTCGGGATCGAGGATATGCGGACTATGTAACAATTTTTGGATGAGGGGAAGCTGCGTTTGGGAAGGCCTGAAAGCTTAAAATGGCCCATTGGATATGATTACATCTGAGCATTTACTTCGTCCGCCCACTTATACCTTGTTGAGTTAGAGACCTCGAAGTTTGTCTACATTTCTCAGAAGTCACTGAGCAAAAAGAATCGCAACACACATATCCTTTGAGTTGTTTAAATAAGCTGGACATTCTATTTGGCTAGCAGGCAATATACTTGTTGGCAGCATGACTGTCAACATGCTCGGCATTGCTTCTCCGTTCAAGCTTCTGAATTTGTAAAGTTAAGACTTCTGTTCCACAGGCATAGAGGTAACACTGCATCCCTTCGGATAGAAGGCAGTCAGCTAGCCTTGTACAGTAATGAAAACTATGTATCTGACAAACCAAAGAATAGCAACCAACTTTTTAAGTTTCTCCATTAGTAATTATATATTTTGAGTTTTAAAATTTTACCGGGGGCATAATGTGTGCGTATTTGACTGGTCGCTGGTGGCAACTGAACGGTATACGATTCAAGTAGGGCATATTGAAACGCCTGCAAAAGTAAGACATCGAATCGCATTAAGGCCAGGTGGATACGAAAACACTTTCACAAAACCGTCCAAAGCAAATCGATGCTAACATGGTATCAAGGAATGGCAATCACAAAGGCTTTATGGAGTCTGGCTAGCTCCGTCCGAAGAATCATCCACTTCTGTTTCTCTCTGATAGAGAGGGTATCTGCGTACTTCGATGCATTTTTGCTATTAGTGCTTGCATGGTTATACGCATGTTTGAGGTGTCTACTTTACTTTCGGATTAAAAAATTCCAGGATGTCCGGATTGATTTCGTCAATGTTGAAAAAGTCCGATTGATGACAAGAGATCTCCCTCCATCTTTCATTATTCTAAGCAACATCTACTCGCTTACCACGATCGATGGCTGGCATATATGCTCATCGTGGCCAGAGATAACGCAACGGAGAACATGCACCAAGAACCATATCTGACTCAGTCAAGGTGACTTTCTTAGTATTCAATTTAAACTCGAGGCAGACATAACGTTCCACTAGGACTTAATACAAGGACACGAGTCAGCACGGACCCCGTGTTCCCCGGTGTGTATGTAGGTGAAGCGTCAAAGCGAAAGCATGAAACCACAAAACGACGACCCCACGGAGAAGATAAGGACAGCCTTTGGGGTTGACGGGCAAACTTTCAATCGCCTGATATTTTGTACAGTACAGTACGGCCGAATGGCTCTCTGAAACAAATATGCTTGTCATGTTCCAGCACCGCTTGCGCAAGACTCGATACCGGTACTTGAGCATCGGATTTCGTTGCATGTCGCCAAGGAACCGCATGTGATCTTTTGACCGAAGATCAGAATTATCTTATCTGCTCACCTCCCACCGGCTGTCAAAGAAAGAGCCATTCCTCAGGTTTGAGAAGGGGGTTCCCAGATCATAGCCCAGAGCTTGACGCCCTCTCCTCCTTTCATTGCTAGCCCATCAGACGAAGCACTGCCCTTCCCCAAAACCATTTCCTCCACCATCTGGAAGCCGCACCTTAGATACAGGTCTCGCGAGTATGAGGTCGTTGCCTCAAGCCATAACGGCATCTTTTCGGCCACAGCCTTGTCCTGGTATTGCTTTATGATTTCCGAAGCAAGTCCTTATTTAGTCAATGAGTAAAGTAGACTTGGTTCAACCAATGAGAAGACCTACCTTTCTGCCTCGAATCTTCCCGAGTTCCGATGAAGAAGATGTAGTAGAATGCTGCTTTCTTTCCTAATCTCTTTTCTTTGATCCTCTCTGCTAACGTGCCATATTCGAAAAGAGTTTTCTGTCATTAGATGATCAGTGTTTCCATCCCAGATCAAGGAGAGTCATCAGAGTAGGCGTTGCACGAACCTTGGCCCCGTTGAATCCCATATTCCATAAAAATGGAATCAAGCCAGCTGCTAGCCAGGTTCGTGGGTTATCAACTTTCTCGCCAGGGGGGATAAGAACAGCACAGGCTTTCCAGTCATCGATTTCGCTGATGCTCGCTTTGTTCAGCACCGCTGCTGTGAGAATGCTGTTGAAATACCGAGGGAAGAATGCGTATCTGGCTGTCTCGCTCAGGTTGTTCACCATATAAGTCAGGACGGGGTCATTCCGGAATACACTGCTGAGAAGCTCAACTGCCTGGGGGAGGTACTCTAGCACTGGTTATCATTATATCCACATGTTGGGGAGATTAAGAGGTCTATCTGACTTACCCCTCCCTGTTCGAGACGTGATTTTTCGCTCCATCATGGATAAACCCAAGAGAAGTATCCCTCATACTTCACCCTTCTGAGTGTTCGTTAACTAGCATTACAGTCAGCCAAGTGTTGTCAGTGGCTGTAAACCAATTGTAGAAAGGGGTGTAGGTCACATGACAGCAAAGCACTTGAGTCGTTTTAGTACTTAGTGCTGACTTTTAAAATCCAGTGGAATTGCTACCGCCATGATTCGTGATTCGTGATTCGTGGGTGGTTTAAGCCGCGGGGGAAATATCTGTGCCAAACTTGCACGTCGTGCATGTCCCTCGTCTTCGTATAGATGGGGGAAATCTCTGTCACATACAAAAGCGGTCAGGTACGACCTCATATCCTCAAGCAGCATAGGAAGGTGACAATGACTCACTCGGCACATCTCGGCCAATTCTCTGTGGCTATTAGTATTGCTATAGCTCTAGTTGTGCTATCTCTCACTTCATCCTGATCTTGTTTTGCTTCCTATTCCAGAGAAGAGCCGAGTCGGGTCGGTGGCGTGCAAGGCTTCATTCAACATGTCTTCTCCAGCTCCAACTCCAGGTCTCGCTCCAGCGCAGGCGGGGATATACCACGGTACTCCAGATGAGATGTCCAAAGTTCCTGAGGACAAAATCGCACAAAGCAGTGCTCAGGTCGATCAGAGTTCAAAAGAAAAGACTGCAGCCATGAATGCCCACCCGAATGCTGGGAATACGTATGAGCTGCGTGACATGAGTCTACCAGGAGTGCTGGTAGACGTTGAAGCTCTACCAGCACGCAGCAAGATCCGCGTCCTGGCCGTCATGGCAGCTCTTTTCTCGACGCTGTTCATCGCATCGCTCAACGCAACCATCGTAGCGACCGCCATTCCCACCATCACGTCCGAGTTAGGTTCTGGGGCCGGGTACGCATGGATGTAAGTAAAGTCAGATCAAGTCAAGTCACATTCCCGAGCTTTACTATGCTCTTGCAAGATTTTCTGCGGGTAAAAGGTTCAGATGTATTTGATGCTGAGTTTGGGGAACATAGAGGAGGTGCATATACGTTAGCCAGCACGGCAGCAGCTCCGATCTGGGTCAAGTTTTCGGATATCTGGGGTCGCAAAGCTATCCTGCTGAGTGCAGTAGCACTGTATTTTCTGGCGTCTATCATATGTGCCGTGTCGACGAGTATGAAGATGCTCATTGTCGGTAGGACTCTGCAGGGCACTGCAGGTGGAGGACTGATGCAGATGGTATGCATCACTATTTCGGATTTGTTCAGCATGAGGTATACTCTCCCTCTCTCTACTCGCACTGAACACTTTTCCCAAAATACAAGAAAGATTTCTGATGTATGCTTGCTTTAGAGAGAGATCGCTGTACCTTGGTCTTCTAGAGGTTATATGGGCTATTTCTGGCGGAGTAGGTCCGATTCTTGGAGGAGTATTTACACAATATACCTCTTGGCGCTGTGAGTCCTCAAGCCCAATCCATGCCGCACAACGAAACAAGAGATAAGAAGAAGAAAGAAGAAGAAATAAAAATCAATAACTAACCCATCTTAGGGATCTTCTGGATCAACCTACCCATCTCAGGAACGGCCTTCCTCCTGCTCCTCATCTTCCTAGACGTGCACAATCCACGGACGCCCTTCATGGCCGGCCTCAAGGCCATCGACTGGTTTGGGAGTTTATCCATGCTGGGACTGATGAGCATGCTCCTTTTAGGTCTCGATTTCGGCGGTGCCACCTTCCCCTGGGACTCACCGACCGTCATCTGCCTGATCGTGTTTGGCAGCCTGATGTCGTTGTTCTTCGTCTTCAGCGAGAAGCGACTGGCCAAGTATCCGTTGATGCCTATGCGCATCTTCAAGGAGAAGTCCAACGTCGCGTGTCTGCTTCTGGGCTTCTTTCATGATTTCGTAAGTTTGCAGTTTCTACTCGCTTACCAACAGCATCATAGGTATATATGCTGATGACGAGGGAAAACAGGCCCTCATCTCTTCACAATACTACCTGCCCTTGTTCTTCCAATCCGTACTCAGCCGCTCGCCCCTGTCCTCGGGAATCCTCACCGTGCCACTGACCGTGACGGGCGGCATCTGCGGTATGATCACGGGCGTGCTGATCCACCGAACGGGCCGATATGTAGAGCTCATCTACATCGGCGTCTTGCTCCTCGTCTTGGGCATGGGCTTGTACACGCTGCTCTCTCCCGATACGTCGGTGCCGACCATCATCGGGTTCGAGATCCTCGTTGGTGCCGGTACGGGCTTGCTCTTCGAGCCGCCGCTGATCGCGCTGCAGGCCCATGTCGAGCAGGACGATGTGGCAACGGCCACGGGCACGTCTGGGTTCGTGAGAGACGTAGCTCTGTGCCTGGGTCTGGTCATTGGGGATGTTGTCTTCCAGAACAACATACAAAAACATGTTGGCGAGATGCTGAGGGCTGGCATCTCGAGGGAGCTCGTGCGTTTGTTGACGGGCGAGGAGGCGGCCGCGAATGTCTTGCTGATCAAAGAAATCGAAGATGTGCAGCAGAGGGCTGTTGTTCGGCAGGCCTTCGCCATGAGCTTGAGAGGTATCTGGGTTACTTGTACGGTCATGTCGGCTTGTGGGGTGGTTTGTGCTGTGTTTATCAAGAGGAAAGGGCTAAGCGACGTCCACGTCGAGACGAAGACTGGCTTGGGAGGGGAAGAAAAAGCGATCGCTGAACGGACATAGAGAAGAAGAGGGAAACTAGATGGCTGACTCGTCGAAGAATATGATCAACATTTAATATTATACATGTTACGGGTGTCAAGTGCGATGTGAGTTCGTGCTATTGCCAGCCAGCTTTCATCTTTTCGATTGCTTCCGCCTCTGTCACAACATCGGCATACTTAGCATTCAGGTCGAAGAGATTGCTTGTATGCACTTCCGGTGTCCGATCACCACACGCTTCGCCCACGACCTACAGACTTTAGTTAGTCCTTGAAAAAGCACAAACCCCAACGACGAAAGACGAAAGACAAAAGACGAAGAGGCAGGCACTTACCATCGGTCTAAAGCCGGACTGCATAGCATCAAGAGTTGTGGCCCTCACGCAGCCACTAGTAGAAACGCCACAGAGGACGAGTGTATCAATGCCCAGGACCTGAAGGCGTGTTGCCAGATCCGTGCCAAAGAAGGCACTGGCGTATTTCTTCACCACGACCTCTTCCCCTTCTGCCGGCTCGAGCCCAGGCATGCATTTATCCAGACCGCGCGTGTCGCCTTCCTGCCACACCGAGAGCGACTTGGATTTGTTGTAGAAGAGGCCTGCGTCGGCCATGGTCGGCGACGTATACTTGACTTGGGTCCAGATGATGGGGATCTTGGCTGCACGTGCGGCTGACAAAAGTCGACACATGCTGTCGGGTGAAGATGCTCCCGCTGGGTTTGAAGAGATATTGAGGGGAGAGCCTGGTGTCCAGTACGCGGTGCATACATCGATTATGCACAGTGCTGGCCGCTTGCCCCAGCCCATGGGGTTGTTGAACCCAGATCCAACATAGTTGGCTGCGGAAGGATGTTCAGATAAAGATGTCATTTTGAGGAGACTTCACGTATAGAATTATTGAAAACAGGTATGGTCTTGTGAAGAACAATCTGCAGAGATGGTTGAATATATCGATATGAAGTGGGGGCTTTGAAGTGGGATGTTTTGCCTGCCGGATCGGATCTCCGCTGCCGGTAAACCTGATAAGAGAGTCCCCACGTGATGAGTCCTCTTCAACACACATCTATGGACTTTTGTAGGCTCAGTTTGACCGGAGAGGAGGTTTAATGAGATGGAGAATGATATGGAGACATAGGTATGCTGTATGAATGCAAAAGGCAAACGATGAAACTGATATATGCTTTTACTACCTATTTCCTGTCAACTTCTTCATTCTGCCACTTTGCACCAAGGCTCTGATCAACTCGATCGCCACCTCGGTGCCTCTCTTCACAGAGATTGGATCCGCTTGGACCGGGACATGCAAGAATACTACTCGCTTGTCCTCCTTTTTCTTGGTTAGATATGCTAAACTGGAATAATAAATAAAGTCGCACAAGTAACGTCCAGCGTCCTCAGAAGGCCTAACATCAATAGCCTGTGTTTTCGTTAGCTTTTAGATGAAGAGGCATCTCCCACTCGGAACCCTTCTAGCCATAAAAAAAACAGAGAGTCTGTACCGGAAGGGCAGTCCTCCATCTCCTCCACACATCGTCAATGCTGACATCAGATAGGATTTCTTCCGGCATCCCCGCCCATACCCAATCATCACCTTCGATTTCACGCCTCTCCTCGTCGTTCAAGAACTTCTCGTCTACATCGCGCATGTCGTAACCATCTCGGTGCCCACGCCTCTCCACACAATAGCACGCTCGGCCTGTTGCCATTCCGATATGAACCATGTAGTCGATCTTCTTGCCTCCAGCGCCCTGCTCCCACAGCGAGGGCACGATCTCACGGACAGATTCATAGGCTACTTTGACGGGCTCAGGATGGACCAGAATGCGAACAGGCGGCGATTGTGCTAGTGTAGAGACCTCTGTCGCGTGCGCAGAGGGGGGCAGAAATGGAGGAAGGGATTTGGCGATTTCCCATGCTGGATTGACTGGGTACTGTGCTCGAAACGGCTGGCAACATATCAGCAAAGTGTCAAAGGCATGCAGCAATGTCAATGGCTTGCGGGGGACCAGAGAGCGCGTAGGAACGGCAATGTACGTACCCCAAACCCAGTCACAAACACAGTAATCTCGTCCTCGCCGGTCGGTACCTCTTGGTCAGTAGAACCCATATCGAAGCACGGCGCTGAAAGCGTCGGAATTTACATATACAAAACCAACAATGTATGCAATGCGGTGAAGGAGTGAAGTGAAGTCACACAAGCGTGGGGTTTAAGGTTATTGTCTAGGGCCCGCGCTAGAATGATTTCCCGATCTGGCGATCTTCATGGGATTGCGACATTTACCACCACTTTTGACCTCGTCACGGGATAGAATCTTTGAGACATTTGCTGAATCTCACCTGGCTTGAATTCTCATAGGAAACATCATTTATCTCTAGCTAAAGCTATCTGGATTTCGTGGCTGGATAGTTCCATCATGATCATGATCCTTGACCAACCGACAAGAACAGGCGATCTGCCTGGTAATCATGATCTGAATATCATTTTTAGGGGGGCTCTTTACGAAGTCACCTAAGGGAGGTTTGGAAGTGTTTTCCAAATTCGGTCTGTCGATTGTCTTTGGAAGAAGTGATTTTCTGTCGTATCTAATGTTACACTATTGAAATTAGCCAAGATGTCTAACAAGAGAGTGTGCATTTGCTAGATAGTTCTGGGCTCGAATTCCGAAGGCTGCCGAAAGAAGCAGTCTGCAGAATTGAGGGAAGTTGTGTAACTTCTGTCCCGCCCATTGCGTTTCTGCAGGTCATCAATTATCCGCAGCGGGATGCTAGAATGGCGGCAGAGACATTGATCCTCGCTCGTCCCTCCAATCTCAACAACCCAAGACGCAATGGCTTCCGTGCATAGGTTATCAGTTCATCGGATGATTCGATGGTTAGAAGGCATAGTTGAAAGACTACAACAATACCTCGGTTTGGATTTCCCGAAACATGGAGATACCATACAGCTGGGAATTAAATAGCTCAGCTCAGCAACCTCATGCCCACGGAACCAATCAGCGAGAATCGAGAAACGATGTGCGCTGCGCTCGGTCTCGTATTCTTGTTTCCTCTGGCATTTTTTTTATGACATTGGCTTTGTCCTTTGGATTCCGGGCCCATACGCAGAAGATTGTAAAGTGACAACCTTAAATGGGAGAACTTCGACTGCTTTCTCGGGTTTGTCTGGTCGAGGAAATAAGACATTTAGAGTTCGTTGTTCTCTGAAGCAGCCGCCCTGCCTAAAAGCAATCTCGAGCGAGAGTTTTATTGTCCCATTGGCTTTTGGCTACGGCGCAGAGATACAAACTCTAAGCAGAGAGTTTGGTAGCTCGGATAATAGGTCCGTACTGTACAGTAGGGGGTGGAGGCGCCAGAGCCAGAGAGAGGATGCAAGTTCCCGACGCCTTTCTTCAACACACGGCTGGAATGCGCATAACACGTGACGGAGGCCAGATATCAGCAGCAAAGTCTTGGGAAACAGGGCGTTTTGAAACAACGGGCCCACCGCGAGATAAATTTGGTCATTTCCTGACCGTTTGAGGTCCTGGCCTGGTTATGGGACGGGACGGCTAGCCGCTGATTCGGCCTGGACCCTGATGGCTGGGTTCGATGATCGAAGTCTGCAGGTGGGCACTGGGCACTGGGCACTGGGCACTGGGCACTGGGCACTGGGTTGTGCTTGGGGAGGAGGGGAGGGGAGGGGAAGGAAAGTCGAAGAATGAGGACGGCTGATGGTCAATTCGCGTACCGGTGCTGGGACTGGGAAGCTGCTTACTCTGGCTATAATGGTAGAGATTTATGAAGCCCATTGCATGATAGCTTTCCCTAGAGGTTTGGAGTAAACAGTGGCTTAACTAGAACGCGTTCTAACTCAAGTCCAAAGCCGCCGCCGCATACGGTAGACGCGCTCGCTCGTATTGGAAGGCCGAGTGCCGTGAGTTGGGCGGAGCGTTGCACGAGCCCGGCTGCTATCCATCCATCCATCCATCCATGCTGACAGGAGAAAATGCATGAACATCATCTCAGCACAACAGATGAACTTGAACGTGGGCAGTCTGAGGCTGGATCAAAGCGGTGAGCCACAGGTGACGAGAGAGAGATTTGGTTTTATGCTTGGGGACCCTGGATGGTTGGATGGCGGTGTGTAGACATTAGACAAGTCAACGCTGGAGGAGGGGGAAGTGTGAGACAGCAAGCAGGACGCGTCGCTTGTGTCGGCTGCTTGTCGTGTTTTGTTGACAAAGTTGACAGCAACGATGATCTGTTGTCGCGTAGCGGCAAGAAGAGCTTCGTGTTTGTGCCAACCTCTGACTACTTGAAACGGCCAATTGTCTCTCCAAGGTTTGCTTTACCGCTGGATATCCTCGATGATTATTGTTGGCTTTGTTAGGCTACCACTACCTTGAAAATGCTCAGCTTGTGGCTAGCTCGCTTACCTATTTGGTTGGCTAGAACAGCTCGCTCTGGGCTCAGTCGTGTTTTCTCGCGTCCTCTTCGCGTCACCAGTCACGGCAAGTGGGAAACCAGATCGAGAAGAAGGTTTGCAAGCATCTATTTTCGGGTTTCTCGTTCTTCATCTGCCATCATCGCGGTCATGTTTGTTGGGCAGTTCTGGCAACTGGGCAAGAGGTGCTGGTTTGGCTCGGTTGGTTGGTTCTCTACGTGCTCGTTAAGTCAATGGGAAAGTGACAGCTCTGAAGTCTGCTGCTTGCTTCGTGTGACTTCCAAGTTCCCACTTCTACTTCTTCCCAGGCCGCAGACCGCATGACAGCGGCAGTGAAGCCGCTGCAGTTATCGTGGGTAATCCTCCGCTCTACAGAGTACAGCGAATGGAAGTGGAGTGATGCTCCATTCTCGTGCATCTAAATCTAGCCTCAACTGCTTGAGAGGAGCCGGAAGCGTGCCCGTCAACAAATAGTGAGAGAGCGGACCTTTCAAGCGTCTGGTTTTCTTGATTGACGCCTCGTTTGCTCCACTCTGCATCCACTGCGCGATCGACGACAAAAGCCAAAAGCTGGCACTGCAAGTCCACAAGTCCACAAGTCTACATACAGCCCTCCAACCCTCCAACCTTACAAGATACAAGCTACAACCCTACAGTACTGCTGTACAGCGTTAAGACTCAAGACCCTCTCCTCCCCTCCCCTCCAGCCCTCCCCTGGACCCCCCCCCCGTGCCCCCCAGTCGAGTCGACCTACTCCTAGCACACCCAGTGCACCACCCAGCGCACCCCGTGGCCAGTGCTCGTCAATTCCCCCCCCAAAGCAGCCTCTCAACCTCTCAAGTCACCTTGCATCGCCGACCGACCTGCACATTGCACATTTTCTCCTCTTCTCTGCAGCAGAAAAAGCGAACGAACCTACACCAATCCATGCGCCTCACCCAGCAAGCGCTTCTCCTTCAATCGCTCCCCATTTGCTGCCACCCACGGCCGCCCGAACAAGGTCCAGGGCCATTCTTGCTCTCTCGTTCGCTCTCCCTCATCCTTCCTCCCTCCTGTCTCGACCACCCATCTACCCATCCACCCATCCACCCACCCCCAACCCGACCGACATTCGTTTCTGCTCCTCCTCTACGGTGTACAACCAAGCCCATCTACACCCCACGCTCTTTTAGAAGAACGACCTCAACTTCCATTCCATCCTCGTTGTTCCATTCCTTCGCTCTTGAGCAACGCAGCAGAAAGAGGTTGACCCACCACCGAATCAGACGCTACAGAGAGACGATCCAACACGCGAGCTTGCGACGAACGAACCATCAGTTTTTGGTCAGATCTGCCGTCGCATTCGACTTCGTGACGACCACGACTACCTGCGCGACTTCAATCCACGTCAATATCTCCCTCACGCCAGACCAGTGGTGCGACGACACTTGTTCGATCCGTCGGCGCTGGAAAGCTCTCTATTGTGGTGGCTGTCGCATTCACTTGTTGACATTCAATTCAACTGAACGACGATAGGAGGCGAACTTGCGCTTCCCACTATTTGCTATCGCCATCAACAACAACAACGGTATCAGATTGAGTTTACATTCCCAGAGGAAATCGCTGTGCCCGATCTGTAGGACGCGCGCGCCGTAGATCGCTGTTGTCTCTTTTTACCGGCCTCACCTTCTCCCATTTCGAGCAACCATCCATCCGTTCGACCCTCACCTCGACGACACCCACGTTTTCCTCCTTCGAATTTGCTTCCGCCCGTTGTACGATATCGCTGTATCAAGCTCCTCCTCATCCTAGCTTGAACCCGGCGCCGCCTCAGATCGATTAGAGCCTTGCTTCCCCCTCACAACCGCGCGTAAATACATTCCAGGCGCGTCAACACACAACAGGATGGACCAACATTCAAATGGCTCGGCCACCCTCCCACGGGGCTTCCGGTTCCATCACCAAGAGCCTACAACACCAGAGCCCCGCGCTACTGTTAGTGAGCCCGAACCCCCTTCTCCTCCCCGTCCAGCACGACTCAAGATTAGACGACGAAATGTATTGCCAAACTTCGAGGCACCCACAGAAACATTCCTCGCATCCGTCACTGCAGCCGACGTTCCGATCCCTACTATTGAGGTCCCACGAGTAGAGGATTCTGATATGCCAGATCGGGAAAGCATATCAATCACGACAACTGGCTTACTTGCTCCGTCAAACCTGGATTTCAGACCTAATTCGCCTCCTAAAACCCCAAATCCAATGCTTTCCATGGACGAGAATAGCTATCAACGTCCAGATTGGTCCAGGGGTGCCTCTTCAGACCTGGATTATTTTGATGAAAGACCATCGTCAGCGCTCTCAAGTTTATCTGACTACTCTGACGACGATTCCTTTTACGAAGGCAGCCGCGTGTCTCGTCCCTCTGATGATGGTAGCTGTACAAGCCCGGATTCTGATATTGCCGACCCTTTCCAGTTCCCATCGTTGTCAAAAAGCAAAGGCAAAGAAGCCATTCCATCATATATCCAACCCGAGCCCTTGAACGCAAATATTCGGAGCAAGGCGCGCAAGGATGCACCATGGAGCAAGGCCATGAGTGATCATCTGTGGCGAACATACTTGGTGTATCTGCAAGATCCAACTGTTACTCCATTTCGCATCGGTGCAAGTGCTGTGCCTCCGGAAGGTGTATGCCATCGGGTCTCCAGAGAAGCGAGACGAAGCTGGAGAGGAGGACCGAAAATTTTGGCCTCCGCTACCACTGTTCGTCGGTCAACTAGGCTGAATCTTGCTATGCGAGCTTCTTCAATTGATACTCAAAAGAGTGGAAGCCTTACTCCTACAGCTGAGAGCCTCCCAAGAACATGGGGACAGTGGCCTCATTCCAGTGCAGCTACGCGTAACCATCTTCGAGAACTATGCAAGAGTAATTCTACATCCATCCCACGTCACCGTCATCTTTTATCCAGAAGCCCGACTCCGTTTACAAAGTTCGTGGATAAGTCTTTGCCGAGAACCCCCGAGCCAACTGCTCCCGTTTCTTCATTCAGCACTAAGGACATCGCTCTATCGCTAACCACGAGCACTTCTGAGAGCATGAAGCCAGATGGACCATTAGCTCAACTCGCTGATTTCAATGGACCGTCCGATGTGGAAGCAGCTGCAAATTCCCTCGAAGGCACCAAATTAGATCTAGGAAATGGTCTTGCAGATTCATCACGTTATCGCAAGCTCGGATCCCCCTTTATTGCTCGCACCTATGGCCCTAGCTCCTCAAGATATATCCACCCCTATGAACGTCCCACACAATCACGAGGACATCCTGATATAACTCCTGCTCTTGGATCACCCCTTCGCTTCGAAAAAACTCGATCGCTCAATGGAACACAAAAGCGGAGAGCTATCCATCCACTAGACGAAGAGGAAATTGGTTCCTACGGCGCAATTGTTAGACCAAGCATATTGAACGAACAGCTTTTTGGAGATGCCCTTAAAGATTCACGTCGGGTTCGAAGTCGAGGATTTAGTCTTGGCGACGAAGCCCTTCGAAACCGTGTGCCAGGTCTATTCCAGTACACACCATTGCCAGATGACCCGTTCATATCGAGAAAGGATACCGCATCTCTCACTCCAACAGCCGAGTCTATTCCAACGGAATCCAAAACCCTCTTGCCTCCAGCACCCATCTTGGCCCCACCAGCTGCATCTATCCCGCGCCTAGGCTCGCCCTTCACTGGAGTAGTTTCCAATACATTCCCACGACGACTCTTCCAAGATGGCATTACTGCAAATCAAACTGTTCGCAAATCGGCCTTTGCTACTATGCACCAAACCCGGCGCTCTATTGAGTCATTTGATTTTGGCGAGGGTGGTCCAAGTCTACAATCTCGTCTTACGCGTCTCGACCACAAACTTGCAGAGATAAGAGAAAGAGAAGCAGCAGCCAAGAAACCCGACTTATGAGCAGTACATACTTTTGAGTTCGACTAGACTCGACACTACATTCTGGAGGCGAATCAAGTTTATTACATTGTAACGAAATCTACGACCATGTTGTGTTTCGCCTGGATAGGCAGGCGTTATCTACTGTGCTTTGTATGCACTCTGCGACAAGATATCAAATTTCCTTTGTTGAATTTCACGTTCTCTTTCTTTGACTGGCATTTCTTCTTCTCTACGAGAGAGACGAGCGACGATCTCGTTCTTTTTAATCTGATGATTAGGGGCTTCTACATCATGATTTTTTTTGGTTAGATTTATGACTCATGATAATACTTGGGTCGGACGACGCTTTACGAATGAATGAGTGGCTGGCGTACATATGCACAGGCATGGCATTCATCTTTTGTAGCTATGACTGGATGATTACTTGGTTTCAACGATTAGGTGGACATCAATCAGTCTTGGTTGCAAGTTATTCCAGAGGATGGATTGGGATAACGATCATTGTGTGTAGTTAAGTGTCATAGTATGAATACTACTACAGTATGAACGTATGATCATCTGAAGAATATTCATGGCCACTGAGTGAATGCGTGAGAAACTTCAGCCTTGTGAGATTATCAGATAACCCGCACGCACAAGGCTGAGGTGCACGGACCATACACTAAGAAAAATATCCTAGGAGAAAACAAAAATGCTGCTTGACTTTCACTGAGAAATCATCACTCCCCCAGCTACTCCGACACCCACTGCCGACATCTGAAACCTAGTATTGATATTCAAGAACTGTAGTTGCTTGGACTGGAGAATATATGTTGTAGAAATCCACAAAATCTTTCAAAATGCCTCGACAACGGTCGAAGAAGCTCTCTGCTAGTCGCACAAAATCCGAATCCGAGCCAAAAATCGAGATTGAGAGGGCCGAAAGTCAAAGCGGTAGTGATGATGAGAGCATTGACATACTCGAGAAGGACGAGGAGGAAGACGAGTTCGAGAGGCTCGTACTTGGAGACGAGGCGGGGTTTAAAGCGGAGTTGGGTCGCAACACTGATGTGAACGCCGACGAGGATTCAGACAATGCAGAGGAAGACGAGGGCGATGATGGCGGGGAAGAGCTTGGTCTCGAGGGTGTAGATGACGCAGATGTACGTTGGTCTCCAATGTCCCTAGCTGAGGGTTTTACTAACCATCAATAGCTTTTCTTTCTCGACGACGGGCCATCCGATTCGAATGCCCTCGTACAAAGACCGGAATCTGAGGATGGCAGTGAGGGCGATGCGCCAGCTTGGGAGGATAGCGACGACGACCGACTAGCAATATCGCTTGCAGGCAATTCTAGATTGCGAAAACTGAGAGTCAATGAGTCGGAAGATGTTGTCAGTGGCCGAGAATATGCAAGACGATTACGGCGACAATTCGAAAGGCTCAATCCTGTTCCAGAGTGGGCGAATAATGCATCTTTACATCCTGCAAAGCGTCAAAGGAGGTCTTCAGCTGGATCTGAATCATCCACATCATCAAACGACATGGATGTCGATGAGGCTGACCTCTCGACCTTGCCGCTAGCTAGGTTGCTTCAAGATGCTGGTTCTTTGACCAGAACCCTTTCGAGCAAGAAGGCGAAATTACGTGCAGAAGTTATCGACATTCAAAGAACGAAAGACATACCTTTAACCCAACCTTCAGCCATCACTTCTCTCACATTCCACCCTGAATATCCTGTGTTACTATCTTCAGGTCTTGCAAAAACTCTATACCTTCACCACATAGCGCCTACAGCACATCCGACACCGCATCCTCTGCTGACCTCAATACACGTCAAGCACACACCTCTCAACACCTCCACATTTCTTTCCCCCAAAGGCGACAAAATATTCTTTTCTGGTCGCCGGCGTTACTTCCATACTTGGGATCTTCCTTCGGGTACAATTCAGAAAGTCAATCGGGTATATGGACAAAAGGACGAGCAGAAAACCATGGAGCGGTTCAAGCTCAGTCCTTGTGGGCGCTACATGGGCTTGGTTGGCTCTTCAAAGAAAGGTGGTGGAATTATCAACGTTCTCGATGCGAATACAACTCAATGGATAGCTTCAGCTCGGATCGAGGGTAACAATGGAGTTGCTGACTTTGCCTGGTGGAGAAATGGAGAGGGATTAACAGTTGTAGGAAAAGGAGGCGAGGTTGGAGAATGGAGCATTGAGTCACGATCATTCATTGCTCACTGGAATGATGATGGTTCAGTCGGTGCCACAGTCTTGTCTCTAGGAGGTTCTAAGGGCCCGAAAGAGCTCGGAGGCGATCGATGGATAGTCATTGGATCTCAAAGTGGTGTAATCAACATATACGACAGAAGACACTTCGTCTCTTCCGAGGTCGTCAATATTCCCAAGCGGCCCGAACCGACAAGAAGATTCATGCAGCTCACCACACCAACGAGTAACGTCGCGTTCAGTCCCGACGGCCAGCTACTGGTCATCAGCAGTCAGTGGAAGAGAGATGCGCTAAGATTGGTCCACCTGCCCAGCTGTACGGTATTTAAGAACTGGCCGACGGCTTCCACGCCTCTGGGAAGGATCACCTCCGTGGCATTTAGTAGCGGTAGCGATATACTTGCTGTAGCTAACGACGCTGGCAACATCAGGTTGTGGGAGATTAGACCATAGATAGGGGTTATACTGTCCATTTGAATGAAGTTGGAAAGCGGCTGAGTGTAAAGAAAGAAGCCTCGTAATTAGTTTTCGGCTCCTCTGCGATCTTTGATGATTAGTAGGTGATTAGTGTAGGTTGCCTACAGAGAGATATCATCTATGCAATGGATAAACATAAGATCACCATGGCATAGCTAATTTTGATCGGCAACTGATGCTTTTCCACCACGGTGTGGACCAAGGAATACCAATAGCATTCTGTGGTTGTGGTAGGTCTTGCCTGAAGAAGCGCATGAATAATCCTTGCATCAAATGATAAGGATCTGTTCCTAAGTCTGCTACAGTATGCTGGTACTGTACACATTCCTTCTTCCAAGCTCGAGCATCATGGTTATGCCGCCATGCCATGCCATGCTATGCTATGCTATGCCACAGACCAGAACCGAGTTCGGCTTCGGCGTCCACGCAACAAACACGCGAGCGAGTAGAGCGACTTGCGGGTAGCGAGAAAACCTTCCAACATCGCCGAGCAGAACCTCCTTATCGGCGACCACTCATCCATTCTCACTCCCAATCAATCTAAAAGAGCCTGGATTCTCCCTTCCCTCTCGCAACCGATCTGCTTCCCATCAAGGTCCTCATTTTACTCTTCTTCTTCTTTTTCTTCTCCTCTCCACAAAACACAGCAATCACACACAGTACGAATCCGCACTACAGTAGGCAAAAGTACCCCGCACCAGCAGAAGCAGCAGAAGCAGCAAAAGAACGTGACGATGTGCAGAAAATCAACCTGTTCCACATGCCGTACGTCCTCTCTCCCCTCTCCCCTCTCCCCAATCCCTCCCCCAAAAAGAAAGAAAGAAAGGAAGAAGAAGAAGAAGAAGAAGAAGAAGAAGAAGAAAAGAGCTGATAGACAGAACAGAGAAGTCCACATGGTTCGGGTGCGGCATGCACATCCCATCCGTCATGGACGGCGTGCCCGAGGCGGAGCGCTGCACGTGCGAGCCGCAGGTCGAGCGGGATGGCAAGAAGTATCCTCCTAAAGGTGCGAACTGAGAACCAGCGCGATTCTTTTTTTTCTTTGCAAAACAAAAGATGGGGAGGAAGGTTGATGTTTATTTGTTCTTGTGTGCGTGTGTAGGCCCGTGGTGGAGGCTTTGGTGATTTGGTGATTTGGTGATGGATGGATGGATGGATGTGCATCTTCGTGGGTCGGTGGTGGTGGTGGTGGTGGTGGTGGTGGTGGTGGTGGTGGTGGTGGTGGTGGTGGTGGTGGTGGTGGTGGTGGAGTTGATGGTTGAGAGGCTTGATTGGGATTTGAGGGTTTATGGCTTGCTTGTCCGTGGGTGGTTAGAGAGAGAGGTTAAGGGGTTATGGGGTTATGTGGACTGTATGGTATGGTATGGATGCATGTCGTGTATGGAAGAGGCGTCAAGTGGAATACAAGAATGCATGACTTTTCTACTGTGTCTAGGGAAAAAACTGGGTATTCGTGTTCTAAAAATCATCCATCTATCTAAACGCTTCATAGCAACCAACGCTGGTCTATTTGCCGTGCTGTATTACCTTGCATATACCTTTATATCTTGCTTCCTTTCACGAACTGCCCTACATGGTATTGGATGGGCCACTTCACATCAACGCCCAATCGAAAGGCGACTCTGAGAACCCACTCGGGCTCACGCAGGAACTGTCTTGCGACAAGTACGACATCGGCCTTGGCGATGGCGCCCTGCTCGTCTTGGATCTCAACTGTGTCATCAGCCTTCTCTTGCACAATCTCCTTGGCTACTTCGGCTTCGGTGATCATTCCCACGGCACCGATGAGGAGATCCTTGATGCCAGCGGCGTGCAACTCGTGTCTGACACGCTTTGCAATACCCACCTGAAAGTCGTTGAACGGAGTGATCTTCTGCTTCTCGTTGTTACCTCCAGAACTGACATCGAGCAGGTCTACACCTAGAGCCGGGAGAAGTTTGGCAAGTCGGATGGTTTGTGGGACATCCCAGGACTCTGGCTCATCAGAATCCTCCATCCATTCGGTGCTGCTGATGCGGACCAGCAGTGGCATGCCCTCTGGAATGACTTCTCTGATGGCTTTGATCACCTCGACGAGCAGACGGGTACGGTTCTCAAAGCTGCCACCGTAGTTATCGGTTCTGCGGTTCGAGATGGGCGAGAGGAAAGAAGAGATCAGATATCCATGGGCGCCATGGATCTCGATGACATCAACGCCGGCAGCCAAGGCCCTCTTCGCGCTGTCTCTGAAGCCGTTGATGACATTCCGAATATCCTGCGCCGTCATCTCGCGAGGTTGCGGGAAATCCGCACTCCATGGTATAGCACTCGGCCCCATGACATTGTCGGGCCAGCCGCCAACGTCCTCTGTCGCGATCCTGCTCACGCCTATCTCTCGCAGCCATGGGGCAGAGGTGCTCGCTTTCCTCCCCGCATGCGCCAACTGGATTCCCAGGAGCTGTCCCTGGCTGTGCAGGAAATCGGCGACCCGCTTCAGCGGCGCAATCTGGCTATCCTGCCACAGCCCGCTGTCTTGTGGTGAGATGCCGCCGTTGTCTAGGACGGCCGTGGCTTCGATAATTGTGAGAGAGGCTCCGCGGTAGGCGAAGGCGCCGAGATGTACGAGATGGAAGTCGGTCAGATGCCCCTTGTCTGCAGAATACGTGCACATGGGCGCAACCCATATCCGGTTGGGGAAGGTGACGGATCGGATCTTGAGAGGGGTGAAGAGTGTGGGAGGGTTCTCGGTCAGTGCTGTGCCTGCTGGAGGCGACTGAGCAGGTGTAAAGTAGGGCGCGTTGGGCGCAGGGACGTTTTGAGCCATGGTCCAGATGGTGAGATGTCTAGAAAACTAATAGGCCAGCAATATATAAAACGAAAGAAGATGGAAGTGGAGAATTGAGGAAGGCGATGAGGTTCTTGGGGAGCAATGGCTAAAAGGAAAACCGAGGGGGGCCTTTGTTGACTTTTGAAGCCAAGCCCAACTTTTTCTGCCCCTCGGTACGGCCCCAATTTGTAAGCACAGTGGGGAGATAAGAAGACGGTGAAGCACGTATTTCGGGGTTTAGCGGGGTCGACCAGTGCCGAGGGGTCGGAATGTTTAGCGATGCCATCGGTTCTTTTCTTTAACCCCTCCGAGCTATTTAAAGTAACATTTTCTACTTATATAGCTATGTGCATATAGCTATAACTAACTTATAATATGTCTGAGCATACATCATAGATATACTTGCTAATGATAAACATTCTAGCTTTGTAAAATAATAAAATACATTCGTATTGTGAGAAACTCTGGTGGTCCCCTAAACCTCAGGTCAACTCCTAATTAAATCCAATTAGCTACCTGACTAATTATATATGCATATACGTTTGTATGAATTTATTCTCTTTTCTACCCTCATCTCAGCTATGACCGTAAAAGGATATCTCAAGTTTCAACCCCTTCCGAGCTACTGCAGCACCCAGCTTACAAAGGCGGCTGGTCTGTTTCATGTCAATCAGCTTGACTCGATGACGAAATCTATCTTCATTGGCTGGCTATTGCAGCCCTGAATTCACAAATATAAAGATAGCATAAGCAGTGGACTATCAAATCCCGATGCTGCTGTTGCTGCTTTATAAGCAAGCACGCAATGACAACCACATGTGCCGTAAGACCCAGCAGTGAAGAACCTTATTCCCAGGTAGGAAAAGGAAGAGAAAAAGACAGGAAACTTGGCTGTTTCCGTAGAAGAAACAAGACTGTAGACGAATAATTTCGAACAAAAATGGGAAGTAGTTACAGTTATATATGGACAAACACATGCTCTGAGATAATTGCGCTTTTTTGTTTTACTCAAGCGAGTTCGGTTCGCGCCCTCAGACACCCAACGCACACGAAGGTAGAGATTGTAGTCAGCAAAGATGCTCTTGCTTATTCTCCCAAGGCATATAAATGGGTTCAGGAGGCCATTCTCCAGAATCAGCGACACAGCTGAATTCATGATTTCCAGATCCAACCAGAACGCCTTCCTCGATATGGTCGCTACCAGCCTTTTTATTCTGCTTGTCCGGCATGACGACCCAAGCGGTCGAATTTGGTGGAACTTGCAGCGACAAGACAAAATTCTTATCCTGAAGAGTCCAACTGCTTTTAATGAGACCATACGGACTTTCAAATCGAGTCTCTGCACTGGTTAGGTCTCCTCCTGGCACAGGACGAACGAGAATCTTCTTCCAGCCAGGTTCCATCGGACTGATACCAGCGATACATTCGTGCATCCAGTTTATGACTGATCCCAGAGCGTAGTGGTTGAAACTGGTCATCTCGCCAGGGTTAATGGATCCATCTGGTAACATACTATCCCAACGCTCCCACATAGTCGTCGCACCCATAGTAACAGGGTACAACCAAGAAGGGCATTTCTCTTCCAACAACATGCGATAAGCGAGCTGGTCAAGAGCAGTTTTTGAAAGAGCATGTGTGATGAGTGGAGTTCCTACAAATCCACAAGAGACTTTGAATTTAGCTACCTTCACGAGTCGTGCCAGTCGCTTTGATGCGAATGCTACTTGCTCGTTATTTTCGTGAAGTGAGAATGCCAGTACGAGAGCATAGGCCGTTTGGGTATCACTCAAGACCAAACCAGATGGCGTGATGTATTTCTGTTGGAACGTCTTTTTAAGCTCGGCATGCTCAGCTACGTATCGTTTGTGGTCATCCTCTTTCTGTAGAATAGCACTGATCCGACTAATGAGGAAAGAGATGTGTACGAGATATGCATCCGCAACAAAGGTTGCATCTGTGACTGACTTTGCTGGATCCTCTGGAGGGGCTGCTGGATCGAGCCAATCTCCAAGTTGCCATACATCTGGGTCCCATAGACGATCAGGACCACGAGGTAAACCCTTGTCAAGCCATGAAGACATGCTAGCATATTGGCGGCGCAAAATTTCAATATCCTGAGATGCTTTATACAATGCCCACGGCAGCAAAACCACCACGTCGCACCAAGCTGCTTGGGGCATATCCTTGAAGTCATCTATAAGGACGTTTGGGATAACGACGGGTGGTACTGCATTCGCATCCGCCTGATCAACTGCGACGTCTTCAAGCCAATTTCCAAGCATGCCAGCAGTATCATATAGATATGCCGCCGAAGGGCCAAAGATTTGAATATCTCCAGTCCATCCAAGACGTTCGTCTCGCTGGGGACAATCTGTTGGGATCGACAAAAAGTTACCTCGCATACTCCAAAGTGCATTATTGTGAAGCTTATTGACCATTTCGTTGGAGCAAGAAAACCAACCGGTCCTCTTCATGTCGGTATGAAGGACTAGTACTTTAATTTTCTCCGCAGTGAGAGGGTCGGACTCGTCTTCTGGTGTCCATCCGTCCACTTGAACATATCGAAATCCTTGGAAGGTGAAATGCGGAGTCCAGTTCTTCAGTTCTTCACCGGAACAAAGTATAGTATTTGTGGCTTTAGCACATCTCAAGGTGCGGATTCCAAGCTCTCCATTATCAAGAACCTCGGCATGCTGAAACACAATTTTGTGGCCGCTGGGCTTTTTAACTGATGCAATATGAACCCTACCAACAAGGTTCTGGCCAAAGTCAATCAGCGTTTTACCGCTCTTGCTTTTGAAAATATTAACCGGAGCAACTTCTTCGATGACTCGCACAGGAGGGGCATTTGGTGCGATTAGATCCATTTCCGGAAACCCTTTGGTCTTGACCACCTCCCAGCTTTCCTCGTTGCTCAAATCTGTAAGGCGATTCCAGTCGAGATTTTCTTCTCTCATATCATACACCTCTCCATCGTACAGCTCGCTTCGAATTATTGGAGAGTCATGGCGTTTCCAGGAACTCTCTGACTCAATCGTTAACAGTTTCTCGTCGCTCTCAAACCCAACCTCAAGCTGGGAGAGAACACATAGATCTTTGCCGTAGGTGTAACGTCTTCCAGCACGCCAAAGTAGCCTCGTTGCATACCATCCTTCGGCGATCTCCACGGCAATGACATTATCCCCAATTTTCAGTAATGGTGCAACGTCAAAAGTCTGATAGTTCAGTCGGTGGTTATAACTTGTCCAACCTGGTGACATGTGCTGATCACCAACACGAACACCATTGATATAAGCCTCGTATATTCCAAAGCAGGTGATATAAAGTCTCGCTTTCGAGATCTTTCCCTGATTTTCAGATATCGTAAATGTCTTCCGAAATCGGACAGGTCTCAAAGGACCATCCTCGTAGGCTGACGCAGACGCGGAAATGAGTTTAGAAGTCCAGTCAGATTTCTTGAGCAGACCAGCTTCAACAGTTGACCATGCAGACCAGTTTGTAGATTCTTTTCCCGCTCCTTTCTTGAAGGACCTTACTCTCACAGAGACCTGCTCCCGTGACTCCAAAGGCTGACTCGGCCATGGCACCAGGACTGACTGAGAGCTTTCGACATGATATGATTCGACTTTTGCATCTTTTCCCCGAGAGATCTCCAGGTCGTAGGCAGACTGTTCCCAGTCTTTGACACTGGCATCAGAGGTGGTGAATCTCCAAGAGATCCGAGGCGTCGGGTTCCCGATACCAAAGCCATCATGATGCTGCTCATAAGTTGGGGCCGACAATACTGGATTTGACGACATGGTTCCGTTCGAGAAGAAGTGCGACTAATTGATCTTTTTTTCTGATATTCAATAACAATTTCTGATGATGAGGTTGTTGTTTATAGCCCTATTCGCACAACTATGGCCCGAGTGGTCACGCTTGTGATGTCCTGGCAATTGGAAGCGGCAAGCCAAGGGTAGAAAGACGCTGTCTAGCGGAGTTCTCGATCCCTTACTCGTAGACACCAAGTCAGGAGCCAAAGATGCGTGAGCCCCACGATGATAGTTTGTAGCCCGTGGGGCAAGACGCCGCGCCAGACGGCAACCCCTCCAATGCGTCCGTAACAGGCAATCCTTACCCCAGATTTATATTCCATTCGGCGGATCGATGGGCCGAGGTTGCCGAGTAGAGCTTCCCCTCATGTCTCCATGAAGGCCTTTATAATTGATATTTGTATGTGCACACTTTGATGTTTACGTTTAGAAGCCAACATTTGACGACAATGTTCACAGATTGCTAAGAGTAAGAGGGCAAGCTTGAGGGTGATTGAAGACACAGGAAACCATACTCGTTTAGGGAAATTACCCCGCTATTAGCCTTATAGCTAGCTGGCTCTACTGTACAGTCTTTACTTAACTCTAAGCTTGACCTATTCATCTTTCAACATGCTTACCGGTATGGTAATCAACCGGATTCAAAGGGGCTGGACTGGGCTGGATTTTGATATAATCATTTAAAATTCTACTCGACAAAAGGAACGAACAAAATTCCTTCCGTATCGAACAACTCACCATACGAGATATTTTGACACTCAATGCATCAACAACCACTAGAGTTTGCATGCTGAAGCATCTGCAAGATGTAATCAGAGCGTGAAGAATAAATGGGCTTTCGACAACAACCACCAGTCTCGGTAGCGAGTCGGATGCGAGCCCCTATTTTACCCCTTTAACCAGATTTATCCGGGGATACGAGCGAGTAGAGGTATACTTCTGACGTTACTGTCGTGCAAGGCTGAGGGGTAAGCCAATGTGTCGTACCATCAATGGCGGGATTTCCACAAAGTACTTCCTCACAAACGGTAAGTGACCAACCTTAAATCGCCCTTACAAACTCTAGAGGAAGTGTTTAGCAAATAATACATTCTTTAAATCCACTCCAACCCCCCGCAGACACTCTAATCAAAATCTATTGTGAAAAGAAAAATTAAGAACTACTCAAAATGATTACTTCAGAAGGTAGCCGCCTTATCTACAGATATGACGATGAGATTCTCTGGATTGAAAGCTGGGGCCCCAACGCTCTTCGAGTCCGAGCAACACGATTCTCCAGCATGCCAGAAGAAAATTGGGCACTACAAGAGGACATCTCTCCCATAGATGTCAAGATCTCTCTTGGGGCCCAAGAATCGAGCATTACGAATGGCCAGATCAAAGCTGTCATCACGCAGCTGGGAAAGATCACCATGTTCAATTCGGCAGGAAAACTTCTGCTGGAGGAATATGCACGCACTCGCATTGATGTGAAGGATCCCAAGACGAGCGCGCTGAATATCGCCGCGAGAGAGTTCAAACCTATTCTAGGAGGACAGTATCAACTGACGATGCGATTCGAATCTGTAGATAAAAAAGAGAAAATCTTTGGCATGGGCCAGTATCAACAACCATATCTAGATCTGAAAGGATTAGATCTCGAGCTGGCACAGAGAAATTCTCAAGCCAGTGTCCCGTTCGCACTCTCTTCTCTGGGCTACGGTTTCCTGTGGAATAATCCTGGTGTCGGGAGAGCGGTGCTGGGGAAGAATATCATGAGTTTTGAAGCTCAGTCTACCAAGATTCTGGATTATTGGATTGTGGCCGGTGATTCACCTGCTGCTATTGAGGAGGCTTATGCTAAAGTCACGGGTACTGTTCCCATGATGCCTGAGTATGGTTTGGGTTTCTGGCAGTGTAAGCTGAGGTATCAGACCCAGGAAGAGCTTTTAGGAGTTGCCAGGGAGTACCGACGTCGAAAGCTACCCATCGATTTGATCGTTGTGGATTTCTTCCACTGGCCAAAACAAGGAGAGTGGAAATTTGACCCAACGTATTGGCCGGACCCAGGTAAGTTGTTACTTACTTCACTGGGCAAGTAATTGAAGCTAATGAATATAGATGCGATGATCGCTGAATTGAAGGAGCTCAAAATCGAGTTGATGGTCTCTATCTGGCCCACTGTCGATAAATCTAGCGAAAACTATCAACAAATGCTAGAAGAAGGCCTTCTAATTCGTCAAGACCGAGGCGTGCGAGTGTCCATGGAAGATCTGCAAGGAAACCCAGTACACTTCGATGCCACGAACCCGGCAGCACAAGCTTTTATCTGGTCCAAAGCCAAGCAGAATTACTTCGACAAAGGCATCAAGGTATTTTGGCTTGATGAGGCTGAACCCGAATATAACATTTACGATTTCGACATCTACCGCTATCACCGAGGTACAAACTTGGAGATTGGGAATGTCTATCCTGTCGGATACGCGAAAGCTTTCTATGATGGCCAGCAAGCGAGCGGGCAAGAAAATATTGTGAATCTACTCAGATGTGCATGGGCCGGGAGTCAGAAATACGGAGCTCTAGTATGGAGCGGAGACATCGCATCATCGTGGTCGAGTCTCCGTAACCAGCTTGCTGCAGGTTTGAACATGGGCATTGCAGGGATTCCTTGGTGGACGACTGACATTGGTGGATTCCATGGTGGCGATCCAAATGATGAGGCTTTTCGAGAACTGTTTGTGCGATGGTTTCAATGGGGTGCATTCTGTCCCGTCATGCGATTACATGGGGATCGAGAACCAAAGCAACCACAGCATGGCACCACCGGTGGAGCATTCATGAGGTCTGGTGCTTCGAATGAGGTCTGGTCGTATGGCGAGAAAATATATGGGATCTGTGAAAAATACATGCGGATCCGAGAAGATTTGAGAGAGTATACTCGAGGAGTTATGAAAGAGGCTCATGAGAAAGGAAGCCCTATCATGAGACCACTCTTCTACGAATTCCCAAATGACGAAAAGTCCTGGGAGGTTGAGGAACAGTATATGTATGGTGCAAAGTATCTCTGTTGTCCGGTATTGTATCCGGGCCAGAAGAAGGTCAAAGTCTACTTTCCAGCTGGTGTGGATTGGAAGAGTTGGGATGGGAAAGATAAATATGCAGGTGGTAAGGAAGTCGAGGTAGAATGTCCGATTGACTTTATGCCTGTATTCATCAAGCAGTAATAAGCTTTAAGCCCTAGAACAAGAAGACAGTACTGTGGGAAAACCTTGCCGCGAATTAGTTTATATCGACAAGTGTAAATGTCGCGAAATGAGAAGCGCTTCTTCCATGTACCAAAGATGACGAACAGCCGTCTACTTGTATCCAGTGTGTTGATATACACCGCTCGGAATTTATTTGCCCCGCAGGTAAAAGAAGGAGCTTTTGGTGTTCTATCGTCAGTTATTATGCTATTATTATATATAGTTTTGTTGTCAATTTATGTTTTTCTCCTCTATTTTTGAAAGATAATCAAATCAGCCGGCATGAATTTTAACCCGATATATTTGCACATGCTAGAATATCAACATAAGTAAGTGGAAAAGCAAAGCTTGAGCCTCTTGTAATTTGTAAGGCGAGACGGCTCTTGTTTCTGTGATGTTTCTACCTCTGGAGCTAGTATTGAAGTTAGGCCCTAGAATTTATCTTCGCTACGCAAATTATGTTTTGAATCAAATTGAAGTATATATTCTGTCTGATTCCTGAAATACCTGACTACATATGATAAACTCCCCATGACAAAAATCAAACGATATAAACCCTACGATCTCTAACCTGACCTAAACCATCACCAATGGTGCCAGGAGTAAAATCAACCGTTGCTCCATCCAAAATACAATTTAAGCGTGATATAAACCCAATAGTAAAGGTGGAACATGGCGGAACATAACTTCATCAAATCATAACTTCATCAGGTCTGGTTTCCCATAAGGAAAGAAGGGGGGAAAATAGAAAGAAGAAAAGAAAAAAAAAGGGCAAAGATGTATCCAAATCAGTTCCAATCCTAAGTGCTCAACAGAAGTTCTTCATACGGGCCGATCTTCTTCTATTTTGGGGCGGTTGCTCGATACTCGAGCCTGGGTCTTCATCTGATGGCCGTGCCTGATGTTGTGCCAACGATGCACTCTTTGACCTGTATTCAGATGAAGTCCTTTTCACTTCAGACTTCCGTTCGTTAGAATCTGAAGCTTGCGGGTTTGAACCCTTGTCCATACTATCTTCATCGCCGCTGGATATTATGATATGTCGGCCTCGATATCTTCTTGAACTAAAAGTGGCCCTTGTTAGCAATGAACCGCAACCATCACCTAATTTTCACAAGCTCCTCTTCGTGCTTACCTTTGGTTTTGGATCTCGCTCAATGCTTGTGTTGATCCGAGACTACATTCAGTCTCCGGGTATGAAGAGCCATCACAACTTCTTGGCTCTTCATAGATGTAAGGCCCATCAGGGGTTTCGCTGGCATCTGGAAGCACAAAGTTATCGTTGCTTTCCGATCCGTCATCAGTGTGATTCTTGTCGGAGGAGTGGCCTTCGGTAGGTGAGACGTCATCTCTATCTTCGAGAAGCTTGCTCCTGGGATGTGCAGTATCCTGTGCCGTACTACTTGCAATACCTTCTGTTTTGGCATGGTCCTTTTCCCATAATTCATACTCCTGAGCAATCTCCTTGAGCCTTGGACGCCACAAACTGTTTCCTGGTGACATATGCCAATCCCAACCACGAGGACCGTTATCTTTGTATAGAGCTTGGAACTCACGGTCCTTCCAAGGCCTAAACCAGACTATTATTGATCCGGGAGACTTTTCAATCGTCGATTCGTATTTTTGGTAGTGTTTTCTAAACTTTCGCATCTATATTAAATTAGAATTAGTATTTTGGTGCTCTTACGAATAGTTTTCGGGCAGCAGGATGAAGAGAGACTTACATTTGGAGTAGGGCTGTTCAAGCCTTCATTTAGAGCCCACTGTACGTAGCGGTTTGGGAGCTCATCGATACGCTGGCCCTTGTGCGTCCCAAACCACATTCTCGTGGCACCTGGTTCTGATTCTTCTCGCACTCCACGTGTTTTACACGCTTTAGCCTTCTGTTTATCCATCGAAATAAGAGTAATGGTGAAATGGAATTGTGTGAACAAGAGCGAATGTCAACGGGTACTGGTTGGAGCTGCTATGGAGGGGTAAAGGGAGGACTTAAGGGGTTTGAAATTACCGGGTTCTTGGACCGTATACCAGGTAGGATGCACAGCGGAATCGTCCATACAAAGTTCTGCATCTCAGAGCAACTTTCTACCACCCCCCCCCCCCCCCCCCCCCCCCCGGCAGTGTTCCAAGAAACAACATAAGACGATGCCTTGATCGTGCTAATAAGCAGGTTTCTGGATTGATACCAAATGCCACGGCCATGGGGGCTATATTATAGTAGACACTGAGAAAATGGCTGTCACTACCGCTGTTTTAATATCTTAGTTTGCTCACTTGTCATGGTTTGTGAGGCTGTCATTTAGACAAGGATTAGCGAGCAGACCAGGTACGGGACGGGAGTACTTCCGGACAACGGGTGGGGGGACGACAAAGCAATTATGCCCGGTGCCAACAACACAAAGTGAAGCTGGTTGGTGCTGGGCATGCACGAATCTTGGATAGATGGTTAGTGACTGAGAAACCGGGCGACAATAGCCCTGCAGTCCCTATCGTGCCTGCTGCTGCGCTGCATACTCCTGCGCATTGATCCTGTACGAAGATAGAAGAGGAAGCAGAATCAAGGTGCCCAAAGTTCAAAAAAGCAAATATGAGACATGAAACTCCGAGGGTAGGATGCGTGGGGGCTGCTTTATCGTTGTGATCATATCATCTGTTGCATAGGCAACCCAGCTTATGTCATCTACGTAAAGTCCATCACCAGCATGCCTGTTGATCGCTTGGATATATTGGTAATTGTAAACATCAAGTCGAGATCAACGCCGCTTTGTGAATTGGCAAATTTGTGGAGCTCGAGCTACGGATTTAATTCTTCGAGTCTGGAATGGTGAGCTTGATTGCTCTTTTGGTTCCGTCCTAATTAGCAATTCCGGAGTCACCTCTTCTGCTGCTTTGTTGACTATGACTGGTGGTTGTCCTCTGTTTCTCTAAAGTAAACTGGCTTACATACTTCCTGTAAGGCTGAATAGCCTGAAGCGATTGACGATTAGTATTTCCAAACTTGAGGGACGGCTTAGTACTATTAGGAGCCACATCGGTAATTTATTTTTGAACCTTATATGCTTTAGTTTATATGGATTCAAACTGGACTTTCTAAAGAGGAACTTCAAATCTTTCCAGCTGATCTCCATCTCATCCGCCCTGCTTGGTCACTTATACAACGCTATTATTTCATTACCATACAAAATGAGTTCATCCGATCAAAAAAGACATGATTAATTACGCGACAGACATGATTGGCAGTAGAAGGTAGTAAGCGTCAGTACGCTTCAATCACAAAAAGAATTGATGTATTATGTGTCAGAAGACAGTCCGAATAATTCAGCTCCTGTTACTTAGCTGGAGAAGTGCCATCCAACGATAAAGATTTGGCGAAGGCATATACTGGATCATCCAGCATTATGAGATACCCTTGAGAATAAAATTAATACTCTATTTTCAGAATCTAACGCGAATGTCAAACTCCCTTGGAGACTACATAGTTTCTGCTTTCAATCGATCCCGATCACTGGCTCAAAAGACCATACACATATATCAAGACAAGAGAAGAAGAATCTATACATTAAGGTCCTCTGGACCAAGACTATAAAACCCATATATATACTCCACAAAACTAACCACCAAGAACCACCACGCCATATAGGACTCCATGCCAAGTCGTGCAATCATTAAGTACGTGCGTCTCATAATAATAACAACATCACTTCCGTCTCTGCTGTATCCCATACTCCAGCTTTCGAATTGCACCTTGCAGACCAACACCGCGTTCGGAATTTGCCTCAACCCATTCCTCCATACTCTCTCGGACAGACTTCATGCCTTTCAGAACAGGTAACTTTGTACCCTCTTCTACCTCAAGATGCTGGAGAGGGTTAAGAAGTATATCGAAAACGGCAGACCAGATATCAGTCTGCCAGTATCTCTTCAGGTTCTCCTTGATGCGCCATGTCTTCGTAGCGCCGGCACCTAGCTTGGTCTCCTTATCCTTTTCAACGACGGTATCAATATACTTGCCAAAGAGCATGCTATGGATTATACCTGCAAGACCATGGTAGTCGATTTGGTAAGTCCAGGGTCGGAGCTCACGCATCTCGGCACAGTCTTGAGGCGTTGTTTTCCAGTCGGCAATAAATTGAACATCAGGTTTGAAGACCTTCATGTCAATACCTCTACCAAAGTCAATGAGTGCAACACCCTTTTTGCTCCAACCAGAAGTGCCATCTCGTCGAAATCGTGGCGACCATACGGCTTCATCAGATAGGGAATCGAATCGAACAAGACAGTTATCCGCTTTCAAGTCTCCATGAAGTATCCCTTTGGAGTGAAGTGCTTCGACGGTTCTGAACAACTCAATGGCAAAGAACATAACAAGGGTTTCGTCCATAACGCCAACACCGCCAGGTCCAGCTGACTCGGCACGAGAAATATTGATGATGTCAAGAAGAGTGCCTTGCTCTCGGAATTCTTCGATAAGATAGCATTCATCTTTGTAAAGGTGCATCTCATAAACATCGATAATGCTCTCGGCTGCTCTCGAGACACCCAGCCGCCGCTTAGCTTGTCTCATGATATAAAATTCCCAGGCCGTTGGTGGGTCTTCCATTTTCAGAGCCTCAAAATTTCTCCTGCCAAAATGGTCAAATGCGCCTTTTCCCATTACGGCAACAGAATTTTCGTCTTGTTCTGCTTCCTCGTCGGAGACATTTTCGAGAAGATATACCGGAGCAAAAGCGCCAGCACCAAGTTCTCGTTTCACCATATATTGGCGCTCAGTTCCAGGGAATCGTAGAGTAGGCGGCATAGAGAGATTTGTCATTGTCTTTTCGCTGCCATTCTTGCTTATCTTAGCCATGGCCTTGGCAAACTTTCGAATTTCTGGTCCTCGGTTTCGAATAACATCTTTATGCTCAAAGAAACCCTCATACGTACTAAGAGGCGGTTGAAGGTTGGCAAAGATCATGTTTCGTGTATAGTCATCGACAGGATTACACTGGGCATCGTTGATTATTGGTCCCTTTGGAGCAATTTCTTTAGCAAATTGGCCTCCGCCAGCCTGAATTTTAGTTGCGATAACTGCAGTCTTATTTGTCTTGGGGTTTTTTGAAAGCAAGGGCTGAGGAATCCTTTCCGTGGGTTTTGACTCGTTAATGATTTCTGCGAAGGGACTACTCATAAGCTCCGGATCGCTCACTGGTCGAACAGGAGGCTTCGCTTTGCTTGGAGTCTTCGATGCAAAGTAATCTTTATGCTCCCGCACTGTTGGCATGCCAAGTGAAGACTCAGTCTTCTCAGCAATTGGTGTCATAAAAGGTAGGCGATTTTGTGACGCTTGAGATGCATCTCTGTATGGTCGAACAGGTGCCTCATAATCTTCGGGAGGAATAGGAACGAACATGGTCCTGGAGTTTGGGGGAAGACTTGGTGATACAGGTGTTGATAGATCCTCTTCCTCTGTTGTCTGTGCTTTTGGGGCGAGAACCTCAATGGCTTCAAACGATTCATCGTCATCTGTCGATCTTGTTCCATGAGTATCATCGTCATTGTCGTCGTCAATATTAGGAACATGCTTTCTAGCCGTGAACTCCGACCATTCACTGACACTTTTCACATCGGAGGTTTCGTCGTCTCCCATATCACTAGCAGCGGGATATTGACTGACTCCAGTTTCATCGTCGCCAGCTTCGCTAGTCGGCGGAAATTGACTGACGTTAGTCTCATCATCACCAGCTTCGCTGGTCGTGTAAAGTCGTCCTGTCCCAGTGCTTTCACCACCACTGGTATAATCACCATCTGTTTCGTCGCCGTCATCGTCCTCGCTCTCCTCCTCTTCTTCTTCTTCTTCGTCTGCGGCTGATTTTAAAGGCTGACTGAAAAGATCATAAATCTCGTCGGTTGCAGCTCGGGTATGAAGTGTCATGGTCTGTTCTTTAGATGCCTTGCGCTTCTTCATTTTTGGCCCTGATGGAGACGAAAGTTTTGTTCGGACTGCCTTCTTTTAGCTGCCGCATTTTCATTTCAAACTGGAGAAACTCACTAATTTGGGTCTCATTAACCTCTTTAATTTTCATCTTCCGGCTTCGTGGTTCACGAGGCTTTTCTTTAGCTGTGCCATTCTCGTCCAGATCAACAGGGTCTCGGGCAATGACAAGTTTTTCTACAACCTCACGACTAATGTTCTCAATACTACCTTCGGTTTCTTCTGTTTGGTCCTGTGACTCCATCGTATTATCTTCACTAGCTGGTGCCGTTTCCGGCTTCCAGACTTTGGAAAGCCATCCACGATGCTCGCCACGAAGTTCTTCAAAACTCAACTCTGTGCCTAGCGCTTCGGGGTTTGGGTATACAGCCTCAAGGTTAACAAATATACGTTCATTTCTTCCGGTGCGTGGATTCACAGTTACTTGTTCTTTCGAAGGAGAAATAAGTTGTGGATTTGGTATTTGGATTTGACGCGAAGACTGAATTACAAAACGCCCAGCCGACAAAATTAGTCCTATGGCCATCAACATGTGTATGATAAGGGGCAATAATGAAATTTTCAGCTTACCTCGTCCTTGAAGATTGCCATCTTCGTACTGCTCTTCTTCCCACCAGCCTTCAGAGTTTCACCAACCCATGGCTTTGGCTCCATCACATTCTCCTTCTTCCGTTCCGCCAACGAACCGATACTCTCCCAGCCTCTTGTACCTTCAGGGCTAGCGGCAGCTGGCGAAGCCGCGTCAGAGTCCGAGAAGATTGTGAGCTTTTGTCGACCACTTTTGGATGTTCCTCCCACACCAGCAGTGGGCCGAGGGGCCTGAGGATCCGCCGCTGCTGCTGCATAAGGATCGATTTTCGCGGCCAAAGCGGGTCGTACCGTAGGTAAAGCTGGAGACGATGGTTCATTGGCATCGTCGGGTCTTTGCGCGAATCGTGCCTGGAATTCGTTGAACTTCCTCAGTAATCGTGGAACAGGCCGTGCTTCCTTATCGATGCCCATCTTGTACACTTCCTCTGCTTGAGCCCATCTTCCCGCATTTTCTAACCACGCCGCAAACTCCTCGTAAAATAGTGCAAGTCCTTCTCCGATATTATGACGGGCTAAAAATGCGAATGTCTCGCGCGGTGTGTCTGAGAATAACCGAATATACTGAAGCCATAGCTTTAGGTATCTTGGGTCATTTTTGTATTGCGATGATGTGAGAAAGGCCTTGGTTGCGCGCTCAAGGAGAGGAAGGAGTTGCGACTGCGGGGTTGCTTGTGCGGAAGGGTATGCGTCAAGAGTCCATCGTACGTATCGCTCATAGATATCTAAAGGATCGTCTGATTCTGATATATTGACAAGCTCATCTTCGTATTCCTGCCTCGCTGCATCATTGAGATCTCTTGTGTTGGATGGTGTTGGGTTTGGGAGAAGAGGGGAATATAAATTTGCGAGGGCGCGCGCTGATCGTCCTCCTGGAAGAGACTGGATGTTTTCCTTCTGATTCTCAATAACCTCAAAATCAATGAGGTCTTCCATTTTGCTACTTTGTCGTGTTAGTTGGTGAAGGCGCGTCGTATTGTTGTTGATGAAATATGAAATAGCGATTAGACCAGTGATGTTATTATTATTTACATTGGGCAGAAAATCGGGACGCCGCCCGGGTCGCCCTGACAACAAGCCACGCGAACCAAGCGAGTCGCTCCCCCTTTTCTCCACGCCAACTCGGCTATAGCAAACCTCCAGAAACGATTCAAGCACACAAGAGAAACAAAATTTAGCATTACATCTACTCCAAGAGCCCAAGCAGCAATTCCAATTTAACTGAGCACGTCCAGCTAGATGCCATACCTACGTCCCTTTCCGAGATTTCCAAGAATATTCGCAAAGGGATCATCCTCATATTCACCACCCAAAAATTCCACGAGGATCTGGAGCTTGTGGTCCTTTTCACGCGAATTTCCAAAGCCTCCCATTGTGCCGCCGATACCTCCAAGCGAGCTGCTGGCCATTAAATTGAGTACACTTATATTGCGGTTTCCAAAGGGGCTGACGAAGCCGAGCTGCTGCATACTCATAGCCTGGGAAGTCAAGCCATAGTCGTTGAGAATCTTGTCGATCGTGCCCACTACACAAAAAAGAGCCAAATCAGTAATTGCAGGAAGAAGATATGAGCTCGTCGGGAGCTGGAGAAGACTCACGACCCATTTCTTTAAGCTCGTGGAAGCTCTTTGCAGATTCGAAGTCCTTTGGGAAATTGCCATCCTTGGTATATTTTGGGTACAAGTGACCATACGAAGTGCCATTCCGGACCTTGACACCTGAGTTGGTCGTTTGAATACTAGCGTTCTTCCTAAGTATCCCGTTGTTAGACTCAACACGGTCAAAGGTAAAGGGGGCATTTGATTACTCCTGAACTTCAGCTGCAGATAGCTTGGCACTCTTTGTTCCCAGGAGTTTCTCGAAAAAGTCCGCAGTCGATGTATTTTTGCCAGAGCTAGAAAAGAGGCCTGCGAGAGGACCGCCCATAGCCTGCTGAAGTGATATACGTAGTGCGAGGTCTTCCAGCTCCATCTCCTTCTTTATATAGTCAACGATATCATCGTCGTAACCCATGATTGGATGCGATGAAAAGGTAGAAGATGTTCTTTGCGTGTGATGATTGATGATTGTGTGATGATAGTGATGAAGCACTCTCTATCAAGATTTTGGTTAAGAAAAACTACAAATGAAATCAGCACCCGAAGACAGCAAGCTATTATACTATTTCTTTGGAGTGAAACGTTGCACCGCCAGCGAATACCCAGGAATGTGTGCATGTTTTCTCAGAGCCTCTTGAAAGAAGAGCCTTGAAAAATATCGATGCAGTTAGGCAATATCAGAGCTGAGCCACCAAACAAACTCGGGCTTATACTCGAGTGTAGCCACACAGAATAACTTAACGAACCAGCCAGGTTCTGCAAGCAGTCTCAGAAGGAACTGTGCGACCATGGAGCCAGAAGATATTCCAACCAAAAATGTAGGTCGGAGAATACAATTCGAGTCTGTTGGTGAAAACACCATGGCTGACAGCGGTCGCTAGGCTTGTCCTGGATGAGCTAAGTGAAGTCATCCCGGTGTAACTACCTGCTGACAACGTATTGTCATACATTAAAAGTGGCACTTGTGATACGACAACATGGCGCCGATAGATCTATGCGGAGCCCATAAACCAAGGCCGACTCTTAGAGCAAACATATAACACTAAGGCTTGCTACCAATCACGTGGGAACTTCTTCTCGCGGGCAAACAGCTTGAAAGCCATGGATGTTGTAAAAACAGCTAGTCAAGGTAATAATGATTTCCGCTATCGGAGTGTACTGTACTGTCTGGCCAAGTTGTTAGACTGAATGGTTTTGGTCACAAGATCATAGGCCTCCATTGGAAATAATTCACCCAGCACTGATTATGTTACATTTGACCTCATCATACCATTCCATCACAAACTCCGAGGCTAACCCGAATCCCAATCCTATACATGTAGTGAAGTAGCTTCTGATTATATTCGTTCAGTAAGCTTGTTGTCCGAGGAGTATATTAGTGACTACAGCCGCCTTCACTTCCATCAGAATCATCAGCATCCTCAGCTTTCTTCGATTTTTTCTTTCCCTTCTTAAACATCGAGTCGATGTTCTGTTGCTTCTTCTTATCAACTTGACCCTGGAACTTTTTGCGCTCATCAGCACCGAGATCTTGAAGTCGCTTCTCTTCCTTCTTGAAATCAGCACTGTCTGGATCGGCGTCTACGAGACCCTCGAGAAGTTTAATTTCTGTAGCCCACATACTCTTGTCTTCAACAGCTTTGCCATCTGCGCCTTTTTTGTCGATTGGGGTTTCAAGGACCATGGGAAGACCCTGGAATGGAGAAAAGTTCATCACATTGTGAAAAGCTCGTAGGCCCAGAAACCCGGTGCCAATATTAGCATGCAGATCTCGATTCGAGGCTAGAGGCGCCTTGCTGTCATTAAGATGGAGTGCTTTCAAATATGACATGCCAACAATAGATGAAAAGCTATCCATGACCTCCTTGAATGTTTCGGGTGTGCGTAAGTCGTATCCTGCAGCAAATGTGTGACATGTATCTATGCAGACGCCAACCCTGCTTTTGTCATCAATCAAGGCGATGATATCGCGCAAGTCTTCCCAGGTTGAGCCTATTACATTGCCACTTCCGGCCATATTTTCTAAGACTGTAACAACTGTCTTCGTTGCTTTATGTGCTTTGTTCAATTGTGCTGCGATACGTGCTATAGCTTCGGAGCGTGGATGGGGTCCTGTGCTTCCTGGATGAAAGTTGTACAAAAGGATACCGAGTGCCTCGCAACGATGTAGGTCATCTAAGAAGCAATTATATGCTTGTGTTGCCTTTTCAGCGTCAGGCTGAGCAAGATTGACGAGGTAGGATCCGTGAGGCAGGACGTGTTTCGCTGCGTCATATTTGTGTTCCAGACAGAAAGCTTTGAATTGGTCTCGGGCTTCGGGCGCAAGAGGAGGACTAGTCCACTTACGCTGGGATTTGAGAAAGAGGGCGAATGAGTTTCCGCCAATGTGCAGAGAGTTGTTGATAGAGTTTTGTACTCCTAGAGGGTGTTTGTGTTAGTTTAATAGCGAACTCGGCGAAGAGAAGACGATTTACCTCCTGCGCCACTGACATGTGCCCCAATATACATAGCCTTCTTCAAAGAGCCGATCAACGTTCTCTCAGCCAAAGGCATGGCCCCTGCCTCCTTTTCTTCCTTGGTCTTACGCTTCTTGGTGACCTTTTTATCCTCCTTCTCTCCGCCGTCGTCTTCTGCGCCCTTTGCCTTGCGTTTGCCTTTTGTCTGAGATTTTACTTCCTCAATCTTTGCTTTCCCCTTGACAGAGCTTATTTTTCGCTTTGGAGGGGTGTCTTTTGCAACGGTATCCTCCTCTACGACCGCCTTCACAACAGCTTTGTTTTTCGCAGTCTTGCTTGGTTTTACCACTGTGACTTTTGTTTCAATTTCTGATTCTTCCTCCTCCTCTTCCTCTCCTTCGGTCTCCTCGAAAGTTGGCTCTTCGATGACGGCCTTCTTCTTCTTGATGGTCGGCTTCACAGGCGTAACAACCTCTAGAACCTCCTTATCCTCGACCTTGACTGCTCGTCTTTTGTTCGGAGTGGCTAAGCTTGCAATTGGTTCAGTGTTTTCGACCTTGGTATTCTTATCGGTTCCACGAGTCGATCTACGAGACATCTTGATGACTTGGTTGTTGATTGAAGTTTGGATGGATTGTGATGTTTCAATCATCCTTCGGGGAGACGCGTAAAGTGCTTGAGCTTAGAGTTCGCGCGTTGGTCACGTGAGTATCTGACGTTCGCGTCAATGTCATCGAATCGCATCTGAGAGATTATTTCTCCTTTCCACGGTCTCTCCGACCAGAAGTGTGCACGGCCAGAACGACAAGCAAATCAGCACCTTTTCTAGTGCAATTTGAGTTTTGAGTAGCTACGTCAAATTACCTTTGGTTGCTCCAATCCACTTGCCTCATGGTCCAATGTGTGCCTCAAGTCGAGATCAACCAAGCTCGCTCGGCCTTGGATTGGTGGGACTACCTTAAATTCACGATAATTACTCGTTGAGTGCCAAACTCTATGACATATTGCGGTCATATCATTCAATCAAAATTCCCGCAATTGCTTAGTTACAGAACTTGCGTCTCTGTGCAGGGTCTAGATACGACGTTGTTGGCCCAATGGTTCGCTGTGGTGGGGCATGAAAGCTACCCCTCCTTTTGTTGGAGTTACTCTTAAGCTCTGCCCATCGCCCCCTCAAGATCTCTTTTCCTACTTCCAAAACCATCATCCTACCGTTCACAATCCATCGTCCACTCAAAGCAATTGCGATTCAAAAAATCAACTATCACAACGTCTGTATATAAACTCCATTCCCGCAAAGCCACAGCTGACAAGTAGCTCACCCACAGAGTCAAAAGAGTCAAAAGTACTGCTAGCCCAGTGAGCTGTGGAAGACATGTCATCCAAAAGCAAAGAATTATCCCAAGAGGGTCAAGGTATTTCATCGAATGTAAAACACATTGCATGGACCGGTGTTCGTTCCCAGTGCCATCACAGCCTCTTATCCACCATCGCATCGATGAGATAAGAGGCCTGATGGTGAACAGGCTCGTTCTGAGATTATACGGTTATATGAACTTGATCTAGATAATACTAGCGAAAGGATCATGCCTTCCCCTTTCCTGTCGAAAGACAGAACTGACAATTATAGGTTTACCTGTGACCCTCAACTATCACTATGTCTCCACCAGCAGCCATGTTCACTGAGCAATCTGCTCCCATCGACACTGTCTCTTTGAAGACTAACTACGCTGTCAAGTCGGCTCCCATCAACAACAAGAGCAAGACTCTCGCCGAGATGGCTGACAAATGGGAGCAGGATTTCAAATTCGCTCCCATTCGTGAATCTCAGGTCTCTCGAGCCATGACCCGGCGTTACTTCCAAGATTTGGATAACTACGCCGAATCCGATATTGTCATTGTTGGGGCGGGATCTTGTGGTCTGAGCACTGCATACATGCTTGGCAAAGCTCGTCCTGACCTGAAGATTGCCATCATTGAAGCATCCGTATCTCCAGGAGGCGGTGCCTGGTTGGGTGGACAGCTCTTCAGTGCCATGGTGATGAGGAAGCCTGCTGATGCCTTTCTGAGTGACCTTGGTGTGCCCTTTGAGGACGAAGGAGATTTTGTTGTTGTGAAGCATGCTGTAAGTTGCCTGAGCTCATAACAGACTTGGGATTAACTGACACCCATTAGGCACTCTTCACATCAACACTCCTCTCGAAGGTTCTCTCGTTCCCTAACATCAAGCTCTTTAATGCTACAGCAGTAGAGGATCTGATCACCCGCACTCTTCCCGACGGCACGGTTCGTATCGCTGGTGTTGTGACCAATTGGACTTTGGTTACCATGCATCATGATGATCAGTCCTGCATGGACCCCAATACTATTAATTCACCCATTGTTGTCTCCACAACTGGTCATGATGGCCCTTTCGGCGCCTTCTGCGTCAAGCGCCTCGTCTCGATGCAACAAATCGAGAAATTGGGTGGTATGCGTGGACTTGACATGAATACTGCTGAAGACGCTATCGTCAAAAGAACCAGAGAAGTTGTTCCAGGTTTGGTTGTTGGCGGTATGGAGTTGAGTGAAGTTGACGGTGCCAACCGCATGGGGCCGTAAGTGATTGAGGCCCATCTGAGCCTTGAACTGTTAGCTAACCTTTGTCAGGACCTTCGGCGCTATGGCTTTGAGTGGAGTTAAAGCAGCCGAAGAAGTGTTGAAGGTATTTGATGAGCGTAAGCGCCAAAATGCGGCTTAAGCATGAGGGAGGATGTCCAACAGATTGCTGTGATCGCAAGAATTGGTGTCTAACACTGGTATACTCGCAATGCAATTTAGTCGACTGCAATGATTTCATACATCAACGCTCTTTATCTCTACGATCTGAACCTTACGTTCGTTTGATCATTGAATGCAATGTTTACAATGGAACAAAAGATAAGACTTGTGAATGTATGAATTGTGACTGTTATGCAGATTCATGTCAGTAAAATGACAAAAAGTCGGGGATGTGCGAGCATGAAGTTCAGTGATAATTGTATCACGTGATACCGACTTGAACTAGAACTAGTACTGATCTGTTGATCTGTAAAGCGGTCAGGAGTGGCACTATACTTTTTCTAAAAACTTCCGATCCAAGTATGAAGCTTATCAGATAATCAATCTACTTCAAAATGGGTAGTAAAAGAAAGCGCACAGCTCAGGATACTCCTGCAACTGCTCCAGTTGCCAAAAAACAGCAGAAGAATCCTAAAGCCGCACCAAAAGTCGATCCAATCGATACGACGCCCTCTCCGTTTCTCGACAACCCCAAAGGCCCCGAACTGAAGAGAGAAGTCGACCTCTACAATCTGCTTGGCAGCGAAGATACGAACGATCGACTCAATGCAGCCGAGGCTATTGTTATTGGTCTCTTAGGTACAGAAGGTGCAGAGGAATATACCGGTGTCCACGAATCTACTTTGCAAAAACATTTAGAGAGAAGATTGTTCCGAGGGCTTGCAAGCGGCAGAAATGCCTCCAGGCTCGGCTTCAGTTATGTCCTGGCTGAAATAATTGGTCAACTGTTTGGAAAAGCAAACCTGACGGAGAAGCATTACAAATCCTTAACCTTTGAGACTGTCCTTGGATTCCTCGTCGCAAAGACGAAACCAGATGGCGACTTGAGCGGGCAAGAAGAGAAGGACCATGCTTTAGGGCTTCTTTTTGGTTTGAAAAGTTTTGTACAATCGAAGACACTATTCGACAACGATGAAAGGTGGATTATCATACTGGAAAAATTATTCAAACTCTCTGAAAAGAAACCGTGGACTAGGGAGGAATGTGGCTCAGTTATCGTGGAGGCTCTGTCACAAATGAACCAAGCGCAGGCGGAGCTCACGCTGGAAAAACTTTGCGCAGCCGGTCTTGCGCTGTCACCTGAAGGCGTAGGCATATGGATCATTGCTAAAAGCCGATTCCCTGACATGAAAGTTCCAAGTAAGCCGTGGGGTCAAAGTGGTAATCCACTCCAGCATCTCAAAACACTGGCCACAGCTCTGAAAGAAAGCTCTTCGGGTGAAAAGAAGTCGGAAAATGTGCAACAGGCCAAACAGACTGGGAGCTGGAATCCGCAACTACATTTTGTTTGGAATATTGTTCTCGCTCAGTTCGTCATATCCGCCCAAGCAAAGACTCATGGCATTAAAACCGAGTTTCAAAATTTCTGGAAAGTTGCTGTTGACGGTAAGTTAGCCACTATTTTAACAGCACTCGACTGACATATGGTAGAGAACCTGTTTTCGTCAACAGCTTCTAGAGAAAGAAAGTTCTGGGGGTTTCTCCTCCTCCAGAAAGTACTTCAAGATGCTGTCTCCTACAAGAAATTATTACCGAGTATTTTCAGTCACAATCTTGTCCGATGCCTTATCAACTCAGTTCAAGAGAAAGACAGATTTCTTAACCGTGCAGCCGACAAGTCACTTAAGGTCCTCCTTCAGGTGGTCGAAGCAAATCCCGAACTTCTCATCACTGTTCTCCCGCATCTTATCTCCGGGCATGGCAATTACAACTTCGACAAGATCACCAAGACAAAGACGATTGAAAAATTGTTGGCTTTGACCACTGCTTCTAATGCCGAGTCTGTCATTATCCTTCTTAAGAAGCCAATCTTGACAATTGAAAGGTGAGAGGAACCTCTTGCTAAGCTGTAAATTTGCACTGACAATTTCCAGCACCGATTTTGTCAAAGATTCAGAATCACGACGCCAAATGTTCGGCGACTATTTGCTCAACATCATTCGTAAGTTCTGTGTCTTACAAGCCATTGTTACGGCTAGCTTCTTTATCAAATACACTGACTTTTTGAATTAGGCCGTTCCGATGCAGGAAGCGAGTCTGAAGATACTGCCTGGCTCAAAGAAATTGCTTTGCCCACGCTTTTTGACTTCGCGTATGGTAGCGGACCCAAGTGAGTATATTTTTTATGCACTGTTGCTCTGCATTTCAGAATTAGAGAGCATTGGCTTTTTAGGACTGGAAGATGAGCCGGGCTAACAATTAATGTCTAGGTGCAATCCAGAAATCTCCGAAAGAACCAGGACGTTGTTTAGAAACCGACTCACATCAGCGTTCGCTCATCTTCTCCCTGATCTAAGTGGATTTCACTATCCATGCGATCTACTTGTTTCAGCGAGCCCTGATGCGGTGGAGATGGACGAAAATATTACTGAAGAGAAAGATGGAGCAATTTCGACAATGAAGAAGATACTTAAAAAAGCGAAAAAGGCGAGTGACAAGGAGAAGGCACCACTTCATGCATTGGCCTTACTGTACTCGCTGGTTATTTTCCAATTATTCAATGGCGAATCTGAAGCAGTTTCGATATTGGACGAATTAAAATTATGCTATGACAAGCTCATTCGACGCAAGGACACCGAGGATTCAGATGTTGAGGCGTCGGAGGTGCTTGTTGAACTCCTCCTCTCTTTCATCTCAAAACCATCTGCGCTACTTCGCAAAGTTACCCAACACGTCTTCAGCGCATTTATGAGCGAGATGACCGCTGGTGGCCTCGCACTTATGACTGATGTACTCGATTCAAGCGAAAGTTTGAAAGGACAACAAGAACTGTTTGATCAGGAACCCGAGGATGACCAAGAAGAAGATGTCGATATGGAAGATTTAGAGGATGAGTTGGACTCAGATGTCGAAGTTGTCGACATGAAAGTTCTAAATGGACATCTTGACGTAAGCGATGATGAGAATGACGATGAGAACGACGAAGAGGATGAAGAGGATGAGGATGAAGAAGAAGATGAAGCTGATAATGAAGGAGCTCGAGAGCTTGATGAAGCGCTTGCTAAAGCACTGGGGACAAAACCTCTAGATGCCGATGGCAACGCAGAAGAGTCTGATGACGATGCCGATATGTCGGACTCGGAGATGATGGCTTTGGATGCAAAGCTTGTCGAGATCTTCTCGCAGCGTAAAAAGCAACCAAACAAAAAGCAAGAAAATAAGGATGCCAAAGAGACTATGGTCAACTTCAAATCCCGCGTCCTAGATTTGCTGGATATCTACGTCAAAAAGCAGACTACAAACCCTCTGGCTTTTGGGTTGCTTCTACCACTGTTAAAACTTATCCGCTCCACGAAGACAAAGCAAGTTGCCGAGAAAGCACACAACGTGATTCTCTCATTTGCAAAGGCAGCCAAGAAGGAAGGGCAGACCGAGACAGATATTTCTGAACAACTTCAATTGATGAAGAACATTCATACTGAAGCTTCGAAAGATCTTTCACATATGTTTGGCAAGGCTGCTAGCACATCAAGTTTGCTTGTCGCCTCAAGCTTATATCGTGCTAATAAGGAAGAGAGCTTGGAGGATATAGCGACTCTTTATAAGGATACAGAGATTGCTTGGATGAAGAAGGAGGTCAAGATGCAGGCTGCGTTCTTTAGCGAGTGGCACAATTGGTGTCAGAGTATTGCCAATGCATAGACGCATGTACTGTATCTTATCAAATTAAATACTGAAGGTTCTGTATTTAAATCTCCTATGCTTGCTTAAAGCAACATCTTAATTGACTGCAGTAATCAGCTGCTCCTCGCTTAGCCAAATTCCACAAATTGGTGTTCTTGAAGTAATATTACAAAAACCAACAAACAAATGAATATCAAGCAAGCGGTTTTCCTTTGAGGTCGTTCTTTAATTGTCTGTCTATTCTTTCTAGTCTTGTAGAGAGGCCGTACGGGCATTAAATGCCTCTTAGGCCTAGAGAAATGGTGGGAAGCAAGTCCTACAATTCCAATTCGTGTCCAAACTCCGAACTCCAAAAGCTACCTTGTCACGATTGGCCCTGAATTGATATATAATAGGGTTATAAAACGTTTTTGGGAGAAAACAGGGCCTCTTTGTGTAGAATTCGACCTCCTTCCTTTGATATTGATACTGGCTTTTTTTCTCCTTCCCTTCGGATACATCGAATCGCAGTTCTTCTTCCTCCTCAAACTTGTCCACTCTGGCTGTACTCTTTGACTGGTTGTGCCGAACCAGGAAGTACTCCATTCTTGCGCAAGTAGCGGAAATCACGAACGGAAACGAAAGCTACGAATCCCGTGAGGAGACTATAGCAAAAGAACACTAGTTAATTATCTACCCTCATAATAATTCTTCGTGGCTACTGTATTATCTCTCTCCACAGGGTGGAATATGATAATAACACAGGAAGGAGCACGTACCAGAGAAAGAAAGCCAACGCAGCCAACAGCGAACCTAACGCACAGCTACTCCCTTTGCACGTCCCGCCGTTCCCTTTGACTACCATAATGAAGGCCGCCAGCCAGAACACGGTCTCGATCACATTGAGTATGGCGTTTGCTTTGGCACTGGCCCATTTCTGGAACCGGCGGTGGTGTTCTGAGAGGACTTGGTAGAGGATAATTATCAGAGACTTGAAACACTTTTTCCTCGCCGTTAGCTTTCTCTTTCCTTTCGCCCGTTTCTGTCTCTGTGTTTGTGGGTGCTTCTACTTACAACGCTGAGATACCATGTAAATCCCCGAGTGGGAATCGTCCCCTTGCTCGCCAGCCGCGCGATGGAGATTATAATGGCGATGAAGATCAGCACGACTTGAATGATGTGAAACCAGAATTTCAGACGGTGCTGGTTTTCGATTGAGAGGTTCATGTTCTTTGGTTTGATCTTTTGGGCTCTTTTATGGTATTCGTACGGTCAAAAAGTAAGGAGAATGAAGATTTGGAAAACAGATAACTTGAGATTCCTATCGCGAGATAAGGAAAGTTTCTACCGCTCGCTCTATATACATAACACGGACATGGACGCGGACTTGGACCTGGCTGTGGGCTGGTTGTTGGGGTGAATGGAAATGGGATTTCGAGGGCGCTCCTCGCATGTCGGATTCGTATACTCGCATATGCAGTCAGATAGCTGGTGTAGGTATCCTTGGCAAGGCGATGCGGTCGCTAAGCTCATGGCATGGAGATACGAGAGTACGACTGTCCGAGCACCATGTTTAAGAGAAGTGCAACGCTTTTGGATTCTCTGGATGTGGGCTTTTCTTTTGCGCAGATTGCACCTTGTTCAAAAACAACACCTGCATATCATCATTGGCAAGGATTGCTAAGATGTGGGGGAGTAAATATAAAACTGGCGGCTGTGGTGTTGTGTATGACGACTTTTTTGGTCGCTTAATAGAGACTTGGTCGCTTGATGCTAATTGGCACACGGTGGAACTATCTGTCTTTAGAAGCACTAGACAGCAAGTATCCAATATTGGCTTCGAATGGACTGCACGCTCTTTAAACTTCGACCTTCACTCAGATGTGCGCCATTTTCACGAACTGTTGATCCCCAACTGTGAACCCAAAAAGGGCATAGATATGTCACAGCATATCTCAGGCTAAGAATGCTGCACCGAAAGCCTTACGAGCCGTCCTTTCGCCGTTTTCTTTTATCATTCACATGTTCCTTGTGTTCGCCCTCCGACTCAACCAATCCAGATCTCTTCAACCGCTCTCAAAAACGCTCATCTTCAATCTGACATCGCAAAATACTCAACGAGACTGGGACAATATCATGCGGGCCACAAGGTTTAAAACCTTTAAGAGCTCTACACTTATCATGCATCTTATCTAGCCGCTGCTTGATATGGTCTTCGATTTTCAAGTCCTTCTTTAGATTCGAGCTGGCGATGGAAAGATATGCTTAGGTTTCTGTTGTGACTTCCTTTCGGTTTAGGCTGGTACCTGAGTGGTGTGCGAACCAAAGCTATAGCCCGACGCTAGCACAACCACTCTTTGCGTGTCACAGATCCTCCTGCATTTTAGAGGCGGTTAGGCATTAGCTGATCCAACATTCCCGCGAAGAACTAAGATTTAAGGCGCTTGTGAGGCACATGGAATAATGACATAGATAGGTAATTTGCTCAAAGTTATACTAGCAACTACATTTGTTGATTCATGATAGCAGACACCTATTATACTGTGTACATTATACATATGCTCCATTTTCCTCATGCATATACCGTTAACATCTCCCATTACAATGATATACAACCGAGGCAGCAAATAAGAAACCTTGCCATCGCGAAATATTAAAGGCAGTAAAACCAAAGCTCTAAAGTATAGAAAGGAAGAGAGAAAGAAAATCACGGGCAGCAAAAAACATGGCCTGTGCCAGCACCAAGCTCATACTTCACCAGTCTTTGATTCCTTCTTCCTCGCCAGCTCCATCGTGATCTCCTCCGGCTGCTGCCTTCGCGCTGAGGATTTCCCATTGGAACTCTTTCAGCGCTCTGATTTCACTTCCCACGAAAAGTCCGCCAATCAGGCCATCGATGATGCCAGCGCCCAAGCCGAGAGAACTCAATAGCATCAATAAGAAGGAAACATAATTTTTTGGACTCCACCATACAGCAATCCAGCAGCCGATGCTGATGAATACCGATCCAACGAAATGACCAAGTCGGTACCTTCTCTGTTTACGTTCCCGCAGAGTATATTTGGTGATCATCGCTAAGATTTCATCATACGTTTGTATAGGCAGAAATTCATCTTTTCCAAGATCCATCCTTAATTGACCCTCGAGCACTTTCGTGGTGAGGTCATGGGTTGAAGGAGATTGTAAGAATGCGCCATTATGCACAGCAGATTCTGGACCTTCATGAGATTGGAAATCAGCCGAACTTGAATGGATCAGAGTGGTCTCGACAGAAAAGTGGTCGCTTAATGAACATTGCAAAGTAGGATGTCGAAACAACATTCCAACCTTGACATCCTTCACCACCCAACCTCCTCTTGCAGGGTCCGATGGATTTATTCCCGTATTGGCAAAGACGTAATCCAGTCGTTTAGCTTTCGGGTCTAGAGTTTCCATGGGAATATCAATCTCTGGCTTGCCTGGCCCCAATCGTTGCTGTTGTCCCTTGTTCCACCGCCAAGTATTTAGCACGCTGTCACAAGTTGCGCCGTTCTCTAGTATGTTGAATTCGGCCATTGGAATGGGGCGACGCCGAGCCTTTTCGATGGGATCAATCGCAGCGCCAATTGATGAGTCGGGATGGTGAGCCAACCAGACATCATGGACCGGAGAGTGTGTACAAATCAGACGATGGGCTAGTGATTGAGGAACCATGTTGAAATCACCCAGACCTAGCACCAAATGACCTCGTTCGGCAGCACCGCGCATGAGTTTGGCGATTTCCCAAGCCTGAGCTGTTCGATGGCAGATGTAGGAGTCGTGGGGCTCGGATTCATATGGCGCATGCAACTGAGACTGTTAGCTTGGTCGGTTTTGAGAGTGACATCTTCTTACATGTGTCGTGAAGACTTCTACAATATCTTTCAAGCCAGGTCCAAATCTAATGCGGGCTGCTGCGACACCTTTCCCGACATACCAATCGCCTCTGAAAAAGGCAGTGGGTCTGCCGTTGAGAGGGTATCGCAACATCGAGCTCTCTATGATCGGCCACTTGGACAGAATCGCAAGGCCTCCTCCAAAGATTCCACTGTGGTAGAACTTCCCATACGGCAGAATATGTTTTGTTTGTTGTCGAATACTGCGATAATCTTCGTGTGTCCAGCATTCTTGTAACCCCACGATCTGGGGCACTGGGGTTGCTGTCGCAATGCGCTTTCCAATCTCTGTAAGGCGTTCATTTCGGAACTTGGCTAGATATTTCAACCCCCAGCAGTTCAGGGTGATCACGTTGATCTCGGTGGGCATCGAGGCGTCCATGGTGGGTAGTAGTACTGTAATGTATGGATCTTGCAAATGCTGAAGATAGGGGACCACAGGACAGGACAGATGAAACCGAAGGGAAGGAGGCAAGGTAACTTTTCAATTGGGAGAGAGGCTCATCTGCAGAATATCTCTATATATGTATATATAGGAGCTTACTATGTGCGAGAAGAATGCGTGGTGTAAATATTGTCTCTCCTGGCGATGCTTGATTAGGGTTCTGAGGAGTGGCGGGCCAGATGAGGATCTAAATCTGATCTAAATATAATATTTGTCGCGGATCGCTCCCGCGTTTTGGGGTTTTTGATCCCTGAGAAATGCGGGTTTAGCGGCCGCCCATCTTTCGAAATCTGGAAAGATCGCGACTCACACTCGGAGCGCGTCACCATTTCCATCAGGTTGAGTCTGTACCCAGAGGCAAAGGAGCGCTTTACGTCTGCAACCAACAATTATGTCCGACTTTGACTCTTCTGCAAGCACTCCTCTGCCATTTCATAGCCGCCCCTCGAAACGGCGGCGGGTCTACGATGATAGTGAAGCTTCAACACCTCGTTATAGTTCCCCCGACGAGCTCAGCTACGACTCCAAGCCGGACAGATCCTCAAATTTGAGACGTTCTCCTCGTCGCGGCTCAGATTCATCAGAAGAACGAGAACACCCTTCTGCATACCCACTCTCCAGAAGCCCGTCGATAGACGACGACGACGATACCCCGCGCTCTTCTCACTCATCGCAGCGCGCTGCTTCTCCTCCGCCACGAAAACCGCTCCGCCTGAACTATAAGCGGAGATTTCTGTTGAAGGGTCATCGCAAAGGTGTTGCGCAAGTACGAATCTCCCCAGATGGCTGCTGGATTGCAAGTTGCTCTGCAGATGGCACTGCTAAAGTCTGGGATGCTCAAACTGGGAAGCACATGCGAACCCTGGAAGGGCATCTAGCTGGTGTGTCGACAATTGCTTGGAGCCCCGATTCGACCACTTTGGCTACGGGATCTGATGACAAACTCATTCGACTATGGGACAGAGCCAGCGGAAAGCCTTATCCAGTCCCTCTTGCCGGCCATCACAATTATGTTATTTCGCTTGCCTTTTCCCCGAAAGGGAATATGCTAGTCAGTGGTAGTTTCGATGAGGCACTTTTTCTCTGGGACTTGCGCGCGAGACGGCAGATGAGGAGTCTGCCAGCTCATTCAGATCCAATTGGTGCTGTCGATTTTGTTAGAGATGGTACGCTGGTTGCTAGCTGCTCCACAGATGGCTTAATGTAAGGAATACCAATTGATCTCACATCTTTGACAAACAACTAACCGTCTAATAGACGAGTCTGGGACACAACGACGGGACAATGTCTCCGAACCTTAGTTCATGAAGACAACGCTTCTGTAACTACTGTCTGCTTCTCACCGAATGGGAAATACCTTCTTGCATTCACACTAGACTCTTCCATACGACTCTGGGATTATGTTTCGGGTATTTGCAAAAAGACGTACCAAGGACATACCAATGTCAAACTGTCCCTTGGAGGAGCTTTCGGAATCGCTGGTACAGAGGGATTCATTGTATCAGGGAGTGAAGATGGGGACATTTTCTTTTGGGACGTAAGGTCCAAGGAGATCGTGCAACGGGTCAACGGCCATGAAGGTGGGGTATGCTGGGTAGATTCATGCACAGCTACTGGCTTAGTTGTCAGTGGTGGCCTGGATGGAACCGTTAGTATTTGGGTTGATGTTCCCGAGGAAGAAGAGCCCACTGCTGAGCATCTGGACAATCTGAATATGGAACGGGAGAAGGATTATAGTGACGGCAGAGATATAGATGGATCACCGGATGCTGTCAAGAAAGAAGACGAAGACCCCGAAAGCATATATGCCCACGAGCATTTAAGGGACGAAGCCACGGGCAGTCGTGAGGACACCGTGGAAAGGAGTCCGAGTCCAGGTAGAATGGAACAGGACTAGCAGGAAACATTTACAAAAGCCATCAGGTCACCAAATAGGTACGCCATGGTCTGTTGAAGTAACAAAGTCCATTGATTTTGAATTAGGCTCGTGAGTATCGTTGCCCCGTGACGCCCTTAACTCCCAATTGCACCCAGCATATGTTCCACTCCAACCCAGAGAACGCCATCCAGCCTGGTCTAAAAGCATGGTCGAAGTGTAGCTGCACAACATTTCATATCTAGTTGTCTCCGGATTCCGTTTGCTCTGCTTCGTCCTTCGCTTTTGGTTCACCGTCTGCATCAAATCCCAAGGCATCCAGCTCCCTAATGAGTTCGCTCATTTTGATCACTTTAGCAAACTGCTCGGGTAATAAGGCAGCCCCGCCCTCTTTCTTCTCCTTCAATTCCTTGGCCTGCTTGAGCTTCTTTTTCAAGTTTCTGGCTTTCTTCTCGCGCTCAACCTCTGGATCGACAACTTCATCGGGACCTGCCTTGTCACCGTTTTCCTTAGAAGCTGCCACATCTGCCGAGCTGTTCTCATCTTCCTTCTTGCCCTCAGCAGCCTTCTTTCGTGCATCTCGACGCTTCTTGTTTTTGTCACTGGCAGCTCCTCCCTCTGTAGCCGCATCTGACTTTAAACCCTCAGCCCCAGGAATACCTCCAGTGCCCCGGTTCTTCCAGGCGCTCGCAGTGCGGTTCCGATATACCTCGACATCTTCAGGCGGTTTGTATCCGGGGCGTATCTTGATCTCCTTGCGCTTACTGCCATCGGGGCGTAGTGATGCGGGAATGTGACGATTTCCTGATTTGGGGGATATGATTGCGCCCGAAGCGGTAGTAGTAGGTTCTGTTGGAACGGACGGCATGGTGAAATTATGGGGTTTACAGATGATGCTTGAAGGTAAGTAGATCGAAGTGATTGTGATTGTAAATAAAGTCTGAACGCGCGTAAACCGAGATGACAGAAATAACCGGGAAGAAAATTGAAGATTGAAATGGGGGGATATTGACAGGTCGCAGCGCTGCACAGGCCAGCAACCTGATGCGCCGAATATCTCTTGGTAAGTTGTTGTGAAGATCGAATGTGTAGATGAGTGAGTGAGGGGTCTTTTTCTTGAGTCGCACGACGACGCGGATGGCAAGGCCGCTGAACGAGCCAATCACAAGCTCGTTAAAAAACGGCGCCGGAGCTCTGGAAAATGGCTGTCAACTCCCAACATCGACGTCAAAGGAACATCTCCAAGAAGGATACCACATAATTGCGTCCACACAACCCTTCCTACTATCCCAAAATGGTGAGTATATAATGCGCACTGCCCAATATACACCCAAGACAAGGCTAATGGTTTCAATTGCAGTCTTCCGTTTCTCGTCCACTCTACAAGCAAGTGCCCCCTTCGAGCCACTATCCTCCATCATCCTCCGTACAGTATCTAGGACACGATTAAGGTTGCTAACTGATGTGGCCAAAAAGCTTCCTGTTCCGCCAGAATTTCGTCTTCCTCGGTGTCATCTTTGCCGGCGCTTTTGGATTCGAGATGTATGTTCGGTATACAAAACTGGACAGGAACCCGTGGACTGATGGTTTAACAGGGCATATGATACTGTAACTGATAGAATCTGGGACAACATAAACAAGGGCGTGAGTTTCGCATGGCGGATACATGGTGGTAACATAGACTGACAGTTTGGGCAGCGACAATGGAAGGACATTCGATCAAGGTACATCGAGGCTGCTGGAGATGACGATGAGTAAATGGGAGACTCTGGCTTTTGATGGAGACCTCGTGCGCATTAGAAGATGATGGGGAGTTAGAAGCATTGGTTGGGCGTGTATAAGACAAGCTGTATAACATCCACAATATCACGCATGGGAAACTTAAGATCGGACAGACTGTGATATTGCACTTAAAAGGGATAGGAAATCCTGCAGTGACTATTCATGACACGCATGACCTTGCATGCACTATGGCTGATGGCCTATAATTTTTCGTGATTTATCATCTAGTTCGTATGCTAAGCAACTAACTAGTTCGCTAGAAGCTATTAATCATCTGTTGTATGGTTATACATAGTGGACACATTGCCCAAATAGAAAATGATAACTCGATCTGAGCATAACAGAAAATTTTACTTTCCATTCCCGTCCAAAGTGAATTAGATGTTAGTTTAGCGCTCATCTGCGCTGTTAGAGTATAGCAATTCAAAAACGTCCAAAGCGCTATCTTATCGCTTCGGCCCTATCGCATCACGTCGAACGTCAATCGTCTCCACGAATTTCTGACGCGCATAAATACACCAACGCCCTACATCCTCCCTTCAGGGAATCCTGCGAGCATAGCACAACATATTCCCGATGGTGCCCTCACGATGAACGAGACAACCCTTCCTAGCCCGGAGCAGCAGCTCTGCGAGTTCCTCAAATCTCTACCCCGCCTGAAACAAAACCGCTACAGCGAATCTGCGCAGCGCGAGCTCATCTACAGCCTTTTCTGGTCACTGGCTGGCGGGCAGGAACGTTACATGCGCCTGATCTTTCCCGACGGCCGCCGTCCTCCAAACAATGAAATCTGGAAGCTAAGAAAGGCACAAGGGGGTGCAGACGGAGATGAGTTTACCGAAGCTGCAAGAGGCAAAGCCTGTGGGCACATATTCAAACCTGGAGAAGCTACCTATCGCTGCAAGACATGCAGTGCCGATGATACTTGTGTGCTGTGTAGCTGGTGCTATGAATCTTCAGATCATACTGGCCACATGGTATATGTAAGTGTCTCCCAAGGTAACAGCGGTTGTTGTGATTGTGGCGACCCAGAAGCCTGGCGGCTACCTGTACACTGTTCCATACATACGCCCTTTGAACATGGATCGAATGCTGCAGGAAAAGCAAAGGAAGGCCCTGCCCTCCCAGAAGATCTGGTGGAAAGTATACGCATGACCATTGGTAGAGCATTTGACTACATCTGCGACGTCATATCTTGTTCACCTGAGCAGCTGCGATTGCCGAAGTCTGTGGACAGTATTAGGATGGATGAGAAGATGTCTCGCTTGACCTCTTCCTATTACAACGGGGATATCATTGAAGAGCCGACAGAGTATGCCCTTTTACTCTGGAATGACGAGAAGCACACTGTCCAAGATATTTCTGATCAAGTTGCGAGAGCTTGTAAGGTTCGGAGAGCCGAGGGGACGCAGAGAGCAATTGAGACAGATGCCATTGGCCGCACCATTCTCAAATATGATACTGACATCTCGAATTTGCTCCGCGTTTCCAAGATCATTGAGGAGATTAAAGTAACTGTTACAATTCGGTCAGCACGAGACACTTTCCGAGAACAGATGTGTGGTACAATCATTGAATGGTTAAGCGATATTTCTGTATGCAGTGTAGGACCGGATCATAACATCCTCCGCCATGTTATTTGCGAAGAGATGTTGAAAGAATGGCATGCTGGTAGCGAGGCGAGCAACAAAAAGATTGGAAAGGATGGTATTTATGACCATCAGATAACGGATGAAGAAGCACCAAACGACTTCCGGCGGACAATCGTCAATAGGCAGGCTGAGATCTTGAGAGCGGCAGCAGTCAGAGCAGCCTTGGCTAGATCAGACGACGAAGAAGGCGATGACGATGGTAGCGACGGCGAAACTGTAGCATCACTCAATGGTGATATGTCGGACAGTGGTGGTGAGGATACCAACGAAGAGATAGGTACCTTTGTCACCATTGGCAGATTGATCGCTTCAGGTCCTGCTCCGCAAGATGTAGATCCAGAGGGCGACGTTGATATGACTGAGGTCGATCAAGAAGAAGACGCGGCCTTGGAGGTGCAGGAAGCGACTATGGCTGGCTATCCACCCCCTCCGCCGCCCCCTCCAGTTCCACAAAGACCAATTCATGATCGAGATATAACCCCATCCGATTCGGACACTGCGGAACCATTGATTTCGTCAGCCATCTATGCCAAAGCCAACCTAGAAGTTCCCAAGACGCCGAAGAATCCATACAAAGGCCCGGAGCAGCCAAAGCCTGCTCGATACTGGCTGGAAACTCCCTCTGCATTTGTAGACCGAGGAGATGTGCCTTTGCATGACGATTTATGGAAGCGAGTGAGGCTGGATTGGTTGATCTTGTTTGATTTGAGGATGTGGAAGAAAGTTCGAGTCGATCTTCGTGATTTGTATATCTCCACGGTCGTCACTATTCCTCAGTTCAAGCGTGTACTTGGCTTGAGATTTGCCGGACTCTATACTACATTGGCTCAGCTTTATCTCATTGCTGACCGCGAACCCGATCATTCAATCATCAACATCTCCCTACAAATGCTCACCACTCCTTCTATCACTGCGGAAATTGTTGAGCGAGGAAACTTTCTTACAAACCTCATGGCAATACTCTACACTTTTCTTACAACTAGACAGGTGGGGCATCCACATGAGATCTTCTCAAATGCTACTCTTGCATTTGACTCTGGTTCTGTGACAAATCGACGAATGTATCACTTTTTCATGGATCTGAAGTATCTGTTCGGTTCAGAGCATGTCCAAGAACAACTTCGAAGTGAAGAAAGATACATGCTGCAATTCTTAGATCTCGTAAGATTACACCAGGGTATTTGTCCAAATGTTCGCGCTATTGGCGAACACGTGGAGTATGAGACAGACACCTGGATCAGTGCTTCATTAGTTACAAGAGAAATAAACCGACTTTGTAGGCAATTTTCAGAGTCTTTCAAGTGGAGCCCTGGACACGACGAGAACAGCATATTCAGAGCGATTCGGATTGCGGCAAAAGCGGTCATCCTCAGTTCGCTAGGTACTGAGCGCAAGCGTTTTACTCAGAGCGAGATCAAGGATGAAATAAAATTCAAGAAAGTCGGTGACTATGAGTTTAACACGGAATCCTCAGAGTATAACATTGTTAAGTTTGTTGTTGAAGAGCAACCAATCAGTTTCCACCATGCATTGCATTACACTCTTTCATGGCTTATTGAAGGAGGGAAGAGTATGCCACGAGAGGCTCTTGTCAATCTTTTGAGCTTCACTACACAAGACCTTCTTTCAAAACCTAAGGCTATGGGTACGCGGACAATGTCAAGCCACAGCTATACGCCCGAGGACCACCTCATGGCCGCTTTTGATTATCCTCTGCGTGTATGTGCTTGGTTAGCTCAGATGAAGGCAAGCATGTGGGTACGTAATGGCATGAGTTTGCGCCACCAGCAAGGCACGTATCGGGGTGTGGGCCAGCGTGATGTCTCACATCATCGTGATATCTTTCTACTGCAGACTGCACTGGTTGTTTGTTCACCGAGCCGTGTTCTTGCATCGATAATTGACCGATATGGCATGCAGCATTGGATGAAAGGTTTATATGAGCAGAAATCAGATGCACTCGATGATAGCCAGCACCTAGATGTTGCGGAAGATCTCATTCATCTTTTAATTGTGCTGATTAGCGACCGCACTTCCCTACTTTCAGCCGAAGAAGAACCAAACGCACAACTAGTGGCAATGCGTAGAGATATCATACACGTCCTCTGCTTCAAGCCCCTCTCATTTTCAGAAATTTGTGGCAAATTGCCTGATAAATTCCAAGACCACGAAGAGTGTCAGGATATTCTGGATGAGATGACCACCTTCAAGCCTCCAGAAGGTCTCAATGATATTGGAAGCTTCGAGTTGAAGGATCATTTCCTTGAAGAAATCGATCCTTACATCGCGCACTACAACAAGAACCAGAGAGAAGAGTCTGAGAATGCATACAAGGCATACATATCTAAGAAGACAGGACGCCCCGCCTCAGAAATTGTCTTTGAAGCAAAATTACGACCTATCCAATCAGGAGCATTTGTGGAATTGTCTGCCTTTATCAATACAGGGATGTTTGCACAAATTGTCTATTATGCTCTTCTGTATCCTCTGAAGGCGCAAGAGCTTACCCCTAGCGTTCCCGCAACACGAGTAGAAACGTTTCTTCACGTAGTTCTACATCTCGTTCTCATAGCTATTGCTGAAGACAAGACTAGCGAGGAAGATATGACGGATGCATCCCCTGATTCATTTGTGCATATTGCTCTTACAAGAAATGCTCGCAGCAATTTCATCAAAAATGCTCCTGCTGCCAAGACAATTGTTGCTATTTTGGAAATGATGTCTACCAAAGAAGTTTTCAAATCTTGTCACCCAAAGATTCTCCTTGTCTTAAAGAGAATGAAGCAAAAGCGGCCACGAACCTTTGAGATCGCCTTTTTAAGATTGGGCGTATCTGTAGACAGAGTCTCTACAGCCTCGCCCGCTAACAGCGAGAACATTGCTGAAGATAGGGAGAGAAAGAAGCGTGCGGCACTTGAACGTCAGGCTAAGGTTATGGCACAATTCCAACAACAGCAAAAGAATTTCATGGACAACCAAGCAGACATTGATTGGGGCGAGGAGCAAATGAGTGATGAGAATATCGGGGTCGAAGGCGAGGAGTCTAAGAGCTATTGGGAATACCCTTCGGGAACTTGTATTCTCTGCCAAGAAGAATGCAAGGACGGCCGGCTTTATGGGACCTTTGCCCTCATAACAGAAAGTTGTTTGTTACGACAGACAGACTTCACAGACCCAGATTTTACACAAGAGGCTATTGATACGCCCGCAAACCTGGATCGCTCTGCTGATGATATACGCCCTTTCGGTGTAGCGGGCAAGAACCGACAGCAAGTGAACAAGGTCACAGCAAGTGGAGTCGAGATAGAATCTGAACGCCATTTCATCAGTAAAGGCTTTCCCAAGTCATCAGTTCGCCAAGGTCCTATATCTGTTGGTTGCAACCACATCATGCATTACAAATGCTTCGAACAATATTGCGAGGCGTCGCAACGTCGCCACAATCATCAAATTGCTCGACATCAACCCGAGGACTTGGCGCTCAACGAGTTTGTTTGCCCACTTTGCAAGGCTTTGGGAAATGCTTTTTTGCCTGTAATTTGGTCGTCAAAAGAGGAGGTATCACCAACTGTTTTAGATGATCATAGTGACTTCTATGCCGACATGTTAGCTCTCTCTAATCCAGCAAATGGCCAACACCGTAGAGATAAGATTGATGTTCGTGTTCCCGGCCCCAGTCCCAGAGGAAACAATCGAAGTATGGAAATATACATGAGCTACAACAACAATGCCATCATCAATACAATCAGCGGCAAGTCTCCAGAACTACTATTTGAAGCTTGGGAACCACCCTCCCCTCAAAACATGCCTTTTTCTGCACCCAGCATGCGCCTTCCAGGAGCCTTCGAGAGCAATCCTCTATCCGAATCATATGAGTCAACACTCTCACCAATCAGAGAACTCGTCAATGTATATCGAAGACTGCGAGACACCATACAGAAGAATGATCTCCCTAGTCATCACCCCGTAGAGCTGAGCCAGCCGCATCATCAAGATGATCTCTGTGGAAGCGATACACTCGCAAGAACGCTAGGCTTCTCTATCTCTGCTGTTGAAGTTGCACAACGTGGTATTGCTTCACAGCCAGGTCTAACCTTCCTGGACGGCGTTCCTCACAGCGCGCTTACCCACCTCCGCGTCTTATCGGAGACTGCGTTTTCGTATGTTTCAATTGGAGGCATAAAGGTAGCAGGCGACAACAGAGTCTCGAATGAATTCTGCCGAGATTATGAAAGACAATATACCCTCCTATTCGGCATAAATCCTTATGGCATTCAAGAAGGCCAGACTCGACGCTTTGGATCAGAGTCACTTCTCCAAGAGGATACTTTTGTTTCACTTACAGAGTTTTCTCTCTGCCTTAGCGTGGTTGACGACATCAATATCAAGCACATCACCCGCCTATGCTTGGTGGCCGAGCTAATCAAGGTTGCTATCGAACTGGCCAAACATACAAACATTAGTCCATACCTGTCCATGCAAAATGTTGAGGATCCTTTTACCAATCTTTGCATCATGGTCTGGCAGATTCGAGCATCATTGAACCAGGGATGTGGGGATATGAAGTTCATAGGGTTTCCAGCGGCTCGTGAGCTTGCAGAAAAGTATGCCTTAACTTTCCTGCGAAAGACTCTCTTGCTTTATCATGTCAAATACGGAGTGGCTTTCAACAACAAAGTCTCATCTAAGCCTGATGCAAACGAGCTTGAACGGCTATCGGAGGCATTGTTTTTACCCGACTTTAATACTCTCTGCGTTTCTGCTGCCGGTATGACCTTTAACCAATCGGTTGGAAACATGGGCATGCAAGCACTTGTTCTCAGATGGGTTAGACAGTTTTATCTCAACAGTCCAGCGCCAAAATCTACCTTGAGTCACCCAGCAATCTTTGAGCTCGTGGGCTTGCCCAAGAACTACGATAAACTCATGGAAGAGACAATGAAGAGACGTTGCCCAACGACTGGTAAAGATGTTTCAGACGCAATGCTGTGCTTATTATGCGGAGAGATTTTCTGTGGCCAGAGCATCTGCTGTTTGAAAGAAAGTAGACCAAGTCACGATCGTCCTGCTAGAAAGATCGGAGGTGCACAGCAACATATGTTGAAGTGAGTTATTTTTCATTTGCTATCTAAACAGCCAACTAATGATTTTACAGGTGCCAAAAGAATACTGGGATTTTTATCAACATTCGAAAATGCTGTGTCTTCTACGTGTATCATCTGTCTGGATCTTTCGCAGTAGCACCATACATTGATAAGTATGGCGAAGTGGATCCTGGATTGAGACATAGCCGACAACTATTCCTAAATCAGAAGAGATACGATGCACTGCTTAGGACCGTATGGTTGACGAGCGGAGTACCAAGCGTTATTAGTCGAAAACTGGAGGCGGACATCAATAATGGGGGTTGGGAGACGATATAAACGAACGAACTCAATGGGACCTTGATTTTCTTCTATGAAATCCGAGATATCTTAAGGCGTTTGAGGAAATCATGAGAATATGACAACTGCTAAAGTGGTATTGTAAGGTGTTAGTTAAATGTGGAAGCGTAGACATACTGTGTTTTTGCACGTACGCACTTGCAGGTAGATGCAAGCAGACGACGTGGACACGATAAGTAAAATCTCTCAGGTTACAGAACAATCGTGATGAATTCAAATAACTGTAGTGCTGGCTCGCGTGATTTGTTAAGATATGCGAAGCCTTGGTGTCTTCACAGCATAGTGATAAGTCCTCGACTTAAAGAAAAAACCCCTCAAATCCTTCCTGTTGCCAAAAATCTTCAAACACTGCTATTCATTAAAGAAATACTAAAAAAGCTGGACACTACGAGGTATTTCCTATAATCGATACAATAGGGCCAAGGGGTTCGACAAGATTCTTGAATCCTAGTTTGGCAATTTCCCTACTGCAGCATCTATCCCTTCCGCTACCTGCTTTGCATCCTTAGTATTCACTAAGAATTAAATGTTAGAATGGTATTATCTCAAGTCTTTCATAAATTACTTCCATCCAGCTACCGGTGTTCGTATCTGGTTTATTACTCCATAATGACTGAACAGGCGAATTATGATGAAATTAGGCATATTTTTGAATGTCATAGTAGCGAAAGTTGCTTTTTTATGAATAAAACGGACTTTCTCAATTATTAAGAAAGGTACGAGGAGCTACTTGTTTAATCAAAATAACCAATATCTCTCGCGTAATTCTAGACTAGGAAGAGATCTACTAACCTGATGAGGCTAGTAAGTTAGCTTTAGATTTATAATGTGACAGCTTTGAATCCGAGTAGTAAAATGTTCCTCGTAACGACTAAAAAAGGATCGGCCAGAATTTTCTTTCGTTACTCATTAGTGTGTCTGCCAGAGAGGCTCATCCTTTCAGCAAGCAACTCAGTTTTGCTATTCTTTTTCTAGCACGAAATCTTTACATACTCGCATGCATCCAAGGAAAAACAAATCAAAATGAAGGGCAAAGACCAAGAGATAGTGCCCGAGCCAAGAGATATGGAAGTCAATCAGCGAACCTCGGCGACGAATATTTCACAAGTTTTGAGTACGGAGCCAGAGTCTAGAGACAAAAAAGCGCTACCGGAGACAGTGCCTTGCAGCCATCCACGTCAGATTCATGACCAGACATTGCGACTTTCGTTTCCTCGACTTATTGCAGCCTATCTTTGCCTGTGTGCCTGCTATTTTACATCTTATCTTGATATGAACTCAATCACGACTGCACTGCCGACAATTTCAAATGCTCTGAATGCCGGTACCACTATTACCTGGGCAGGGAGTGCCTACTTGTTGGGCCAGACAGTATTTCAACCTTTGCATGGCCGCGTATCTGACATCTCTGGCCGCAAGCCAATCTTGCTAGTCTCCGTCTTATTTATCACTGTTGGTGGCCTACTATGCGGGTTTACACAGACACCGGTCTGGCTATACACATCCCGTGTGTTAAGCGGTATTGGCGGTGGGGGAATCAGCTCATTGGTTGCAATTATAGTCAGCGACTTGGTTAGTCTGAAGGACAGAGGGAAGTACCAGGGCATGATTAGTATTGCAATTGGAACTGGAGCTATGACGGGACCTTTCGTTGCGGCGAGTCTCGTACGGAAAGGAACTGATGGCTGGAGATGGGTCTTCTGGGTTCCTTCCATAGTTGCCTCAGCGTGCTTCATACTACTTTTGTTTCTCTTGCCTTTGAGACCAGTTACAGATAATTGGAAGGGCAAGCTCAGAAAGATCGACTGGCTAGGAGTGGTAGCGTCTATTGTTGGCATTGCCCTTTTACTAGTAAGTTTTAATTCGATATGAAGATTAAGAGACTTGAGTTTCTAACTTCTACCTCAAAACTAACTTCCCATAGATACCAGTGAACTCGGGAGGTAGTATCTGGCCATGGAAAAGTGCTTTGATTATCTCCATGTTGACTGTGGGAGGCATATCTCTGATCCTCTTCGTGTTCGTCGAGGGATATTTTGCCAAACTTCCGATAATACCGTTACGTCTATTCAAACAACGATCGACTGCCATTCTGTTTGTTCAAGGCATACTCCATGATTTTGTTTGGCAGGCAACTCAATACTTTCTTCCACTATACTTTCAAAACGTTAGAGGTTATAGTCCACTAGAGAGTGCCACTCTCATTTTGCCGTTCTTGCTTGCTCAAAGTCTTGCGGGAGCACTTTCTGGTCCCATAATGTCTAAACTCGCTAGGTAAGCAGACAAAATATAATTCAAGCTTGCGTACCCTGACTTGCAACACAGATATACCCCAGTACTGCGCACAGGGTTTGCGCTCTGGACACTTGGTGTAGCCTTGAACCTCCTTTTCTCACGAACGACCCGAATCGCTGTATATATTGTGGTTCTGGCCATCGAAGGCGCTGGGGTCGGCTTTGTTCATCAACCTGGTAAGTCTCTTAACTTTGAGGTTCCTGATCAAATATTTACTTAGTATAAATTCGCAGGTCTAGTCGCTCTGCAAGCTCTTTCTAGGAGTGAGGATCGTGCAGTTGCAACATCAGCTCGCAACCTGTTACGTTCGTTAGGAGGCGTAACTGGCGTTGCGGTATCGACAGCCGTGCAGTATGCTGCAACAAAAGCAGCGCTGCGCGGCAAATTTCCCTCGCCTCTTCTCACCCAAGTCCTGGATGGAAGCTGGCGGATAGGTGAAGTTAGTTCAGAAGCGTTCGAGTCAGATATCCTAGATGCAAAAATGAAAGGATTTCGAGTAGTTTTTATCATGCTCGTCCCGCTCATGGGATTGTGTCTGCTAGGAAGCCTTTTTGTCGCTGATGAGGTTTTGGCGGGAGATGAGAAAGAGAAGTAAAATAGCAAATGAAGGTCAGTTTGATGGTTCATTAAGCCAAAGAAAATTTTCAGGGTTGGAGTGACTACGGCTTAGACATAAGTCCAGTTGTTGATAGATAATTTGATCAACTTTCATAATAAAAATAAAAATGATGAGTGATATGTAGGTTCCTGGGAAGATTCTCAGTGGCTTATTTGGATAGCTGCCTCGGCTTTAAGCGAGTACATCCTGAATGGAAATAGGGGTAGAGCTAAATCGAGTTGGCAAGCCGAAGTTAGGGAAACAAACAACAGTAAAAAACAGACAAAACAAGATAATTGAAGTGGAGCAGATAAATGGAAAGGAAAGAAGAGAAACTCGCCGTAAACACAAACACCAAAACAAAGGCTCCTTCCTAAAAAAGAGCCTCGGCCGTCTCCGATTCGTTACTCATCACATGACATTCAGGAGAAAGGTCGCTTGGCAAACCAAAACCTTTGAGCTGTGTTCCACTCTTGGTATCACATTCTCAGAACACATCTCAATCACTCTTCATTTCACATAAACGAACTCCATAAGGCAACAAAGAGGATTTCGAAGATGGGTTCTACGTTGCAGAAGATCGACGTCTGGTTGGATTGTGATCCAGGTAAGTTGTGATTATCCGAAGGTGCCGTCCAATAGATTTGCTGATCGTTAGGATTGGACAGGTCATGATGTAAGTAATTACAGGTGTATGCCGGTTCCGATGGAGAAATATGATAATATGGTGTTGAAGTCTCAATGCTTGCTACAACTGGGCTGTCAATCTGCACACTCTCCCACTTTCATGACGCTGATGCTGATCACATGACTGGTCTTGATGCTGGTGGACAACTGCAACTGAATCATCTTATTCAAGACCATGAATGATGGTGATAATAATGTCGGCTCTTCAAAGATTTTGATGCATTTCATACCATTCTACTGTATTTACCCGTTACCAAGCTAACAGCAAACAGGACGCCTTTGCAATTCTCTTATCAGCTTACCACCCAAACATCAACCTCCTTGGTATAAGCACCACACATGGAAACTCTTCTGTTTCACATACAACTATCAATGCAGGATCACTGCTCACAGCTATGGGTCGACCATCTATTCCCGTTTACAGAGGAGCAGCCGAAGGCCTCACACGTCCAGCCGTCCACGCACCAGCAATCCACGGCGAGTCAGGAATTGAAGGCACACTATTACTTCCAGCACCAGCAGTAGCTCCCGCATCTGATGTGCCTGCAATCGATGCCATGGCTCGAGCATTACTAGCGAGCCCAGCAGGTACCGCATGGTTGGTCGCTACAGGTAGTTTAACGAACATCGCACAAGTGTTCACCAAGTACCCTGAATTGGCCGCACATATCAAAGGACTAAGTATTATGGGCGGCGCTATTGGAAACGGACATACCAATGCGCCGATGGGCAAAGTCGATGATAAGACACGCATCGGTAACTGGAGCTTCTGGGCCGAGTTCAATATCCTCGTTGATCCCGAGGCGGCTGCATTCTTGTTCGAGAACGAGATACTGAATAAGAAGATCGCTCTTCTTCCTCTGGATGTCACCCATTTAGTGCTCGCTACGAAAGAGGTTCAAGATACTTTGCTGTATGGCAAGGCTGGAGGAAGCGGCAAGGGAATAAGCACTTTAAGGATTATGCTAGTAGAGTTACTGACCTTCTTCGCAAGTACGTATGCAGAGGTATTCGGGATTACGGAGGGCCCGCCTTTACATGATCCCTTAGCTGTTGCCATCATTCTAGACGGAATTGCAGGTGCTGAGATTCCATTCTATGATTTCAAGGAAGGGAGTTCTAGGAAGGAGCGATTTCAGGTGAAGATTGTCACAGATGGCACACACCAGGAGGCGCAAGCAGGGACGGCCAAGACCGGACAGACGGTTGCGACATTGTTAGATGAAGGCAAGGAAGGCGTTAAAATTCCTAGAGGGTTGGATGTTAAGAGGTTCTGGAAGGTTATTGAGGATTGCTTGGAGGCTGCCGATGAGGTCAACAAGGCAAATGGCATACTCTAAAATGATCAGAATATTAACCTTTATGATGGCGATGAATTTAGACACTATAGACGGGGTTACCTTGCGCAACTATGATTGTGCAGCTTTCCTCTTCTCCATAACCTTCAGCACATCGGCAGCACTGTTACTATCACCTTTTCGCTTCTTCGGGCCACGTTTTCTCTTAGCCTTCCCATCTCCCTTTCCATCCCCATCTTCGTCATCCCCATCCTTACCCCATTCCGACAGCTTAATTTTCTGCTCTTCGAAGTCTGCTTCATCCTCGAATCTGCTGCTGCCGAAGCCCATATCCATATCCTCTTCATCACGATTATCCACTTGCAACATTTTCTTACGACGAGCCTCTTTCGCGGCCTCTTCTTCATTCGCAGGTGCCTTTTCAATAGGAGCAAGTGATGAAGCTTTCTTGAGTGCAGCCAGAATCGTGGGATCAGAGAATGCTTTGGGAGTAGACGAGTCTTCCTCAGCTGTTTTGCTTTCACCAAAGTAGTTCCTTGGAGTAGCGGCCTGTTTCGGTCGTGGTGGAGGTCCCATACTTCCCAGAGTCGATTTCTCCTCAGTCTTTGGTTTCTTACTTTCCGGTACTTCTCCATCCTCATCAGAACCGGAGTCGTCGTCATCGTTCAGTCCAGCCAATGGATCATAGTCGTCACCAGCATCATCAAAGATATCGATGTCTTCTTCTATTTCCGGTTCTTTAGGAATTTCAGGTACTTCCATTCCCAGTGGCTTTGCGTCCTTATCCGGCATTAGTAATCCGTGACCTTTTGGCTCTTCTGGCTGTTCCGCAGCCTTTCGGACTTTTCTCTTCTCATTACCATTCTCATCAACTGTGATCAGCACTTCTCGTCCTTTGCTGTCTCGCTCTATTCGTGATGATGATCTTGGTGCGCCAACTTTTTTGAACTTTGGCCCTAAAGCTGGCACCGCTGCCTCCTTCGCTGCTTGTCGTGCTGCCTTCATCTCAGCTATAATTTGATCTCTTGTTCGCTTCTTTCCTGGGACCAGTGATGGGGGTGCCATTTCTCCCTTCTTAACAGTCTTCTCCTTTGCGATTGCTGTGACCTCTTTCTCTTCTAACTCTTCAAATTCGTCGTCCACATCTTCCGTCTCAGCTTCCTCTTCCTCTTCCGTCTTTCCGCTCAACACATCCTCTCCTCTTCTAACCCTCTCCAGCAATTTATAATCCAAGCCCTTAACTAAATGTGTACTTGCAACATCACCTCCCAGAATCTCGTCTCGTAGCTGTTTGAATGTCGCCTCGTCAATCTGCTGTAGTTTCATCATCTCCTCCAACGATTTGACTCTGGCTGCCTTGTCATCATCTTCCTCTGAAACTCTGTGCTGTGTTCGATCGGTATATCCACTGGCAAGCTTTGAGCCTTTCGGGGCTGCGATCGAGCGGAACTTCTTTTGTGACTGTCCGGACGCGCTTCGTTCTCGTTCAGCAAGTTGGCGAGCAAAATCGACTCCTCCACTAGCCGCTATAGAGCGTCTAAAGTTGACTTGTCAGCGATGCAGTAAATTGGTCCAACGGAAAGTATACATACGGCGTCATGGGAATGCTACTGCGCATGCGAGAACCCAGGGCAGATGGAGTTGCGCCATCTCGTCGTGGTGTTGCCCCTATGCTTCCTTTGCTTTCCCCTACCCCAGCCTGCCTCGCTGGAGTATCAAGCACCAACTTCCGAAACTGTGAGTTATTCATTGCGTGTTGCCAGGAGCTGTAGTGGATTGCGAAGTTATCTTGAAGTCGCAGGAAGTTCGAGGTTCTTGCCTCACAGCCTTGTAGTTTATGCCTGAAGCCTTCTCTAAAAGATCGAGATCGACCCACAAGACCGCAGCCAGACCTTTAGAGCAATTTTGAACGATTAGTCAGCATTGCACATATCAGCAGCATCAATTCGCTGACTGCAATCTGTAAAACCAAAGATGCAAGTATCACATATCTATCTTGTGGTATTATAATTACCCCTGATATCTGCTTTTAATAGGATACAGACCTTTTTACTGTTTAGTACTCGAGGCCTGAACTGAATTTCTCTAAGCTGAGAATTCGGGTAAGGCAAGGAGAGTATTCAGGTTCGATTTAAAGGTTCACCGTGCATTGAGACACCCCCTTTCAATACCGCAAACTCGGAACTTGTCTGTTCTAGTAGAATCTACAGGTATCAGTGAGGACTCTAGTATATTAAGACTTATCATAAGACCTAGAATTCTTCTTTGTTTCGACGTCTTTAAGTGTTTGATGGATACTACCTTGTTCGCTTAGCATAATGAAACGTAAGGTGGACATCATAAACATCATGAAAAAATCGATCATGTTTTACTTTTTTAACGTTCATTAAATCGGATGCATTGTCTGCGCGCTGTGAATTGGAGCGTGATAAATTATGGCGGTTGTATTATTATAGAAAGATCGATGAAGCTTTGAATAAGTCTCTCTAGACATTGTCGTTCTTTTTTCGATCCAAGAGTGCGACGACTCACAGTATAAGCGAAAATGCTTTAAGAAGCCGAGTACAAAGCAAAGAATTTGGCTATAATTTTAAAATAACAGGAGAAATGATTTTATCCTAGTAAATCAATCGAACTACTTTAGAGCCTCGCACCCTTTCCATCTCTCTATTGCTAAGTTGCCGATCTTTTATGGGGCAGCACCATCTGCCGAGTTATTCAAAACTCGATGACGATATTAAAGTCGATGCCGTCAGGACTTCTAAACGTAATCACATTTAATTCCATAGTGCCCATAGCATTCACGTCCTGTGTAGCTTCACTTAATTCGATAATTCCTCTCATTTTCCAAAGGTGAAAAAATATGTCTTCAGTATGAACAAAATCCATTTTCTCAACCGCCTGACAAAGACTAGTCCGAAATTCCTCTTCGCTGGCTTTGATTCGTCGTCTACCAAAATTTCGATGTCTTCTTCATCTAACACCTCATTGGTTTCACCACATAAACCAACAGTAGCTATAGTAGGCACTGGCTGGGCAGGATGGACTCTCGCACAAAATTTATCATCATTAAAACATAACGTCATCGTAATTTCACCCTCACGAACCGTTGCCTTGACACCACTTCTCGCATCTGCAGCATGTGGATTATTCGATTTTCGTATGGCCGAGGAGCCTGTACGCCGAAGGAATCATGAATTCATCAAATATCAAGCCAACGTCTCATCCATTTCTTTGGAATCTAGGAAAATCATCTGTACACCAGCAATTAAAGACGAGACATGTGACGATTTTGAAGTTGTCTACGATAAACTAATTCTCTGTCCTGGGAGCGAGACGAACACCTTTGGCACCCCTGGAGTTTTGGAGAACACGTTACAGTTGAAAACGGTTAAGGATGCGCAGCGTTTGCGCGAAGGTATCCTGGATGCTTTTGAGCTTGCATCGTTACCGAATCTGAGTCATGAGCAGAAGAAGGCGGCTTTGCATTTCGCCATTGTAGGCGGCGGTCCAACAGGTGTCGAACTCGCAGCTGAGATCTCCGACCTTGTTCAAGAGCATTTAATAACTATCTATCCACATTGCGCTGGGCTGTTCCATATTAGCGTCTACGATATCGCAGACAAGATTCTGTCATCCTTTAACGAGAAGCTGTCTGAATACGCGATGAAGAAATTTCACCGCAGAGGCGTCGAAATTTGCATGAATACAGACATCCAAAAGATCACACCGCATAAAATACACACAAAAACACAACCAGATGGCATTCCTTTCGGAATGTGTATCTGGGCAGTAGGCAATAAAGGCTGTTTGCTCATTGAGGATTTGAAGGAAGTTAAAAAACCCGAAAAAGGCATGCAACGCATCTTGACAGATGAGTATTTACGAGTCTTAAAACCTAGTAAGGCGAAGCCAGAAGATGGGAAGTTTGGAAATGACAAAGGCATATGGGAAAATGTTTACGCTCTTGGCGACGCAGGAGATGTAGAGGGTGCCAGTCTACCCACAACTGCTGAGGTCGCTCTGCAGAAAGCCAGATGGCTATCAGAGTTTTTGAATTCAGGAGAGGAGGGTTTGGAGGAATTTAAATACAAGAATAAGGCGGTTGTGGCATACATTGGAGATCAGGATGGTGTTGTAAGTGACAGCGAGTCGAAGGATTGGACAGGGTCAAGCGCGTGGTTAGCTTGGAGGTCGGGTAACTTGGAGTGGTCTAGAGGCTGGAGGAGAAAGGCTATGATGTGGGTATACTGGATTCTCAACTATATTGATGGTAGAGAGCTAGCACGACGATAGTCTCACATATTTTACTAGTTTGATCTTCTCATTTCATTTTCGTGTACCACTACAGCAAGATACTTATTTATGTTCACGGCTTAAAATTATTTTACTTGTGTGTTAGCCTGAATATCTCCTCTACTCTCAATGTCGGGTCTACTTTTGTTCTTTAGCTCTTCTAGTCGCAAAGCTCTCCAGCCCATTCCCCATTGCTCTAGAGCCCAAACAGCGCCAGCAACACCAAAGCCAACGACAAATGCCCAGAGCGTGAAGTACCATCCATAGTCGATGGCATTCGAAAGTGGAGTTAAAATCGCAATCCAAATGGCCGACAGAGCGCACCTGGTAATGTTACCCGAAGCTGCGGCGGTACTAGGACTCTGCGGAAATATATCAACAAGAAGTGCGTTGAACGTCAAAAAGAAACACGTTCCAGTAAAGCCAATGGCAGTTTGTAAAATCAAAGCAATACTTGGGTGTACTCGACTCTCGATCGCCCAACCAAAGCCCGCCAAACTTGCTGTGTAGATCACCAGTAGGTACCAGGAGCTACGAGCTCGCGCACGCTCAATGGGAAAATGGGTGAGGTCATCCCCTGATATTACATCAATCTTGTGACCAATTTCTTCAGCTGTTTTTTTGTACTTCCAATCGAGAAGCTTGCCATTTATATAACCGCCAGCTGTAACCCCAAAAGCTCCTGGAAGGTAGGCAAGGCCTACTTCGAGATCGTTCCAGTGGTAAATGGAGGAGTAGATGTGAGGGATAGATGCTTGAACGCAGTACCAGTTTGCATAAAATGAACCGGCAAGCCAGAGAATCAGAGCGGTATCCCTGTAGAATATTATTCGAAGACAGGCGAGAGGATTAGGGAGAGCGACTTTGCGTTTAAGAGCTGGATCTTCTGGACTCTCTTCACGTTTTTCCTTTTCTTTTTCTTTTTCTTTTTCCTGTGATCGCCGTATCAGAATCCACCATGAATACTCATACCAGGCTCCTGGTTCTTTGCTGCCATTTCCTACAACACTTCGTGCTGTCTCTGGCATTCCTGCTCCGATTAATACAGTCATACCTCCCCCAAAAATGACCAGAGCCCAAAATACCCATTGGTACCCACCACTACTGAAAGCAACCCATCCTCCGATTACAGGTCCAATACAGGTACCTAGATTGGTAGCTACCATGACAGGGCTTAGCATTCTTCCTCTTTCGCTGGGTACGCTGACATCCGCGATGACTCCGTACGCAATAGCTATACAGGCACTAGCGCCAAATGCTTGAAGAGCGCGTAGAATTAGGAGGACTGCGTAGTTACTCTTGTTAAGAGCTAGTCCTAATGAAGCAGCGGTGTATAGCGTATATGTTATCAGTGAGATTACACGTCGCCCAAGACTGTCAGATAGTGTTGCGAAGATAGCTGGCGACAGGGCTTGGAAGACAATATAAAGTGTTATTGTGAGATTGATAGCCTGTGCGCTGGTTCGAAATTGAATCTGTAGAAGTGGCAACAGAGGTAGGTAAATTGTGGCAGTTAAAGGAGAAGCCAATGTGCTAAGCCCAAGAATCCAGATGAGGAAGAGCTTCTGATGAGCCGTGAATATTGTATAAGGTGTTGGCTGTTCAACAAGTTCAATCGGAGTTTCAAATGAGAGCCTAAAATCTGCCACCTGTCGGCCTCGTGGAATTGAAGTTGAAGAGTCTGTTATGTTTTTCTCTATTGTATCTGGTCCAGAAACAGTTACATCTTGGGCCAGCGGATGAGCCATCATGTGCTCGATATTTGAGGACAGAGCTCAATGAGATGCGGCTTCTTTCCTGAAATCAGAAGCAGATGCCTGTGATGTGGGAAGTCTATCAAGTCGTAGTTTTAATCAATGGTGCAACAACTTTGGCAGCTCGCTGGAACGGGCAAATACTTACCGAGGTGTGTCTTAGAAGGGGAAACGATCATCATATGTATTGACCGTTGTTCAGAATGAAGATATGTATTACGAGACCGTACGGCGCAGAACACGTAAGAATGAGTCAAATGTTTTCTAAATTCTTATAATGTGTTTATATAATGTTATGATTTGTGAGAAAGTCAAATTTCCAACTTTAAAGTCGTGAATCGCGTTTCAATTCCATCTCTCTATCTATAGCATGAGATTGACCTTCCAATCATGTTCCCTTGGATAGTCTCAATGGCAAAAGCTAAATGTCTTCTTTGCCATTTCAATTAGATACTACTTATTCTTTTCTGGGATATACCACTTCGCCATTAACCTTAGCCCATTCTTCATAGCTTTCTGGTACCATTTCTATTAACGATCGTAAATCATGCATATGGCTATGTTTGCAATTAGTACGGTAAGAAGTAACCTTGATGTCGTATATCTAAGCTTACATATGTCTGTAATTAATGTTCCCTGCCCACAACGCAGCGGAATAAATATTAAAGGCACTGTTATTTGTCAGTTTGGAGCAAGTATATGATATTGAAGGAATTAATACAATGAATAAAGTAGATTTCGAGCATCGCGGTCTTCTCTCGGCTCGGAGGGTTGAAAGTGATTATGATATTGTTTTGCGTACAGTGTGTCTAGCTTATGTCGAGCAGGGCGCCAAGGTCCAAGTTCAACTACAATTCTTAGCTTTGTAGTGTAGCACCAGTGAATCAAGTGACATACATTCATTGTGTGCGTAGATTGAGCAAGCATCAAATATTTGCGGTCTGTCAGTTGCTGCATCAGTCGAGGCATTGCCATCCCACAGATCACCGTGCACCAGGCTTGGTTGAATGTCCCTACCCCCAGTTTCTAATGGCCTTAGTAATCTAGGAATTAACCTATCATATAGAATCTTCAATAGAGAGTCGAGCTCTTCATTTGGTCCTTGGGCTACTTGCTCGAATGCGAGTAAATGTTTCACTGAATTTGTGAAGAATTCTTCCCATCCGTTCGTCCATTTTGTATAACGAGGTATGGATCCTGCACATGTTGGGATATCAAATCCATATTTGCCTGTGGGAGATGTCCCTTTCTGGTGTAGCTCTGCCAGTTTTGCTGGGAAGGCGTCTACTTTTGGTAACTTATTCGTCATGCCCACGAACTGACAGAGAAAAAAGTGCGTCTTGGGATCAGAAGAGTACGTGCCACAGGCGATGGGTTCAGGAGCAAAGTCTGGGAGAGTATTATGGATTGCAGTCATGGACGCAAATTCACCCGAAACCATGGCTCTCCCGGCGTCTTTCTGGGTTATCTTATGGTTCGCATTAGTTTGGACGCTGGCTTCTCCCTCCTGTAAAACAAATGAAGGAGCTAACCTTCATGAAAAACGAGAGATTGCCACCATCTTCTTGCTCTGTCTGAATCTCAGCCGTTCGAGTCCAGTAACTTGCACCATAAGACCGGATGCCCTTAATTCGGGAACCAAGGGGCAATTCTGTCAGATGTCAGCCTTAGCACGCACCACTCTATTGAAATGTAGAAACATATACTCTCAGCAACAGCTTTATCTACATATGAAATCAAAGCCAAGGGAATCCCTATCTTCCGTGGGTCTGCTGATGCGGGATCCCAATCTGACGAAGGGTCCCATTTCTGAGCAGTTTCAACAGTATCCTTAGTACCTGCCATTGTAACATTGGAAACCAAAGACTTTGTTGAATTGAAAAGCTGATTTTTTAATGGTTCATTTAAACCAATTTACCTATAGGCAAAAGAAATAAATAAAAAAAAGCAAAGTGAACGATTTATATTATTTATATTAGACTTCTCTTGACGATATAGCCAATAGGATGTGAAAACCGCGGGGGATTCTAGATGCAAGGAATATTTCCACAATGCTATTTTGCACCCTTTATCAATAATGTGGCGTGATTTCTAGGGATGGGAGCGGTTAATGTAACGTGAGACGCGCGGGAGGAGCCCTTTATTATCAATTGATAGAAAGACAGGAATACATGATTTGTTACTCCATATTTTTGACCCCCACTCATCACATACCTAGGCGCCCGGCTACGAGGCCGGAGATCCACTAGATCTGGGTAATTTTCAAAGCAGCATCCCTCGCTTAATCCATCTCAAAAGAAGTAAAGAACAGAAATACGGCCGTCTAGGTATTCAACCAATAACGTTAAATACATTAAACTCGCTCTTAAAAACATGGGTTCTTAGTGGAGCCCCATATAATTTTAAATCCAATTTTGATTGCGCTCTGAATTGTGCCTAAAGTTCAATCGCCAAACCCTTTCGTATTCTTTTGACATTTTAAATAGCTGACTAAATACTTACCTATTTCTAAAAACCCGGGCCAATTTTTTTTTACGCAATTTAAGCGCTACCCAGCCTTTTAAACATCCGACGTTTGTCAAAATGCAATTGGCATATATATCATGGACGGTCACAGCACGACAGCATTTCGAATTAGTCGATTCTCCCTCTCGAGGTCTCTTACATCAGAGGAGAATGTTGCGACAGGCGAGTCTCTTGATGGCGCAAAAGGCCCATATGGCTTAACAACTCTGTCTGAACCACTCGAGACCGCAATTGCCGACTTGGTTTTTGTACATGGCCTAGCGGGCGGTTCAGAAAGCACATGGTCCCAGTCAATGAAACCCGAACTCTTCTGGCCTAAAGAGTGGCTCCCTAAAGATTCCGGGTTCAAAGATGTGCGGATACATACGTTTGGATATAATTCCAACTGGACCAAAGAAAGTGAACTGAATATCCAAGATTTTGCGAAATCACTTCTTGTCTCCATCCAAGATTCTCCAGCGATGCAAAATTCAATGGTACGTGTCTTTGATCTTGGGCACAAAACTTTGTACTGTACAAGAAGTCCGAACAGGATATACAGTAGATGATCCGTTTTTAGAGAAGCGTGATCACTGGTCCATCACCTTCTGACCCCCATGCTGTTTTCAACTCTTTCATTATTGTATTGTTGGCAGTGAGTACTAACAAACACAGGCCCCGTTGGTTTTTATAGGCCATAGCATGGGCGGGTTGGTCATTAAGAAGGCTTACATACTTGCACGGCAAATAGAAAGATTTCAAAGACTTGCTCAACGGGTTCGTAGCATATTCTTTTTGGCAACTCCACATCGAGGCTCGGATCTTGCTCATACCTTGAGTAAAATGCTGCTTATATTCCCTGGCTCTCGTCCATTTGTTTCTGATTTACACCGAAACTCGCTCGCGACACAATCGATAAATGATGAGTTCCCTCAGCATTGCCAGGATTTGCAACTACATTCCTTTTATGAAACGCTAGCAATGAACTTCGGGGTTACCAAAAGTCTTGTTGTAGATAAGGATATGGCAATACTTGGCTACCACAATGAGACATCTGCATTGCTTAACGCAAACCATCGGAATGTATGCAAATTTGCAACCTCAAACGATACAAATTATTTGACCATTCGAAATGCTCTAGCTGCGACACTAGACGGTTTCAGAGCACATGACATATCATCCAGAGTAGAGCTAGATCAAGAACAACGACGGTATCTAAACACATTCCTAATCGTTTCAGAGGCCCCCGAAGATGACTTATTAACTATGGATACAAAACGTATACACGGCTCTTGCAGGTGGCTTTTACAAAAGGAATCCTTCCTGCGGTGGCGAGATGCGGCAGATACTAAATTATACTGGATTACCGCAAAACCAGCCACTGGAAAGTCAGTATTGTTATCAAACAGTTAAAAGAGGCTGGTTCAAATTGCTACTTCTACTTCTTCAGATATGGTGATAAAATGAAGTCAACAATATGCTCCTTTTTGCGCTCGATGGCATGGCAAATGGCGTCAAAGTACCCGGAAATCCTGCAGGTCATTCTGGATGTTCGCAAAAAAGACCCTGAACTATGTCAAACTACAGATCATAAAGTTGTTTGGCGGAAATTATTTGTCGAAGGGATTCTAAAAGTCAAAATTGATCGGCCACAATTTTGGGTGGTTGACGCACTTGACGAATGTGACCGTGAGCCAGAGCTTATTCCGATGCTGTTGAGAGTACAAGAGAGTTGTTCAGTCAAAATCTTTGCTACCTGTCGAACTCGATTCGAATCTCATCAACACATTCCCCATTCAAGCAGTGCTGTAGTTTCGAATGAGATTGCGGCTAGCGATACGAAGGTAGACATCCAACTATATTTACAAGCGCACTTGAACGATCTGCCATCAGATGACGAGGACGATCGACTCAGCATGGTAACTCAGATATTAGAAAAGTCTACTGGATGCTTTCTCTGGGTAAGCCTAGTATTGCAAGAACTGAGAAAAGTGCACACCTCTCAGGAGATCAGACAAGTTCTGGAAGATGTACCATCTGATATGGATGCACTTTATTCGAGGGTACTTGAGTCAATGGCTAAAGCTCCTCGAGGCAAACCCTTAGTGCGAGCAATTTTAACGTGGACAGTATGTTCTACAAGGCCATTAACTACAACTGAGATGTTTCACGCTATTCAAATAGACATGAACGACAAGATCGTTAGTCTCGAAAAGGCTATTTCGATAAACTGCCCTCAGTTGGTTTATGTTGATGCACAATCAAGAGTTCAAATGGTCCATCAAACAGCTCGAGATTTCCTACTAAGATCGGATGTCAATTCTGAATTTGCTATTAACAAAAAGTTGGCCCACAAACGATTGGGGATGACTTGCCTCAGCTATCTTAGAGCCGACGAGATGAAGATTCCAAGACAGCGAAAGTTAAGTGTCAGTAGCAAGAACATCGAACGTTGCCTGTTCGTAAGCTACGCATGCCGAAACCTTCATGAACATATATTGCAGGTTACTTCTACCGACGACGATTTCCTTCTTTCTCTTGCTAGGTTCCTTGCCTCGCATAATTTATTGTCATGGATCGAGTATCTAGCACAAGTCTATGATTTAGACTGTATTATCAATACTAGCAAAGCGATCAGAAACCTTTTAAGAAGGAGATTGAGGCATGCATCACCTCTCAATAAAGAAGTGGCACTTCTGGACTCTTGGACAACAGACCTTTTCCGGCTTGTCACAAAATTTGGCAGCCATCTTATTAGTACTCCGAACGCAATATTCTATTTGATTCCACCCTTCTGCCCTTTGGATACCTCCCTCAAGAAACAATTTGCCTCATCTATGCGTGGAATCACTGTACTTGGACTGTCTGCTACTACCTGGGATGACTGTATGTCCACTGTTATAATCCGAGGGGAACGATTATCAGCACTTGTAAGTTCGAATAGATATTTTGCTGTAGGAACATCAAGTGGCAAAGTTTTGGTATACCACGGAACTACCTGCCAACATTACCAAACCTTGCAACATGGCGCACCAGTAATGAAGCTGCAGTTTGGTCAACTTGGACAGGTTCTTGTTTCGGTAAGCTCGAAGATGATCCGTGTTTGGAACACAATCTCATGGGAACAAATATGGCAATTCAACATTACGCAGCGGTGCATGGCTCTCATGTTTGCAGACGATGACAGGCTTCTACTAGGCGCGCTCAAAAACAATTGCCTGGTCATATGGGATCTAGTTGCTGGGGAGATTACAGATTTTCCCAGTTGGCTGAATAGCATCAATGAGGAGAAGGCCGACACCTTTCAGCTGCCAATGTATGCGACTTTTAACATGGAGCATAGACTTCTAGCAATTGCATACAAGGGTAAAGATATACTTGTCTGGGATTTTGAGCGGGACTCGTGTGAGACTTACAATAAGGACCTTGGGGCAGTGCCTGGAGATAGACCTGATCCGATGGTATATGTGCTTTGTTTCACATTTAGCCAGCTTGAAGGAGCAGCTTTGCTTGCTGTTGCATATGGTACTGGTGATCTTGTTCTTTTCGATGTTATAGAGGGCACTGTGAAGGGATCAACGTTGATTAATGCCCAGATTTTAAAGGCATCGCAAGATGGGAGAACACTTGCAAGCGTAGACAAAAACGGCACGATACAACTCTTCGAATTCGAGACATTAAGAGTTCTGTACCGGATCAATTCAAACGACTGTTGTATCAGAGATTTGGCATTCAGTGGCGACGGTCACCATTTGTTGGACATCGGAGGATCGCAATGTCGTTTATGGGACCCTCTAACTTTAACACGTGGAGAGGTTGGCGATGAATATAGTGATACAGTTTCTACTTCAACTCAAACACTAGAGATTACTTTGGATTCATCGAAGACGGTTGTGCTAATCACTTCAATTGCACGTTGTGATACCGCCGATATATTCTTCTGTGGCAAAGATGACGGTTCTGTCTGGGTCTACGATCTTAGATCCGGCCAGCCAACCCAGATGCTTTTTAGCCATGGAAAGAATGTATCTGTATTATCGCTTCTTTTTGACAACAATAGCTCTACTTTAATTAGTATTGATATGGCAAGCTATGTAGTCCTTCACAGGCTCATACGAGTCCAAGGTGTATGGGAAGTTACTAGCCCTCTGTTCAGTCAACGTATTGGGGTATCAGTAGTGCAAGTGCTGTGCAACAGAGGGTGTACGCAGCTGCTTATCTGTACATCGAGCACAGATTCTATGTTTTCAAGTATCGGAGACAGCTTCGTTTTGGAAAAAAGCACTTCTTGGCAAGACCGGGGCGCTTTCCAATGGACAAACCACCCAAAGGATTCAGAGCAGTTAATACTCATCTTCGAAAATACTGCATATATACACTCTTGGAAAAACTTTTCCAAAATTTGCAAAACAGAAGGGATATTGCTTGGTGGAAGCATTCTTCCAGAACTATTTATCAAATCCATCAAAACCTGTTTCGATGATATGATAATAGCGACCGTGTTTTCAGCTCAACGAGGTTTACTTTCGAATTCTCAGCTATTACTATGGAGTGCGTTGGATTTCACAACTAAATCAAAATTCGCTGCACCGATTCCTAAATACCAAGGGCTATCTTCTGAAGTTGAACTTCTGATTGGATCTTATGGCCATCGTCTTGTTTTCCTAGATACAAGTGGTTGGATCTGTTCTGCAGATAAAGACACCTTCATCCCTGAGCTTTATACTCGTCACTTTTTTCTTCCCACCGACTGGCTAATGACGAATGATAGACTACGGATTGGGGTTTCTAAAGCTGGTGATGTGATATTTGTCAAAAGGGATGAGACCGTCGTAATTAAACGGGGATTAGACAATTATGAACAAGCCTCTTCTAGTAGTGGGAGGAAACCTTTGCTTCTTACTAGCAAAGGAGCAAGCTTGTCAAGTCATCACTCTTCAGATACTTCGTCTTGTAAATAAGACAGGTGGAATTAAGGTACAGAAGGTTTAAGGTGGTTGCTAAACTGTCAATTACAGTCCAGTTTATAGGCCGGTTAGATGTGTTACCATGTATCACTTATAACCAAGATGAAAGTAGGAATAACTAAATAATGTTAATATCGCGTTATTTCAACTGAACTACAAATACACCTCGCTAGATAACTGCTGTGGCTTGATTATCATTCAAAGCCCCCGTCGAGATAAGAGGTAGAAAAAATAAGCCCTCAAGGCATCAGCAGAGTGCTTTTCATGGTCATAGGCAATGCCATGCTGATTCGCCTCATAACGGAAGTCTCCTGCAATGTAGTCCCAGTTCTGTCCACCACGGATATTGGCAATTCGAACAAGAATGTCTCGCTCCTCCAGCGTGTAGGTTACAGAATTTGGGCGTGACATTTTTTATGTATCTGGATGCTGTTTAGATTGAATTATGAGTTTGTATTTTGACTTGGTATTGACGATGTTTGTGTCTTTAATGAAATTCCCTCGAGAAGGGCTATTTATATATTCGTATATATACAAAGAAACAAGGACGTGAATAAGTTAAAGCATGCGACTGTAGTCATGTTAGTGATGTGTTATTGTAGTGTCTTTGTATATACCTAGGTATCTATACAAAGAAACAAAGATGAAATATGTGTGTACAATCACGTTAATCATATATCGTTTGACTTGATAGTCACATGCGTGGAGTGTTTTTTTACATGTCGCACTGCCATTTGCAATGTTATTACAATATGCGTAATAGCTAGGTATGCAGGTGGGTAAGCTTGGCCAGCTCGGACGAGAAGAGTAACTTGGTGGTGATACGATCACGGGGTACCCAGGATGAATACAGCTTAGCCAAGGCATTAGAAGCTGCTGATGATATACTTATTATCTGAGCTGGGTGATCCAATAATAACTCAGTCTAAATTAATCATATCTTTGATTAGTGTACCTTAAGCTAGGTAGATACTCTAGATTGGAAAGAGCAGCTAAAAGGACTTTTTAATATCCACTTCTTTTTTCTTTGCTTGCCCATGATTGTCAGCTTGATTTCAGTCCACACATTGGGACTTGTTTGCTTACAATGTCACTATTCCACTCCACAGTTCCACAGATACCGTACTATTCTCGACGATGACCTTGGGAGTTGTTGATGTCTCGAGAATCGCTGCAGCTGTTGTATCATGGTCGGATAAATCCATGTCAAACACTCAACCAACCTGAGCATGATAGACTAGTTCTTCATAATGGCCACAAATAAATAGGGGAATGAATTGGTATATTGACACATATCAAGAACACCATTACTGTCAGCTATGCCTGAAGATATGTCGGTTGAAAATACAAGATTTGGCGTATGATTTCCCACAGCACTGCAATGATTAAATGTCCATTACTACAGCAGTCTTCTACGTAATGAGCATGCGATACCAGTTCTTTATCGACAAAGGAGCTTTGAGGTCTTTCCGAAGGTGGCTGGCACCTCGCTTCTCATTTAGGACAAGAGTTCCTTAAATCCAGGCTCGAAAAATGGAAGGTTCTGAGAATTCCATCCTTTGATTCGAGAAGCATTGTATCAACATTAAAATTCACATGTGCATTATTGTGTGCTATTACGACTGTTGTCGACGTACCTGTATTATTAACAGAGATTCGGAATAGATGTCATTAGAAACTGATCACGCATATCTTCTTGATTTCAAACCCTTCCTACCACTCTGTTAGACGTTCTTCCCATTGCATAACCTATAACCCGCTTGCCGACGAGGATTTTCTGAACTATGAGTTAGAGCTTGATGTAAGGAATGTGTTGGAATGATAGGTACAGTGGCGTCCGTCCGCCTTAGAAGTATGATTTGAAAGTATATTTGGCGATGAGTGCCAAAGATCAAGTGGCATTTAAGACTGGGCTACGATGGCAAAGGAATCATCATCTTAGGAAGATGCTGAGCCAGCATCGCTTATCAGTAGGACAAGCAAGCGGATACTGAACCGCCTGATTCCCAAAACATCTTTTACAGAACATATAATTATAGCTAGCATGCATGTGGGGGGCTCGATCGAGGCCGAATTTGATACACAAAGATGAAGACTAAATGCCCAGGCTTTAATTATAGAACGATGAAGACATCTTCGCCGAATTAATTTTGGCCACCACTGACAAAGCCAAATGAAAATATCAGCTGGCACCCTCTATGTCAAGTAACGTCGTGGCGAGATCATCGAGGGAAAAAAAAAATATTGAAGGGACAAAAGCCCAATATTTGACATGTCATTGGCCGTCTGCTGTTCTATGGATCATTTATCACAATACTAATCAGCATCCAGCGACCCCCAGAACGCCACCAGCCCAGTAATGCTCAACCAACCTCGCTATAGAATGCATCATAAAGCGCCATGACCACTAGAATGCACAGAGATGAGGAAAGCCATTGAAACATCCGATACTCAAGCCAAATATCGATATGTAGGAGCCGAGGCATCCTCAACACGCTCCAAATATTCTCGCTCAATGAGACTTTCAATTCGTTTCTTCATCATATTCACATCTGGCTTGAAGCGTGAGGACAATTGCGCGATGACTTCTGCGAAGAGTGTCGAGTGAGGAAGTTCTTTTCGTGCTCTATAGTTCTCAGTTAGCATGTATGGCACTTGGGAAGGGTGATTTCATACTTCATTATGCGAACAACACAGAGGTCGATGGTGTTGGCCCGATGTTCGTCATTCTTATCCTCTGTTTCCTTTCGCTCATCCTCTCCTTCAACCTTGTTGACCGAGCCTCCAGCTAATGTAGGCACCTTGATCTTGATGGTCTTGCTGAAGAATTGGTTATTGAAGCAGAATCGATCCCCAGATTTAGCCATGTCCTTATTGGCTGGTTCTTTTCTTAGTACCCGTGCCTTGGCTAAGACAGCAAGTGCTGTCAAAATACGAGTAAGATCCATGTGTGGAATCTGGGTTTTGTCTTGTATCTCGTCGTACGAAAGATATTGTCCATCAGGTACGTCGTTGAACAGAAGCAAAACTAGCATACCATAGGTAGGCACATTCAGTTCGTAGCGGCGTTCTTTTGCCAGAGCACCCTCCTTTCCAGGAACCTTAGGGAACACACACCGGACATCAGCTTGACCGATATAGCCGAGCCAGGTTAGTTTTCGGCCGTTTCGATTCTTCAGGTAAAACGCAGTAAAGGAGTCTTGTAGTGTTCTAATTTCTGGGGGCCATTCGCATGTTTGTCGAATCCCGTTGTCCTCTACCTTTCCGCCGCCTAAAGCTTCAGATGGCCAGTAATTGCTCGTCAAAATGTTTACCGTCAAATCAATCTGCTTGCGATCCATGTCTCCAAGGCTTTGAATGTGGCGACGATATTCTGAGGTGAGATCTGTCGATGCCGACATGTCTTTGAACATACCTTCAATCTTAGAAGTAAAGTAGTTGCCTACTTCTTGTTTCATGCGCGACACCATTTGCCTCTCAACATCATTGCTCTCAGACTTCCCGAGGAGCAATCTTCGAGTAAGATGCTTCTTGTAGTATCTCTCAAACATATCCTTGTCTTGAATATATCGAATTAGGGTGATTGCCTTTTCAAGAACAACGTCGACCTCTGCTTCTGTTTTCCCCTTGATGCCTCGCTTTAGATTGTCGTCAATAAACAATGAGACATATTCCGCGCAGCGAGCCTCGTCATTGATGAAATCCGAAAAACTCTTCGTCAAGGCAGTCTGAATGATAAGGTCATGGCCGAAACATTCATACCACATCTTATCAAACTTATCCTTCAACTTTAAAACTTCGTCGACCCACTTAATAGCTGCTGCAGTTGCCTGTGCTGATACATTCAGGCTCTGAGTCTTCGATTTGTCATTGCTCTCTTGAGGGGCATCATCTTTGGGGGGGATTATTGTGAAATCAGTTTCGGAAATGCTCTTGTTGACTTCTCGACCAAGTTCAACTACCCGAATCTGGAGTGCAGCCTTCAAGGGTTTCTTTGAAGGGTCTACTTTGGCAATCAGTTCGTACAAGATCTTGAGGTCTTCATAACGGTCATTTTCGATCATAGCTTTGAGACCACTACCCTCCATCTTCAGGAATTCGTCCAGCCGGGCGGCAATCATCTCTTCCTCAACAACTTTGGCAATCTTACCCTTGGTCAATGCCGAAACTGTGGTTTGACATCTTGCTTTTTCCTCAGCAAGGCGTCGCTTGGTTCGTCGTAACCATGTGCCAGCATCTGACTCCTCGGCTAGGGATTTACACTCTAGAAAGTAGAATTCCCTACTCTTCTGCAGATACAGTGGCTCAAAGACAGTGAGATAGAGCTTGTCGTTCTCGTTCTCTTCATCGTTCTCGTATAAGGCCTCAAGCATGTAAATGCAGGATCTGAGGAGCGTCTTGTCGATAACATCACCTTCTCTCTCCATTTGGATTTGATCGAGCAAGACGGAGTTCAAGATGTTAAATGTTATGTAATCAGAGTTGGATGCGCTAGATCGAAGGACATGCTCGCGAAAAAGGCCCATGGAAGTTGTGAAAATTGAAGCTTTCCGACTGTCAGCGCAGTATACTTTATCCATATACATTAATACATCCGTCGTCATGTTCATGCAGGTGATGTGGTCTTCCCAAGTTGTCTTTAAGCCTTTCAAGAACATTTCTCCGGTGATACGGCGCTCATTGGCTGTCGTTCCAGGTCCTCCAGTTGTAACATTGGTGAGGTTCTTGGTGATGAGTCGACCGATCTTTGGCAAGACATCTGTGCCGAACCACTGCTCTTCGTAGAGCTTTACCTTCTCGTAGAGTTGCCCCCCTTGCTTCTTAAGAACGATCTTATATGCAGCTCGATACAGCTGTTCAAAGGAGAGTTTGGATGCATTCTTTTCGTGGATCTCTCGCAAAGCCGAATGTATAATATCCCACTGGGTATCAAAGTCTGTTGCTGCCGAGTGTCCACCTGGACCCTACAGAAATAACGGGTTAGCTGAGCTTCCAAGAAATATCAGTGCTGTGAGGAAAAGATGCAGGCGCGAATATACAAATTCGCTCGCCTTAATGGCCCATGCCAGAGTTGCGTCCTTGCGCTCCTCCATTGGCGCAGATCATCGTACAGAACAGAGCGATCTTCATGACAATGGGGGAGCGTATGATGGCGCGGGGCATGGAAAATTAAGAGAGCTTGCAGAAACATAATGTGGGGGTGGGACAAGTGAGGAGTGAACGCGAGGTGTGATTGAGAGAGCGCGGAACTCACTCTTCGAGGAGGCCTAATCTTCCCTCTGCCGCGTCCTGAAATCATCTTTGCGGACGGTTGTTTATGCGGAAGTAGTACCAGGCGGACGAAGAAAGGGTATTAGTAGTAGGTGTGCCAGACTGCTCGAGGATGCTCGCTATCTCGCATAGTGTGGTGGGAGGGCGTCTAAGGACAAAACTAGCGGAGGTGCATGGAAGGAAGAAGCGGTGCGCACACGACAAGCGTATGCCGCACAGAAGAATGTCGTTATATGCCTGGTAGCTTTGTCGCGAGAACAGAAAACGATTGAGGAGAGTGTAAATGCCAAGGAGAGTGAATTCACACGCTCGAGACTTGGTGGGCCAAAGTGCTATCAGTAGAAGCTAACTCTAATCGCGACGGCACGGATAAATCATCTTCCGCAACCAGGAGCAACGTCATATTGCGATGTTTTTTTTTTGGAGTCTTGCATTTTGGAGTTGCATTTGCTAATACACCAATACACCAATACACCAATACACCAACCTTGCACAGATATCACTCAATATCTCGATTCTCCCAGAATGCCGCCACTTGCTACCCCCTTCTCAGCCTTCCGATCTCTTTCACGACGAATCTTGCCTAGGCCTCAAACTATACCAAGGTACCAATGCGCCATTCCCTACCGAAGTGTGAACACAGCCAGTTCAGGGCCAGCGAGCACACCACCATCACAGGCAGAGAAGAAACAGGCAGAGAAGAAACAGGCAAGGAACAAGCAGAGGAGTCTAGGAAGCCATAAACCGCATTCGCCTCCGCCAGCTAGAGAGCCAAAAACCCAGACTCCAAGTTATGAGTTATCTATAACTTGCACACCTTGTAAACATCGGTCGAAACATTTCATCTCCAAGCATGGCTATCATTTTGGCAGTGTGCTGGTGACATGTCCCACGTGCCGCAATCGCCACGTTATAAGTGATCATCTAGGTGTAAGTTGCCGCATTGGATACCAAGGCTCAGTTCTGTGGCTAATGCTCCATAGATTTTCGGCGACCGAAAAATTACCATCGAAGATCTCATGCAAGAGCAAGGACAACTTGTCAAGAAAGGGACGTTGAGTGAAGACGGAAATGTGGAATTCTGGGCTGATGGCTCTATGACCCCAAGGGCACAGGCTTGGGTCCCTCCAAAGCAGGACGCTTCTAAGGGAATACCGGTAGATGAACATGGCGAAGTACTACCCATTCGGGGAGAGACCTTCAAACCTCCACCAAAGGAGGAATGAGGTTCTATTCAAGCTATGTATCATATGGGTGACGACGTGCAGATCTTGGATTTAGCGGCATTTACTATCTGTGTGGGGGTGGAGTTATGGCCTAACGTGCCTTGTACAAATAAGGGTGTGTAGGAAAACTGTACTTTATAGGAGAGCAATGTGTGTACATGTACAGGTATTAATAGAGAGTCTTGTGCTTTAAAGGGCTTTTTGCCAAAAACAAAAGATGTAAAAAAAATATCATAGATCTACAAAAATGATTAAGAACGGTACGGGACACTCCTTAGTACTGCTCGGTAACTGTGCTTTCCACCTTCTTTGACACCCCCTACCATACAAAAAGGCAATACATGCTCTATCTACCTATCATCCAGGTCCAGAACATCAAGATCATTGCCAGAAATTGCCTTTGTATTGAGGCTTGATGTGTAATTTGCTCCAATACGGATCCTCATTCCCATGCTCTGGAGATACTTTTAACAAGAGAGAACGATTGATTCAAGCTTGTCAAATGAAAATTCGAGTGTTGATACTTATATTCTCGCAGCTTATTGGCTCAAGTGCAGTGGCTTTTTCTTCTTTAATTCTTACTCAAATTCATCATCCGAGAAAGCTCTCTTATGTGCTATTATACAGAGACCAGAAACCCGCAAGTCCTTATATAGCTAGGCTCAGAAGTAGCAGGTCTACAATGTGCGTACTCTATATTTGGCAACTAACAGAAGGCGCTAGCATTAACTCATGTCACAGAAAGAAAGAGTTAAAATTTAAACTTACTAGATAGGTTACCCATGATATCTGCAAGAACACCAGTAGAACTTTGTTCTTCCAGACGCCTATGGTTTTGATATGCCTTCGCCATAACCTTGAGATACTGCTGAAATTCTGGTATCTCAATGTTGGCCAACATAGAAATTTTGTCACTGGCCCATCTTGCAGCTTGATGCAAGGCACTCTCTACGTAGTATTAAATCTCCATATTCTGTGCAATACGTGAGATGGAGAAGCTTGCTTACCAGAAAAGCCACGCTCGATTTCTTTGCAGATGAGATCAACGTGTTCGTCTCTAGATCTCAATGAGAGGAAAATAACAGTCATTGGGACTTCCCAGATGCCACCAAAAGACTTTGCAATAAGGAGTCTTACTCGATCTGTTTCATCTGCGGTAGCGTATTTCGGAAACCTGGAGAATTCTGCGCGCAACTCTTTCACGCGGCGCCAGAGAAACCTCTTCTCGCTCTCGATGTCGAGTTCTGGAATAATGCTGTACAATCCAGAGTCCAGCAGGACGCCGAGGTTGGTAGTTATGGACATCTCCTCGATATTCACGGTTCCTTGGGACAGGTACTCATCTCGCAAATCATTTGGCGAGAACTCCAATCGTCCAACTTCCTTTATTCCATAAGCCAACATGAGGCTGCGTGCAGAAAGAAACGAGCCCCTGGTAACTCTGGTAGTGTCTACAACACAAATATGGATATCTTCATAGTTGTGATCACCAAAATCGGCGTTGTACCTATATATGGCATATTGCAAGGCGAAAAGTAGCGAGCACGTCCAAGAGATAAAATTGTCTGACCAAGAATTTCTCCAAGATAAATGCTCTTCAATCATTGTAGTAGCCATATCTTTATCCATCTCAAATATGTTGATGTCGTTCAGTCCTCTCGAAACGGCAGGGGATTCTACTTTTAGTTCGGTGCCCTTTGATTTGAGAGTATGAACCCGAAAGAGATACTGTGGAACTCGATCAAACTCTTCTACCGTGTATTAGTTCATATGCTATCAAGTAGAAACAAAGTAAAAAAGACATTTGAGACGGCGAACCTTCAAGCTTTGCTTGCGGCATGTTTAGCATATCTTCTCCCTGCATAAAAATCATATTTGGCAATTGGACTATAGCAATAAGGCTTAAAGTGGTCAATGGTGGCTATTCAGGACTTCTCAGAAGTTACTCTAATATAAGGTAGAATTTCTCGAGCATAAAGTGTATGGCTTTAGGATAATCAGCGCAGCTGTACAACCCAGGGAGTCGTAATCTCTAAGGTGAACTACGTACAACCTACTTACATTCGAACTTATCCCTCATAAAAGCCCTAAGCTAACGGGAACGTTTAACAACTCGCTTCCGAGACACATAGTGTACTCCTGCCTCCCAAAAGCCTAAGACATCAAGGATGTGGATACAAAAACTTCATACGTACCTCTGCTTCAGCGAACACCACCAGCGTATGCTGTGTACTGCCTTACAGAACTGTTTTGCTAGGTAACCAAAAAACTGTCTCACATACGTTTTGTCATTAGTGATATGACGGGGGGTATTTTCAACACTGCAAAAACGCAAGATCTCATCAAAACTGTTCGTATTCGCATTGTTGATAATCTCGGGCAACACAAGTGCCACCCACTCTCGAGGGAAATACTCGGAACTTCAAAGTCACCTAACAAGAATGGGAAGGTAACAAATTGTGCTGTGTATCTGTGGGGTATCAAAGAACACAAAAAATGGCAGTGGATCACTACTATGGACCCGTAGATAACCAATGCAAAAGATGGCACTAGAAGCTTCTTCTATTTTAGGTTTCATCTTGAGTACAGAAAAGCATGAATATCTTCTGAAGGAGATACTGAACGACTGAGTTGGACATGAGTAACTGACTGCTCGCGGAGGACTAACTGATAGTCCGCTCCATGTGCCGCTTTACTCCTTTGCCTGTGCGCAAAATAAACCATATAGAACCACTCATGCCTAAAGAGCCTTCTAGCTAAACTTTAAATCCCTCAGAAACGCTAATAGTAAAAAGGTAGGTGGTAGAATGACATCATCAACAACCGATATATCCCGCAAAGACATTAATAACTCATCTTACAGTCTAGATCTATTCCCAGCGACTTAATTTTGTACCACGCCTTGTAAACCATACCACTTTCAACTTCAAAGGGATAGGAGGGGGGTCTGAGATCTACTGTCTTTCTACATTGTTTGAAAAGAGTACTGTGAACTCCCTGAACAAAAGGGTTGCTTGAAATATGGATTGCTCAGCAGGTTTTCTTAGTATTATCAGGTGACTGGGCTGGGTGAATAACCACTCCTATATAAGCTCATGAATCCTTACGATCCTCTATATATAATCATCAACTATTACCTACTAGCTTAACGCGTATCATTCAGTGAATCCCCCTAATATTCTACCTAGGGCTACAGGTAATCACCCTCGATCACTCTACTGAACTTGGCAGTACGGGTGTATATACAATATAGCTTCAACCTAGGGAGGCCAGAGCCCGTGACAACTCTGCTCTCTGGCGGCTTGGCCATGCCCTCTCTCGCCAATGCTGCTCGAGGATGAGTGAATGGAGTAATCAATGCAGCTAGCTGCATACGAGATAGAGTTATATTTAGAGATGGAGATAGTGGCTTTAGCCTCCGAGTTCGACCACGTAAGTTCAAGACTCTGAAATTATTTTGCTTATTTCTATACCAACTTGCTTCTTAAGTTATTCTTGTGATTCCCTTTTGTAATTTCCTCAATCAAAAAACAATGCTTTGGGACTCAAAAGCTACTCACTTAATTTGGGTAACTAAGTTGCTCCGGTTTGATACCGGCGACTATTGAGATAGTTCTTATTTGTTAACTCAACGAATTCATCTTGACCAGCTGGTACCTCTTAGAGATTGATTTGTGATTCTCAGCTAGTAGAGTTAGTTATAAGAACAGGTTTCCTAAGCTAGCTGTCAATTTCTAGAATTAAGAAGCAGGATAGGTACTTAGTTCCAGTTATTGATTTTTAGTTCTTATATCACTAACCTAGCAAGGATTGAATCATAATCTTTGAACGTCTATATTACTGTTAGAGAATCAAAGATGAGAAGTGTTAAACACTTGGCGATGAAGAATCAGAGTGTGTTTATTGCACCCGACATCCATATCTGGAAATATACCTACACCTGCTCAATCTAATCTTCGACAGGTCGAAAGTGCGATGCCATTTCCTCTTCGACTTCCTTCTTCCACTCTTCCAACGACCATGTCCCCTCTGTTAGGTCCGTAGGATCACCAGCCCACATGAAAGTTCTTCCAGACACCACCTCATTCCCTCCACCAACAATAACACGTATGCCTGCAACTGTATAAACATCTGTCTCATAGTGTGCAAGCATCTGCTGTTGCTGCTCGGTCTCTATCATGCAAGCCATACCATCGACATAGCAGCTGTCACTTGTCGCGATTACAAGAGCCGGATATTGACCCCATAGCATGACTTTGTAGGACTTGACTCTCGCTGGCGTAAGGACTGGTGGTGCCGCAAGCTGAAGAACTTCTTGGAGTCGGAGTGGGTCTGTAAGAGAGCCGTAGAAGAAGAATGGCTTTGGTATGTATGCGTATTGACCAATTGATGATGATGGTTTACCATTCTCCTGGAACTTCTGGAACTTCTGGAGCATGATATTACGGTTGTTGGCTTTTTGATGATTAGAGCGAGGTTCGGCTGCGGTCAGCGCTGAAGAAGAACATTCTGCTGGCTTTTTTCCATCGTTTATAAGCTTTGGGGGAGCAGAGGAAGATGATGATGGTGTAAAGTTGTCCATCGTGGTTTATTTGTAAAATGTAATATCTGAACCATGGTTAAAGGGTTGAATCTGAGTTCTTCTAACATACAAGGTAGTAGAGAACTATGTCTATAGGCTTATTTTTAGCTCCTGATTATGGGTTTAGCTTCCTACCTCCACAGTACGTAATTGGCTAGCCGAAACAGACTTGCGGTGCACGTGAGCTATGTAAAAGCGTAGGGCTGAGGGCTGATGTAGATATTGAATTCCAGATCTGGAGTACGACTTTTAAATATTTGCGCCAATTTTTCACAGAAGACACTTGGAACCTAAGTATAATTATCGCAAGAGAAACACGGAGTTTATTTAAAGTGTTAAATCTGAATTTGTACAAAGCGATAGGTAGAGAGGGAATATTGGGAGTGGTAGAAATGATAGAGATTTACAGTGAGCTAGAGGAATGTAGAATAGATATAAGTGACAGTCGAAAGTGAAGTTATCCAGAGATCTGGGATCCTGCACCTACACGTCGCAAAAGTTATAAGTATAAAAGACATCCGCCAGAAACTTATCTATTTGATTCTCTTTCACCTCTGCTACGTGCTTAGGTAGTTGCTTCAAAGCAAGCAGTGATTATCAATAGATTGAAAGCGATTGATAATTTACTTTACAGCATGTTTAAATCACTTAAAATTCGGGGTCTGCCCCTCTTCGCGTGTAGGAGCCCAAGCACGGGACAGAGTCCACCATGTGTTAAGGTCTATTGAACTCTTCGATATCATAAAAAAAAAACGACGAGAAAAGGAAAGTCAAAAGTGATATTATCATATATCTTTGATGGTAACACGAGGTGTGTTTACGAGTAAAATCCCTTACCCCGCTTTTAAGCGGGAAACTTGGAATATCGCTTAAGAAAAGCCCCTCCTTTCAACAAACCCTCGCCCACACAACATTGAATTTATAGATTATATTAGGCGAATGTGCTACAACAAACACTACTCATCTTTGATGGTCTAACGGTCATGATTTCCGCTTGTCAAGCAATTGCGAGCGCGGGAGATCGGGGTTCGACTCCCCGTCAGAGAGTATATTCTCAGATATTCAGGACCTCTGAACTTACAAGTTCAGAACGCCTTCCCTTTTTTGCCATTTTTTTCTTCTTCATTATCATCACAGGCTACATACCCTTCTTCCTTCTCTTCGCTGAGATCTATCTATCTGCTTAGTTTGTTAGCTTGATCTTGATAGCCGAGAAATTCCCAGCCCATTTTCTACTTCAAGTATATCACCATAAATGCAGACAAGGTACCAGGTCTTGACTGGAAATTTCTGTTATTAAGTTTGAACTAAAGTCTATGTATTAATCTATTTGTTTATTTATTCATCGTTTCCCTCAGCAGAAGAAGACGCGAAACCGACCCTCTTTCGCTTTTTCTTTTGAGAAGATCCGGTGCTTTCATCGCTGGTTGATGAAGTGGATTCAGTCAAAGTTTGTCTGAATCTTATTTTCACGATCCCCTTGCCTTTACCCTTCGCGCTGGATTGTGGTATGGTTTCATCATCTACAGCATCATCATTTCTAATGAGATCAGCATCAGGATCTGTGACTGCCGTTCCACCTCGACCAAACAACATCTGAGGCTTGTTGAGCTTTGCCATTTGCTCTGGTTCCGGTGAATCATCTATCGGGGTAGGAATGAATCGCACATTGCGGATCCAATCGTACATCGTCTTATCTTCCAAGATGTTCTTGCACTTGATATGTTCTTCGTCGGTCATCCCTCCCCGTCGTTCGAGGATGACTTCCTCAATACTCCCCTTCAATACCAGAGTCTCAACAAAAACAGGCTTTGTTTGACCGATGCGGTGGGCTCGCTTCACAGCCTGAGCTTCAACTTGAGGCGAGAATACGGGATTGACAAAGAAAACTCTAGAAGCGGAACTGAGATCAAGACCATAGGCAGCCTGCGAAACGTCCATAAGCAGGACGCGAAAAACCTGAGAATGATTGAATGTCACGACGTATTGTGATCTTCGAGCTGAAGTTAACGATTTCGCATAAATCAAATGTTTGATGCCTAGACATTCGAGAGCTTGTGCAATATAGTACGCAACGTTATCGGCTTCGTAAAAGACCAAGATCTTTTCATCGGTATGGTACTTTACAATGTTATCCATCAGGTAGGAGAGCTTGGCCGATGCTGTAGATAATATAGACGCGGAGGCAAGTGGTGATGTCTGATCAATAGTACCGGCAACCCCAACTGCCTCAGGGTTCTTAAGGGCTGATTTGGACGTCTTTCCTGCAGGACTCTTTTTAGAGGGAGACAGTTTTGTGGTACATTTTCCGGCAGTCGGACTTGTACCAGTTTCGGATATTTCAGGACTCTCGGTGGTCTTCTCACTCTGGTCATTAACGGCAGCCTTTAGTGCATGGATAGTACTCGTTCGTGGACGCTTCAGAGAAGTCGGAGTATCGCCAACCTTCACGCCACCAGCTAAGGTAGGTAAAGTCCTGGAGACTTTGGGAGATTTGGAATCAGCGCCGTTGTTTTTTGTTTTTGGCTTTTTGTATACCATAGGATCCTGAACAGCGTTCATGGTCGATTCGCCATGTACCGCTAGTCCTTCCGTAGGATCCTCTTTCCACAGCTGGCCGGTAACAAATTTCTGCATGCTATGTAGCATCGTTGCACCAATCAAAGTTGGGTCTCGATCGTCTCCAGAGAGTGACCAGGATTTCCTAATATCCGCATCACATCCCGTGCGTACGAACATTGGCATTTCATGCCAGTTGCTAATTACAGACGAAATCTTGTTTGACAAGACCATTTCGCCAGCTAGAATTGCCTGCAGTAGTAAAATTTCATCTTCTTGAGATACTGGGACTTCTTTCTTTTCTAAGAACTTCTTAGCAATATCGATTGTCACTTGTACATCGCTTCCATCGTATCCTGACCAAAAGAATGAGGCTTGACGTAGGTTGGACACTAACTCCTGGAGTGCTTTCCTCTGCTTAGGATGGAATAGGTAATCAGCATCCTTGCGCTCAGAAGTAACTGCATTAGACGTGATCATCATTGAGAAGGTATTCAGCGACATATTATCCAGTAAAGAGCCTTCAAGAGTTACTATTTTTTGATGCAGAGGAGGGAGTACAATGTCTCGCTCAACATCTTCGACTCTGTGTCGAATAATCATACTCTCTAGAGTTGACCTGAGACAATCCATGTTGCCACGGCTGTTAGATCCATGCCGTGGTTGCATGACATACTGAGCCCAAGAAGCTGTATCAGAATCATCACGTGTACTAGCCCACGGACGAGCCTTCAGATACATCTTCGCAATATGGCCTAACTTTTCAAGGTCTTTCCGTTCCTGTTTGAAAAACATTGTTTCGTCTAAAGATATCTTCTGGGCTGAAGGTTCAATTGTGGAACTGATGATTGGAGTACTTGCTGAGGAATCCAGAGACTGCTCTGAGTCACTGTGTGTACTGATACTATTTATCGAACCTCGACGTTGTGTGGCGGTCATGGTTACTTCTTTACTGTGTAGACCAGGTGTAGGTGTCCCAGAAATGATCCAGCGTGCAGACACCTGTAAGTAATCGACCACAGTAATGCCCTCCGTTGCTGTCTTATTGGAGGAGTTGCCGAACGTATGGCCTTCGTCTGTTATGATCCTCTTGAAGTGAAGATCTCTGAGCGGAGAATTATAGATATCACCGGTTCGAAAGCAGAAACAATCTCTTATGCGGGTGGCTCCAATGTATGGGCAACGACATAGTCGGGTACTGGTGCTTTCGCGTCGACCTTGTTGATCGCTGCCATCTTTAGACTCTTTATCAAATCTCTGCTTGCTGAAGAGAATTATATCATAATCAGCAAGTTCAGGCGCCGATGGCAGTTTTTTCTTCGAGCTATCCATCACGAGATATTTCAAGCCGATTGTGTGGTCCTTGATCTGCGATACCCATTGCTCGACCAAGTTTGCGGGGACAATAACGATCGTTGCAGTTGTCAAGAGTATTTTACGAGGCGGGCTCATGACAGGATTGCGGGATGCTCGACGCGGTGGTGGACCAGGTAGGAAATAGAATCCTGGCGAGTCCTTTATTACATCAGTGCATGGAGAATAGTCGTAGCCTTCGGCCTCCAAAGCCGCAAAGTATTTTTTCCATGGGATTCCTGTTCTTCCAATAGTCGCAGCACACATCTGTTTAAGAGATCCTGTCTTCTGGCGCCTAGGTATCGTTCCGACAGAGAACTCTGCTGGTATCTGTGAATACTCGTCCCTTGTAGCAAGTATCAAAGCCAGACAAATAAGTGTCTTGCCATAACCCATAGTTTCTGCGCAAATCCCTCCGCGTGGTGCTTCATAAAGTCGTGGCTCGAGGAGACAAATGCCCGATTCCATATCATAATACCACTTGGAACCACGTTGGTCAAGGACCGATGTTAATCGTGGATCGACAATTTGCGATGGCTGAGTTTCGCGTTGTAGCATTAAAGCAGCAGATCGCATTTGAAAATCGAACAATTTTGTCTTCACGCCTTGAATGCTATTGGTGAGGATGCTGTGCATAGAATCTCTGGCTGAATAGTCCCTAACAAGATCTGGGTCTGGAGCCGGTGATGGCAGTGTATTGAAGATTTCGAATAAAGTAGTACCATCGTCGATCGTGGTGTCATTCATATTGGGATTCGCATGTAATATAGGCACCGAATCTTGCCAATTGCCAACCCATGTATTTCTAGATATATCAAGCTGTGCTAGTAATGACTTCATGGCATGACGCAGGCTCGTTGAGTCTCGATTGATGAAGCTTCGGCCGATATCATCTGGCAGCACATACACTCGAATTTGCCCCGAGTCCCGGTCTCTTGACTTGAACTCCAATCGAATCCAGCCTGCATTGTGTAGCCCCTGGCAATGCGCAAGGCACCCGCTGCGCGCCAATGTCTCTTGCATGGTTTTAGAGAGGAAGCGCGTACCATAGGGAGTTTGACGTTCGTATGAGTAAGCAAATGCAGACCATGATGAGTGCGATTCCCAGATCTCTGGGGCAAGATCGTGTCTTGAAAGTCGGAGGCAGCCAATGGGTATATATTTGGAAATGTCGAGAGTGTCCTTTCGTAAGCTAGTTGGCGACGATCTAAAGCTCGTATCAAAAGACTCAAAAGGAGAAGGGAATTGTTGTTCTGTCGAGGCTCTGCTGCTGAATGCGCGCCCTGACTTCTCAAGCAATCAGCATTTTGTCTTCACAAGGGAGATTTGCCTCGTTTAGCATGTCTCGTACCTGGCCAGTCTCTCGAGATGACGATGATGATAGCCTCTGTCTCTTACGCGGTGGCTCAATGCCATGTATCGCAGGTGATGAGAGCTCCATGGTAGTGATGTGGTGATGTGGTGAGGTTCTGCGTTGCGAGTTTGTTGTGATAATGTGCAGATGGCCGCCTGGAGGTTGCGGGATGATACAGAGTCAGCCCTGGTGGTCCGTGCGCAAGGCTGAGCTACGAGAAGGGGGTACGGAAGGAAACTGCGGATCTTGCGGGGCGGATCGGGTGTCGGAGTATGGGGTAATCAAGAAGCCTGGTGGGGAAAGGAAGCGAATCGAATATTACTTGAATAGCCCTTGTACTCTTTGCACCCTTATGCCTCGACATCCATTTTATACCTCTCACCGAGGCCTCTAATTCTAGAATTGGTGTATTGTAAGTGTTGGACTAAGGCCCGCTTAGAACCGAAATTTACAAAGTTACAGTACTATCTTATGCCTCTTTTATAGTTAAGGAAGTACCCCTGAAAGATAAACACTATTATTTTCTCCTGTTTAAGTGGATAAAGTCGTCAATTCCTTTCGTAGTCTTGTTATAAACTAGGTACGTATATCTTTTAAAATTCGGAATCGTGTGCTTACTGCGTACCTACATATTACCAGTAGCGGCCAAGGTTGTGCCCAACCAGTTACAGGCAAAGAGATGACTGTCAAGAAACTTCTAATCACAGAAAACTATATAACGATTTTTCAAAAGAGATTACAAATGATAAGCAGCATTTATTTATATCCCAAATGAGCGAGGGTTCGCATCGAGGCAGGAGAAAGGGGTAAAGATGAATATAATCTTCAAGATTTCTGCTCTGAGCTAAAAAGTCTTCGTATAATGCACACCCGTCTAATACCTAACAAATATATCTACCCTAAATACTAGACAGAGAAACTAAGTAGTATCAGTTCGATGAGTGGTGGTAGTAGCACCGATCTCCTTGTTATGGTGATCAACAGGGAGACCCTCCTCATGAGCGAAGTCCTCCTCGGCATGTAAAACATTCTCGACATCGGCTGCGCGCCTCTCGGCATCGACCGTTCCAAACAGGATATCCATGTCCTCCAGACTGCGGCCCTTGGTCTCCTTGATGAAGAAGAAGACAAAGATGCCGTTCGCGGCACAGAAGATACCGAACATTAGGAAAGTCTTCCATCCGATGTGGTTGATGGCATTTGGGGTGATTTCGGTGATGCAGAAATTAAACAGCCATTGAGTTGCCGCTCCCATGCCCACTCCATAAGATCGGAGACGGGTCGGGAAGATCTCAGAGAGGTAGACCCTGAGAGACAAGTCAGCCGGACAGCTCTACAATGAAGAGGGAACGGAATACATACCAAGGAATGGGTCCCCAACTGGCTGAGTATCCAATAACGTAAAGGTAAATCATGACAACCATGCCAATAGAGGCTGGCGAGACAACGTCCTTGTTGGTTGGTGGGTAGTTATGGAGAACGGCACCAAGAACGAACATCATTGTTGCCATCCAACCAGCACCCAACATGAGAGACTTGCGACGTCCGAGATGATCAATACCAAGGACCAAAAATATACCTGTCGTCACAACTTTGACAGTTCCGTAAATACCAGTAGCGAACAAGGAAGAGTTTGTGCTGGAGACACCGATGGTCTGGAAGATAGAAGGAGCGTACTTTGAAGAACTGGTCAGTCAAGAAAGAGGAATTAAGGAGGTCATTACTTACATAGCCAATGCTGTTGGTCCCAGAAAATTGTTGGCACATCATCATTACGAAAGCAGTAATAAATCGGTAACGATTACCCGGCTTCAAGCACTCCTTCCATCTAACACCCTCGGTCTCGGCCAACTCTTCATCGATAGCAGCTCGGATCTCAGCAATCTCTTTAATGACTTCGGGATGGTCTGGGCTTTCGCAGCGAGTGTAAGCCAAAGAAGCCGTGGCTTCTTCGTAGCGACCTTGTTTCATCAACCATCTGGGAGACTCTTTGAGGAACATTAATCCAATCAAAAGAATTCCACCAGGGATAAGTTGAATAGCAACTGGGATACGCCATTGCTTTGTGGATGGGGCGATGTGTAGAGCAACGCCATAGTTGAGCCAGTATGCAAAGGTAGAACCAATGACCAAGAATTCTTGGAAGAGACCTGTGATTCGACCTCGAACCGCAGGTGGGCAGTTCTCCGCCACAAAGACAGGTGTGATGGAAGACATTCCTCCAACTCCTAGACCGGCAATAACTCTGCCGGCGTAGATCTGGCCGATGGAGTGAGAAGCCGAGGTTTGAATAGCAGCACCGACGAGGAAGACAACCGAGAAGCCCATGAGCGAGAACCGACGACCGAAGCGTTCATTCAAGAAGGCAGCGGCGATGGCTCCGAAAAAACAACCAGCTGTGAGGAGAGATACGACATTCGAAGAGATTTGAGCATTTTTGGAACTGGCAAATCCTGTCTTTCCTATCGGGAGGCCGAAATCCTCTTTGAAGCTATTCAAAGCGAGAACACTTCCCATAACACCAGTATCATAACCTTTGATCAATTAGCTTTTATTTCTTCTAAAATAAATGATGCGAGAAAACGTACCGAAGAGCAATGAGCCCATGTACGCCACCGAAGTGAGCAGATACACTCTGCGATTCTTGAAAAATGCGTTCGCCATGGTGAAAAGGGTTACTCAATCCACGGAAAGAACTAGATGAATACGAGGAAGATTGGAGGCCATTATTTTCGAGGGTATCGCTCAACATTATGTATTCGGCCTTGGAATCGACTAGGATTCTCGATAGTCAGCACCTGGGGACAGTCGCCGCGTTCATTTGTGGGAATGCGCCAAGTCGACCCCGGAGCTTGTCTGTATTCTTCCGCCAATGAGTATCGCAGGATTAAAGGAGAAGCTTCTCGGACAAGAAAATGCTGATGCTTGTCGGCGCCATGAAGCCAGTTTGATTGGCTAGGCGTTTGCTTAAATGGATATCAAGCTTCGGGGGTTCTGGGTGTGCGGCAGGGGGCGATGGGGTGGTTGCGGAGCACGCGGGGCTCGGCGGGGATGCGAGAGAGCGAGAAGGGGACGTCGTGTGGAGAACCAACAAATCCGTAATGCATTCTACGGAATCCCCAGTTACAAAATTTCCGCTGGCGTGATGGCTTACGCCACGGAGACTTCCCCCATGTTTTTGAGAGAAAGTCGTCGTGTGCTCAGCACGCCAGAAAGAGTAGACATGGTATCCTGGCCGTCGCTTGATTTTGAAATTTTAAGTAATCTGGAGAAAGGACGGAGTAGAGACTAGTAGGACATGGGGCACCCCAGAGTGGTTCTGGTGACCTTCATGGCGGCTGGAAATGCATCTCGAGCATGGGGATAACCCAGGTTATGGGGACTTCTTCGTCTTCTTGGTTTTTCCCCTGGTGGACTGCTATTTATTTTGCCTAGCGTAAGCCGTTGTGTTTATTTGGTAATTATATATCATAAGATCATGCGATAGGCAGACCGAATAAGTAGTAATCATTTCCAATCAAGGATAGACAGACTTGAACCACTCAAATACCACCGAAGTCAAGTCGGTACGCTACCTTGGGTCTATTAAGTAGACCTATCGGCTAAACATTTCCTGTTGCGCATAGTGGACAGTCTCATTCATAGAAGAGGGCACAGATGGCTAGATGCGACAGTAATCCAATCAGTTCTCATTTCCCTCAGTAAACAGGAAACCTTTCTTCTAACTCTTTCAATGCAAACACCACATCAGACAAAAATTTGCCTTGTAGTTCTTCTGATACCAAATCTGTCTCGCCGAGGCCAAAATCACATCCGAGACACTTTCGAATGATTTTGGAATACTTTGGCCCCATGGAATTGACTAGGAGGCATGCAAGCTTATCGGCAATCATATACTCGCTGAGGTTGTCGTTCGGAAACGCTTTCGTCATGTTTGCTCGCAGAGTTGCCCAAGGGGTCATAAAACCAACTTCGAGTAGAACGATTCCAAGACCGAAAAGGACCTCGTTGCGGGCACTTTGAATTCTCGGAATTCGAGTGTTACTGGTATCCATAAATGAACTACTCCTTGGGACATCGCCTTCGATTGTCTCTTTCCCTTTGCCTTTCGACCTCGCGAAGTCTGCATGTAAATGTGGATGACGCAAAGATACCGCTCCTTGTTTAAAATCACCAATACCAAAGAACACGATATCTTTACTTTTCCATAAACCAGAGAGCCAAGGTGTTGAGTGGTACCGGAGTACTGCAGCTGCCAATGACGCTCCAAGCTGAATCATAATTGACCGTGGGAGAACTCTGATCGGATCTTCTGATACCCATACAATGACTTCCTCAAGAGATTTGGGTTTTCCGCTAAAACACTTCTTGGCTGGTGGCTGGTAAAAGCGTTGGACGCAGCTGTCGTTAAGATATCCCATGCAGAATTGTGGGTGAGAATGTCCTTGATGTTTTTGGAAATGCTCACAGACATCTTGGATAAGGCAAAGATCAATCATAGGCTCGGTAGGAGCACTTTCTTTCTGAGGCTCTGGTGGGTTCAAGCTCAAAGTTTGCAGTTCTTGTGAGACATCTTCGTCGAAGTGGACTGTCCTTCTTGGTTTAACTTTCTTGGATTCAGATATTCTTTTCTCCGTGGTAAATGCGCCTGTTCCAGCTTGCAAGGTAGTAGATATATCGTGAAGCTTTTGTAAGTTTGGTAGTGTCCTACAGGTCAGACCGGTATCTACGCATGATTCTATCTCGAGCCATATTGGTACCTCATCGCTTATAGCCCCGGTATAGTAAGTAATGGCCATTTCAAGGCGGACTGTGGATGTCTTCTCGGTTTGTATGCCTTGTGGTGCAAGAGGTTCTCCCAGACTACTATCCAACGAAATGTTGGCCCAGTGATTAGAATGAAGTGAACATGACCATCTGTTTACGAGAGCCTCATAAAGCCATTGAGATGCATTTCGGATTCTTTGATACCTGATCAGACTTGGAAGAGCCCTGGTGATTTGAGTAGAAGAAGTCGGGTTTTGTATCGCTGTATCCTTCAGCCTGCTGATAATTTGATTTGATATCAAGTTGAAATCTGCGTTGAAGCTTCGCAGCTCCTCGATGTGAGTCTCGATTTTTGGTTTATTAAGACTCAGTTTGATGCGTTTTCCTAGACGCCTGCACCATTCCCTGTTACTAATAGATTCTTGATCTCCCTAGAAACCCAAATTAATAATGTAACATTGTAATATGACAAAAATCATACCTCGGTCTTCACAACAAGAACAGTCTGAAATGATTCCATTTCTCTGCAAATATTTTGCAGAGAATTATAAATCTGATCCATAGTTCGCTGAGAGCTTGTGAAGGACTCATCAAGCGCTTCGATTTGAGTGGCAAGGGTGTTGTGTAACCCCTCATCTTGCCAGGCATCGTGAGAAGCCTCCGTCAGCATAGCATTTATTTTGGGACGGTCATTAACGATGGTAGATAATAGGTTGATACAGTTGTTTCGAAAAACTGTCTTCTGTGCACCAATCTTTGCGTCCAATTTCATGAGTTCTTTTGGGTAGTGCCGGTATATTTCGAAGGCTGCGAATGCCATCTGGGAACGTTTGAAACCTTCGATAATCAAGGGAATCGCCCCTAAGATGAGCCCGGCCACCTCGAGGCCGCTCATCCTTGTTCATAGGACGTGAGAGTCCGAGGTATCACAATAGTTTTGTCAAAAATGAGCCTGGAAAGTTGAAGATAGCCAAGAGAAGAAGTGAGGTGGGAGGCGCTTATGTCACGTGTGTATGATTGCTTTTCGATCCCCACTCATGTGCACGAAGGTTGCATTTGAGCCTCGCTTTGTGCCTCTGTTCGGTGCTCTCTTCCTGTATGTCTTGCGTCACGTTTTGAGCTTCATCGTTTACATGATGGCTTACAGGGAGTCAACTGCAATCTCTGGTCAAATGGACTCCCAAGTTGGACCGCTTCACCAAGACTTACAACAGTGGCTGGAGAGAAGCAGTGAAGGCAACCAAAAGAGTGAAGCTGGACGCCGAGGACTCGCAGGGAGACTCTTTGAAAGCACATTCCGGCTCCTGACATCGCTAAAAGATGTTGCCCAAAAATCGGGTAGTCTGACACTTGCAGACATAAACCAGTGTCAGAATGAGATCGAAAGGTTGTTCCTTTGGGGTGACGGGTTCGGTGCTGGAGATGGAAATCTAGATGATATTCTCGACCAGTCTTCAGAGTTGAAAGTCAATGTTCTTTCGTTGTTGTCTGAGTTAGGAAAGCTCGTCTCCCAAAGTGAGTAAAACTTTAAATATAGATGCACTCGCTAATTGATGGTAGATCTATTTAGATCCATTGACCCACCAAAGCCTACTATTCACGAGGAGTGCGAGGATTTGAGGATGCTACTTGAGACTGCTGAAGCAGTGCTGAATGAAGAAGGCCACCAGTGGAGGAACTCAATAGCGTTTTCTGATTCCGATATCTCTGAAGGTGACTTTGCCGAAGCGATTGAAGACATCGCGAGCTATACAGACTGCTTGATGGACCTAGCACCAGCTCTGGAACATCCCGCTATAGATGTTGAGTTCAAAGAAGAAGTTTCTAAAGCCGAAACTTTTCAAGTCTCTTCTACACTTGCAGCAAATTATTGTCGAAAAATCCGTGATCGATTCCCGCATTTGGATATAAGAATCGTGGAACGTCTGGGAGAGGCTAACGAAAAGCGGTCGCAAAGACTACAGGTATCTTACATAGAAGCCGAAGCTGCAGGTATAAAAGGGATTCAGCCTGAGGATACCAGCGAGCTACTGTTATCAAAGGGTGAAAAGTACACAGAAACAACAAAATCCACATACGTCTCTGAATCTGTCTTCAGTACAGACCAAAGGGCTGGGATTAGCAAAGAAGAATACGATGACGCAGCGTCGCAAACAACATTTGCCACCTTTTCTACCGCCTTTTCCACCACTCGGTCAGGCATTCCTCGAGTTCCTCCATTACCGGATTCTGCACGTTCCGGGCGGCCTTTTACATGTCTAGCCTGCGGCAAGACATTGAGGACTGTTAGAAATAGACGCATCTGGAAGTAAGAGTTTCACCTCTTCTTATTTAGAAAACAAACTAATATCTCTCCAGGAAACATATTTTCAATGACCTTCAGCCTTATATATGCACTGCTACTACACATACAAATGAGGACTGCGTTTCAACCTTCAGCTCTCGATCGGCTTGGGTTAAGCATGAAACCACTCATCTCAGATCTGAGGGTGAACATTATAAATGTTCATTCTGCCCTCCTGCAAAGGCTACCCAGCCAGCAAGTACATACTTCAAGCATCTCAGTCGTCACCTTCGAGAAGTGGCTTTGGCAGTCTTACCACAGTCTCACGAATCTGATTCTGACTCCGAAGCTGGATCCACTTCATCAAAGCAGGCCCTGTCAGAAATATCATCCTTACGTGGCTCTGAATTTGAACTGCAGTCAGTGTCCCGAGCAGGCTCTCGTGCGTCACATGATAGCGGCACATCCAATCCACTATTAAATCACCCAGTTCCAGAAGTCTCAAATTCCGACATCATTAAAGGTTCATCTTATCTTATAGACGAATCAGAAGCACTCGGAAGTGAGCCTTTCGATAAGGCCAAGGACGCACAAGGCGAGACTGATGGCCCCAAAGAGGCTGCCGCCAAACAAAGTGAAGCTCAACCAACGATCCAACCGTGTCGATATAAAACGGGGAAAACTATTAGTGCTGGCTCATACACCTTGGTAAAGGAATGTGTACATATAGACACAGGAAGATATTATGCAGCAAGTATTATCAACAAGCGGTTCATGGAAGGGAGGGAATATTCGGCAAGTCACAATCTACTGTCCACTCATCACTTGCCACCTTCGGATTCCAGTTCTTAGAGCTCTCGGCTTTTAATTTTATCTGCTTTAGTCATTAATAAATGATCTGTTGTATGGCTTGCTAACGTGTTCCATGTAGGTACGCAACGAGATAGCAGTACTGAAGAGAGTCTCGATGGGCCACCAAAACTTACTTACAGTAGTTGATTACTTCGAGACCATCAATAACCTCTACCTGGTGACCGATTTGGCTCTTGGTGGCGAGCTTTTTGATCGAATTTGTCGCAAGGGGTCGTATTATGAAAGAGACGTAGCAGATATTATTAAACCAGTACTGTCTGCTATTGCATACCTCCACTATCACGGTGTTATCCACGGAGATCTCAAAGCCGAGAATGTACTCTTCAAGACAATGGAAGATGATGCAGATATTCTCATTACAGACTTTGGGTCAGGTAATTTTTTGGATGGTGTGACCGAGAGTGAGGTGTACCCTGAAGTGAGTTACGCGGCTCCAGAATTGTTAAAAGGGGAATTTCGTAAGAAACCAGTTGATATATGGTCCATTGGAGTACTCACTTACTTTCTTCTCTGTGGATATACGCCTTTCGACCGAGACTCTAACGTAGAAGAGAGGATTGCTATCTTGGAAGCAGATTTCAGTTTCACGCCATTTGAATATTGGAAAGGTGTCTCAACTACCGCCCGAGAGTTTATTCAACAATGTCTAGTTATCAATCCAGCACAACGCATCACTGCTGACGATGCATTATCTCATCCTTGGCTTCAGCAGCCTGCCAGTCCTCGAAAATCAACAGTCAGGAATCTGAGAGCAACTTCTACTCGTCAACGTTTGAAAGGTGCTATCAGGGTCGTGATTATATGTAACCAATTGCAGGCGGCCAGCTTAGGCATAAAAATAGCTGACGCCTTTGGTCTTCGCGATCGGAATGCAGAAAATCTTATCAGGATGGAACCCAGCGAAGTCGGAAATGGCTATGAAGACAAGTTCAACTTAGCAAAGGCCTATCAGAATGGTGGTGCTGGCGAACCAGTTGCTTTGACAGCTGACCTGTTGAAAAGGCAACGACGACGCCGAGTCAGCAGCAGCAGCAGCAGCCGTAGCACAAATTCTAGTGGCTCTCACAAAAGAAATACGAGTCAGTACCGGCCCTCAGATGACAGAACAACAATAAGCCGAAGAAGTAGCGATAATATTGGCGATTCTCGTCCAGAATTTAAAAGATCCAGAGAGAGAGTAGCGATAAACCGCCAGACTAGTAATATGGATGGTGACGGAAAGTTAAATTCCGAGTTTGACAGTCCGAGAACCGAAGCACGAAAAAGAAAAATCGAAATTAGGCCACGCTAGGAAATTCGAAGAAACTCAAATGATCTAATTAGACTCCAGCTGGCTACCATCGTTGTCTGTGAGGAATCATTGTGGGAATGCCATGAGTCTGAGAAATAATAACAAAAGGCCATTCTGAACAGTTTATCAACCGTCTAATTGAGTGATTCTACCTTCTTTCTTGAATCTCAGTGCTCGCTAATAGCCGAGAGTGGATCCATCTGCATCGCCATTGAAGATATTGATCTCTTCAACGCGTTTTTCTTTTTGATTTCTGGGGAACTCAGATAAGTATTATTTAAGAACAATTGAGGACCCTGATCTGTGTGTCCCGTAGGTGCAAGGTTTCTTTATATTTTATTGTAGGTTGATACCATCTAGCTCAAATTCATCTTTAACATGCCTCAATTTCAATTTAATAGCTAACTTTATGTTCTTAAGGAAGATCTACTAGTGAGTTGAGTGTTATCCGTAGCCTTCGTTGCTCATTAGTGGAAAGCGGTCATCTACAACCTGCACTTCCTCTGCTCTGATAGCGTCTAGCAAGGGAGTGAGGAAACGTCTTATATTTGTCGCTACTCACAGTGACTTGTGCATCACCGAGCGACAAGCAAATCTCTATTCGGGAAGTCGAGGAAGGAATGAGTGCCAGCAACACAGGAGAAAGGTGTTTCTTCTCAAAATAGCCTAGTGGCGTTCAGACATACTCACATATCCAGTTCGGCAAGATTTACGGGAAGGAATAGAACAACAATCTGTCACTTAGACATCTTTAACGCTGATTAAACTGCTCGCAATGCGAGGTAAACATGGTTTCTATACCTCTCGTCTTCGCGCCTAGAAATGAATACGGAAAGACTAAATGAATACTTAAAACACGTGAACAAGCCATTTGACACCGCTCCTCGCCCCATAAGAACCACTGAGTTTTTGTTGTTGTACAGTGCACTAAAACATAACATTGTTCCTGCGACTCCGTGACTACTCCCTCACTCAAAAAATCAATTCTCTAGTAGTTTGGTCTCGAATTTGAAACCAGCACCATCAAGGCGCTCGACGAACTTGTGGCCTAGACTGGCCGGAGTATAAATGCCTCCGGTGAGATTGCTATGATCATCACGAAGGACTGTCAGGGCTGCCAAGGCAATTGACAAGCCGGTAACTAGGGGAAGTCAGCGCAACGTTTCTATGGAAAGGTTTATCACTTACAGTCGTATAAAGAACCCTCATAGGCTACTTTGCAGAACGCTCGGGGTGCGTTTGGGGTTGTAACATCAGGCTTCGCAATTCCTCTATACTCGACTCGATCATTCTTGGTCTCCGACTTTGTTGGTCCATCTCCAGGTGCGTAGACGAATTTCTTGGCCGTTTGTCTAAAGAACGGGATGGCGAGTAACAGAGAGCCAAATGCCAAGCTGAAATGGACAATAACACCCTGCAAGTAGTTTCTTGCTTTCATCATCTCTGATACTTGAAAGTTTGGACCATAGTTTCCGTTCAAGCCCCAACTTCTTTGGACGATCGGAATATCAGCAAGGCCTCCCAAAGAGGTTGTAAGAATACCCAAATCTGGAACAACACGGATTCCAAGAAGTTTCTGGGTCCATGAAGTTGAGACGCGAGGTTTAGGACCGGGAGTAGGAGAAAGTCCGAACGGCAAATGAGCAGTTTTAACCTCTTTTAACGAGAATACATCCAGAAGGGTGAAAACGGTATTCAAAGTTCCTCCAGAAGGCTTTGCACTGCATTTTCGTTAGCTAGGGGCAAGGATTAAGCTCGACCACAACGTAAAATTGGGTTCCAAAAGTCTTTGTGCATCCCCACTTTTACGCCCAAAGTCACGTTATTCAAAAATATATTAATAATACTAGCGATTAGCTGATAAGGTTAAAACTTCACTTAAAATTAGAAAATTACTATACCTTTGTTTTTTACTCTTAGAAAATATAATATATAATATAATATAAATAGGATCATAATATTTAGAAACTATTTTAAGCGACGAATAAATTTAGTAGGGATTTACACCAAAAAAGTAACTTTTTTAAATTCACTTTGCTTTAAACTTATACCCTCAGTTATATACTTGGAAATATAAGATTATCTTTTTAAGGAATTATTCTTTATCTAAATATCTATTAGTAATATCAAAGTCTTTTTCAAAAAATAATTATAAGTATTATTAATATATTTTTGAATAACGTGACTTTAGGCGTAAAAGTGGGGATGCACAAAGACTTTTGGAACCGAACTTTACCTTAATTCGTGTAACGATACAATGACTTCTCCAGTTGGTGCAGAGAGCTTCTCACGAATAAATTCCACAAGCTTGAAAGTTACAAGATCTGCTGGAGCAGAATCTATACCAATCTGAGGAATCATAATAGCGCCGTTCGCCTTGGCAGTCTTCTCATATTTCTTGATCATGGCTGCAACCCATGGTACTTCTCCGGTAACATCAAAATAATGAGTTCCGTTCTCGGCGCACGCCTTGAATGCATGCTCGCCATATAAGGCATATGGACCAACAGTACTGAGAAGGATTTGAGTCTTCTTTGCCAAAGCATCCAAGCTGGCATCGTCAAGGTCGCATACCTCAATGGCTGTATCTAAGTTAGTAATGTTTTGACTGGTGATCGTCACTCATAGCACGATAAAATGCATCCTCAAATGAATTGACTCTCCACAGCTGTCACTCAACAGTGATAGCCCTAGATGCTGAAGTAGCTCCTTCAAGGACCATTTCATGACAATGTGAGCCAAGGAATCGAGTACGTACCTGGCTGGACCCGATCAGGGTTGAGGAGTTTGCATTCTGCAGCGATTGCCTCGAGTTTACTGGCTGTGCGTCCAGCAAGCGCCCACTTCAAATCTGTTGGAAGTTTCGTCGTGATCTGCTCTGCAGTCTTTTTTCCCGTATAGCCTGATGCTCCATACAGCACAATGTCGTATTGCCGCGTAGATGACATGGTTGCTTTCGCTTGGGCTAGGGTGGCGTAAACTCGACAAATGGGGAAGAACTCCTGTGGGTGTTGGATGGATGAAGTTCAAAGAAGACTGGATGAAGAAAGAAGTTTTGATCAGAACCCAAGACGATGAATCATGATTTTATTCGAAGCCTCGGGCCTCCTCACAGGCTTTTCATTCTCCTGAATTCGTGTCCTCCTCGGCTCGGATTTGATGCTCCAAACGGCCTGATCAGCGTTGCAGAAGTTCCCATCACGTGATATAGACCATGAAACTGACGAATGCTATCAGAGTGTATGTGAAGCCTGAGTCTATTATCCTAGACAGAAGGAGCGGCATATATGGTACCGCATGCTTGAAACCACCTGACATCCAACTTGAATGGCATGCAACCAGTGACCCGTATCATGTGATATCCTGACGTTTCTGCGGGTCCCTTACCAGCACATTCGCTTAAATCCCCACTACACAATTTGTCGAAAACCACCACCTCAATTTGGATTTGGAGTCTTCAGACAACATCTTCTCACCACAACCCTTTCTTCACCACAACATCACCCAAGATGACGAAGAGAACCAAGAAGGTCGGAGTTACCGGCAAGTACGGTACTAGGTATGCACACAATTTCCTCCAAGAATCTCTATTTCCAATGGCCAGGACGGATCTGTGATGAGATGGCGCACAATCTCTCATTCCGCGCCCATCGATACTCCGCAGATTCGCAGTAAACGGGGGGAATGGAGGAATTGCCAGCAAGATTGAAGCAAAGGGCTAACTCAATTATCTTCACAGATATGGTGCTTCGTTGAGAAAGCAAGTCAAGAAGATGGAAATCACACAGCACGCCAAGTACGTCTGCACATTCTGCGGAAAGACCACAGTCAAGAGACACTCTGTCGGTATCTGGAACTGCAAGTCCTGCCACAAGACCGTCGCTGGAGGAGCATACACTGTCGCGTACGTTTACCAAGACATGTTGGACCAGGAGATAGTACTAACACTAGGATCAGAACACCTGCTGCTGCCGCCATGCGATCAACGCTCCGAAGATTGAGGGAAATTGCTGAGGTTTAGATGGATGGGTTTTGTTTGTGGTTACATTTGCTGGAGCATGGGATCGGTTTCCTACGGGGTACGGTCTTCGACATCGCTTTCGATGAGGACTGAATGAACACTTTCAAAAATGCGACCAGTTCCTGAACTCGTCATCAAGTCTACCGCGATGGCTGGAGATGATGTATGCGTGAAATTTGCAAACATGGTGATTGCGCCTTACAATGCTAACAAGCTTGCCCGGATCGCAGCCTTCGTTTGGAGCCTCCATCGGAAGACCGTTGTCCTGGGGGGAGAGAACGGCGAAATAAATGGAACAGAGACGAGGACTGTTATATGTCACTCCCGAGCCATTACCAGGTCGGAGCGAAACGGTATACCCTTGAACAAAAGTCTGGTAGATATCAAGGTGCAAGGTGTTGGGGCCCTCGACCTGCAGCCATATCAACATGAGTCGACACCATTTTATTGTCTGACGCTGGCCACCGTTGGTATTGGCGAGGGCGCATAGCAAGCATATCAGCAGGTGCCCGTGAGGGTGCCTTTGCTGCGGTCGAGTGCTCAATGGGCAACCCAAGGAAGAGGGCGACCATTTGCTCACAGCATGGTTGCCTTGGCTGTGTGTCCATTATATAAGATGACAACGATACCTCTCTGTCTCTTGAAAGGTAAGCCCTTGGTCATCTTTTGCTTGCTTCTGACTCATCGCCATCGTTTATCTTATTCGGCTTGCGGTCACTGAAAGCAACACACATCACATGACTGCATATTCCACGATGCTTCTGAGTACATAGCTATACCTTGGGCGTTGCTGATTGACGCTATTGTCCTTTTGCCGCTCTCTTTCATCTCGCTTTGTCTGATCTCTGCCAGCTTACGCCAAAGCTGGCCGAAGCCTCAACCATCAACAAAGCCGCAACACGTACACAAACATCGTCGCTGTCTTACTTTTTCCAAGGTGGACCTGGACCTGGCTACCGCGGGTAAAACACCGTCTGGATCACATCCCACGTGGCCCTTGGGCTTGGGCTTCCTTGTTGAAAACCCACTGCAGCTGTTCTCCTGCCGGATTCACGAGTCGGAAGCGCCCAGCTAGGAGAGGCACATACAGTACAGTACAGTACGGTACATAAACGGCCCCGAGTGAATACTCAGCTCAGGGCTACAGCCTACAGGGAGTCCACTTTTGGGCCCAGCAGCAAGATTCGCCCAACAGGCTTCGGTGTGAGCCTGTGAGCCTGTGAGCAGTGCCTGAGCCCTGATTGCCAGCGTCTTGGGGGCTGGTTGCTGGTTGGTTGGTTTTAGTTGGCTGGCTGGCTCTTCGGCCTTGATTCACCGCCTTGGGGAGCCAATCGCTAGGCTCCGCTTCTAGCGTGCCGTGCTCGACCACATCGAAATCTCCAAGCTGCCTGTGTCACTCTTCCATTAGCATCAACTCCACGCTTAAACATCACCCTCCATTCCGCTTCATTCCTCTTCTTAAACCACTTTCATGACTTTCTCCCTCCAAACTCACGCACAAACTCGACTAAACACATTTCAGCATGGCTGAACCCGAGCTCGAGCCCGAGCAATGCATTATCTGCCTGGAAGAGCTGGACGCTGTTCCAGCGATCCATGATGACCACCTCGAAGTGGCGGCCATCATCACAGACCCCTCAACATCAACTCCCAGCACACCCGACGCCCAACAAGCTATCGCAAAAATCAACCCTTGCGACCACATCCTTCATAATGAATGCTTGAAGTCGTGGTCTCTGAAGGCCAATAGTTGTCCTATTTGTCGCCAGGCATTCAATTTAGTCGAGGTCCTAGACAAAGTCGGTGGTAAGTTTTATATTACTGCTTTCAGTCGCATCCTTTGCTTTCTGCGTATTCGAACATACGAGTTTCTTGCCTTTCATTCGGGAAAGCTCGGAACGCGTATAAAACTTCCATGCAGAAAGATCACATTCAAATCAATTAAGCTTTATCTGAAGTATTCATGCTGATATCCTCTTAGGCACCGTTACCTCCGAATATGTTGTCGAGGACAAGAAACAGACGGCCGAATTCGACCCCAACGCTTGGATCGAGGAAGAGGAAGAGGAGGAGGAGAGTGATCCCTGCCCAATATGCGGAAAGTCCGATGATGAGGACGTACTACTGCTATGCGACCTCTGCAGTGCTCCCTACCATACTTATTGTATTGGTCTGGATAGAGTTCCCAGGGGCGATTGGTTCTGCATGGAATGTGCCTCCGAGGGTGCCTATATTATGGCGAATCGAGCCAGCGAAGCTTTGGGCGGAGACAATGAAAGTGTATCAGACTCCGGAAGGACGACCGATACCTATTCGGGGCGCGATGCCCCAAGAACGTATGGGAGCCTCCGAAGAGATAGGCGAACGGTGAGGAACGATCCGTGGACCGGAGCGTGGAATCAGTTCAGTGGTAGAGTCCTCGATATTGTGGGGCTCGACCTTGACTTTTACGATGACGATCAATCCATGGTCCCCTATAGACGACACCAACGCCGAACAGCACAAGCGCGGAGCGAATTTGAGCAATGGCAGCAGCGATTGAATATTGCAGGCCGACAAGGTGCCAGGAATGTTTTTCGCGCTGCTGCCCCTCCAAGAGTTCGGAATCAACTTCCTACAGCTCCCGTAGAAGAAAGTGTAGAAGAGACCAAAGCTTGGGGAGCCTTTGAAAAAGCAAAAGAGATCGATACCGCTGGTCCCAGCAACCGGAAACGAAAGTCAAGATCTGTTACAGCATCTCCAGCTGAGCGGGAGCTCCCGCAAGAACCCGAGAGAAAACTGAAGCGACCGAGAACCCGGAGGGTCGTTGATCGACCTGGGTCATCTTCGACCGCAGCTCTACCTGCCCGTCCTAACAGAGTCCAGGCTTCTGGCCCTGTCTCAGAAGTCCCACCTGCAACACATCAAAGCGACTCGGAAGGGACGCCATCTTTCCTCACGTCCTTGTTACGAGAAGTCGAAATGGCCCCAACGTCTGACGACGATACTTCCCGTTCAGCATTTTCTAGCACAACAAACATGCCAAACAGAGTCCATAGCCCCTCCGCCGAATACTCTTCGCCGGCTACGTCTCCATCTCCTTCCTCCTCCAATTACCCGACACCACGAGCGATGTCAATTACGCCGCCGCCACATATAACTAAACGACTTGGCTCACCAGTGCCTTTAACTTCACGGGTGGAGCCCAGATTTAGACCTGCGGACTACTCTCCTAACCGCTCTCCACCATCTAACTCACACGCAAACGACCAACCTGGTCCATCTAATGGGCACATTGAATTGAAACAACCTCGACCCAGAAGACAAAAACCAGCACCACTTCCCCTTCCTCGAGAGCAGGAGAGCTCACCTGTACGAGCTACAATGTCAATCGAAGCCAAGGAAGGCATAAACAAAATTGTAAAGACCGCGCTAGCTCCACACTGGAAGTCACGCGAGATTACAAAGGACCAATATGAAAACATCAATCGCGAAGTATCAAGAAAGTTGTACGAAATAGCGCATCCAAATTCAAGCGACAAATCAACGTGGGAAACAATTGCTACCATGGAGGTTACGAAGGCCGTGGAAGGCTTGACTGGTTAAGGAGTTATATGACCTCGACGTTAGAATGGTACATGTCCTTAGGATTTGGGGTTTATACAGGCGTACAATTCTTCATAGATACCCGGTATGGTTAATATAGGTCTCAAGGTGTTTGGGTAACTGCTTTTTTTGGTGGCGTTGTTGATGAGACGAGTTATGGAATCGCATTTACGTGGACAATAATGACGAGGGAGAATTTACATAGTTGAAATCCCAAGATGATGTATCTGCCGCACCATTCTTGACTTGATTCCATGAAACATGTGGTGCCAGATCTGTTCCTAGTTCCGATAATCGAAAATAGACTTGAATCGATGGGAAACAAAAGTGAAAATGGCAAGCATTATGCCTGTGATCTCCCCGAGTTCGGATGGAGGAAATCTAGTCTGAGGCTTCACCTTGTGGCATGTGGACATTATCATGATGACATCCATCAATAGGCATTCATATCGTCACGGTTTAGGTAGTGCAGTGTGGGGTCCTTGAGAAGGTGGTCTCGTGGTATTATCATGTCAGCAAAAACTATCTAACATTGGAACTCTTGGGATAGAGAAAGCTCCTGTTAGCGAAACAGCCTGCGTAATCAATCTTGGCACCAGTAAATGATCAGGACGTTCTGGAGGTAGAAAACAGGTCTTGATGATAAGAATCGATGCCATGAATTGAAAGAAGAAACCAGAAGTTGCGGCCTCGCAAAATTTTGTGAAATACTCGCAAAGCACGCTAGCGCACGCGTGCGCTCTATGGTTAGTCAGCACAGGTCCAGAAAGTTTTGGGGAGTGTGCTGCTGAAAGCTTCTGGTTGTCGCGAAAGGAGACCCATTTGTTAACGGACACTGGATTTATTCTCGACATGACGGCTTCAAGTAGAGGCAGCAGGGCTGCGGTCTCTTTGATACGTACGTTTCTTCCTGGCCAACTGTGTGCAATATTGAGCTGACAATGGCATTGCAGGATCAGCAAGACATCCTCGAGTATGCTCCGACTGTATCAAGACCATCTCCCGGTCCTCTCCTGTACTTCGAAGGCCGTACTCTGTAGCAGCTGCTGCTATCAAGACTACCGATGGCACCCTTGAACAACCGCAGATCAAAACGATGCCGCCTGTGACCTCCAGCTCCTCGGACTATGTCACTCAGGCCGGCATCATCCTCTCCCGACCACCACTCCTCACTCCTCCCCAGTCAGCATTCGAGAAGGCTTTTTTCTTCTATCAAAAACGTCTCAATGAGCGATTGGCTATGCCCTTCACACGGTACTTCTACTTCAAGAAAGACACACCTGCCGACATAGATTGGAAACTAAAGGCTAAGGATCGAGGAGGCGTGGCAGCCAAGGAGATCGGTGATTATCAGGCTTATGGAGAGATGGGATGGAACGATGAGGCTCTTGTTGGCGACAAGCTCAGTGAGCCCGAAGTGATGGTAGATACTTTGGTGAAGGATTCTGAACTGAGGACTATTGAAGGTCAAAAAGCGAGTGAGGTTGTGGAAGGAATCAAGGTCGACAAGCCATTAGAGAGAATAACAGAGGCCGACAGAACCAGAGACTACAAGAGACTGGATCGGAAACTTGGAAGGACTCTATACTTGGTTGTCCACCGCGCGGATGGCAACTGGGGATTCCCTGCCGGTCCATTGATCGGCAAAGAAAATCTACACCAGGTCCGTATATCTACTGCATTTGGGGGGACTCTACTAATCATCCATTTTATAGGCAGCTGAGCGTGTACTCGTCCAAAATGCTGGTCTCAACATGAATACGTGGATCGTAGGCCACGCACCCATCAGCCATTTCTTCCGCAAACCATTTTTCAAAACCGAAAAGTCCGAATTTGAACGACCGGGCGAGAAGACATTCTTCATGAAGGGCAGAATCATGTCAGGACAAGCGGATCTGAAAGGAAATCTCTTCGGCAACAAGGATTTCCGATGGTTGACCAAGCAAGAACTCGAGAAACGCTTGGGTGATAAATTCTATAGCTCCATCAAGAATGCCTTGGAGGAAAGATGAGGGGCAGAACAGAGACAAAAAAAAATGTATGAGAAAATATGGGCATCGGAAGGGGGAAAGGGAAGAGTTGTATCATAGCTTGCTTGCATATACAAATGTGAGTAATGTAGTGTATTTCTACAGATGTAGAACTTTGTATCATGAACAGTTTCTTCACTTACTTTGCCTTTCAAATACATGACCTACTCGCTCTTTAACGAGTGTTCTAAGCACTTCTATCAAGGATGGGAATGCACATAGGTACTTTCATATTCAGCCAACCTAAATCATTCCACGTGATACTGCAACACCAAACTCTCTCTCATGAAACAAATAAAGAGATGTACATTACTACCCATAATGAGATTGTTGCAATCACTCACAGAGCGTCGACATTTTTTCTGTATATGTTTCGATATCAGAATAACTTATATGAAAGTTATCCAAACAAGTGACACATAACGTTCACAGAAGGAAAGGAGTTAGTGAATCCTAATACTCGATATTATCTACGTCAAATCCTTTGACAGATCGTGCCTAGTACTCGACGATAATTATTGGATGATTAGACAGGCATTAATCGTTGCTTAAGCCAACTTGGATGATTGAGGAATCCCGCCGATCACTTGGCCCATCTGGCAGGTAACTAACTTGCTGAAGAATCAATACAGACCGGTTGAGCTATATCATGTCTTGGATAGTGATGAATGCTATTGATCGGATATACATATGTAGGTATGTAACAATCTTAAAGATAAAGACTCACTCTTCCCGACGCACCACAGGGCAGCGAGCTAGCTATCTTTAGTGGAAAACGGATTGGTAGACACAAAGTAAGTCTAGGTCGGTGTGTTACTACGTGCTGGGTTCCGAATTATTTGTTTGTATGGATGATGATGAGGATGATAGGGGTTTGGAAGAGAGTCTTGCATGTACAGAATATCACTGTGTCAACCCAAAGATAAGGCAGCTATCCCCGCGCCCTCCCAAGAACAAAAACTCGAACTACCAATTTATTTACACCCCTCGAGACTTACACTCCCAAAACCCATGCTGGAAAAAAGAAGAAAGCATACCCACCCTCAAAGTCTCGAACAGCACGATACGACGACGACGACGACGAAACGAACACAGGTCAGGATGAGAAGTCCACCCGCAGTCAGGTACCAATAGGAGCAAGAGGACGGGGGAGGAGAGGAGTGAAGGAAAACAAGACGACAGCATTCAAACAACACAGGAAGAGAAACATGTATCCCAGCCCCGCTCCATTTTCCAGGAAAGGATTCCTCGGGTTCCACCTGCACATGTGTGGCTTCTTCTTTGTGGAAAAGCTCCAGCGGCCATACCGTATTAAGCGAGCAAACATCCCTGGCTTACCTAGGTACGTATGTGATTTCAGCCCTCGAGAGTAATACTTCTTGCGACACAGTTCTGCTTACACATGTCTGAGCTCTGTGATGCGCGCTCAGACTGGTGCGCTCGCAGGCTGAGCCATCGCCTGCGCCAGAGAATGGCCAATATCTACCTATCCGTATCCATCGACGGCGGTCGCTTAAAAGCCTAGGAAGGAAAGAAAAAAAGGGGATAGAGAAGAAGAAGAAAGCGCTGGTTTTCGTGAGTGCCAGAAACCGAATAGATACAGAGATAGAGATAAAACACAGAAAACAGAAAGAAGTACATGTACAGATCATCAACGATGCTCTTGTGGTCTTCTACTCTACGACCATCAATCCCGAGAGCGAACAACCGATAGGTATACATAAACGTGACGCTAACAAAAGAATCGCGACGAGGAGTCGCTGTATACCCAAAGAATCACCTCGTCTCACCTGCAGGGACATGTTTGGCTACCTTCTCACTCGAAGTTTTAACACACGAGCAGGTTAAAGCCAACAGTGTTTCTCGTCCGCGGTAAAGTAACACACGTCTCTAAACGCCAGCTCCTGAAATACATGCCAGACGAATTCTAGAAGAGGGATCGACTGAGCGAGGAAGTAGAGCGCGACTCTGACCATATCCTGCAAGTGCAAAATCTCACTTAGTCGGTCCTCGATATGCACGAGCTTAGGATCAAAGCATAAAAAACAGAACACGATAGCAATGGTGCTCACAAGAGGAAGAGCGATATGTCACACAAGCATTTCATTGCTTCATTGAAACTAGGTAATCCTCCACCGAAGGTATACATACACACACACCTCGCCAGTGTTTAGAAGCGACCGTGATACGCCTGGCGCCGAGTTATACCAAATCCTATGACGCCTAGCAAGGGAAAGTAGTGTAGTCCAAAGAAAAAGAACAAGAAGAAGAGAAGACCCTCGTACAAGGGGGAAATCAGTAGATGACAGTATCCTCCTCGGCCTCGACAACAACCTCACCATTATGTATGTCTAACGACGCCTTTTTTGACTTGCCAGACTCAGGCTCCTCAGACTCAGATGCCTGCTTATTAGTAATAGTAGTAGTGTTATCATTTACATCAGGAGCAGAGGGAGTCTCGGTGAGAGGCTCACCCACCGTCTCTTTAGACGCGCTGTTAGTATTCTCTTCTCCCGTGGCGGTGGCCGGTCTCGGGTGCTGAGCTCTAAAATCTGCTACTTCTCGTTCAATTATGGCTTTTGCATCGGCAATCTGTGAGTTGATACGCTCTTCGTCGCCAGGCAGCATCTCCCATGGCTTGTAGTACTACACAAAGGTTAGCAGGAGGGTTCGAGAAGTGGGTGTTTTTCCTACCAGTTTTGGTTCTGTCTTGGTACGTAGGAAATGTGCCATTGCGAGCATGTTCGAATGTCGTATGCGCATCTGTCACAACCGCAATCAGCAATGGAGTCTGAGGCACTCATGGCATTATCTGGCTCACCGATTGTTCATCGAATTTGATCTGCTCGCTCTTCCGAACTGCCTTGAGTTTCGCGAGCTTCTCGGCTTTGCGCCCTTCGTCCTCGACCTTCTGCTGCTTCGCCTTTTCTTGTTGTCTCTTCTCAATCTCCAATCGTCTCTTCTGCTGGCCGTTCGACGTGCTTTGACTTAGCGTGCTCAAGAGACCACCAAACAAACGCTGGCCGCGTTTGCGCTCCTCTTGCACCGAACTCTTCCTTCGATCAGAGTTGACATCCTGCGAAGCTTTGGGGGAAGCCGAGACGGTCGTAGGTGATTCTGCGCTTCCTGAAGTTGAAAGGCGCGGTCTCTTCGAAGCTGCCTCTGAGGCTGACGATTGTCGTCGTTTGGCGCGTGGGGAAATTGGTGCTTCGTCGGGGAGAATGACTGCAGAAGCAATGGGGCTAGGTACACAATTAGCTATGGTCTTTCTAGGGTAGAGTCTTGGCCTACGCTTTGCTTTCTGCCATGTCGATCTACGAAGAGTTGGCGCCTCTTAACTTGCCTGTACTTGAAGATAGTAATGTGCAATGGATAAACTTCGAAGCCATTCTGACCCTCCATGTTCAGCCCGATACCGTTAGCGTGATGGTCCGTGCATTTGTCAGCAAACGTTGAAGCTACAACTTTCTGTGGCGCATCATCTTGATATTGAAGCCTCGCGACGCGTTCCTCCACCGCAAAGTCAAAATCCTTACAACCTGGACACTTTTCTACGTGCTGCCCACTAAGACCCGCCCAAAAGCCCTCATAATTCAATAATCATGTCTCGCCATCATCCGTAAGTGCCCCTCCAACCCCGCTCCCAGAAGCCCCATGACTGACAGAAAGCCAGCGATCTCGTAATGTGCCGCAAGCAAGCTGGCATAGCGATCGGAAGACTATGCGATAAATGCGACGGCAAGTGCCCCGTCTGCGATTCCTACGTGCGCCCAACGACTCTTGTACGCATCTGCGATGAGTGCTCCTTCGGCAACTACCAGAACAAATGCGTGGTATGTGGTGGCGAGGGAATCTCTGATGCCTTCTACTGCTTCGAGTGCACACGCCTGGAGAAGGATCGTGATGGGTGTCCTAAGATCATAAATCTGGGTAGTTCGAGAACAGATCTGTAAGTATTCCCCGGTGACTTCGAGATCTCCTTTCATCGACATTCTTGCTAACCCGTTTCAACAGGTTCTACCAGAAAAAGAATTTTAGGAATCATTGACAAGGGTTTGGGTTGGCTATTGTGGCGTTGGGTCGTATGCATGGTATTGGAGTTTTTAGAGAATGGTATAAAATGAAAGTTATTTGTGGCGTTGCGGTCGGGAGAGCTTAGCATTTCAAGGCTTGAAATGAACTTGAGCAAAATTCAAATGCTTCAAGTACGTTAATAATCCAGCAAGGGCATCTCTTTCTGAGATACTCATCACTAGTGGGAGACAGTCTCTAAATTTGTGCGTACGCATTCACTTGGAAGGCAGGCACCGCAGCTCATTTTCTTTTTGTGAAAGGTCGTAATTCATCCTTGTTCATTTTGGAGTGAAGCTAGTATTTCATATCATACAATCGGAATCTCCCCAATCCGCTCCCAAGCCACATTAGTAAATACGCTGGGCAAGCAATTGACAAAAGAGAATAGCAAAGGCCAGTCGTGAAGTGCTGTGCGGTGTCCTCCCTTACGGAGAACATATGTTCATGGATCGTACCACCAATGCCAAAAGTAGTGCGATCAGGCTCGGAAATACAACGCAGGTGCAATGGTGAAAACGAGCAACGCGGAAATGGCCAAAAGCCTGTGGACATAGCCTATCAGCAAGGAATGGAGGGACTTTTGAAGAGAGACAAGAATTTCGGGATGGAAGCAAAGAAACCAACAAGACAGTGTTGGTAAGGTGTGTCCTTACGTATGACGTCTGCCGCCGCATAATCGCGAAATAATGCCTCCAAACCAATCTACGAATACGACTCTCCAGAAAGCTATCAGGAAGTTTTGGGATTTTGCACCTTGCTCAGAATGTACTGAAGATGGTGTGACGGATCTTTCGAGTGGTGATGATTGTTTTTTGCGAGAGATTAAATGTGTCTGTTCATCATCTGTCTCGACCGCACTCGATTTCGCTTGTTCAGTTGGATTTTTCAAAGACTCAGTCGTAACATTGATCGAGCTCGAGCTAGGTGTCGCAGGGTGTAGAATGATACTCGGCCCTTCTTCGCCTGTTCCAATCTCCTTGACGGGTTCTCCTTCCTTGACCTCTTCATTATTAACAACCGATTTGGGCTCCTGGTGCGAACCATTACTCGTCTGTTCAGGTGGAACCTTGGAACCAGGAACTGGTTCAGTTAAGCCTGGAACCGAAGATTCTTCAACCTCTTGAGAATCAACGCTGGATTTGTGGCCTCGCTTAGCACTGATATCGCTGTCTTCAGTTTGACTGAGATCCTCGGATGATGCATGGCCATTGCTCTGACGCAGATTGGCCGCACTAGGGAGTCGAACGAGGGTTTCTTCAGGTTGCTCGCCATGCTCTTCGGCGATTGACTGAAGCGATGGCGATGGATGCTGGTCTGTTGCCAATAAAGCAGGCGAAGGTGACGGTAGATATTTATCTGGAGATCTATTTGCCGACACCACTGGAGAAAGAGGTGAGCCGTCAAACTTCGTCTCGTCTTCGTCCAGCCGAGTTTCTACAGTTCTGACTCGTTCTAGTATTGATTGACGGTCATGGGGAAACTCTTCCAGTGTTGGATCATTGTAATCAATATCATCGTCAAGCAGAGCTTCTTCATTAGAGGCTATCTGCTCTAAAGCATGGGGTTGATATTTGGCTTGTGGATATTCCCCAGATTGAGAGCCCATGCATTCATGCTCAAATAGTGGTGCTCGCTCTTCCCATGGGGTAATGGTGCCGGAATCAAAGTTGTCTTGAGATTCAGGTTCTGGGTCGGACTGTTTATATGGCATCTCAATCTTCTTCAAAACTGGTCAGCCAGGATACATTGAATCGATTGCCCTAAGAAGCTATAAGTGTGATACATACCATATCGTGTCTGTCAAGTAATGCAGCGCTGTCAGCGACCTCGGCAGCAGTGTTCGCAACTTCAGGGATGGGAGTATTCGAAAGTCGTCGGAGACCAATCTTCCCAGCTTCCTCGTCCGAAATGCTTGGTGTGGGTTGTTCTCGATCGAGGTCGGCAGCTGAATCTGCAACATCGGATGCGACCTTTGCCATGTCTGGTGTTACCGTGCCTTGCCTATCCAGTTCATCGCCAGCATGGAGCCCATTGGTATCCTTTGATACCGGCTCTTTTGAAACTTTCTTTTTCAAGATTATGCTTGCAATTGGTTCGCCGTCCTTTGGCTCTGTTGCATCATTGTCTGATGCTGGGGCTGGGATGTTCTCTTCGGATTTTGGTAGTAAGAGAAGGTTGTTACGATTGCCATTGTTGTCAGTCGCTGATTATAGAGGTTAGATCTTGGGCAAACGCCATACTGATACAAAGCAGAGGTCTGGGCTGATGAGCTGCTTATTTGAGAGCATACCTGTGGGTGAATTTTCATTCAATAGCCACCAATCTCCTGGACCAAGGCGGAACTTGTACTGGTACTCTTGGCCCTGCTCGACCTCCACGTCTTTATAAAATTCGTGCTCATTGTTCTGGTCGGTAGTGTACTGCATCTCTTCTGGGTTCCAGGCCGGTTCGGAGAAGGAGCCTGCCACGTAGACTGGTGGTTGGGTCCCTGGATTCGAGTACTTGACTCTCACCGATGTCTTCGAAGGTGCCATCTTCGTATATGTTGGGTTGCAACAGGATTGTGAATTGGCCGCCCTTCTAAGTCCTGTTGGGCCGTGGGGCTTGATTTGCAAGAGTGCAAACAGCTGGATTGGTCAAGTCAGCTCAGAATCCAAAGCGGCTACAGCTCAGCTACAGAGCTTCGGTCCCAAATTGTAGAAGTGATGGCAAGTGCAAGAGATCATGACCACACGCTCAGTGTTTCCGGGAAATGTGACGGAGCAAACGCTCCCGCCTCAACAATCGCATCAGGACAGGCGACTTACTTGGTGTCTCAGCTTCAGGTGTTGATTCGACCTTATTATCGATCACCATCTACTATCGCAATTGGGTGACAGGCTCATTGATGGTTTCTGGCAATTGCAGTCAGCATCGGTATCCGGTAGGCAGGAGGCAAAGCTGACCTCTCGCACCTTCGGATAGTTGGAAGTTGGCAAAGCCGCACGTAGTAGGCCGGGCTGGGACTGGGGCTGGGATTGGGTGCGCTGACAAGGCTGGCTGGAGTCTGATAAGATAGCTCAGGCTGGTACTTCAACTTGAGGCAGTGCGTCAAGGGATGACGCTGAAGCTGAAGATGCAAATATATCTTCGTCGAGGGAAGTGGCCTTCTCTGGGCAATAATACGGAAGGAAGAAGTTAGACTTCGGCTTGTAACGTGAGCATGCAGACCACTCCAGCCAGCCAGCAGCCAGCAGCCAGCAGCCAGCGAGCATGTTCACTCACATACGGTAGAGTGTACGCACTGGCGTCACAGGTATTAGGATGCCTGTTGGAATGCAGCTGCCAACCTTGGTTCCAGCGAATGGGCGACCTGTGCTATCAGTGCCACAGTGTAGTCCAAGCTCACGCCACTGTTTTGAGGGGATGGATCATGGATCGGAGGATGAGAGGTGAGAGGTGAGAGGTTGGGCAGCTCGGGGTCGGGCCACTGTGGTCTGGGTCTGGGTCTGGGTCTCGTCGTAAATAATAATGATAGATGATAATAATGGTGCCAGAAGAGTAGGAGGTACATAGGTACATAGGTACATAGGTACATAGGTACATAGGTACATGCCTATACAGACACATACAGCACATGCTCACTTCACTCCCTCACCTCACCTCACTCAACCAGCCAGCCCCGGGTTCCCGCCATTCTTGTACTCGTCTGATCATGGCAATTGCTCTTGCACCCACATGGCATTCTTGAGTCTCCACCCATCGGCGCCGCTCTGCCGATCAAAATGCTACCGTACAACTATGATGCCATCGGTAGAACTACGGAGTAGCGACATACTTCTACCTGTATCATGGGACGGCAAAACAATACTCCGCCCCCGCGCCATCGACACGTGCTTCTGGAATAATGACGAGCTTCGAGCCCGGAGCCCTGATCGCGAAAACAAAATATTGACTTGACTTGGGAGAAAGCCGCCCTTTGTCCAACATCATAACATAACGTCTTCATAACCCGACAAGCTGACAGCACCCCCTCCAGCCTCAAGTCCACACCTACACAACCGCGCCTATCTTGTATCTTGCTTACACTGCAAGAAGCTAGCTCTCATCCACAACCACAATATGCCTCTGCCACCGGCCACCATCCTCGTCAAGAGGAAGGCCACTGATGAGCCTGTAGATTTCCTGCGTAAGACCTCGCCCAGCATACATGCTCTTCTAGAAGTCTATCGTGCTTACTATTTCTACCAGGAGTTCATGAAGCTACGGGAAAGCGACAGCGGCGCGCAACAGATTTCGTCTTTTCGCGCCAACAACCACCCGATGCTCCAGACGATCTGAACACCCCCTCCTCCGCCCCCCAAGGTGTCCGACGAATCAAAGCAATTCACCGATCCGTCAGCTCTCAGCCACCAGTAGGGAAATTGAATCTTCTCAAGAACAATACTGAGCGCGAGGTCGAACCATCTGCTCCGGGTGGAGGTGCTGATATCAGCATATCAGCATCTTCCAGTACAGAAAACCAAAATCTTAAACAGGATGGCAAAGCAAGAAGCATGCAACATGCTCAACAGCCAAGACGGTTCCATATGTCCCGAACGGCGGCGAATCAGGCGCCTGACCCGAGCAGTCCCATTACTGCAGGACGCAAACGTGGCGCCAAGGCCGAGACAGTCTTTGTTGAACGGAGGGTTCGCCCAAAGCTTCAGACAGATGTAAAGGCTGGAAATATCTCAAGAGATAAAGATATCCTACCTGAGCCCCTGCTTCCCCCGGCCGAAACCCAATCACGTCCACAGAAGAAGCCTGGGCTAGCTGCACGTAGACCTGTTTCACGAGATACTGGCTCAGTGAAGGAGGCGGCAAAGCCTGTACCTGCCTCTCTTCCAGCTCCAGCTCGCATACCTTTGCCTCATGTTTATTCGGATGATTTTGTTGCTCAAATGCAAGCATATACATTACAAGAGATTGGTCATAGTGTTGCGGAATCAGAAACATTCAACAAGAAACCCGCGCCAGCGATAACTACTCCTCGAAAGTCCACAAAGGTCAAGTTCACACCCAAAAAGCCAGCTTTAAGATACCACGAAAGACATCCTGAGGAATTTGCCACTGCAAATAGTAACTTGCAATTGGAGGTCGACGCGCATATCTCGGACCAGGAAGATGCGGATGATGATTCTGAGTACATTATCGATACGTATATTCGTGTTCCTGCAGATTCCATGGACATTGAAGACGATGAGCAGCCGAAAGATTTCGGCCTTCTCATACTTGACTCGCAGCCAGATATAGATGAGTTCTATCGAGAAAACGAAGAAAGCGATGAGGAAGAAGAGGATGAAGAAGAGGACGAAAATGGTAGGCCTGTTCTGTGCTTTTGTGGTAATCGGCTAACGTTTCATAGCTGAGAACCATTACTCTGCTGATTACCCAGACGAGGAAGTAGATTCTGATGACGAATATGGCCGTAATGCCTACAATTACCGCAACCATAATGCGTCTGATCTAGAAGAATTCGACGAGGACGATGCAACCTTTAGTGACGAGGATAATGATGCAACCAAATACCCGTGGATGAAGAAACCCTCCTGGATGGCAAAGAACTCAACTGAGGATGGATTGATAGATGAAGCTTGACATACCTCTTTGATGTCACGTTGAGGTCAGTTCTTGGAGTATTAGCGATTGCATGTACAGACTACTACTTGTACAGAAAATGTTGAATTCTCTCGCAGACTATCGAAGATTACCAAGCGAAAACCTTTTGTCCGGTTCCCGTGCCACCATCAATAATTATGTACACGCCTTTCTCTGAGACCATACGAGTAACACCACACACATTAATTCGCAAACCAAACCAACACACTTTAGAAGAGAAATTCTCGCCAAACGCCATTTCAAGATGAGATTTTTTTTTATTGCATATCGTCAATCATTCCGTGCTCCGTACATTCGTGGAGTTTTTCTTAGACCAAGTCTTCTTTTGTTCGAATCGTTCTGAGAAAAGTAAGCATGTGTGATTTCTTGATTCTCAGTGAGAGACTTACTTCTTGCACGCGGATCCTCCAAACTCTTCAAGATGGCAGCCTTATCCTCATCCGAGACCCATTCGTATGTGAGGGCACGATGCGGGTACATCGCGACAAGTGTATGCTCAGGATGTGATTCTTTGAGCATCTTTCCTTCTCTCTTTCCGTCGCGCATTTTTATCTGCTGCCAGCAAGGCACACCATTCTTGAGCACAACTTCATCGTTTTCATCGAAGATGAGGAAGAATTGATTGTCGCGATAGAATCGACTGTGCAATCCATCTGGGCTTAAAACTTTCGAGTTGGGAAATCTCCTCTTGAAATATAACAACAAAGCGCTTCTGATTCTACCTGTTTTTGGACAGGTCTTCCCGCCCCATGGCAAGCCCAAGTCAACTCGATAGTAACGAATGAAGTCAAGAGCTTCATCGCTATATGGCACGTTCGAACGTGGCACACGTCTTGGCGGTCTTAAGTCTACCAACTCGAAGTCGTATGATGACTGCGAGTAGGATGCTGAGCCATTCCACGATATTGTTGGGGATGACGAAATGTGACATATTCGTAGACCATCAACTAGATCAACTTCTGTTGCATCAAGACGCATCTCGATGTGGACTTGGCCATCCTTTAGGATTTCCAGTTGGTCTTTTGATTGCTCAGAAGGGCTCTCTGGATGGTGATGGATAAGGTCTTTAATATCAATCCGTCGATATGAACTTGCGTATTCCAGCTGCATCTTCGTACCGAGTTTCACAAGGCGTAGACTTGGTAAGCGGGCAAAAATGTTTCGATTGCTCGATCAAGTCAGTGGTGGGTTCCCCGGAAGACAACGACTTATAAGCAAGGTCCAGCTTTTCAGTGAAGCAAATAGCTTGAATGCTAAATCTGAGTGACAAGTGTCAGAAGGTACGATTTGAAAATGAAGACTGTTGAAGAACGGCATTCGGGGGATCCAAGATTTATAACAAAGACAGGGTGTCAACTAGATTGATATGATAGGAATGTTGACATCTTGAGGTACGATCTTCAGTTTTCCTTCAAGCAAGCCACAATCTTCTCAGAATACCAAGTCCAACCAATAGACGATGCAGTCCTTACTTTCTTATACAAGGATCTCAAGATCTCCCCCAGATCTCTGCAGTACTCCAGGACAAGCTTGGCATGGCTGTCAAAAAGGTTCTGTCTTATCTGCATCATAGCCCTTGAGGAAGACCTGCGGCTCATTTAGTTTTCAAATGCTGTTCAACAGCGGGAATCCTAGCTTATGCAGGAGGAAACATCTCTCTCAGCTTTCTCAGTCCTCGCAGCCCTCTCTTGTCACACCTCAAATCACCACCATTACTGCGCCTCTCGCCTCTCGGAGCATATTGTTTGGCAAAGGAGATGGCGAGGCATTAGGGCTTGTACAAAGCTATTGCAATTTTGCTCGGCAGCGCTTTCTTCGTCGAGGGTGAAATATTTGTTGGACAGTTGGACTTCGAACAATCCATCGTACCAAGGAGAACCTGTTGGAGGCGTCTTGATGTCCGGAACTCAGGGAGTAATCCCATTTGTCAAGGACGCCTCCTGTCTCGGGCCAAGAACAAGAGATGGATACTTGTGGCGGAAAACAGGAAACAGGAAGTAGGAACTGCAGGAAGTGCAGCCGGTAGCAATCACTTGACTTGCCTGTGTGTTTCTTCGAGCTTTCATGCCCAAGAAAGCATCCTAACAGCCCGTTGGGTAGCGTGGAGTTGTAGTATCAAGAGTGATTTGTCAACCAATATTTCTACAGGATTCGAGGGATATAGAAGATCCAATGCCACAATGCCACCAATGCCACACAGCGCCTTTCCACACTGGGTGGGAAATAAGCGATGCTATACAAGCGGCAAGGAAGATCCGCCGACGGATTTAAACGCGGACGGCCAGAACTCTATCGCCGCACGAGTTTTGGGCTGCAAAATCTTCAACATTGGGTTGTTACGATATGTGGGGGAGAGGGGGGAGGGGGGAGGGGGAATATGCCCCACAGCAACATATCGACCTGTCGTATTCTCGATCGAAGCAACATGGATGACGTGTCATCACATGCTCTACTTACCTGTTCCGAATCGAGTCAAGATCCACCGTCCATTGTCACATTCCCTCGTCAAGGAGATGTCTCCGTGAGATGCTCGTTAATCTTCTGGCCGCCCAGCAGCAGCAGTAGCAGCAGTAGTAGCAGCAACAACAACAACAACAACGACGACGACGACAACAACAAACAATAACAACAATAGCGGCATTCACCGCTTGTCGCCAGCCCGGAATCAAAGTGCCGAAACTCAGGAATGAGATCAGAGTGGTTACACAAGTATTTCAGGGCGGCTACGGCGATTGTTTGAAATAACCGACTGGCTGGACGACATGCTGTGTAACCTACCTTAAATTAGCGTTTTTTGTCAGCTCTGCAACTGTGGCACAGGAAGTACCTCCGCCCTTCCCCGGCACAGCTTTCGTTCCTCATACGTTCTTAACCACAAAAGGGGTTGGCAACTGCATGCCAGTTTTTGATCCCCGGTTCCTGGGAGACTGCTGCCGTGTGTCTCATCTAGTGCATATTCACAGTCGCTATGCAAGGCATTCATCAAGTCCGCTCATCTATACCACAATACTACCTAGGGATAACTAATCATAGAGCGATCTGGGATCAACCAGACCAGTAGTCTCACGCCGTCTTTGTCTAGTTCTCGATTGTTCTACCTCCAATCTGCAGCATAGCATCGGCTTCGTCATTCTTTATCTTGGCAGCCTCAAATCAAGAGGAGCACATATCAGATCATGTTCGAGTCCTTACCGTTAGACGGTATGAAGTGACGTCTCATTTCTCTACTCATCATCTATCACACAACTTTGCACTCATTCTTCATCGAAATTGTACCCTCTGGTTCAATGAGATCTCCCGATCAAATTTCTGCCTACCTGCAGGAGACAGATGTGCAATCAGATTATGTGGAAAGTTGAGACAGCCACTCGCGTCTGTTCTCCTCCTTGTGCTCCATCAGAGGGAGCCCAGGTGAGGAGGTGATCAAGGCAGACTTCTCTCGTGGTCAGGTGCCATGGGCTCATCACATTCCAGGTTGTAGAGAGATATCTATGCTATGCCTCGAAAGGAAAGTAAGAAGCGAGCTTGGTATAGGGCGGGCAGTGAGTGAAGTATGCATACTTCGAAGGCAGATTATGTTGAGTCGACAAGCAAGCAAGCAAGCAAGAAATCTATCTGCTCGCTCTGAGATTTGTCTCGCCTCTGGCCTCCATCCCTCGGTATCAGAAATAAGATAGGTAACAGCAAAATGCCAAGGGCGTACACGCATCGGACCGCAAAGTGGAGATGAACTTGCCACTGCAGCGGAGAGGCAGGCAGACCGTGAGGAAAGAATGGTATTTGTCAAACAGTATCTACCATCGAGTGAGGGGGGTGGTTTGCAACTCAGGGTCTACATGTCGTCACTTTGCCCGAACTGGTCAATCCCGAGTCTTCTCCTTCAGCCGCTCACTTTTCTTCCTTCGCGGGAGATGTGACACGTTACAGTGTGGTGTTATGTGATATGATCGGAGGGAGTTATGCTTATACGTCCTTCGACGATAAAGAAAAACTCAGCTTCGGCGAATCAAAGCAAGCAAGTGCCCTCGAGCAAAGAGAGATGATGCCTGCATGTAGGTTTTCTGCAGGATCTTTTCTCTCTCTCTCCTTGATAGCCGACACACGTATCAAGAAATAAAAAAAAAGTAACATGTTCAAAGCGCCTCTCGATCTGTCCATCTACCCTCTATTCTGAGTCGTTCTTATTCGCTTCCAGATGCGACTCGCCGTGCTCAGTCGAGTCGAGTCGAGTCAAGTCTCGAGTCTCGAGTCCAGCTCGGTTCCAGCTCCAGCTCGCATCTCTCCGTCGCTTAAACGACGAGATTCCTCGCTCGCCACTCGGAAAGAACCAGCCCAGCGCAAAGAAGAAAAAAAAAAGTCAAAAGACCCTCAGACACTAACGAGTCTGGCACACGCACATACACACTGCACACTGCACACAGCATGAAATATCTCCGTCCCCCGGCCCCGCCATCCCGACCCTATATGATCCGCCTCCCCTAATTATTTCATGGGAGGATCAGTTCCTGAAACGGAAAACGGAAAATACGTGCCGTACCGCACCGCACCGCACCAGATTGTAAGACCACGCACCACGCACCACCACCACTACCATCATTACACCAGCTCGCGCTTCGGGCTTACGGGTGCGGCGTTTCGATTCTGGAGTGTAATTCCATGAATCGTGGGGGGGCAGAGAGAAAGGAGCGGTGTGAAGTGTGAATGAAGGGAGGCAATCAGAAGCAGAGGAATAGGCACATCTTTTTTTTTCAGCTGAGCATCGAAATGTATTCTGCATGAAGCACAAGTTCTATCTAGCTAGCTAGTTGTCAGGCACGCACGCATGCACGCAAAAGAACGCCAGGAAACCCAACCCCCAGACCAGACCAGGCCAGACCAGACCGTACCACTATGGCCGGAGCCAAAACATTAAGCAGTTAAAACACCGATGCTATCTAAAAGAACGGAAATTCATAAACTAAACAATACGCAATCCAAGAAAGCAGATAATTTTTTCAGGACCTGTTTTTAATTCTCCCTCTCACACGCTGTTCCTCATGGCTTGACCTCGGTGATGGTCAGTTCGTAATCTTGTCCGTCTCCGAGGTTGAGGTTGACCTGGTCGATATCCTCGCTGCTGGGAGCAATGTTGCTCTCGGCAGCGCTGGGGGAGGCTGGAGCGGCGCGGGCGCGGAGAATCTGTCTCTTGGCTGCTGGTGCGGCTTCTAAAGAGTTAGCTATGATCTGGTCTGGGAAGAGTGGGTTTTCTTACAGTTCTTGGTATCCGAGTTGAGTGTGCGGATCTTCAGCATGGTGACAGTTGGGAATGAGCTTCCGACATCGCGCTTTGCAGCTGCGGCAGCGGCTCCATTCTCAGCGCCAGCCTTGACAGTGATACCAACACCAGATCCACCCTCGCCAGTACCAAGCTCGATCTCGGGGCCAGTCTTCAAGGCAGCGGCGGCGTAGTTGAGAGCAGCGTTGAAGCCAGCAAGATCTCGCTTCTCCTTCTCGGTGGGCTCAGAGACAGCCTCGGGTTCGCGGGGCTCGATCTCTTTGACTTCGGGCAAATCAGCCTCTGTGCTCTCTACGCGGGGCCGCACATCATTGCCCATACCTATACCGGATTGTAAACCATTTGCTGCTGCTGCTGGGGCTGCGGCTGCGCTTGGGGTAGCAGCTTCGACTGGCTCAATGACAGCAGCAGGAGCGGTACCACCAGTCTGGGCACCAGCAACGACGTCAGCCAGTTGAGCTCGGGATGCTCCTGTCTCTGTGCTAGCTGCACCAGCTTCGGCCCCTTGGGAGGCTCCGCTGAGAGCTGTGATCAGATTCGATACATCTGCCTCGCCACCGAATGATATTTCACCATCACCGACTACCAGGCTATTGAATTCTTAGTATTGATTGTTAAAAATTGAGTGAACGTGAGGGCTGCTTACGCTGGAGAGTAGGCACCCAAGTTAATGTTAAGAGGAAGAGCGGAGACGGAAGTGGCGGCCAAGAGGGCAGCCAATGTGTATGAGTAAAGCATCTTGGAGGTGGTTGTTGGTTGTTGGTTGGAGGTTGGTTTTTAGGGTAGATAGGTAATTGATATAAAAGATAGTAGAGCAAAAAAATGGAGAATGGAGTGGTAACAGGTGAGTTGCAAGACTTGCTTGATAGAATGTATTGTAAGTTAATGAATGAGAGCGCAGCTGGAGAAAAAAAAGTAGGATACTGGGGGACTTTCCCGGCCTCTTATACAAGGTGCAGTGGCCCCTCAGAGTTCATGAGAAAGAGTAAGTGGGTTTAAAAATACCCAGGTCCAGGACATGCCAAGAGAATCGGGAGGCAATATCATCACGTCTATGCTGGGTAGTGGTGTAGCCGTTGACAGTCGACTCGAAACCATCTTGACCTGATCGCCGAGCCAAAAGCATCAATGGAGGTGCCAATACTTTCGGACGACCTGAATTCCCAGGGCTCAACAGTGCCAATAGCTAAGAGTTCGGCTGATTGTGGGGAGAAAAGCCAAGGCTGCCCAGAGAAGTCCCAAGCTCCAGCCTTGTCTGAAGGTGTTTGAAACGCTGGAAAGGGGAGTTTTGGTGATGAATGGATGAGACTTGCCAAGTGCTCGGCACTCCTTGTCTGAAGAGTCCAGATGGCAAGTGCATGAAGTCTTGGTAGTTTCTGCCTGTGCATTTCGGCACACTGGTGACTGGCACAGAAAAGATCAGATGCACCGAGCACACAATCCCTTGCGACTGCGGTGCTCTTGACCCAGGCCCAGCACAGTCGTGGACGCCGAGGTCGCGGGGATGGCTGGGCACATTGGGGGAGCCGTCTTAGAGATCGCTTGGTCATGGGCGGCAAAGTTGCGGTGGTCCAGGGTTGCAGAGCCAAGGGGGTGTGCTTTGACGTCTCAGTAACTCTTATAGACATGAAGCATTTTGCTGAGGCCTGGCACCCCATCTTGCCTGCGTCTTACCACTCTTGGATTGACATGGTGTTTGAGCTTCTTTCTGCTTGGAGCCGTTCATCACAAGAGGCGAGTATGGAGCAGAGATGAGGTGGTGGATACGCAGTTGGTGATGGAGTCGGTGGTGGTTGGTGGTTTGCAGGTTGTGGGTGGAGATGATGTGGTGCTGTGAAGAGAAGCCTTCGCTGGCAAGGATCCGGCATCTCTTGGGGCCGAGCTTGTTTAGCATCCATACTAGATCATGTGACTGTATACCGACATACGACAGCTCGCTTGCGTACCAGTCCCTCCACCCGGTTACAGACCACCATTGGCACTCTTGTCTCTCTCCCCCATCTGTGTAAACCTCCAAGACAACCTCCAAGAGAGTCTCCAAGAAAGTCTCCCAAGAGATTCGACCTGCGCTGGCCCAGTACCCCGCCTTGTTTAGCAGCTATCCCCCGCTGAATCCCACGATCTTCAAGAGCTTCTATTTTAGCCCCAGTGTACCCTCTGAAGAGTGCAACTGAAGCATCTCGAGATTGAAAACAAAGTCGATACCCGGGATACGCTAGTCGCTGGCTTTTGTCGAACTGGCTCTTCATGTCTGGCCGGGCCATTACAGACTTCAGACGACAGCAATGTAGTCAGTATCATCTGAACTTCATGTTACAGTGGCTAAATGGCTGACCATCCACAGACCTTCGTCTACACCACCCAAACAGCAACGCTATAATTATCCATCTTCTAGAACAGGCTGTAGTCAGTTACAAGATAAGGTTCAAGCCCAATTTGAGAATCAGCAATCTGGCTCAGGATTCAGCATGCCATCATTTCAAAGAAATAATGCAGTAGAGGCAAATCCGGCAGATCGGTTCCGACAAACACAGAAATCCTCTAATCACTAATCCCTGAAAATACAGGTTACTAAACCACTTCTCACTTACAGCTACAGTACATGGCTATAAAATTTAAACACTGTTTTGGGAGGCGAGGGCGAGCCAGCGTTCCTTACTGCATAACAATCTTTCAGGGATTGCCTTATGACAAGTTCACCGCTGGTTCACGCTAACTTCAACTCTCTTTTTTTCCATTCCACCATCAACATTTTTCAGGTTCCAGCTTCGTTCTGGCCTGAGTCCGAGGCATCATCAATACGTCGTCTGTGCGGCTGAAGAAACTCCTTGCGACCTGTTCAAAGCGGTCTCGATTCACAAACTGGCCCATACAAGTAACAACGTATTTAGATGCGACCGTAACGAACACCTCGACGAAATAAGAACTAACCTTCGATAGACTCACGATTCGAAACTCCTCTTGATCTCGGTCTCGACTCAGCTACCCAAGTTAAAAAACTCACGAACGCAACGGGCCGATAAAATACACTTTCGAAGGTCATCCTGTTACATGCTACCGGTACTGAGGTCTCTTTCAACAGATCACACTGTACTGTCGGGATATGCCATCCAAAAACCCTCATTCAAGCGCGTGGGGAGATTGACCGATTCCCGAGCAACGGGAACATGCCTTACCGTCGGATTATGCTATCTCAACATTATCGTCAAGCGCAAGCAGCGAGACTTGAAGCTTGCAGGCAACAGAATGCGCCTTTCAATCGGCTTAACTACCTCAATATGCTCTCAGGCTCGTACGGAAATACCGCCAGGTCTTACCGTCGGCTTATGCCATTCTAACACCTCTGTCAAGTGCATGCGGAAGGCTTGATGAATTCTTCCGGGGCATTCGAGATCTGTTTTCCTCATAGATCCACATTGGTAATTGGGAAGTTGTTGTTTTTGAAACAAGCCCAATGTTACCTATTGGCCCAAATAACAAGTGTATGGGGCGCTGGTAGCCAATTAAGAAAATATTGGTACTGTTTGCTGGCAATGCCCTATGACGGCTTCAAACAAATATTTCTTGGCATAATTTATTCATCAAGTCCTTATTCGCCTGCAAGCATAAGTACTTATTCATACCTCCTCGGTAATTTTGAGGGCCTAGACGGAATGCGATACAGAATTTGTCTTGGCATTTCTTTGGCATTTTGCATTTATTAACACGCACGAAGTACATCTTAATTGAGCGGCTTCCCGGCACAAAACCCTTAATCGGTCTAGATCGATGCCAATCTGCCACTTCACCAGAGGAGGCCTGTGTCAAAGAATTGTTCCCTCGTCAAGAAACACAACAGTGCGATAAGAAGTCTTGAATCAAGTTTTAGCTTTCTTGTCCATAATTATGGCCATCCTGCGTCATGAATCCACATCCAGTCACCAAAATAATTTTCAAATTTGCCCACAAAAGTACTCAAGCCATCAGTAGGCATATGGAAAGGTCGGGTATGTATCCCATCTAACAAAAGATGCCTCTTCAGTGCAATGTTGAATGCAAAAGTACTGAAACTACACCCGACGAAATGGGAACTTTTCAAGAGCACAAGATAATCAACAAGGGCCTGCTGATCCCACCGCAATCGCTGAAATCTCTTTAAGTCTGCCTCTGGCAAAAGGCTCTGCTTGTTGGTGACATTCAAATCTTGAGCGACCAATGCCTGGTTACTGAACTTTTCGATCTCATCCATCGAACCACTGGCAACATAGGCATACTTATGCTGCACGGCGGAATTTATCTTCAGATAACCTTCACTCTGTTCGTCGTACGACGGCCATAATCCTAATGAGCCAGGTTCTGTTCTCAAGTGGACACCTAGGAAAGGGATGTCCGGAAGCCCATCAGGCCCTTTCTGTGTGTCTCCCTCCTCACTGACAGCTCCAGTATAAATGGCTAGCTTAGTGAGGACTATCTTCGCTAATTCAATCACGTCCGGTCGAAATTTGAGTATCCTTCCGAATGTATTCGCGAATTCCTGCCCATCTCGTGCGACATCCCACTCGAAGAATGTCATCGATCGCAGCTGTACTGTTACTGGTTTATGTGGAGACGGTATTACCTTTTTGCGTTCTCTGAGCCACTCTTCAAAGTCTTGACGAAGCGTTATGACATGTCGATTCGGTCCTCTATTATCGACGATATTATCTGTTTTCACTATGCCATCAAGTGTCTTGAAGTGCACGTCCTTAACTTCTTGGATTTCATTGTAATCCTCAATCTCCTTCATATCTCCATACAAGCGAATCTGGGGGCAAGCCTTATCCATCACTTGTCGAAAGTAGTCTTCGTCAAAGAAATAACTAAATGGTTCTGGGCCTGTCGAATCTTCATCAATCGTCGGTATTTGCCTCGTCTGGATCTGAGGGATTGTGAGGCCCGACGCTCCCGCTGCTATGCCATAGCGGATACATGTCAGGATGTAATTCCGTATGTTCCCTATCCCTCCTGTGTTGTTATCGCAGATAAATATAAGGCCGGATGTGAAGACAGTCTCATTACAAAGTCTCTGAAGGGGCCGGATGTCATGCAGGCCTTCGATCTCAAAGGGTTCAATTACAGGAGCGTTCGACCCCTCCGGAACCTTCGATCCATTTAAAGATCCGAAAAATAGTCCTCCTCGTGATCGATACCGATATTGCGAAAGTGTGTATACTACGACGAAAACAACCAAAGCATAGACGTATCGTTGTCTTCGAGACGCATTAAGATTTCGTCTTCCAGGCAGAGTTTGAAAGAACATTTTGTTTGGCTGCAATAGAAATTGAGAAGCACAAGACGAAATTCAACTTGTTGATTTCATGTCGAGTCGCAGCAACGCATGAAGCCAAGTACTGTGAGGTCGCTTTCGAGGTTGAGGGAGTCGGAAAACGACACGCATCCAAAAGGAATGTCAGAAGCGCATTTCACAGCAAGGGACGCACGATGTTTCACTCACGCATTTTACATCGCTCGCCATTCAAATATTGACCACATCATCTCATGCCAATTCATCCCCAGAAAGGGATCATCACGCATTGACCCCTTGTGGATATACTGACCCACCGTGTACCACGACCCCGATCTCTGGATCTTCTGTGGGGAGAAGATAACAAGCCTTTCCCACGGTGATGTTAACTTCTGGATCAGATTAACAGGATCAGTCTTGGTGTTCTTGAGCTGCAGGGCTCAGAAACTTGGACTTCTTGGAATGTTTTGCTTAGGAAGCGAGGGAAAGCTTGTGTTGTGACTTGGCTTTCTTGGTATGGCCTCAGGAGATTTTGTGGACCTGATCTGATCTACTCTGCACTCAAGGAAGATCTGGTGCTTATCTCTAGCTAGGGATATTGTGGGATTCTTTTGTGGAGATGCAATCTCTTGGATTGAGGCTCTCGGAGAAATGAAATGGTGTCGTTTCATTGGGGTTCTTGATCGCTCTGGGGGTTTGATTGAACCCATTCTGCGAACACAGCGCCTGGGATCAACGTCGATGTGCCTTTCCAATGCGGCAAATCAATTGATTCGTTAATTGGCGTTCTCAGTCGCGTTTTCTGTCAGATGGGTGGAAGCAATGTGAGTAAATTGTCTGCTTCGCTGTTCTTGGTCTTGGCTTCTTGGCTAGACCCAGTTATTCATTTAAGGATGAGGATCTCAGAAATGATATCTGATTATTTTCTCCCCGTGTACTTTTGCTGACATAGCACCTCCAATGAATGATTCTCGTCTAGTAGTATGGAAAACATATTCAGTTGTCGAAGAGTATTTGACTGCTGTTTATGGTGGTAAAGATTGTAGCAATTGTTATATTTGGACTATTTATCGACTGTTTCATTTAATTCACCCAGAGTATTTTATCCTGCCTTTCAAACATATCCAACAGCAAGAGTATTTGCTGGGTTAGATTTACTGCGATCGTTTGATTCAAAAGTCTTCGACTTCTCCAGATTAAAATAACTATAGGTACCTATAGCTATGATTGTTGCCGGCCTCTATCCTCTAGCGCATGGAGGGTTTTGCCCTTGCTCATACTTTCCAAAACAAGAGAAACATACAAGGAAACTGAATAACTGAACCGCTCTGAAGTTACTCATGGTTGAAGGACAAATTGGCCAGCCAACCTCTCTCAGCCGTTCAGGATCAAGTCCACAAAACATGAGATTACGTAGCGACGCACTCACAATGCCGGCTCCATCGAGCACCGACCGGACTTATCATTTTGTTCGCGAAATCGCTATGTTTGGTGACCATAAAAATCAACTCAGAGCAGGCAGCGCCAGGTCATACTTGATATTCAGGATGTTTTGACTTGGTTCATAAAGCTACAGAACACAGATCAAGAAGTGCCTCACTTTCCATGCCTTGCTATAGTTGCCGCCTTCAAATTCAATACAACATCAGACAACTGCCCATCCAACCATCAGCCACTGCAACAATGACCCAACCACAAAGCTCAAGCCCTACGGCCCTATATCCCTTGCTCCTGTTCGATATCTTCCTCGGCGTTCTGATAGATTCCCATGGTAGCAATAGCATCCTCTATGCTCGACACTCGACCCTGCTTAATCGGACGGCCTAGCACCTCGAGCGCCGTTCTGCGGATTGATTTCGATCCAGTTGATGCCGGAGAACCTTTTCTCGGTATATATGATTTCGATGGGCTCAGGGTAACAGACAAAAGTGTCAAAGACAGTTCCGACCTTGTAATTTGTCATAGAGACGCGGCCGAGGATCTGGCCGATGTTGAATCGCATCATTTCGCAGTCGATGGCGATTTATCAGTGAGCAGGTCATAGTGCGGGCCTACTGGCATCGTGAATCGGTTGATTTTTTGTGTATCTTGCTCAATCCTAATTAGAATCGTCGATGTCTTGAAGTTTGGAAAATGCCGAGTCGGAAGCGGGAAGTCGACAATCTAATTGTACGTGTGACAAAAGGAATGCCGGCATAGCTTTTCCGTGTAACTGCAACTTTAAACTACCCTCTAGTGACCTAGTAACACAAAAGCTCCCAAGATTTCCTTTCACAAACACTTTTAACAGCTTTCGACGGCATATCAAACAATGTCTGATTCTCTAAATGCAGTGTAGCAATCATCAGCCATACTAGAATGCATTGGCTAAAAATCCCATAGCCCACGATGCATCAACAGCCTCGGGATATGTTAGCTCACTTTCCTTGAGCTACCCAGAGACGGATGTAACCCTTGTTTACTAACATTATATATTTCCAATGTATCATTTCGCTAAATCTCAAATAATATTCTTAGAGACAAGATCACAAAGCTTATTTCACATCGGTATATCAGCTGTAAGGCATTTTCTCTGTAGTCTTGTTATTCCCTGTTACTCCTAATACGATATTCTAAGAAAAGCACACATAGCGTCTTTTAATTAACAAAATCCAGGCTGTCTAGCACAAAAACAAAAACCCTTGCTGAGATACTGATACTCATCTATGCAGAAAACAAGCCATCCTCTAATGAGAATTAACCCCGTTGACTCTCCTCTCGCCGCCTTCATTTAGCTTGCTTCTCACTGGCATTTCTTGCAATAGTTGTCATCCTCGTCCACTCCATCCCGAACCTTGAAGAAGCGACACAACCACCACCGGCCATTTTCTACTTCTTTTGCATCATCGCATACATCGGTATCTGAATCAATGTGTTTGCACCTATTGTGCTTTGTCTTCTTTTGTAGACACATTTTCTTGTTTTCTTTTTCCGCCTGGGGGTTGTCTGTGTGTATGTGCTGTGTTCGGGTTGGGTTTGGGTTTGGAGAGAGTGTGTTTTGTATGCTTGTGCCGAATTTTCCTTGGCTGGGTTGGTCTGGCGGCTTATTTAGACGCTCGAGGGGCGTTGTTCTGAGCTACAGTATACATGTTTCTTTACTTGCGTCCATAGATAGGCTCATTGTTATGCCATCTGTGTTCTTCTTCTTCTGAGAGTAACTTCTTTGTATGAATGAATGCTGCTAATAATATCTTTTAATTGCTTTGACGTCTGACGAAAACGCTTCCCCTTCACAGCTCTGATCTTGAGACGCTAATTTAAATAAGGGGATGCTAGTATAGAAAGACAAAGAGAAAAAGCATGCCAATCTCACTTATACCGTACCCGTACCTATATAAATCGATTATCTAAACTGGAAGATACCGATCTCTAAACAAAAAAAAGAAAGCTGGCTACTTTTTCTTTGTCTTGTAGATAGGTGTATATGTTTTCTTCTTCTTTCTGTAGGTTTCATAGCCTCCTATTTTTAATATCTCCCTTGGTAAAAAAATAAATAAAAAAAGAAAGAAATAAAGCAGATCGACACGCTATGTCTACTTCTTCGGTAAGCACATATAATCAAACATCATAGTAAACTGACCCTGATTACTGCTTCCCCTGACTAGAATTCTTACAGTGTTTAGTGATCTGACTGCATACCTGATGCAGCCAGGCAACATACAACCCTGAGAGTAATACACCGAATCTGGTTTCACAACCATGTGAATCAAGTCTAAAGAGGGGTATGGTCGGTAAAAAAGCCCAAGGAGTACTTAGCATTTTTGTTGTACATTACTATTATTCTCTATCCAAGGTTTGCGCAGGCAAGTACTTTTCCTCTCTTGCATCAATCCACCCACCGAATTGTTTTCCACGGTTATATTTACAAGCAAGCTGCACTGCGCAGCTTCTGTCCATCAATATTCGTGTAATCACTGGATAAACCAATCTCAACGGCGTTAGGCGAGAAGAAATATCTCTGTGACACATCAGCAACTTCTAGCTGGTGGCTCGAGGCTCACTAACTTGGCTAATCCTTATTTCTAGGCGGACCGTAACCTTCATCTGAGTCAAGGTCTTCATGTGCCTCATCTGAGCTAAGGTTTTCATGTGGTCGGAGAGCTCGTTGAAGTTCCTGGCGCTTGACGTTGGCATCATGAGGAGCCATAGTCTTAAAAGCAGAGCAGAACTTATATCCCAAACTACGGCTTTCATCCTTCATGAAATTCAACAGCCATCCTCCGGAGCAAGTTGCGTCTCTATCTGGAAGGCCCACGAGCATATCTAGAGCAGCATCAGAGCCGTCTCTTGCGGCGACCATTGCAAGCGTATAGAGCCTAGGCTATTTCCCATCAGTCATTGTCAGTTCAGGCTTGAAAATGAGTGGTACTTACATATCTCTGTCCCCACGTCAAACCCTTGCCCCCGTTGTTTTCCCTAAACATGACTAAGCTGACTTTGCAGATGGCAGAGCCTATTGCTTCCAATTTCATGTTTGGAGCCTTTTCGATGTCAAGATCCAGGTCCGCCAGGCGATTCTTGAGCATTGCAAATATAGGATCGTGCTGAGTGAACATGCCGGTGCAGGGAACCTCGCATTTTACTTCAAGTGACACAGGAATCTGGAGTTTGTATGATTCGAATGATCCCTCAAAGGCTAGAAGATCATCACAGAGAATCTTCAAGAGACCAGCCTTGTCAAGACACGCTGCATTAATGTCCTTTTCTACTTTATCGAATACGTCCAATTCATCTTTGGCTTTCTCCAGGTGTTGTTCTGTTCCCTTGAGCTTTTCCTGGTTCTGTTGAATTGTCGCCACACGACCTTGGATTTCAGCTTCGACACAAACGCGATCAGACTCTTCAGTAAAGTTATTCTCCTCGAAAATCGCCCCCTTTGTATCTATGTTAGTGTCGACTTGGTTTTCCTCGCTTAGAGAATTCCAAAAAGACACAGTCTTTGCATCTGTTGAAATGGAACTGTTGTCAGGTGCTGGAGTTTGTAAATCTGTAGTCTGCATGAGTGCGCTCTGACTGACATCTTCTTTCGGAATAGCTTGATTTTCTTTGAGTGCGCTATTCGACACTCTGGCCTTGGATCGTTCATCTCCCAATTTTCTGTCTCTAGCTCTGCCTTGAATCTCGCTATGCGGTTGTTTACTAGAGGTTTTAGTCTGTACTCTTGATTTCTGACTGACAAGGCCTTTAGCGACAGCTTGATTGTTCTTGAGCGCACCTGCTACTGGTTCTTTAGATAGCTCATTTCTCAAGCTTCTTCTGCCTCTAACGTTGGTTGGAATGGCGCTAAGTGGTAATCTGCTTGAAGTTCTAGTTTGTGGAAGAGCTTTTTGGCTGATGCGATCTTTAGCGATGGTTTGGCATTTTCTGGGCGCACCGCTTGTTGGTTTTACAGGTGGTGGTGCATGTCCCCCGCTTCTTCCTTCAGATCTTTCTAGAGGAGCGCTAGGCAACTCTTCTTCATTGTTGCAAAGACGCTTAATTCTTCTAGAACTTCGAACTTCAGAACTTGCGTTTGCAGGGGCTTTTCTCTTGGTTGAGATTGGTTTTGGTGTTTCACCAGCTTGGGCCATGTTCTGCTGGGCTCGAGGAATCTGTCACTCGTAAGTTAGCACCAAAGCGGAATTTCAAGCTATGCAGGGTCCAGATCAACTTACCTTGGCCATGATGTCGATGTTCCTTGGTAGTAGAAGGCTGACTTGAGCACCGCGTTGTATCGAAGAACATATGCCTCCTTATCAATTTCGGAATTAAATGGTGCGTTGGCAGCTTGTAGGTGGGGCGGTTGCAAAAGCTGGAATGCGCTTTGGGGTTGAGGTGTTTTTGAGGTATCAATTGAAGATGACCCTCGCCTTGGGGTCCGTGAATTGGACAGAGAAAGCGCGTGGTACTCGAAGTGAATTCAGAACGGCACCCTTGGCGGATTCCTGCCAATTGCAGAAGATGAACCTCTAGAAGGAATGGATAGAGAAGAGATGAGCTTGAACTCTAAAGAGATGTGAAGATGATGCGATCTCAAGGGCTGCCTGTCTGGCCCGCGCAAGGTACAAAGTACAAAGTACGCGCGCGATGTGGGAAGAGAAAGGAAGATGCGACGAGGTGGATGAGATATAACTGTAGCTTAGCCCACGTGATGGGCGCAATATAAAAAAAGGCCAGGTGTGTGTAGACCATAGACCTCTTCAAAGTCTCGTAATTCAACTGACTAAATCGATCGCTGCTACTTAGAAATACCCACCCTCTTAATATTTCCAAGTGAAAGATACATGTAGATTAATACGACAACCACCTTACACCTTGCATCTCTCCACCTAGCTATCTTATCTCACAGAGCACTCACACCATGAATGCGTACAACATAGTCAGCCTAAGGCGCGAGATATGATCTCAATTCTCGGCCTCAATTGGGCTTTGACTACCTACGGTCCCTGGCCCCGAAATTAGAACACCCGGATTAAGAATAAACCTGGAAAACACCAAGAAATCGATATCTGCCCTGCTAAACACCGTGCCAGCCTGGCAAAGGAACCTTGAGAACGTCAAAAAAGAGCCGTGACAACCTAACAATTGGCGTTCTTATTTCAGGTGTTCCAACTTGGCGGCCATAGACTGTACCTACCTAGCCGTCGCTAAACTCAGGGGAGGGGGCTCTTTAACCGAGCGAGAAATTGAACCTCCCCTCCGTACCAGCGGAAGAGAGGGACAGAGAGGGGTGAGCACGGTAGATAAACGACTTCCTCGCCCTCGCCCTCCTCGGAAGATCCGCGTACACGAGACACACATAAAAAAACAGCAAAGTCAGAACGAGCAACAGATGGAAATCCGAGCACCAAACACCACAGTGGCGAGTATCAAAAAGAAGAAAAAGATGAGAAGAGAAAAATCAAAGGTTATCTATATCTCTATCTCCAATCTATGAAAATAACAACGATATAGAAGTTTTCCTTTAGGAAAAAGTAGTAGTTTGGTATGTTTTCATTAGACCATATCGGTACAAAAAAGTATTCAGGTGATTTTCACCCTATCTAACCCAAATAGCCCCCCCTTTATGGGCACGCCTCCTCCTCCCTTTTCTCGTGAGAGGGAAGAGTATATTCTGATTTATATGTGTCATGTAGATTATACAACCGCATATTATAAAAAAGACCAAGGACCAAACAGCAAACAGAGAACGCCTGTATATACCCGTCATTCTATGTTGTGAGGAGCTTTTGTAAGAAAAAGCAATAGAGAAAGAGAAATATGAAATATTCGTGCAGTAGTGTATAGGACAGGAGTCGTCGCCTGTCATTTTCTTTATGAACCAAAGACCAGAGCCGCCTAGATAACGGAAAGAAAAAGTATGTGCGTGCGGGTGGATTGCGTGAGGTGTTTTTTGTTTACTCGGCCGTCTTACTTCTCTTCGTTCGGAGCTTCATCAAGAGATACACCATGGTGTAACTTGAAATGGCAAAGATGACGACGATGGCAGCATCTCTCCATCCGTAGTAGTATTCGGGAAGGTTGATGGTAGCCAGGTAGTCGCTACCGAGACGGTATTGGCAAACTTGGCATCCAGAAGTGGCATCAGGATTGGTGAGATTGCTGCGGGCACCCATGCCTTGCATGTAATCAGTGAGATACTCGCCACAGGTCTGGTTGGAAGGTGGGTTGAATGTTGCGAATTCTCGGTCGGTGCATTCAACCTTGGCATCAAAGGTGGTGAATACGAGCAAGGATCCCATGAGGTAGTTGAAGGGGTTGAGGTAATATATCCAGTATCTCCAGAACTCGGTGATTTGCGAGTATGGCACAAGGACACCACAGAAGGATACGAGGGTACCGATGATGAGAGGGTTGACAAGCGAGGCAAAGACGGCGTTGGGAGCGTATGCGGCAATGAATTGACCGATACCTGTGTAAACGAACTCGTACATGAGCATGACGAAGAAGACTGCTCCGGCTTTGTTGGAGTCTCCAGGGAAGCCGACGGTGTAGTAGAAGCATATAAAGTACTGAACAGCACAGATGATAAGGTATGGGATTTCGGAAACAACAAGACCGGTAACGAAAGCAACCCAGCTGTACATCTTCGACTTCTTCTCACGCGCTTCGTAGATGTCTCGTCTTTCGATGAAGAGCGGCTGGAGTTGAGCGAGAACTCCCGGAGCGACGAAGATGAAGTTGAAAATAGCAAAGAGGCGTTGTTGAAGGTCGGCAACACTGTTACCAATCATCCAGAAAGAGAAACCGTTGAAGAGGGCAGATCCAATGTGGAGAGCAAACTTGTTGTTGATGTAGTCCGTGTTGCGGTAGAGAGCAGTGTTCATGCGAGTTGTAACAAGCTTGATTTGCTCCCACATTGGCATGGCAAACTCAAAGCCATCATCCGTTGTTCCAGGAGGTCTACCGGCAGCATCGGTGATCATGTGGTCTAGCTCCTTGACAGTGTGATCGTGCTCTGGAGAATCGAGCCAGATCTTGTTCCAATCTCGTCCCTGGGAGAGTGTGCCAGAAACAACGTCGATCATGTGCTCAGCTGGGTTAGAATCTTGGGGACAAGGAGCGTCATAGCGTGCAAAGTACTCCTTGACCGTCGAGGCGTTGTCACCAATATCTCCAAAGTATACTGTCTTGCCTCCCTTAGCAAGCAAGAGAAGACTATCGAATTGGGCAAATAGCTGGGCACTAGGTTGATGAATCGTAACAAGAACGGCTTGTCCTACGTCGGCCAACTTTCTCAAGAATCGAACGATATTGTAGGCAGCTTGACCATCAAGACCAGAAGTTGGTTCGTCCAAGAAGATCAAGATGCTAGGCTTCGACACGAGTTCGACACCAATAGTCAATCTCTTTCGCTGTTCAACGGAGAGACCGGCACCTGGAGTTCCAATAAGACAGTTCTCGATATCCTCCATCTCGAGGAGTTGGACGATGGTATTGACGTATTTGAGCTTTTCCTCTTTGGGGATAGTACGTGATTGACGGAGAAGTGCTGAGAATTCAAGAGCTTCTCTTACGGTGCTGTTAAACCACCCGTTAGTGTCATTACAAATAAAATGTGAGAGGAAGACTTACGAAAGAGGCTCGTGTACGTCGAGCTGTTCGCAGTAACCGGCAGATCTTTGGAAACTGATAGAGAGCGGTCGACCATCAACTTGAATGGATCCCTTAATAGTACCATCGGTTTTGCGCTGAGCCAAGACATCGAGAAGAGTAGTTTTACCAGCACCAGATGATCCCATCAGAGCACCGAGCATACCAGGCTTGACCCAACCTTGAACATCATCAAGAAGGATTCGGTCGCCAGATGGTGTCTTCACGGTGTATGTCAAGTTCTTCCAAGTAAAGATAGAGGTATTGCGGACAAGGCTGTCATCATTTGCTTCGGGAACCTTGGTCTTGTCGGATGAGGAGCTGCTAGACAGGGCTGGGTTGTCGCCTCTAACTTGAGACTCTTCGTCTTTAGCCATAAGGGCAGTGGTCTTCTTTGCTTTCTCGCGGGGGATCAAGAGGAAACCGCTCTTGCCGGCATTTTCGGCCCAGTTGGAGGTTGAATAGATAGTGAGAGCGACGAACAAGAGCCACCAAGCCCTGTAAGAGTTATTAGCCAGGGGAAAGATTGAAAGCTTTTCAGAGACTTACCAGATGATACCAAAGTTCCTCCAGACATTGCCATGGCTGTAGCTGAGACTCCCCAGGTATTGGTCACCGGTAACAGAGGTAGCTCCCTGAAGAGCACCACCAACACCAGCACAGGCTTGGTTGATCGCAGACGAGTAAGAGGGTCCGTTAGGAACAAGATTTTGGCCGACACAAGGAATAATGGTATTATGGAACTCATTTGCCAAAATAGCTTCGAAGCCATAAGCCAATGGATCGATCCAGAAGATCCTAATAAAATTAGTTTTTGACATCGAAAAGTGGAGAGTTGGAGACATACCAAACAAACCAAGGATGCATCTGAGGCTTCGTGATCATGTAACCAGTGTACATGATAAGAGCACTGACCAAGAATCCAGATACTTTACTAGCTGCATCGAATGACGAAAAGCCAGCTCCAACACTTCTGAACAGAGCTGTCATACACATGGTAGTTGCGACGACAACGGCCCAGAAGGTAAAGAAGGCTTCAGCGCTAGACCTCAGTCCTACCATGAAATACAAGATAATAGAGAAAGTGCTAACTTGGAACAAGATAACCGGAATATCGGCAGCGATTTGAGCAACACAGAATGCAGCAGGGTGGTATAATGCGAACGATTTATGTTTTGCGAGAACGGGACGACCAGAGAAAGAATCCGTTACTTCGGACATGGCGAGGAGAGAGTTGAACAAGAGAGCCATAAACAGTGCTCCTGACTTGACGAAAAGACCACCGGAAGTGCTTGGGGCATTGTAGAAGAGAGAACCAGCGATCAAAGCCTGTGCCATCGAAGAAGCCTGCTTGATAATGAAAGTTGCCTTGTCTCCCCATAGAATTTGGTATTGACGAGTTATGCAGGCTTTGACTTGGTTGTGAAAGCTGACAGTCAAAGGGGACTTCTTTGGAAGGCTTTTGTGTTTCTCGAAGGTGACTGATTCCCTGAAGGCTTCAGTGCGTCGCTTAGCTATATCTGATGTTGGGTAATCGTATTGGTCCTCCATATCTGACTTGATCTGAGACTGTTCATATTTGTTTAAGATGTCGGTATTAGTTCTTGGAAAGGTCTTCTCGCACCCTTCCCGAATCTTTCTCTCGGTAGGGACAGTGACACCTGGAAAGTTAGTAAATCATTCTGAACAAGGTCTGAAATTCTTACCAGTCAGGAAATCTGCCACATTAGCTCCATCAGCACAGATGAATCCAAGTTCTTCCATGAAAGGTCGAGCTTGCTTCATCGGGCCATAGTAGATCTCTTTTCCTTCGTCAAGCACCAAGACTTTGTCGAACAAGTTGTAGATTCCGTTACCGGCTTGATATAGAGTTACAATCGAAGCAAGACCGAAAATGTCTGTCATCGCCCGAACTGCCTTGGTATATTCAAGAGCTGTGCTTGCATCCAAACCACGGGTGGAATTGTCCCAACAGAATACAGATCCGCGTGTGGCCATTGTTTCGATGATACTGACACGTTTGCGTTCACCTCCAGAGACACCTCGAACGAACTCGTTACCAACCTTGGTATCGTGGGTGTGTTGAATACCCATAGACCGTAACAGGAAATCTCTCGTCTCTGTTTGGTACTCAAGAGGACTCTTGATATTCGAAGGTAGGTGGAAAGGGACCTTCATCCTCGTGGCGAAGTCCATAGTCTGGCCGACGGTGAGTGTTGGGAAGAAGAGCTCATCTTCGGTGTTCATGACGATTTGTCCTCGATATTGTGCGGCCTCTTTGTGGGTAAGCGTTCCGTATTTAACGTCCCCATCAACTTCTGCATATCCATTCCGGCGGTTGCTCAGAATCTTCAACAAACTGGTGCAGCCAGCTCCTGGTCTTCCTAACACCAACAGCATCTCTCCGGGCTTCACACAACCGTGACTCTCGTCAATGATGGTCTTCAATGGGGCTCCATGTCCTCCACCCTTATATTTCTCTGGAATGAACTGAGATCCAACATTCTCATTGAAAGCTGCGTCGGCACCGATTCCCTTCACTGTCAGGTTTTTCCACGTGACACCCAATTTTCGTCCCTTGTGGTTGTCTTGGTTGCCCTGTTCCTGAAGGGCCTTGACTTCAGGCATCATCTTCCAATCATCAGCAAGACTGATGGGGCCATCGTTCTTCTCATCATCCGAGTCATCGTAAGGCCGACTTCGAGTTCTTTCGTGAAAAGCGGAGACCTGGGACAGCGTTCTGGTGATGAAGTTTCCAGAGGTACGAGGAGGATGCACCACTGAGGCATATTCCTCTGGCTGTTCAGCCGCCATTGTGCTTGAAAATTATGATATCTCAAGCCGAGAAGCTGTGTATTAGTAGCGAAACAAGGGAAGGAAATAACGAGCGGACTGCTATAAGTCCAAGAAGGAAAGTGAATAGTGAAAGTAGTAAGAAAATACTGGGAGGGAAGGCAGATAAAGGTGTTTCATGCATGTGTAATGTATCTCTTGGTGGAGCCCGTCATTCTAGATTCGGGACGTCGAGGATGTCCGAAGGGACGTCGACATGTCGGCCTTCACTCAAGGCCGAGCTGCAAAAGCTCCCAAGGCTGCTTTCAAAGGAGATAAAGAGACAAGACGGACCCCTCGTAATCATATCTTACCCGGGATTCGTGATAGGCCCGCAATTGAGGCCTCCCTTGCCATTCTGGAAGCAGGCGATCGTCTGGTAGAGACTGCCGCAGCATGCAGCGATCTGATAACGCTGTCCGAAAACTCTAAGCTGGGGGATGTTGTGGGCCTTGCTGTCAGCTCTGGGCTGGAATGCCTGTGCCAGAGGGAGACTTTGCTTTTGTTGCAAGTCCGCCGGACATTTTGAAGTTAGCAAAGTCCGCGGTTCGACGTCTCTGATTGGACCTCGTTACTCGGCTCCCGCTGACGTAATACTCTCCCTCGTCTCGGCTCCAACTCGGACGCGCATGTCGGGCTCGTAAACCGAGCACATTTAACAATCCTCACTACATCTGATTTTATTGGATGAAGACGAGCATGGCAAAGCTTGGCTCCAGGAGCTTGGGTGAGAAACTCTGGTACGGTACGCCTCGTAGAACGGGTGGGAAAACGACCCAGAACAACAAATGTCGCCCGCAGGAACGGCAGTTCATGTACAGTAATCGTCTGCGTCATTTGCTAACATCGTCGCTTGGCGGAAGAGGACAACACAGTGTACACATAACCCCTCTGCCCACCGGCTTAGGGGATGACTATTGCTTGTCTCGCCTCTGGTGCTATTGGCAACCAAGCGTCTTGGAGATCTCAAAGTATATCCTCGATCCAGCCGTCGAGTCTTAGAACCCATCTCGTCATTCGTCACCATCGTATTCATGCCTTTGTTTTGAAAAGCCAATGCACTTATGGATGTTGGCCTGCTTTTCAGGTACGAAGGATTTTCCTGGTACCTTTTACTCAGTCAACATAATTATCACATTTTGATCTCGTGTCTATCGGAATGAGACCGTGACACGTCCCTGTCACAACAAGATACAGTACATGGAAGGATGGATCATTCAACTTGAATCCCTGTAATATTTACATTTGTGTTTGAATCGCAACAAAGACAAGAAGCTCATCTATTGTAATGTCGTTACATGCTTTTTAGCTTTCGGTTTCAACGCCCTGTAACAAGTCTCTAACAATAACTCCATCTTGTTCGTCATAACTCAAAAAGGCAGAATACTCCGTCCGACCCTGGCCAGTGCAAAAGCAGTCCGGCTCTGTTTCGTACTCCAATGCTTTCCTTCACTACAAAGAGTGACAGCAAACACTACGCGGAAATTGCGACCATCCCAATACTCCTTTCTCTAAGAATATACCCCACCATGCAAACAGAAAATAGATAACTCGCCAAATAAAATCGTTAAATAATGTGGAGGGATTTGGACCCCGGCGATGGGATCCACACGGCCCAAAATTTGTTCAAAGCAATGCAATCATTTAAAATTGATATTTTGTGCCTTGACGACCGAGTGACTTCTGCTTCTTGCCCTTGGTCTCGCTTCGAGTCTCGCGCTCCTCAATCACAGGTGTAGGCTCCTTGGCTTTCTTTGCTGGCTTACGAGCTCGTGGTTGTTCAGAATGTAAATGACCCAACTCCTGGATAGCGGTACTGTTATGCCATTGTAAGCATCGATATGGCAGAACCTCTTGCTGGTGCTTGGTTCGAGTTGACATCCGTTTGCCTGGCTCGGGTAACTCCTCAGTAGCTTTCTTGAGATACTCGTTACGTTTCTCCATCCGAGTGATAATTCGGTCCCGATAGTTGGTGATTTCTTTCTTGAATTTGACCTCATTCAATCCACGAGAATCTAGCCAAGCGATAAGTTCGTCAACTTCCTCCGGCATGTCATAGTATCCCCATTGATGGGCAGTGAAAACACTCGTCTGGCCTTCTTCGAGTTCTTTCCTCTCCATGGGCCTCATGTTAAATTTCGCCTCGTACTCTTGGGCCCAATCTTCTCGAATATCAATATAGCCAAGTCGTTCGATTTCATCAGGTCCTTGAACCCATATGCGTCCATTGGCATACTCGGCCTCAGCTGTAGAGGAATTGGGGAGGCCGGCGTAAGGCATGCCATTGCGCTCGAACCAGTAATATCTATTCCAAAATCTGTCCTTACCTAGATAGCGAGTTCGTGGACAATCAGCCTCACGAAGATCATTGTCTAGAATGGCAATCTCTTTTTCACACGCTCTAACTTCCTCCTCTTTCTTTGCAATGTCTTTCAAGAGCTTGGTAAACTGTTTGGTCTGCTTCGGAATCTTCGCGGCAGCTTCAGCTTTCTCCTTCTTCTCTTGTTGTAGCTCGCGTTTGCGCTGGCGCTCTACAGCTCTATCGTTTGCGCGACGCAGAGATCGTCCCACGTGGACATCTTCATCGGTATCCATGACATCGTCCTCTGACTCCTTGATTTCGGGAACTACGTCAGGCATGGCAACATCGCCGTTGGTAGCAGGAACTGCAGGTTGGGGCTCCGGAGAAGGTGGCATATTAGCAGGCAGCTGTATCTTCCGCTCCTCATTAAGGAGACGAAGTTGCTCAAGACTAAATTGGGGGGTTAGCACACACTTTACATTAAAACATACGCATTACTCACTGCTCCTTGCGTTCGCGCTGCCACTTGATCTTCTCCTTACGAAAGCCCGTCATCTGTTCGCTACATTCCTCCATATAACCACGGATTGCCTTAGTCTGCGGCATGAAGAGACAAACAAGTTCAAGTGCTTGCACGCGGCGATTTACGTCAAGTTTTCCATATTGCATACGAGCGGTCGCCGAGGTTGGTTCCATATTAAGTGGAGCAAGTCGTTCTAGAAGCTCGTTGCAAGATGCCTCAAAAGACTCTTTCTTCGAGAGTTGATATAAAAACCCAACCATGATACTTTGCCAGCCGCCATTTTTGAAATCACGCTTCATCAGTCGTTCAATCCAATTACGCTCAGCTTGCATCTCCTCAGCTCGGTGTTTGATTGTTGGCTCCTCCGGAATAACTGGCTCTGCTTGTGCTCTCAGAGCTTCGGCCTCCGCTTTTGCCAAACTACTCCGGGTTGCTCGGCCCTTAGGTTGAGGCTCAGGCTCAGGAGTAGGGGTTGCAGGTTCACTAGCTTCGTTGGAGTCTTCATCGTCGCTTTCCGACGCTAATTCTGGCAGATTAATTTGGAGTTTTCCTCCATCTGCTTCGGAGCTGACCAATAATTTTAACGAAGCGCAGTGGACTTCGACAAATAGCTCACAGTCGAGATCCTCCGATGAGAACTGCATCGCTTCGACAAAATCATCAAAAGTAAACGAGTCGATTTTAAGAATCTCACAATAGACATTGAGAGTATTCCAACATTCGAGTAAGGGCCCAACAGATTTCATGAGGATACCATTGCCCTCGGTAATGTTTTTGACCTCCTGCTCCGACATATCTGGTGTATCTTGAGAAAAGAATTTGAGTGGCGGCCGCATCGGTCCATGGAGTCTGGGGCAAACCTGTAGATCCTCGATAGGATATTTGATTGGCGGTGGTGGCGGAGGAGCTGGAGGTAATGATTGTATCGGAGGGTAACCAAAGTTTTGATTGCTGAAGTTGGTGAACTGAGGTCCTGGGTGTGGTGGCGTTCCCCCATTTGCTTGGAAAGGCATGACTTGTTGCCCATGAAAGGGGTTGGCTTGAAAAGTGTGAGAAACGAATTGGGGAGGGTGGGACATGTATTGAGGGGGAGGATTGAAAAAATGAACGGGAGGGTTTGGGTTAAGGGCTGCGGGAGCAGGATTCAAAGATGACTGCTGCTTACTCTGCGCCAATTTGATCTGTTGCTGCTTGCTCTTGTGGCTTTTTGGAGCAGGCTTCAGTGTTGGTAGTTGAGCTGGGCCATTTCCAGGGAAACTGCCCACCATGCCTTCATAATCCGGTCCGGTTTTCTTTTGCGCCTGTTGTTGCTTTCTCTCTGCAGCCTTGTTCTCGTGCCGAAGGTGTGGAGGGACTCGAGTATCAATATGGTAAATAGCCGCAACGTCGTGCTTCACAAGCCACGGAGCACCGTTCCAGGCTTCGCGTGTGACCGTTTTTTTGATAAATGATCGCAGAACTTGTTTCGTGAAGACCTTGCGATCGCGTGTAATATGCGCATCGTCTACGACCGCCTCCTCGGTTGGGCGATTGTCGAGGCTGACAAAATACCGTGAAAATGGCTTACTGAGTTCGCCATTTGGTAAGAGCTTCGCTCCAAATCTTGACTTGTCTCTCACAATTCCCGTGAGTCGTTCCCCCGTCACTACATGTACGGTGACAGCCTCGCCAGGGTAGTAATCCGAACGGTACTCGTCAAAAATCAAATCCACCAAAGTATCTATTCGGGATATGGTTTGGAATTGGACTCGTCGCAGGATCGGGCCTTTCAGTGCTTCCGGGAAACTCTCTTCGACTTCTTGTGCTCCCTCAAGCTATAATGAATCAGCATCTGCACCCAAGAATGCGCTTGGTTGTCGCAACCCACCTCGCTCTTCAGCGCGTCGAAAAACGTGAGTCCCGAATGACCAGTAATTTGGCAGATGAATCTTTTCTGTGAATGATCAGTATTCTCGTCGTAGTGAAGCTTGGCATACGCGGGTTGTGAACCTGTCTGTAGAAATCCATCCTACAAGGTAATTAGCACCTGCTGGAGGCTCGCAATCTAGTATAGGCTTACCGATTGAGGTACGCCTCGTAGTCCACAAAGACTTCCCCAGTCTTCGCAATGGCCCATACCTGCGCTGCGGGTTAGACTTCCCGCTATAGATGGATATTCTAGGGAGGGGCACACCTCGGTATCGTCATTATCGATTTCTGGATTGGTCACATACTGGACCGGTTTTCGCTTGAATAGGACCTAGCACAATGAGCTTGTGTCGCGGAGCAGAGGGGATGGTATTGAGGGCCATACCATAGTTGGGGGTTGAACTTGTGGAAGTCTCGGAACAGTCCTGAGCTTGTCGAAGAACCTGGGACAGACAAGGCTGTTAGTCTTGTATTCCACTTAATGAGACCTGGTTTTGGTATTTCAGAGCTCAGTAGAAAGTGAAGCAATGCTGGCGTGCTCTAGCTGGCGTGCAGGTCCGCTGGAGCGCCAAGGGAGTGCAGAGGGAGCAGGAGTGTATCTGGCTAGGAGCGTGCGAGGCATGTATCGAGCTGGGAGACCTACAGATGGTAGCTCTCGACGCGTCCAGAATCCTCGAGGAGGGTTAAGTTGATCGCATAAGTTCGTGGAGATGATGGCGTTGTCGTGAGAAGGCAGGTGGCGGTAACAGAGAGCGCGTCTTGAAGGGACTTTAGGGAAGAGAGAATGTTCCGTGGGTGGAGAGAGAGTCTCTTTGACTAGCGCCCAAACAAGGGTAATTCTAGTGTCCGTTTCCCAAGCGAGGAGAACGGCCAAAATGGTCTTCCCCCATTGCCAACACATATCAGCAATATAAGCAGAACACCGACTCATGCTTCACCCACTTTTTTGTACTCTTTCGAAAGCCCCAGAAACGCCTGATAAAATGATCATCTCGTCAGGCAGTACGTCACAAAACTCCTACCGAAGCATCCCCATATCAGTGTGCCATAGAAACGCCAAAAGTACGAGCCTCGTGGAGTAAGGCTGATGGACCGAGAATAGCAACTTCAGTATTCAACGTCTCATTCTTGGCGCAATGGCAATTGTAGATCGGAATTAGTTCTCCATGATGCGCCGAGCAGTTTGCAATTTACTATAGACCCGTCGCATCAAGTTTGGGTTGCAGAGGGCTGATTGTACATTTTTGTGGTCATGGTGAATTTTGTCAGCCTTCCCTCCGATGCTTAGGGGTTCGAAGCAAGTGGCACGAAAGAGGGTATGATTGGATACTGAAGCACGAGATAACTAGCAACTATCTACAGGGTGGTTGCTGAGGAGAAGAGAAGCAGCCATGAATGCTGTCTTATTGCTAGCGGTGAGAAATCTTAAAACTGTGGCAGCAGCAGGGCCGTAACTCAGCAGGGCCTTTGAGCAGCGCTCTGGGACGCGTCTTTGCCCAAACAGGCTAGTGGGTCACGTGGACTCTGCGTCTCCCTCACCATAATGCTCTCCTTTCTCCGAAACCTTGCGGGCCAACCCCACGGGACTTGGCTCAGGGTGATGCTCACCATCGTAATTTCCACTCGGGATGGAAATCAGGTAGATGTTGGGGTTCGGGGCTGGCTGCTAGTTGACTCTGAGAGTTCGCTCCGAAAACCATTCACCAGGGCGGCCCCACCCCTCGCTTTTTGCTGCATCTTGATGACGATGTGTCCGGTACTCCGGGGTAATGCCTTGATCGATTTGGAAAACTTCAAATTCCACCTTGGAGTCCCTTAGCTATCCAGCTCTTGAATCTATGGGCCAAAGATGGCATTTTCACGTCTAACTTGGTCGCTAAATTTACGCCACCGTCATCGTTGTCCTCGGTTGCTACAACTATTTTTCTTGTCATCGAAGTATAGAATTCAAACTTGGACCCCACCCGAACCTGCCACTGCAGATAATAATCCCACCTCGTGGACTTCTCAATTTCTGATTGTAAACTTACACTTGTTCATCTTGGAGCTATAACTAAGTCAATTAATCAAAACAAGCGACGCAATAAGTCGCACGCGGGCACAAAAATAGCAGACATGAGATGGGATCACAACATCTTCACAACATCCTCATAATACCCTCATAATACCTTATAAAGCTTAAGACATATTCACAACGAGTCTAGGACCAAAATCTTGTGAGAAAAGCACATTTCTAAATGCTACATGGGTATCACTGCTCCTCACGAGGTAAAGTATACAACAAGGAATCCCACCCAGCTTCCGACTACTCCCACAGCTGTATAAGAACTCATGAACATCAGTGGTAGGAATTCCATTGACTTCCCAAATATCATCTGATGTAGCAATGAGCAGTATATTATCAGTGGGATACTGATCGCGATGTAAAGCAGGGCGAAGCGATCTAGGAGGAAGATCCGCGGCCTCGTGCTTGCAGGTGCAAGCCTATCGAATGCTAGCAAGAACATTACGAGCCAGAAGATGGTGTAGATAGTTTTGATAGGAAATTCAGCTGCAGTGAACAGTAGTGGGAATAGTGAGACATGACCGGCGACGGCCAATGGTCGAAAGGCTCCTAGGTAGCGACGATCGTGCAAGGCAATAAGAGAGAAAGGAATAATGACAAGAAGTATAGCCTTTTCATGCACGTGCCAGCCGAACAAGAAAGATGCATAACCACAGAGAGTGACGGCTCCAATAAAAGTATCCCAGGTCGGATCAAAGAATAATTTGATCAACGGAATGACTTGGAAGAAGAGCGTGAGAGCAAATGTGGTTCTGGCAGTAATCTCTGGCAATACGGCAAACGAAGTATCGCCAACAAGACCTCGTGTGACACTGTTGATGGCGTCTTGGTTTACTGGTAAGCCAAGTCGTGGCGCCACTAATTGATCAGTTTTGAAACTCTGGCTTATAGGCGACCACTTACCATATATCAAGACACGGTCGGTAAAAGAATACATGGCCCAGACATTCGGAGCCCAATACGCATGACAGAGACCTCTCGAGAAAGGGAAAAGTCGGCTCAATAATTGAGGTATCTGTTCCCAGTAGGCAAATGGTCCAAAGGCAGCTCCAAACACGGCGATGATACCGGTACCAAGCTTAATTGCATTTCCGAACTTGATGTGAAAGATTGACTTTGGTCCCAAACAATAAGCTCGCAACAAAAACACAAAGTAAGCCGGTGCAAGGTAGAGATAGATGTGCTTCAGGCACAAGAGAGCGGCAAACAAGAGACCACTCGCAAGCGTGGTAGACTTCTTTCTTGCAAGTACAAGAGACAAGATCAGAAGGCCATAGAGAAAGCCATTGTACTGAAAGTGAATATGATCAATGATGAGAAGTCCTGGAGAGAGTAGAATGGACAGGGCTGCAGCATGCGACGGTCTCTTGAGAGAGGGCGGAGCAGATTGTACGAACCTGGGCGGATTAGACATTTAACTATTCCAGCGTGCAATGGACCTACAAATGAAGCGCATACACCAAGACCAGCTCCGTCAGGATCACAGTGGTTCTTTGAAAGTAGATTGTTTGCCAACTATCATATTCGAGGTTATAGACCCTGAGCATCTCGGGATCGGCCAGCTTCGCGAGCTGCGACATTGCCCATTCGAAAGCCGCGAAGAAGGGAGGATAATCTAGAGTCCATTCTGACGTCTTCTCGTAATACCACTCTCGCACCGGAAGGCTGTGGGTGATTGCCAGCCAATTCCTATGGACCTCGAAATCGGTTGATTTGCTGTGCGCATCAGTCAGTGAGTGTTCTGTTGGAGCTGCAGCTGCCGGCACATCAACTTACTATGCTGGGAACAGTAGCACCTTGAAGGCGGTTGCTACGACGGCACATTGTGCTATCGAAGGATGGAAGTCGGCCATTGAGGCATTGGGCAAAAGTATTCTCACGGACACGGTACCTCGACGCAGCTTCGACCTTTCTCTGCTTGGTTTGACCTTCGTGGTGTTAAAGTTTCCCGCGCGCTCGGAGGTTTAGATTCCCCTGATTCCGTCCGGGACAGCGCGCAAGGATCATCTCGATTGCAGCACGAGGAGCTCTACGTACCGTAGAGGAAACCGGACCCAAGCCTCTCGAACGAACACTATGGACGCGGCATTTGTCCCGACGAAAATTGCAGTTACTCATATAATTAACCACAAATTTACGCTGGAGATTGGTTCATCTATTGCGAGCTTGGGCAAACCGATTCGCAATCTCATCATAGCTATCGTGGTGGTCAAGGGCCTGACGGATATTGTTCAGACACTTGTCCTCAGCCGTACGCGTGCGACGAGAGAAGACCCCCCCAAGTAGACCACGTTTGCTCCTTTGCGCATCCTCCAATCTTTTGTATTTTCCCGCACGACTCTGGTAGTCTTTTTTGCTGCTATCTAGAGCTTGTCGAAAGCTTGAGCAGAAGTCAATTGTTGCAATGGTTTACTTAAGAGCTCCTCTGTCGTCCCTTGCGTCTGCGGCTCTCGTTGCAATCTCTCAAGCATCTTATCTTGCCAGTGATCTCAGCTTCGGCCACAGTGGAAAGTCAGTATGCACTGCAGCTGCGTGCGGACACAGCTGACTCTTCTAGGATCTCGCCGAACCTTCGCGCAATTCCCCATTTCCATCTTATCGGCGAGCCCAACTCGCCAGAAATCCTCTCCAACAAAGTCATCTTGACACCACCAGCGCCGGGCAACCAGCGAGGAGCAGTATGGTCAGATCTGCCACTGCAGAACCGGGATTGGGTCGTTGATATCGACTTCCGTGCAACAGGACAGGAGAGGGGTGGAGGAAACTTCCAAGTGTGGTATGTGAAGGAAGGCCAGAAAGCCGTTGGCACCTCGAGTATATATACTGCTGGGAAATTCGACGGTCTAGCGCTTGTGATTGATCAGTATGCGGGCTCGGTACGTATTCTCATGGTCATTCTTTGGAGACAACAGCTAATTGTTTGCAGGGTGGATATGTCCGCGGCTTCTTGAACGATGGCAACACAGAATACAAGTCGCATCACAGCGTAGACAGCCTTGCCTTTGGCCACTGCGAATACTCATACCGCAATCTTGGACGTCCCTCTAGGATACACATCAGACATGTCGGCAAAACATTCAGGGTTGAGATTGACGGGAAGACTTGCTTCGAATCCTCCAAGATCAAGCTACCTTTGGGATATCATTTTGGAGTGTCAGCAGCCTCAGCAGAGAACCCTGACTCCTTTGAGATCTACGAATTCGTCACAACGACCGAAGAGCATACTCCTGAACATCATGATGTTGAAATACCTGGTCATCTCTCGGATGATACGTCCAAGACGCACGAATCACTCCCATCTCATCAAGACACTCCAGGCTCAAACCAGGAGACTCCTAAAGGAGCCAACCATGGAGGAGATCTACCCTCTTTCAGCGACCCACCTGAGGTGCCAGCATCGGCGATATCCACTGACGCCCAGTTCGCCGATCTTCATAACCGTCTCCAAGCGATGATGAAGCACATCACCTTCCTCAGTCGTGACATTTTGGCCTATCAAAATTCCCAGAACCAGAAAACAGCTGAGCTGTCAAACCAGCTGACGCTGCTGTCTTCGTCATTGGACAAGTTGGACTATCTGAAAGGCATGGAGAAGAAGATCGACCATATAACCTTTGACGTGAAGCAGACCAAGAGTGACTTGCACAACGCCCTAGACAAACACGTGGCCGGGCTTCGGACAGCCGTCGGCGACCATCACGAGAATCTGATGGCCAACGTCGTCGCCAGTGCACCTAGCATTGTGGCGTACACGATCGTGGTGCTTGGAAGCCAGGGAGTATTGATCGTAGCCTATCTGCTCTACAAGCGGAGGAAGGCGAACGGGCCCAAGAAGTACTTGTAGAGGAAACGGACGATGGGCGGGAGAGAGGCACGGAGGGATGGATGGAGGGACAGGCAGACAGACAGACACAGTTGGGTTGTAACATATGGGTTGGAGTACATGTGACAAGGGCGGCTTTTCCCAAAAAAAAAATTTAATACGTTTATTAGCCTTGATCTGATAAGGTCAAGGGTCGTGTCGTGCATATGCCATTTCCATTTCGCATGTGTGGCTCGACTCGATGGTGCCGTGGGCGATAAGACATCTCGAGTACGGTAGGGTGTGCTGGGCTGGGCCTCCTGCGCTTCTACGGTACGGTAGGTAGGTCAGAGCACAGTTACAGTCTCGCTGCGGCACTCCGCCACAATATGTGGTCATGCTCGAGGGAGGCACTGGGCAGGCAGTCTGATCAAGATGCCGTTTGCTTCCCGCGAGGACGAAGGGAAGCAGATCAGCTGGCCCCTCGAGCAGAGCTAGGTAGTGAGTAGCTCGCTCGGTAGAGCAGGTAGAGTAGAGTGAAAAGAGAAGAAGAGCACAAGCACAAGCAAAGCACAAGCGAAGCATTCGCCCATTCCACTCTTTACCGTCTTTTCTCTTCTCCTCTTCAATAGCCAAAGCAGCTGCAAATCCCGGAATCGAATCGCCTGTGTCATGCATGTGTGCTGGACCACTGGTGCTGCTAAGTAGATATCGTGCATGCATGCATGCTGTAGGTAGGCGGCGTGTGGAGATCTCGGTGTCGGTGTTGGTGTTGGTGTCAATGTCAATGTCAATGTCAATGTCGGTGTCTGTCCGTCGTACGAGTATCCCGCGGCATTCTTGGATTCTTGCATTCTCGGATTCCTTGGTATGGCATGGCATGCTATCTTATCTCCCTCACTCGCACCTTAACCGACCAACAAATCTAAATCCAAATAGACTTCCCATGCCAAGCAGAAGCTGATTCCCAATACCCTCTCTCCCTCTCTCCCTTGGCCTGCCGTACCCTACCCTGCCGTGCCCTGCCCTGCCCTGCCACCTTTGCCCCTCCAAACAAACCCCCCCCCCAAAAAGAAACGTAAGCTCGCTCACTCGAGGCCTCCTCAGCTCATGTGCAGGATGCCAGGAACAGAGACAGAAACGTCGCGTGCTAAAATCGTACTCGCTACGGAAGCATCGTACCGCCAAACGATATGATCTGGTATCATTGGTTTGCTGGTGCTGTATGGCGCCCGTCGGACGAGATCCGAAAGTCAAAGTCCAAAGTCAAAAAGCTCACTCGGTTTGGCCTTTTTTCTCGTGTCTCTCCTTTTTTTCTTCGACTGTTCGTTCACCGTTCACCGTTCACCGTTTACCCTGCGAGTGCTCGAGTGGCCAGGCCAGCTACTGTACTGTCGCTAGCTAAGCTACCTAGCTAGGTTTTGACAGGCTGCAACTGCAACTGCATAGCATAGCATAGCATAGTACGGTGCGGTAAGGCAGTGGGTGAGTGGGTGGGTGTGTCTACCGCAGGGAAATGAGATACGGAAACTACTCTTAGCCCGCACCTTAACCAGTCGATCGGCTGGTTGGATGGACGGACGGCGGCGGTGCTGGTGGAAGAGAAAAGGAAAAAGAAAGAAAAAGAAAGAAAAAAGGTACCGGAGAGTAGACAAGACTCCTGATTCCTGAAAGGCTCAGAGAGGCCCCCGACCTCGACCAATCACCGGCCGCGCCATCGAGTCAGCAGCCCGGTGAGACGCTAAACCCAACCGGGCAAAGATCTAGAAATGTACAGGGCAGGAGAAGGAGGAAAACGGACGGACCCTGAGACGACTCGAGGTCCCTGCATATTTGCCATTTGTTTTTTTTAGGTGTGGCTTGCTCATACTACCTACAGTACATCGTAAATATAAGGTGGTAGGGTTAGATGTAGATGCAAGAGCAAGACCAACCGAGAACCATTTCTTTATTTTCATTTTCTTAATAGCCCTTGATGCCCCTAAGAGAGAGCCCTTGAAAGACATGGGCATAGGTAGTCTAGCATACATACAAAAAAAAAAAAAAAAGAAAACGCTCGCAGGATAAGCATCGGAAGCTAAGAGTCGAGGGCTAAGCGAGCTAAGCTCCATTATTTCACATTTCACATTTCACATGTGATTCAGATTGCAGTTCAACAAAATCCAATTCTCCTTTTTTTTCTTCTCTTGGGTTTTTTTTGATGCTGCTGCCATGGGAAGTCCCCTACCCGCCCGCACGAGTGTGAAACCTCTTGGCTCCATGGTCGGTCAAGCAATAATTAATGGGGTCCCAAGGTCCAAGGTCCTAGGGTCCCAGCCTTCCAGGGTCGCAGGATCCATTTCATGCTTTGCTGACCTTTCCACGAATCCAGTCTGATCTGACACGAGTGAGTGAGTGAGTGAGTGAGTGAGTGTTGGTGCGGGAGGTGAGGCTGATTGATCATTCTGGCCGTTTGTTTCTGCACATGAGATTAGATTTCTTAGGGGGGCATTTTGGATTTTTTTCGCTCCCGTTGCTAGTTGGGGGAAACTACTTTCTTGATGCTTTGAGCCGTGGAAGCTTGCGTCGTGGTAATCGGTCGCCTGGGCCCAGCCAAGCTTGTCTTGTTAAGGGACATCTGGCCTGGCCTGGGTTTTCCGTTTTTTAAAGTGCCTCGTCTCGTCTCGTCTGCTCTCGTTTCCTGGACCATGCCACCACCACCATGCCACTACACTACCACCGCCATCTCTACCACCACCACCACCACCACCACCACCACCACCACCACAACCACCAACCAGCACCACATGGTCCGTGTCCCGCAAAAGGGTTGAGGAAATCTATGGAGACACATGGGCTCTTGGAACCACACTTGACCGCTCGGGTCCAGTGCTCAATATAAAGGGATACTCCCTTTATCTGTCCCTTCCCCCACACTCCTTTCGACCTTTGACCTGCGACTCTCGACCAGCGACCTCTCTCCTTTCCCTGTTCTCCTTCCTCTCCCAATTATCTACTTCTCAATCTCCCTCACGAATTGATTTTGTGTGTGCGCCAATTTGAGACGTAGACAGAAGGATGGCTCCAGCAACCCGAGCTGCCTCGGCGGCAGAAACCCCCAAGGAGGCTCAACATCTCGACCTCAATGGCAATGTCTTCGAATTGCCCAACTACACCATGAAGCAGATTCACGATGCTATCCCCGCACACTGCTTCAAGCCCTCCACCCTCCGCAGCATGGCATATGTTGCGCGGGATGCTCTCTACTGCTCCACCCTCATGTACCTCGCCGTCAACTACATTCCTCTCCTCCCCAACCCAGCACTTCGATTTGCTGCTTGGATCGCATACACCACCGTCCAAGGTTTCGTCTTCACCGGTATCTGGATTTTGGCACACGAGTGCGGACACGGTGCCTTCTCCACCTCCAAGAAGCTCAACCACTTCATGGGTCTCATCATGCACTCCTTCCTGCTGGTTCCTTTCCACAGCTGGAGACTCTCGCATTCGCAACATCACAAGGCAACCGGTAACATCGAGAAGGATACCGCTTTCGTCCCACACAGCAGAGACACTTGGTTGGCACGCAACTTCGGAAAGAAGGCTGACAAGAACCTGATTGAATTTGCCGAGCTCGCTGAGGATTCCCCCATCGCAACCCTCTGGCACTGCATTATCCACCAGCTCTTTGGATGGCCCGGATACCTGCTGTTCAACTTGACTGGACAATCGTACGGCGGAGCCAAGGGTGCTAAGATCTCCCACTTCTACTTTGGCGAGGACAGTGTTTTCTTCAAGAAGAACGAGCTCTCCCTCATCCTTCTCTCTGATATCGTCGTCGGACTCATGATCACCGCTCTCGTCGTCGCCGGCCAGATGTTTGGAAGCTGGAACGTCATCATCTTGTGGGGTGTCCCGTGGTTGTGGGTAAACAACTGGATTGGTAAGTTTCTCTTCAGTAGCGCTCGAGAATTATAGGACTAACATTTATCGAATAGTCGCAATCACCTTCCTCCAACACACCGATGCCAGCATGCCCCATTATAACCAGAAGACCTGGACCTTCGCTCGTGGAGCCACTGCCACGATTGATCGCGATCTCGGATTCATCGACACCCATCTGTTCCACGACATCATCGGCACGCACGTCTGCCATCATCTCGTGTCGACGATCCCCTTCTACCACGCCGGCGAGGCCAGCATTGCCATCCGCAAGGTCATGGGGCAGCACTACAAGGCCGATGTCAAGACCCCCTTCTGGACCGCCTTCTGGCGCAACCAGCGCACCTGCAAGTTCGTCGAGGAGACCGAGGGCTGTGAGGGCTCGGGCGTCTTCTTCTTCCGCAACCTGTACAACCGCGATGGCGAGGTCCAGCCCAAGAAGCTGGCCGAGGGCGAGAAGAAAGTCGTCGAGGAGAAGCCCGTCACCAGCATGGCGACGGCCATGTCATCCGAGAAGGCCAAGCGGAGATTCAGCCAGTCTGCTCAGCTCCGCGCGAACCTGCCACTCCTCGCCGAGTAGAGAGGTGCCATCTCCTCTGCACATAGATATACCCCTATCTGTCTGGCAAGCCTTTGTTTGATCGTTTTTGTTTTCCCGCTCTTGTTTTTTTGCATCGTTGGAGAAGGAGTTTTGTTTCCGCGTCTTGTTTATCATCGTCTCGGGATTTTTTGTTCTTTGGTCGCAGTATTATTACCCACCCCCTCTTCTCGGGGTGCCGCTCGTTTCGATGGGTCGGTCGGGACCAAAAACGCCCGATGGCGATTCTGGGAATAGAAAGGAAAGAGAGAAAGAAAGAAAGAAAGAAAGAAAGAAAGAATAGAGCGGTGGATGGGGGGAATGGCTGTCTTTTAACTTTTTTCCTTCTTGTTTCCTTCTTGTATTAGACATTGGGATTGGGCATGGCATACATACTTATATACTAACCAAACCCGACCGACATAAAAGAGAGAGGAAGAGAGAGAGAGAGAGAGTTCAGCACTCGACTCATTCGTTGCATCATGATATTAGACAGACAACAAGAGAGAGAGAGAAGAGAGAAAGAGAAAGAAAGAACATAGAAGAGTTTAGATACCACTATTGAAAATGAAAATCTTTCTACCTACCTACCTACCTACCTACCTAGGTTTTTGTGCACCTATGTATTGAAATGACTGAACCCTAGCAGAGTCGTTAAATTCGTGTCGGACAAAACCGTCGCGTCGTGAGTGAGGGAGGGGGTAATAAGTCAGTGAGGGAGGGGAAGGTTTAGGGAGTAGAAGAAAAAGAAGAAGAGAGGAAAAAAAGGTCGATGAGGGGACCTACCCTATAAGGAGATATATCCATCCGCCCCCCCCCCCCCCCCCCCCTCTCTCTCTCTCTCATGTCTGTCTCACGTCTCATGTACCGTAGGCCGTACACGTACTGTACGGAAGTACCACCGGTAGCTTACCTCCGTACAACACAGCAACGCAGCAACGCAGCGACACACCAATAGAAGAACAGGCGTTACAAGACGTTACATCACACATCACCTCACACGAAGAGAATCAGGTCATCATTACTATCATTGTTGCCATTATTGGATGTCACACGGTGCCCACTTCGTGCTGTACTAAAAAGAATGGCAAGTTGGCAAGATGGAAAGTCGCATCTGCATCTGCGTCTGCGTCTGCGTCGGGTGAGGAGAAGATCCGAATGTTCCGTTCGGAAGAGGGGTTATGACAGGAGGGGTAATGAGTTGGTGGGTACCTACAAGTAATGTAATGGGCACTGGTTGATTGATTGATTGGTTGGTTGATTGTATCTTTAGTAGTACTGCTGCTGCTGCTGCTGCTGCTTTGTATGGTCAACTAGGTAACTATCTAAGTAGGGGAGGGATGATTTAATGCAAATGTAGATACAGTAATATAGTACTGCGAAGGATGTGCGGATAGATGCAGACAGGCCAGGTCAGGACGGGACTGGATGAGATAGTAAAGTAAGTAGTACGGTGCTATCGCATCCCGAATATGTGTCTTGCCGTCCGTAGCTTACCTAGGGATCTATCTACAAAGAGCAAGAGTCACTTTCGCTGTCTTTTTGTCTTCCTATCTTTTACGGTCGGGTATCAATTGTGGTGGTTATTCTTCATCCTCGGTTTCTTCTTACAAGCCCTCTCCTCCCACTCTCTCTAATATATAAGGCTAAGTATACAAGCTGTTTCGTGCAATTCGTCATGTGAAGCGTTACGAATGTTTTCGTAAAGATTACTTGGTCGTTTCAGTGGTCTTCAGACTCTGACTTTGGCCCTGACTCTGACTCTGACTCTCTTGATTCTGCTCTCCGGCTGCTTTGCTAACCTCGCCCAAGAATCGACTCGGGACTCCGCGCGCTGCATAAGTCCCTTGTCCTACATAGGCCCCCAAGAACTCGCTCCATCTATACTCGCCCCTCTTCAGCTTCTGGATCTCTTTATAAGCGTACGCATTACAGTACGCCAGCCCCGTTGATGGGTCACGGAATTTTGCTGGGTAGCTTGTGATGACACATGGTGTAGAAGCAGGTTCTATAAAAGGTTAGTCAAGACTTGTGAAGGTGATTCGAGAGACAAACTTTGCATCTTCGTAAATTTCTTGTTGAAGAGGATCTGTGTTTGTACATTCTTATCCTTGATGGCTGTTTCATCAAAGTTGGAGAGGATGAGATAATTTCGAACTGTCTTCTCAATCACTGGAGGTGCTGGCGGAGGCGGAGGTGGAGCCGGTGTTGGTGTGGGTGGATGTGTAAATGGGATCTGTTTAGGCAGAGCTGATGGTAGATAAGGTGCGTGTGGTATTACAGGATTGTGATGAGATCCTGGAACCAGAGGAGGATGGAACCCGGTAAGGTGGTGACTTCCATCTACCATAGACGGTGTGGAGAATGGTGGGGGCGCAAGAAGAGGCCTTGGTGATGGACCGTTTGGTGGAGCAAGTTGAAAGCTCGGGAGTGGCACTGGAGGTGGTGCAGGCAGATATGAAGCTACATGACTAGGTGGAGGAGCTACCGGATCTGGTGGTTGATCTGAGGGAGGTGCTGGACTTGATATTGATGGTGTGGTACTAGCTGCCTTTTCATTCTCAACGTGCACCGGAGGTGGCGTTGGAACTTTGGTTGGAGTAGCTGTAGATATACTGGCCGCATCAGTGGTAGTAGATGGCGGTGGTGGTTTATCAGAGGTAGGATTATCTCCTCCGGGAGTTTTGCTCGCAGCAGCCGCTCCTGATGCAGGTGCATCATTCTTGACCTGGGTACTAGAAGGCTGTGATGTAGGTAATGGTAATAATGAAGCTACAGCTTCAGACCCAGCTTCCATCTCTGCAGCCTTTCTCTTCTTAGATGTTGTAACCTTCTCTTTTGGATCATCCAACGTGAGTAGCTTGCCAACTTGCTTCAGTCTTCCTCCGACATATTCGCCCAGACCACTCCACCATGTAATAACAGGACCTTCCAAGTGTCGATTGCTGAGAGCTGCCAGCTTTTGCCTCTGCTCTTCTTCCCTGATCTGCTCGGCCTCCTCCCACCTACTCAAGCTTTTTGAGTTGCTCTTTTCGACTCGCGCCGCCTCTCTTAATCTATCCTCTTGTGTCATCGCAGGTTTCTTCAAAGCCTCTTTTCTCGCAGCTGCCTTTTCCATATTTGCGAGCTGTTTCAGCCTTTTCCTCTCTCGATCCACCATCTGCTCGTGCAGCTGCTCTTTGCTTTTCTGTGTAGTCCCTCTCGCGGACGCTCTCGTCGGCGCATCTTCTGGGGTCGGCAGCCATGATGCTCTTTCGGATTTCTTTTTCGGTCGTGGCAACGCTTCGGACCCTGTTGGGTCTATCTTGACCCTCTTCTTGAAGATCTTGGGGATGCCATCATTGCCTTTGCGCTTTTTTGCCAACTTCTCAGCCTTGCTCTGTCGTTGTAACTCTTGTTCCCCCTCCAAATCATCCGCGCCCGCAGCTGGCCCTTTATCTTCGTCGTCATCGGATGAGTCCATCTGGACGTCGGACTGATCTGCCTCCTCATCCTCGAAACCTGCATCGTCCTCATCTGAGGCAAACAGTAGCTCGAGTTCATCATCGGGCTCCTCTGCCTGTATCAACGATTTCAGTCGGTTTCCGGCCGTCGAGCGCTTCTCTCGCCCTTTAGCGAGCCATTCAATCTGAACCTCATCGGGTTCACTGTCGCTGCTGGCTGTGGAATCTTGCTCCTCCTCGGTCCTCATGGGGGTGTCTTCGTCATCGCCGTCTGCCATGGTTTCAGTTGTCTGCTTGTTTATGAGGCGGCGTGAGTGCCGTTGTGAAGTAGATGAGGCCTTCAAGGTATGTCGTAGGACGCAATGAAGATCACACCACGGCTGATTCACAGCCCAATCTACGCAAATAAGCGCATGTCAGGAGCATTAAGGCGGTTGTTTTGCTTGTGGATGTCAACAGGGGCCGGAGCGGAGGAAATCTCCAAAAGATTAGCGAATCGATCGGATGAAGTGTTATCAGGAGCCGCACTTCTAGTCACGTGCCAGGGGTCGAAGTACGAAACTGAGCCGACCAGTTTCTTGGGTTCTTGGGTTGCGGAGTGTGGGTTAGATGCAGCAATGGCTACTTTCTTCAAACGCCTGTTCCACGAAGCGGATTTCATTTGTTTTGATCATCTTGTTTGTTCATTGGAGTTAAAACTCAAGATCAGCAGTGCGTCGCTCTAGAATCATGGAGTCTATCCTTCCCCATACCACTCAGTCAGCTCGCACCAGATGAAAACCACCAGGCTTACTCTACTGACTCCCCGGCAGTTTTTAGAAAATCTACCTGCTTCAGAGTAATCAAGTCAAGAACTTGGACGTTTGCTTTTGGTTTGACTTTGGAAGAGATCTCGTGTATATGATGTTGAGCAGGGAAGGCACACTAGCCACCGGTTTATTCTTCGTATAACCACATTGACGGCAATAATCACATCACAGCCCTTTTGAGGTCACTCTTTAACGAGGGTGAATGGCTCCGGTGGACTAACCTGGATCTCTCCCTGGATACGAGGGGCAGTGCACTTGTTGCTAGTCCTTTCTAGCTTCTAGAATGCTATGCTAGACACAGGTCAGCCAAGTATAGGGTTGGGGACCGTTGCGGCTCTTCGCCGTCCACGCGGTATCTCAAGCATCAATGCCTTTCTTCCATGGAGAAATTATTGCGACACGCGGCAAGCCAAGACCCCATCGGCGTTGAATGTTTGGCCGTTTGCGGGCTCCGAAAACAACGAGTGACAGCGTCGATAATCAATGCTCCGTACGGAGGTACTTCAGATACCGCATACTTACTTCTCCCTGGGTGGCATACTGTGGGGTAGAGCGGTTGGAAACAGTTGCATTCTTCCTCCTCGACACACAGCTGGGCTGGACAAGCCGAAGATCGACAAGCGTTAGAGAGGCTGAGGACGGTTCCAGTTGCCTCGCGGTCGCTGGCTTTCCAATTGTGGAATACTTGGCTGGTTTCACAATGGGGGATCATGGATTTGAGACCACTCAGGGGGTTTCCACACGCTGGCACACAGGCAATATCGCGTCGGAACTATGAGGATCATGGACGGCCACCCTGCCTCCATCGCCAATCATGGGATACAAGTACTCTGGATGAGACTGCAGCGGACGATAAGAGCGCGCCGGACCAGAGAATGCTCTTTGCTGTGCCTGTCGCCAACTCGCGCGTCCTCCCTCCTATGCGGCGTGCCTATTTTTACACCAACCGAGTACGGGGGGGGGTGCTTGCGTATGTTCCTTGAGGCACCCAACGTCATGCTGTAAACATCGAGCATTATGCAGGATTGCATAACATATGGGGAGGGCGGCGAGGGCGAGGAGAGATGCGGAAGACCGGTAGCCATGCTGGAGTGCGGTGCAGTGTGTGGTGCGTGGTGCGTGGTGTGTGGTGTGGTGCTGGAGAAGGTTAAACGATCTGATGTGAAGACGATAGCAAGAGGGGATATTGGCATCGAGGGCGGCCTTGCCTGAAGACCAAGGGGGGTCACAGACTTGACGTTGTGTCATCCCAAAGACCAGCAAGTAGCAACAGCTGTGCGCACATTTATGCATCACTGCGAGGTGAACGGGTCCAGGAATAGCCCCCGGGACCACAGAAAAGAAGCAGTTGGAAGCAGGCACTGGAACGGCATGATTGGTTGTGGTGGTTGTGGTGGTGGTGGTGATTGATTGAGGGTTGTGAGAATGACTGGATGGTTATGGTCTTCGCTGGTGATGTTGTGGGTGTATAATATATATGTCTCTTATGCCTTGATGGAGGAGGTATCTATCGCAGACGGCTGAGTCCCTCTCTACAGGGAGCACAGCATAGCAGAGTGAGTACAGTACAGTACGGTACAGTGTGTGAAGACACCGAAGTAGTGGTTGCCGTAGTGGAGTGTGGTAGGTGTGTGGGTGCCCTGAGGGTGTGCTGTGGGTGTCCTGAAGAAGGTTTCTAGGGGATCAAGCCCCAGGATGCCAGCCCTGGGACTTCACTCAACTCAGGCCACACAGCCCACAGTGGAAACCTGGAAAGCCCTTCGCCTCGCCTCGCCTCCTCTTCTCTCCTCAGTCACACACCCAACACCCACACCCACACCCACACCCACACCCACACCTCACTCAGTCACTCACTCACTCATACACACACTCTCTCTCTCTTCTACCCCCTGACTTCACCTTGACTCCCCCGAGTTCGTCTCCTGCTAACGAGACTCTGCCTATGAAACCGCGCTAGCTCTCGAGGTGGAATCCGCTTCAACATCAGAGAAGCATCAATCAGGACTACAACAACTACTTCACCCCCCCCCTTCTTCCATCTCCTTTGCCCTTGTCCACTTTCATCCACCCCCAACGACGTCGCCTTCGTCATCCCTCTTTCTCCTCTCCTTCCCACCCCCCCAGGCACTATCTCTTTCATCTACTTCATGATCCATATTCTCCTGTATTAATGATCATCACGAATTGTACATTTGGACGGGCTATCATCACCAGTGTCCCTCGATAATCCAAGCACAATTCGTCTCACCATCAAGGCAATCGTGCTTCACGGACGACCGACCCTATCGGTTTATTCTACCTTCCTTCATCCAGATCTTGCACAGTCGCCCTTTCGACCTGTGCAGCTTTTAATAGATCAGAACTTCGTCGACAATCCTTCACCCCCTACACATTATTTGCAGATCCTCCTGCACCCCGTCAGGCCACGACACCACGTTCCAATCGCCATCATTGCGATTCGGTCTTCACTACTGTACATCTATTCGTGATCTATACCGCGTTGACTCGAAACCAGACCTTTGGCCTCCGGCATTGACGGACATATCTTTCAACATCGCCTTCGCAACATCTCTCGCCCGTTACGAGAGACAGTTGGCAGACGGACGAATAATCTATAATGTCATCTCGGTCTGAACACCTTACCTTGGGATATCTTCCACAGCCCGGTACAGGTAGATCAGGCTCTTCAACTGCCAGCACCTCGCCAACCGAGCCTGTCAGTGGGAGTTTGAGATCCCCCTACAACATCCCAGGTGGCCTGAACTCTGCTGGGAAGATGTCCGCAAACACACGATCGGGGGCTGGTTCTCCATCACACGAGCTGGGCAGTGCGAGCAGGTTGTTTTCCAAGAGGTAAGACTGGCCGGAAAACGGTATTGAGATATCTTAGCTGACCCGGCTTTTTTTGCAGAGCACGCGAAATTCAAGCACAGGAAGGCTTGCCCGTAAATGTATGGGGACCACCAACCAGCGGCAACTCCACTCCCCTCCGCGAGAACATCCCCGAGTCTCCTACTGATGGATTTCCCGACTATGCTCAATTGCCAACACCCGAGAGCTTGCCACAGACCCGACGGGCGCGTGCAGGTACGGTTCCTTCTCGATTTTCTCCAGGGGGCGCAGGCAATGGGCTAGGGGCTCTGCCATCGCTCGTTGCAAAGACTTCGAGACCAACTCCATCTCCCAGCCCTTTCAAGGCCCCCTCTCCTGGAATTGGGGAGATTGGTGATACCAATGCGGCTCTCCTCTCTCGACTTCGTGCAGGTTCAATGCCACAACGAAGTCAGTACAACACTTCTGGACCTTTCGGGCCTTCGGTGTTCTCCACCAATTGGGCTTCGGGTCGTGAGCGTACTTCCACTCTTGCCAGCATTGCAAGCCAAGGGTCAAATGGACCAAGCTCTCCCACGCAATCTGCATTTTCAAGAGAAGGATTAGGAGACAACGATATGCAAATGCGTACTCTGGACTACCTTGGCCTTGCCGATACTCCACAGCCCCCGAGAGCACAGCCCGTACCATTCCTTGCCAGCATGAACCTTGCAGATCTCACAAAGCAAGCCAACAGATTCCGGTCGTATTCTGTTAACGCAAAGGAGAAGTATGCGGAAGACGAGGAGGATGATTATGGAAGTGGTAGTATGACACCATACGAAGTCCAGGCTCAACTCCACGTCCAACTTGCTGCTACCAATGCGGCCATCCAGCAACACAACCTTGCAGTCCAGGCTTTTGCGAACCAGGCTTCTTCAAATAGGCCTAGAGCTAGAACCGCAGGCGTTTTGGAGTCACCAACATCCAGATTGCTCCGGAACTACTACCCTACGGCTTCGAGACTTGATAGCAGTATCAATGCAGCAGATTTGAGGGAAGCACAAGAATACGATGGTTTACCAGAAGCAGTGCAAGCAATGTCGTTGGGTCGATCGAATAGCAGAGAGCATCTCACTCCAGATGAGCACAATCTTGAAGGCCCAACCCGTTCCCTCTGGCTTGGAAGCATTCCTTCGTCGACTACTGTATCCACCTTGATGGAGATGTTCAAATCCCATGGCCCCATTGAAACCGCACGTGTTCTAACTCACAAGAACTGTGGATTCGTTAATTTTGAGCGGTTGGAGAGTGCCATTTCTGCTAAGGCTATGATGAACGGAAAGGAGATCTTCCCAGGTGCTGGACCAGTTCGAATTAACTTTGCAAAGCCAACTTCCCCATCCGGTACTCCTGGACCCAACGGCCAGTTCCCATCACCAAGCCCAGATCCGTTCATGAAGGAGAATGGCAATAACAGCTTGGAGCCCAACAGTGTCACACCAGGTGTTATTTCCAGGCCCGGTACTGCCTCATTGAAGATTCCAGCACTCGGTGACATGAAGTCTGAGATTTTGAGCATTGTCAAAGACTTTGGTGCCACTGATGAAGATCAGGTCAAGATCAGCCAGAGTTTGCAAAAAGCTATTTCGTATGATGGATTCCAGCCTGAAATTCCTTCTATTCCAGAGCCAGCACACAACCGAGTCCATGATGCTCCAAAGCTCAGAGATATTAGAAAGCGAATTGACAATCAAAGCTGGTCGCCAGCAGAGATTGAAGGTATTGCGATGGATATGCTCCCAGAAGTTGCTGAACTTTCATCCGACTACTTGGGCAACACTGTGGTACAGAAGCTCTTTGAACACTGCTCTGACGATATGAGAGACGCAATGCTGACCGAGATTGGTCCCCATATGGCAGAGATTGGTGTTCATAAGAATGGTACCTGGGCAGCCCAGAAAATCATAGAAGTTAGTCGGAGTTCAAGACAGATGGGTTTGATTGTGAACAATCTTCAGCCATACACGGTTCCATTGTTCCTTGATCAGTATGGAAACTACGTTTTGCAGTGCTGCTTGAAATTCGGTTCGCCATTCAACGATTTCATCTTCGAGGCTATGCTCAGCCAAATGTGGGAGATCGCTCAAGGAAGATATGGTGCTAGAGCCATGAGAGCCTGTTTGGAGAGTCATCACTCCACCAAGGAGCAGCAACGAATGCTTGCAGCTGCCATCGCTCTGCACAGTGTTCAATTGGCTACTAATGCCAACGGTGCTTTGCTCCTGACTTGGTTCCTTGATACTTGCACTTTCCCGCAAAGGCGAACAGTTCTTGCTCCTCAACTCGTCCCACATCTTGTCCACCTCTGCACACACAAGGTTGCATATCTCACCGTTCTCAAGGTCATTAACCAGAAACTTGAGCCCGAGGCAAGAGATGCTATTCTTCAGGCTCTCTTCTTCTCTCCTAATGACGAGACATTGGAGGCTATCCTAAGTGATCATGCTTGCGGAGCTACTCTTATCTTCAAGGTTCTCACCACTCCATTCTTTGATGAGAGCATCCGATCACAGGTGGTAGAGAACGTTCGCAACGTTCTTATCAGACTCAAGGCTCAACCAGCTCAAGGATACAAGAGACTTATGGATGAAGTTGGATTGTCTACTCGCAATGCCAGCACTGGACCTCGGGATCACAGTGTGAATGGACGTACTGCTGAACGTCCTCGCCCTGGCTCGAACCACAGTCAAGTTAATGGCCACATGCCTCCTCCGCCTCAATATCCTAATCAGTTCTATCAGCAAATGCCGCAACCACAATTCGATATGAACGGAATGGGCATGCAAAGAACTGACAGCATGGATTCAAACATCCCTCAATTTCCAGCATATGGTCTCCAAGCAAATCCGTTGTTCACTCCTTCTCCTATCCCGCCAATGAACATGCAGCAGCTACAATATCAGCAATCTTTACTCAACTCTCGCCCCCAGAATCCATATTACCCTAATATGATGCAATCGGGTGGGTATAACAGTGCCAGCCCCTCCATTGACAACTATCGCAATGCTGGTGCCTTCCAAGCTCCACCAATGAGCTCTAGCCCTATGAACTCTTTTGGCCCCCCTGGCTTTGGTGGGATGGGAGGAATTGGTTACGGTGGAATGCAAGGCATGGGCTTCATGCAGCAACAACAAGAACAAGTCAACGGACGTCGAGGACGTGTAAGTCTTCCAACATCTCATCAAGCCTAGTATGTATTGACTCCTTGATAGCAACGATAAATCCTCTGTTCTTTAAGTTTTGATCTTTGTTGATAAAAATGGGCGGATTGGCCGGTTGCATAGGAAGCAAAATGGAGTTTGGGACTGTTTTTCGTGACGGAAGGGCCCAACTTTCACTGCTATCTGAGATGGGAGTGTGGAAATATGTTCTTGTATACATTTTGTTATGTTGCGGGACATCACAGGTGTTTTATATGTTTGGTGTTTTGGTTTTCTCCAACATGTTCTTCTAAATCTTCCTTCAAGAAGGCAGAGGTACAAAAAAGATCAGATAAAGAGTTTCTACTGTTTTTTTCTATTTCCAAGTCAAGGACACGATTAGTTAGCCTTACTTAGGTACATTCATGATGAAAATGGATTGTTTGAGTATTTGATGGTTACACTTGAACCTGATGTGAAGTGCATATCAAGCTTCTCTACAACTAAACTTGATGGATCAAGACGACGTTCACAACAAGGCGTCTCATACATCTCACAAACTAGAAGTGGGATATAGGAAGCGTATAAAATCATAGCTTTTATTTCATTTCAGTCATGTCATGTCATAGATAGATACATCACAAGCTAGGCTTTGTGGCCTGAAGCTTATCACTCAAGAAATCCGTCAGGTACTGGTTCACAGCAGCGGCCTGCTCCCACAAGGCCCAATGGCCAGAATCGACCTCGCCCCTCGACAAACTCCCGAACCACTTCTCCATGCCCTCGGACATCTTAGGAGGCAAGGCTCTATCTCGCTTGCCGGCAATGAACAGCGTCGGCATATCGAACTTGCCCACGACGGCTTCAAAATCAGCATAGTCCCTCTCGTCGGCAAAGTTCAGCTCGCCAGTCCGGTACCAGCTCAGGGGTCCATGGATGCCGTGGATGGCATACTGCTTCGCGTAGAAGTCCAGCTCCTCGGTGCTGAGCAGCGGCGTATGTCCCAGAGTCGGGAGCATGTCGACCTTCGCTCCCGACGCAACGTCGAATGCGTACTCGCCCTCGGGCGACTTGCCGCCGTACATGGCATTCAGCAGCTGCCGGAGCTTCTCCTCGCCCTGTATAGCGTTCTCCAACTCGGTGCCCTGGAACTGCAGCTGGTACTTGAAGTTGGGCGCCACCGTCATGGGGATGTACTTCTCCTTCTGCGGCGGGCTGAAGGGCGTGCAGACGCTGAACAGGGCCGAGATCAGCTTGGGGTACCGCATGGCCACGCGGTACACGACGGCTCCTCCCCAGTCGTGGCCGCCCAGGATGATGGTGGGCGCCTCGAGCTGGCGCGCCAGCTCGGCCACGTCGTCGGCTGCGCGCTTGTATGTGTAGAATGCTGCCGACTCGGGCGCGTCGGTCCCTCCGTAGCCCATCATGTCTGGGCATACGACGCGCAGTCCCAGGCTCAGCAGCGCTGGCATCTGATACCGCCACCCGAACGACATGTCTGGGAACCCGTGGATCAGGAAGATGGTCCCCGTGCGAGGTCCCGTCGGCTCGCCGAGCATGTAGCCGTACGTGATGCCATTGAGATTGGCCGTCTTGTATTGGACTCGCGGGTCCTGAGGCGCGACCTTGTCGACCATGGTGGGAGGATGTCGAAGGAAGAAGAAGATTGAAGGAGGGGTAATCTGGAGGGACTTGGTCGGGATCTTTTTGCTACTGTACGACGCGGTTGTGAATTTGAACAAGAAAGGGATCAAAAGCTGATGGATGTATACAAAACTTCACAGAAGCCTGTGACTGAGAAAGGGAGGGGGAGATAGAAGGCGGCTGCCAGGAGAGGCTTTCTTTATATACTCTCTGCCTACTTAGCACAACCAAGGACGAGGCTGAAGAGGGAAAAGAGCTCCGTTCGCTAGTGGGGGTCGCTTAGTCCCTGTGCCGAGGTCTACCGTGTGTGTGTCTGCATGTCGACGGTTACTGGTCCGCTCGCACCAAAGTGTGGGTATTATGTTACAATGGCGTACAAAGTATGGATAGAGCCTAGAGCAGGAGGCCTTTGTGCAATGCAAGTAACTGCCGGAAGGATGCATTAACGGCCCTAAAATCCCTCGGCAGCTACCCGCATTGAGACTATAGGTCGGGTCACCCACTGGGATTAGCTCGGATCATCCACCCGATTAGGCCACAAGTACCGACGGATACTTAGAGGTTAAGTAATATATTTAGAATATATTTAGAATATATTAAGAATTAAACGTGTTAATAAACCTTTTAACTAATTATTTGATTAATTTTCTTTAAAGATTATTTATTAATAAACGATTTTAATTTAATTTTAAAACTAAATATATTTATAAAAATTAATTATATAAAAAGTACTTATAATAATTATAATTTATTAGTAATTTATTAATAATATATTATTAATATAATATCTAAAATAAAAAATATTCTAAGTAAATTTATATTTCTAATATATTATTAATATATTAAAAAGATATTAAAAATATATTATATATATTTCTTAAAATAAATTATATAATATATACTAGGTATATCTTTCTAGACTTAATTTTCTCTAAATAAATCAAATTTCTAATTAGAATTTTAATAGCGTTATTATTTACTAAGTTATAGAAGATCCGAGTCTAAAAAATAAGTTTCGTAGCTTTCGCTTAGTAGTTTCCCTAATCGGGCAGGTGACGGGAGCTAATCCCAGTGGGTGACCCGACCTGTAGTGAGCCGCATCAAGCCGTCCAGGGGGCCAGGTACAGTACCTTTCGTCCAGGACGACAGATATAGTTTCGAGCAGAGGTACGGCACGGAAGTCTGTTCATCTCGCAGACATGATCGATCTAGAAAGTCAGTCTTGCTGAATGAAGAAAGAGCTTGTGCAGGAAATTCTGGCCGGGTGTAAGTAAGTGTTTACTATATAAACAGCGCCTAGGTGCTCTATCATGTAGAGCTTTAGAGCCCCTCCCTCAATCGAGCTGGGCGAAACGCAGCGTCACGTACCAAGAGCCCATTTTGTGGACATGGTGGAACCCGACGTCTCCTGCGCGAGTAATCCCTCCAAGAATCATCCGATCTTACGACCTCTCGCTCGCCCGTTGTGCGTGCCTCGGCTTGAGCTATCTATCGTTGTACAGGCCCGGGAAACTGATCGAGTCTCGCTGGCTCAACGCCGTCACCAGTGTTCGGTTGAGTTGGGGGTAGTTCCTGTGACACGATGAGAGAAGAACTACAGCCGGGCGAGCCGTTCCCTGGTAGCTGGAATCTTGGACGATTAATATACGGATGTGCAGGGAAGAATTGAACTATGTTATCAATGCAAGTATCAAGTCGCAATGATTACTGATATACTGAGCGCAGGCTGCTCGCAGGAAACAAGCGAGCGAGTGCAGGATTCCTGATTGGAGGTGTCTGGATCGTGATTATTAAACAGACCTTCTCTTGGTCATGTGGCATGTAGAATAGAACCAATGGGTCTCTAGGGCTTCCTGAGAGGAAAATCTCAATGTTTTTAATTCATTTTCTTTTTTTGATGCGTGCATTTCTTTTGCATCAGATCTTGTTAGAGTGTATTATGCGAACCCAAGAATTACATATGCCTTAGTAGTCAACGGTTGCTATCATGTAAATATTAGTGTTTATAGGTACGCTCTAGAGTAGGTAGTACATAAGAGGCATCGGTTTCTTTGGAATGTTAAGGTTTTAGATCTACTTTCAAAGGCTGAACTTATCTTAGGTAGCTACCTAGCTGAGGATACGAAGCTTATAATATGTCTAGTAGGGAGAGATTGGCTTCAAGTCAGCAGCTGTTCTTAGATGCTGCACTTGTTTATATCAAAAGGTCTTTTCTCATCAAGAGTATTATAACATAAGCACATGCCTGCTTCGAAAAGGAGAGAAACGTTTAACTGCACGATGATATATTACAAATAATGGTTTACGGTGATTGAAAGACGTAGGATCATTACCCAAGATATAAGCTTGAGTGTTATTGAAAACAACAACAAAAGCCGTGTGCTTCGCTATCGTCTTCATAAGGTAGTGATTGAAAAGCTCAGGCATTGCGGATGCGTAAGCGATGAAGTGTTCCCACTTGCATCTTCTTGTCGATGTCATACTGGAACGCAAGATGGTTTTCTTGAAATCAAGTATGCCATTTTATCCTGTTAGGCTGCTTGCAATTACAACTGTGACTAATAATGCAAATCTTTTCTTAATCCTTGGGATGTGTCAATGACTCGAAGCACAAAAAGAGCAACAGCCAATGCGTATCATTTGGCATTTTAACGAGTAGATTTCAAAGCAAGCACGCTAAGCTGCTATCTTTTTCTTTCTAGAATCTCATCGTGTCTATCGTTAAATCTGACACTACCGTGAGAGTCATCTATCCTTAAAGAATAGAGCTTTGTACGACATTACACCTCGACTGACGGCCCGTGATTCCCCGCCACTATTTCAATCCCGCCTTTACCGACCCTGACGGAGTGCCGGTTGGTTGGTGGTTGAATTTAGCGAGCAAATGCATGGCACTGGTTGAGAGTTGAGAGTGTCTCACGTAAATTTAGTAGATGTGTTTCGTTCTTTTATTGGAAGATTATGTAGGATTTGACTATGGAGTGTAGAAAACTTGTGTTATTAATTATGCGCCTGTTCAGTTTGGAGAATTCGGCTTCCTGTGCTGAAGGCAATGATACCAGTTGTGAATAGAACTTGAGCTTAGATAATTATGATATCAAAGCGGTTGAGAGGTATAGCTAATAGCAAAAGCACACAACTCGCTTTTTGTTATTCGATTTATTCGCATATTTTCCCTAAGACACAATGGCTTATTCAGAATCATTTTGCTTTTAAATGCCGACCAGTTGATCATCCTTCATTCCACGTTCTGCATGCCAAGAACCCCGCCTCCACAACGCAAGAAGAGCGAAACTTCTTTTGCCTTTTGACTCATTGCCAGAATCATGATGCATGACAGTAGTGTGATCTGATTAATAATACAAACATATATCCGCGTCGATCTGCCATTGTGGCTTTTACTAGCTGCTAGAATTAATGCCCATTTTAGGAAATTTCTCCAATATTCACGTGATATACCAGCGGCGTCTTTTAGTGACTGCATTCCCTCTTCCTCAAGCATATTAAGCCTGCCCTTTTCTCACTTCAAAAGCCTTCTTATCTACTGTGAGCTCTTTACTATGGCTACTTTCACGGCCACCCAGGCTGAGGCAAGCAGCTCGGCTGCAATTGAGCTCGAGTCTCTGCCCCACACTGACCCTCAAGATCTCAGTCAACAGAAGCTGGGACTGTCTAATCTTGGTGATGATATCAGAGATGATGTTTCTCCCCCAGATACAGCAGTGCCTGCCCTTCAACGATGGAATAGTCCTCGGATTAACATGTGGAGGGTTTTTGCTTGTTGTGGCTCTTTCGCAGTTGCGGGCGCTAATGATGGGGCTTACGGTGTAAGCCATCACATACTTCAACTTCACGAGGTTTTCACTGACATTTAAATAGGCCTTGATTCCATATGTAGGAGAGCCTCTAATGAACTCCAGAGTTTCAATTGACCACTTTATTTTTAGCTTGAGTCTTATTATGACCTCACTTACACCGTTGTCTCGTTGATCTTCTTGTCCCCGTTCGTTGGCTACACATTAGCCTCGCTACTCAACAATGCCGTTCATGTCAATTTTGGCCAGAGAGGAGTAGCAATGATTGGATCTACCTGTCACTTACTGACATTCATCGTTGTTGCTGTACATCCGCCATATCCTGTCCTTGTGGTGGCGTACATTTTTGTTGGCTTTGGCAATGGAATCGTCGATGCTGCTTGGTGTGCTTGGATTGCTAACATGGTCAACGGAAACCAAATTTCGGGGTTTCTGCAGGCAAGCTATTCCTTAGGTGCTACGGTGGCACCTCTCATAGCTACAGCCATGATCACCAGAGGCGGGTTGGCTTGGTACTTCTTTTATTATGTCATTGTACGTAGAAACAGTCCCTTTTCATAACAGATACTGACCATTTCTCAGGCTGCCGGAGCTGCTATCGAGCTTGTAATGACCACAATCTTTTTCTGGAAACAAACCGGACCAGTTTTTAGAGAGGAGAACCCTCGTGATCCTAGCATCAAGGTAGGCAGGACGAGAGAAGCATTAAGCAACAAGTTGACATGGATCTTTGCGATTTTTGTCCTCGGATATGTTGGGGCTGAAGTTTCTCTCGGTGGCTGGATTGTGGTATTCATGATGAAAGTACGCTCAGCAGACCAGTTCTCTTCCGGAATCAGCTCTACGGGATTCTGGGCTGGTATGACCGTAGGGAGGCTCCTGCTGGGCTTCGTGACAGAGAGGATTGGCGAGCGAATTGCGGTCATCATCTATCTGGGTCTTGCGCTTGGCCTCGAGCTAATTTTCTGGCTCGTCCCTTCATTCATCGTCTCGGCCATTGCAGTCGCTTTTCTTGGATTCATCCTAGGGCCGCTGTTCCCGAGTGCGACGGTTCTTCTGACGAAGATGTTGCCAAAACATCTTCATGTTGGCAGTATCGGATTCGCCACGGCATTTGGTGGAAGCGGCGGTGCTATCTTCCCCTTTGCGGTTGGCGCGATTGCCCAAGCAAAGGGGGTTCGAGTCTTGCAGCCTGTTATTCTGGCTTTGCTGGCTCTTATATCGGTACTTTGGCTGATGCTCCCTCGACTCCCTCAGAAGGACCACGAGGGAGAGCGGCAGGAACCTAAGGGCTTCTGGAAGAAGCTCAGATTGTAAACCTTTTGAGGGCTACTTGAAAGGATACTTTACCATTGTTGAAATTCGTTGGAATCATATAATAGCTGAAGTTTGGGAACCGGTAAGCGGTAGCGGGGAGGTCTGGGAGAGCTGGGAGAACTGGTAGAACTGGTAGAACTGTGACTTGACAAGAAAAAAATCTCCCTGGCTCTTCTTCGAAACAAATGTTTAGCAAAGCAGGGCGAATTAGATATAATTAGACGTGTTGAATAAATAGGTAGGTAGCAAAAAGGGGTTTTCTTCTTATAATTGAGCTGAAAATGTTATTGTAAATATGAGCTGCCACATTTATCAAGTAAGACAAGAGATTCAATAGAGTCAATAGATCCCCTACTGAACCCATACGCATCCTGAAGTAAAATGGGATACTTGGTAAGAATGTTCAATTCTGTGTGTACTTACTGTCGCATGTTCTGGCTCGCGCGGAACATCTATATTCCACACCACCCGGAATATATATCCTCCGCATCCCGCAATCAGACAGCCTTGCGATACAACGAGCGATAGAGCGACTTGTGATACTCCACACACTTAGTCGTCGCAAACATACAGCAATCATGGCAGGAGGAGATGGTGCCAAAGGCAGGATCAAGAACTTCGCACGCTATAGAGTCTTTCACTAATCAGAAATCCCAGGCTCAGACGACGACACAATCAGAGTCGCCCCAAAGAAGGAAGGCAAGGACAAGAAGAGCAATGGCACTATTAAATTGAAGAAGCCTCCGCCGAAGCACGATAAGCCTGGAAACTGGAGAGATGGTAGTGTTATTGATGGTATGTGGAAGATGTGTGGGAAATTTGATAAGGAGCTTGCGGCTGACAGCATCCAAGACGACAAGAAAACAAAATCTACGAACTCGCCCTCCTCGAATTCGATCGACTCACCAGGCCCAGTTGTAAATCAACTAGACGATACAGCGCGTGAGACATTTGCAACAGGACGACCACTGGAAGATAGCCCCGATTTACAAAAGTGCAAGCACTGCAAGAAGAGCTTCCTCAAGACCGCGGCCAAGGCACACGTCGTAGCATGTCTCAAAGCCAAGCAAGACAAGGCGCAAAGAAAGAAAGAGCAAAAGGAAGCCAGAGACAAGCTCGCGAAAGAGGCCGAAGAGGCCAAGAGAAGAGATGAGGAAGGCGATACAAAGATGAGCGACGATGACGACGATGACGATGGTCCAGAAAAGAAAGTAACAGGAGTAAAGAGTGCCAAGAAAAGTGCTGGCAAGAAAGTTGACGGCGATAACAAAGGCAAAAAGCGAAAGGCAGACGGCGATGCTGAGAAGGGTCCTAAGCAGAAGAAGAAAAAAGAGGAACCGAAGCCAAAAGCTCCGAAACCCAAAGGTGAGCCATATTCTTTTTAAGTGCCGCAGATTTACGATTTTCAATGCTACGTTGGCCTCTAATATTTTGACGTGGGCCTTATTGCTCAGCTATCTCTTCTCTAACTGCAAATTTAAGAAGACCCTAAGCTAATTTAAATAGGTCCTGTGGATGTCGAAAGACAATGTGGTGTTTTGAAAGATGGAGTTCCTTGTGCGAGATCTCTTACTTGTAAGAGCCATTCAATGGGAGCAAAGAGGGCTGTTCCTGGTAGATCTCTGCCTTACGATATGCTGCTTGCCGCATATCAGAAGAAGAATCAAGCCAAGATACAAAGTATGAATACCCAAATTCATGTGATTGCATTTCTAACAAATTCTTTCAGAAGCACAAATTGATGCCAATGCTCCCCTTGAGGATGAGGATGAAGAGAATGGCCCAGTGGATTCAGACGAGGAACTCAACGCCACAATGGCTGGTCTTAAGAACTGGAATCCTCAACCTGTTGTACCACCTTACAATCCGATTCCCATTGAGCGACAATATCAAAAATCCCGACTACATGAGCAACTTTACAATGCTACGAATGGCTTCAAAGACAATATTTTCAAGGTCGTTGGATTTGGAGCTCAGAAACTACCTCCTGGGCACCCTGGACATCCTGGAGCAGCAGATAACGAAAGTGATGCTCCAGGTGATATTGACATGGGCAATACACAAATGAGTGGAGCAATCAGTGCTGGTGCAATCGCAGCCAGAAGAGCAAACAGTTTCAACATGCAACTACCTGTATCCAGGAAGAATTCTGGCTCGGTTGTAACAGGCAGGTAATGGTCATGATGATAGGAATGGCGTTGATTTAGTACTTTGTACTATGGGATATCTTTGGGAGTGCTGGGGACGGATGGGCTGATGGCAAAGGAGGCTTTGCTTGTGGCGTTGGGGACTGTGTCGGAGTGACTAATTATTAAATACCCCTTCTGTATTCTTTCAAATGCAGCACCTTCTTGTGGTTTTATTTCATTTCACTTGTGAATGCTATGGATAGGAATAGCTAAGTACGACTGCTATAAAGGTGACATTGTTCGCTTTGCAGTGAGAGTCTGCGAAGAAGCCCTAGCAAACCCAATCACTACTATATACTCACATACACAGCAGTGTACTTTTGAAGAAACACAGTAAGAATCCTTGAAGGGCCGTGAGAGGCAGGGGAACTATGGAGGGCGTCTTACTACAGAGGGGCGTTCTAGTATAAGAGGGTGTTCTAGCGAAAAGGGGCGATCTGGTGCAAAAGTGCGTCATGCAACGCGATTTTAAAGAACGTATACGTTACAGCAGCACTGTCAAGGCGTTAAATTTAGGGGGCGTTCTAATACATGGGTCGGTCTGGGATAGCACTCCGTCATGCAATGAATATCTAGGAAGTAATCATGAACAGGGCGTTTTACTGCAGACGGCGATCTTCTATAAGGGGCGCTGAAGTACTGCGGGTATTCGTCATGCAACGAAATTCTAGAAAGCAGCCACAGGCATAGACTAGGCAGGGGCGTTCTCTGGGGCGTTCTCTGGGGCGTTCTCTGGGGCGTCCTGGTATACAGAGCGTCCGTCATGCAACGAAATCTAAGAAGTAGACGTGATCGCATTGTACCTGCAAAGGCACAAACCATGAAATTAGATTTTCTTTTCATACGGATTTTAGACCACTTGGGTAGGGGTAGGAGCTTCAAACAAACATTTTCGAGGCATAGTTTTTGAAGTATAAAGTGAGGAACTTAAAAGTAGTTTAGGTCTGTGAGTATTCTAAAGACAGTTTAATTCAATAGAGAAACACTTTTCGCCTCAAAATAGCCACCCAGTCTCCTCCTCCATACACTTCACAAGAACACAAGGCCTAGCGTAGGCCTTTGACTCAGCAACAGGTAATTCATGAAATTGGGGACAGGGATAATATCGACCGAGTTCAGTGCAGCTATGGTGATTGTGCCTCCAGTGTCTGGATAACCTCCTTCTCCACGGCCTAGATTAGTTCGATGTGGCAAGGGTTAGATATATATGGGTTGATCTAGGGCAACATGTTAGTAAACTTCTTGTACTGCGAGTTTGTGAGATATTTCTTACACGTCCATAGCACGGTATGTTCTGCGGCACTGCTTTGGTGCTTGGTTGATATCCCCGAGTTCAGCGGGTATTCCCACCTGATCCGAGGTCAACCTGAAAAAATTGGGTGTCGTTGGCAAGAACCCAGCGGGCATCCAGAGCGAGAGATTTACTACGCTTAGAGCCAGACGGCACCGCCACTGATTTGAGGGCACCTCGTTTCCGGGGACGCCCAATATGAAGCAGAGCTTGAAAGTTGTAATGACGCTCGGTTGACTTGGATGTGCTTCACAATCAAGTTGGAACTCCTCATGTACATGTATTCCCTCCGAGGTTCGAAGCAATATCGTATCCATTGACGAATCTAATATCGGCTGCCTTCTCTACGACTCACCCCCTTAGCGCTGTACTCCTCGACTCTATAATCCAAAAAAATCCCAAAAAAAAAAGATGGCCTGTGAAGGCGGGCTTCGATAGAAGCTGTGGTATGTATCTACTGAGAAGGTGGGTTAGCAGGTCTGTATAGTTTATAGTCTTTACGAGACTTTTGAAAGCAGTTTCTTGTAAACAAGAGATCGAAGTCCATTAATCCTTACTAGAGGAAGGGCCACTGCGATGTGTTTGTTGGGGAATATTTGCTTAACTACATATATGAACCGGTATACGCGCTCTGCTCCCAGTCCCGCTAAACGGTGAATGAGATTCAGGAAAGATAGCCACGCTAGCTAGCTGAAGATGAGAGGAGGAGGAGAGTGGGGACAAAGAAAGAATGCTGCCAGTTTCAGTGAGAAGGAAGGGTTTCATAAGAAAACCGCAGCCCGCACTATATTTATTTCATTAACTACCAGTCCTCGGATCCAAAGCTCTTTCTCGTCTGGTTGGAGCCATCAAAAGTTAAACGACGCCGACAGTAGCGATGCAGGTCATGTACCGGACGAGAAGGTGCTACGCCCGCGCAACCAACGGATCTGAGAATCTGGTATGCGATATGTGCCTGTTCAAAGCATGAATGAGGCCGCCTTTTAGTGTCTTATAAGGTAGCGTTCTTGAGCCGTTCTATAACTAGGTAGTTAGTACGTCCCAAGTACCACCCAATGGTCTCGTGCAGTACTTTTAACACATAGCCCGAAGTACTAAAAGGTATAGTGGTACTGTTCAGTAGCTTACCTAGCAACTTTTACTTATCGTATGATCAAGTTCAAGTTTGCACTACTTGGTATGCCCTCATCAGCTTCTAAGTTTGATGTTTGGACAAAGTGGTCGAAATGAGAGTAGATGAAAATCAAACCAGGAAAAAACCTTTGGGATTCGAAGGATGGAAATTCAAAATGCATATGAAATGTAGGAAACCCGTGATACGATAAAAATTGTATTTAAAGCTGTTCCAGCAAACTGTGGTGGGAACTAGGTAGGAAAAGGTATGTAATCGTAAGCCACTCTCCAGTCCTATTTGTCCGTAATACTCCGAAACCATATCCAGGAATGATACACTTGCTATGTTACATACTACGCCCCTGCATTAAAACATGCTGCTATTGCTACTTACTCGCGGCGGCGCTTCTATTGTCGACCTTTTCTCTATGCTGTCGATTCTTCAGGTGAACCTCAAAATTGCCTACAGTCATTTCCGGCCCTGGAGTATAAAGTTTTCCAGGGCAGTCGTGACACCTAATTCGTGGTAAAAACATATATTTGATATCAGGAGGGAGTGGTGTCCCTAGTGGCGGTGCTGCTGTCGGCATATCTGTATTAATGTTAATTGCAGAGTATCGCATCATGCCCTCAAATCGGTCGTGTGGATATTGAGTCTTGAGGGTTTCAAGGCCTTCAACGAGCCATGCTGGTGGTGGTGGCTGGTAATATATTAGCATGAAATTCAACAAACAAAAAAACACCTTGAGCACCCAATCCATCGAGGGTAATATGCCACCCGATCTTTATGGTTGCACTGCTATATGTGCGTTTCTTATAAAAATCAAGTGAACTTACAGCTGGAGGTTGCCCTGAGGCCGTGGGAGGGGGAGCATCAACCCGACCAATTTGGACTTGAGGATTTGGGGTAGTAGCTGTTGCTAAAGGTTGAGTCTGCGTCCCAGGCGTAGATGGTGGCCCCATCGAACCCGGAACTGGCGTTCCGGCAGTAGGAGTTGATCGATTGATGGATGAAGTCTGTCGTAAGTGTGGCGGACGACTAGTCCAAATCTTCGCACCTCGCTCCAAAGTTTTCAATTTGTCTTTTGGAACTCGTAACTTGACTATGAGTGTAGGGTCTGGAGTTTCATCCTTGAGATCACTTCGTCCAATTCTCCTCGATGTTCTTGTCTCATGGTGATGAGCCATCAGAGCCTCGGGCGTTTCTGACCTGCCCAGGTTTGCCATCCTTTGCTGCGCGGCTGTAGCAGCCCCTCTAATACCCCGAGTTCTTGCGGTGCCAGTTTGCACGGGCAGAGCAGGAGAGTCAGGTGATGAATCTTCGCTCTCAGAGGAATCGCTGAGGTCTCCCATTCCTGGCCCAGCACCACGTTTCCCTCTCCCAGTAGGACCACCAACACGCTTATATAACCGACTGTCTTCAACCGTTTCTGCCGCACCTGGAAGCACGGAGGAAACAACAAGAGTCCGAACAGTCCTCTGTCTGTCCTTCAAGTCTGGAAGTGTTGGTCCACCTCTCCGATTGACTGACCTCTTTTGTCTTCTTTGCTCTCTAGAAAAGATAACTTCATTGCGTTCTAGATCTGCCTCCGTCAACTCATACAGAATTGGTGCATACTCTCTGGCCTGCTGCTGCGGTCTGAACACAGATGGGATCGGAGAAGGTAGAAACGCGGCGACCAAGTCAGCGTCTTCTAGAGGCCGCCCATCCATCTCATGCCCGACAATGAACAAACTCCGAGTGAAAAGCTGACTCTGTTCTCGTATACAATGGGCAATAGCAGTTGTAAATTCCCCGGACAACTGCAAGTCCTTGGTCATGCTTTGTGCGAACTCTTCTGGCGAGTTGAGCGGATTGTTAATATCCCATTCAAACTTGTCCTCGAGCGTGGTCGGACCAATAGTAATATTTAATTTAATCAATATTCGCATTTCATCGTTCTTGTAGGCCGAGTAGGGTAGTTCTGGATCCAACGCGGGTTCTTCTATGTATGGAGGGGGATAAAAATCCATCAATTGCTCCGCCAATTGGGTTTTCACTTGCTCAAATACTGGCTCTGCTGCTGGGAGGGTCAGACCAAGGTCTTCAACAAGTTGCGCCGCAAATAATTCTTTGGACGTTACGCGATCGTGGAAGTTCCAAGTAAATGTATCGCGAAGCTTAACCTTATCCCAATCCACATCTATCCTTACTGGCATCAATTCCTCGACCTGGTCGGCCTGCTTGGCCATGTCCTTGCGCTTGATGCGAAGCTTGCTGGTCTTTTTGTGTCCTAGCCTGGGTTTGGCGGCTGGATATAATATCCTCGTAGGCCCGTCGGTATGCCCATTGCCATAGCCACTGTAGCCCATTCCATACAATCGACTGGGAGGAAACCATTGGCGGTAATCATTACGAACTCTTTTCCAATCCTCTATCTCCTTGTTCATGTCTACATATCGGTTCTTCCGATTGTCTTGGTCGGCAACGATCGCGGCTGTGTGCAAAAGGTCCCGATTGACGTATTGATCGAGAAGGACATCTTTAAGAGGCGGGCGCTGTCGATGAGCCAGCGACGTTGAGGCAGATGCGGATGCGGGTGCTGTAGAGGTTGTGGTTGTGGACACAGCTGGTGGTGCGGTAGAGGTTGAGGGTTCAGAGGCAGAGCCTGGGGAAGGCTGCTGGGTATCGAGCGCCATTGCGAGCGCATTCGCGATCGCTATGCGACACCTCCACACTGGTAATTTGAGGGTGGGTGACTATTTTGAGGCTGTTGATATTCTGGCGTAAAGCGCGTCTCGTGGATGGATGAAAGCGTGATCTTGCAGCCTGAGAGCCTTAGGTACTTACTTCCATGTTCCACGTTCGAGGTCCAGTGGCTGGTGACTGGCACGTGACTGGATGATGAGGTGGTCTGTGTCTGTCCATGTCTGCACTTTAGCGAGGAAGGCGAAAAATGAATAGGAGAGGAGAGGGGTGAGAGAGGGGTCAAACGGCTTATTTATTCACTTACCGTAAAGGCTCATTACAGTACCGGTACAGCAGAAGCATCATGTGCTTCAAAGCAGAAATGAGTTTATCGCATGGGAAAAGCCAGATATCCAGATGAGGATGAGTTTTTTCTTTCTCTGTTGATTCTGGAGTATCTCAACACTGTTGTCCCTCCACGTATGAATGAGTCTCGTACCGTACTGTAGGTATGTACCTATGCAATAGCTCCCTCAGCTACCTACGTGTACGTAGCCAGTGGGCTGTTCCCAGCCGCCGTAACAGAGCCGACAGGGGTGACAGCAACAACAGGTCGTTTAGCGCCCACAATAACATCATTGTCCTAGGACCACCAGACATCTCGACGAACTCCACACGCTCTCTCTCCTCCTTCAATCCTTCGAACAACAACCCCAAAACTGACCTTCTTGTATCGACCTGCTTCATTCATTGCCGCAAACATGGCCGACAAGAAAGAAACCACCGAGGAGATCGGTAAGTCATGATCCTATCCTCAGAATCCCTCGACAAACCCCCACCAACCCCGCTATTCTGCACCCGGGTGAAGATTTCAACAACCCGGACTGACTTTTCCCATCAACAGATTATACTCTGAACAATCCCGATACCCTTACCAAGTATAAGAGTGCTGCTCAGATCTCCCAGAAGGTGCTCGAGGCGGTTACAGCTCTCTGCGTTGCCGGAGAGAAGATCGTCACCGTCTGCGAGAAGGGAGACAAGCTTCTCGATGAGGAGATTGCAAAGGTCTACAGAGGCAAGAAGATCGCAAAGGGTACATCATCTCGCACATCGGCCATCTTTGTTTTGACTGACACTTACGCAGGTATCTCCCACCCTACGACTGTCTCCCCATCCTCCTTCGTCACCCCTTACACCCCTCTCACTTCGGATGAGACGGAGGCTGCAGTTGAGCTCAAGCCTGGAGATGTTATCAAGATTCAATTAGGTGCCCAGATTGATGGCTTTGGAACGATCGTTTGTGACACCATCATCATCCCTTCCGCCGACAATGCAAACAATGAGATCAGTGGTCGCGAAGCCGATTTGTTACTAGCCACACATTACGCCAACGAGGTTCTTCTGAGACTCTTGGTCCCCCCTGGACTTCTTGCGACCGGAACCGACGAAGAGAAGGCAAAGGCTGCAAAGATCAAGGCTCCCACTCAGAGTAAGATTACGTCGATTCTAGAGAAGGTTGTCAAGAGCTACGACTGCAACCTAGTCGAAGCCACAACTTCCTGGTTATTCGAGAGGAACGAGATTGAAGCGCCAACCAAGAAGATCGTCTTGGCTCCTCATGATGGTGGCAAGGGTGATGGTACTCCTGACGTGGGTGAAGTCTGGGGTGTGGAGATGGGTGTAAGTCTTGGTTCAGGAAAGATCAAGACCTTGGAAAACAGACCAACCCTACATCGTCGAACTACACTCACATATGCCCTCAAGCGACCTAGCTCCAAGAAGATCCTGAACGAGGTTGTCAAGAAGTTCGGTACCTTCCCTTTCAGTTTGAGACAATTGGAGGATGAGCGTGACGCAAAGGTTGGTGTTGTCGAGTGTGTCCGTGGTGGTGTTTTCAGACAATACGAGGTTGTTGGAGACAAAGATGGTGATGCTGTCGGAAGGCTGCTCACAACCATTGGTATGTTTTTTGAATCACGTCTCCGAGCATGTCTGACTTTCTATTAGCCATAACAAAGAACGGACTTCAACGCTTGGCTGCCCCTCCATCTCCAGACTTGTCGAAATACAAGACCGAGAAGAAGATTACCGACGAGGAGGTTCTCAAGATTCTAGAGCAACCTTTGGCAAAAGAGGTCAAGGCAAAGACCAAGAGCAAGAAGAAGAAGAAGCCAGCCAAGAAATCCGCCGCTGCCGATGAGGAGGAGGAGAGTAGCGACGAGGAAGAGTAGAGCACGTGACTGATGGATACCACCCTAGATTTAAGTTGTCTTGCTTCTCAAGGCAAATTCAGGTCTTTTCTTCTTCACTCTTGTTTGCTGCCGAGACTGCTATAGGGCTTCTCAAGCTATTCTGGCTCTACTCAGACTCGGTCTCCTCCTTCGAGACCGTGTGGACTATCATGTCATGTGTCTCAACGCGATGGAAATTCTGCGGCACACAACATGGATATAGTACTAGACTAGAGCAGTAAGGCTTCTCGGAATTTAAGAGATATGCAGCAAAATTATGATTTCTTCTGAAGCATTTGCCATTGTCATGACCGGGCATGATCTTATCTCCTCCTCTCCTCTCTCTCGCTCTCTCTATAACGACGTGGCTCGAGGTGAAAGACTCGGGAGCATTCCATGATGCTAAATGCTAGTATACCTAGCTACCTGGCTAGATCTCCGTACGCCCTAGAAAGACGGTGACTAGGTACGGTAGTTGAGTTTAGTATGCCGTAATAACCCTTAGTGATTTTCGGATTCAGATCTTGTCCCTAGGCGACAGGAATAATTGATGACCTTCATCGGCGGACGCCCGTGCTCAGCCTGGGGTGCGCGATACGCACAGAATAATTGCAGAATTCCTCGAAGCAGCAGCCCGGCATTTGCAATCCTGTTTTTCCCACGGTACGAGGATATATTGCTTCTTCGAAGACTGCGGTTATTGTCCAACGAGAAGGTATTGCCAAATTGCGGCTAGTCTCAGAAAGTGCGGCCATCCGAGGGGACCACCCCCTTCGCTTGTGAGGTCAAAAGAAAGGAGGAGCTTTCAACATCCAACCGCCTCAGCGCGTTGCTCAACAGCCATAGAAACCTATAACCCAGTAGATTAGGCCGCATATGATATCTATGAGAAGAGAAGTAGCAAAACCCCCCCATCTCTGCGCGTGTGCACTTGGACTAACTGTTTTCCAGGGACCTTAAAATTGCCGTCGCAATCTCGAAAGGAGCGACCGGGGGCGACGGCCATCATGAGCAATTCAAGGCCAACGCGGTCGCGCATCTCGAGCCCATTCGTGCCAGCAAATGCCACCAGCGACCCTTCAAGGACGTCGCGGGACTCTGCGGGGAAAGTGCAGACATTTCTGGATACGTGGATGGAGCCGCCATTACCAACACCACGACCGAGTTTTGCAGATGCTGGAATTGCGAGGCATGGTGTTGTCGCGAACATGGCTCCTCTGGGCACGCGCCCGAGTCTTAAGGTCATGAAAAGCGCGCGAGCTGGAAGTGCGGATAGTGCCAGATACGCTCCGGTGGCAAGGAAGTCTGGATTGGGATTATCTGCTGCATCCTCTTCCACAGCCTCGCGAGAACCTGAGCTCGAAGCGGAAGGCACAGCTGAGGGAACTCCAGAGCCTTCAAATATGGCTCCTGTCACAGAGGAAGAACTTGCAAGGTCAACGTCAATACAAGCCGAAGTTGTTGAGTCTGAAAAACCAACAACTCCGGCCCAGCAGACAAGTCCTCTGCCAATACCGAGTTCACCACCTCCGCAAGATCCTGTAGCCCTGCCGCCTCGGCCCCAGGATGTTAGCAATGTGAAGGAGACTGCGAACCCCAGCGTGCCGCAGAGCATTTTGTCTGTACATTCGCCGCTTCAAGCTCCATCGCCTACATCTGTGGCAGCTTTGATCTTAGCGGCTAATCCACCTCGAGTGCATCAATCACCATATGGACCACCGCCTCCCCAAGTTTCTCAAAGTCCCCATTCTCAGACGTCTCCAGCCCCGGCTTATAAAGGGACCCATGCCGATTCTGCGCATGACCCTTTCCTGCACATGCAGAGGCATCCGCTAAGTGTGGAGAAGGTGGACAGAGTCGTTGAAAACGCCGTAAATATTGCAGTTGAACAAAGGAGGTGGCCTACTGCATATGCTCTTCGGACGTTGTGGGATGAGCATCGATCTGACACACGGATCGTCAAATTATTTGATTGTATTTACGATCAACGTGCATCTGAAGAGCAGAGACGGGAATTCGCTGCGTTGATGAAGCACAAGAAGAAGGAGGGCAAGAAGGACAAGACTGCGGACTACTATTTCAACGGTGATGGTAGCGATGCGCCCGTACTTCCACCACCACCTCCTCAAATACAAGCACCGTTGTTCGCAGGAGCTATAGGCACGCCTGTCTTCCGCACACCAGTCTACAAAACGCCGTACCAAACGCCATATTCAGCTCCTCCACCTGCACCATCAACGTCATCCGCCCATAACCCCAAGACACCAGCTCCCATCTCAGATCCACAGCAAGATAGCGAGTCTACAACAACGGTTGCGTCTCCGTCTGCAAGCGCAGACGGCACCCCTCGCCCGAACAAAAAGCACAAAGGGAACAATTTCCAAGCTTCCGAAATCGAGATGGACAAAGCATTCAACAACGGGACTAGCAGTGTCACGACACCCGAGCGACCGCTAGCGAGAGAAAGATCAAAGTCCCTATCCTCAGAATCCTCACTCTCTTCTCTGGACGAGGGAGTAATCGCAGCAGGCGAATTCATGAGCCCAGTGGGAGCGAGCCACACTCCTCGCGCCAACAATGCCGAGAGCCCTTCGCATGCACGCAACAAGCACAACCAGCCAATCAGCTCGTCTAAGGCGCTCGGGCCCAAAACACATACTTTTTCGACCGCCACGCTTCCATCTTCCTCTTCCGTTACTCAACAACCTGCATCGTCATCGAGGACCACCACCGATCTCAACAACGAAATGCCATCTGTTGTTGTTCCATCATCTCCACTACCACAGCAACCGTTTTTCAAAGCAAAGAAGGATCAAAAGGGTGTCACGGGGCCAATATATGACGCGAATGACTTGCCCAGTCGACAGAAGAGGAAAGCAAAGGATGTCACTGAGAACGCTGCTCATGTTCGACAAAGTTTTGATCGCCATCGCAACGCCGTGAGTGCGTCAAACTGTGGCAGCTCTGAAGGACAGGCGCCAGTAAAACGTCCTACCAAAGTGCGACTCCTCAACAACGGCCGAAGATTCAACTATGATTCTGAAGCAGGAAGTTCTCCAACCAACCTAGATTTCAAACCTGATCTGGCGCCGGGGTCAAGATCTAATTCCCGTGCTGGGACACCGGTCAGTTCGACGCGACCTTCAAGGAAACCAAAGTCAGGTACTGGTCTTCGCGTCAAGTCATCGTAAGTCATTATCAAATCATCGAGTTTCATCACCGTTCTTGGTGTCATTCATGTCATTCGTGTTATCGTTAGCCTTTAAAACCGGTACAACCAAGTGGTTGCCTTGTGTCGTTGAGAGGCTTGTTTTGCGTTGCCTAGCAGGCGTCTGTACACTACGTTGTGCGACACGAGCAAGTATCATGATGTCTTGTTCAATTTCAATCAATCCTGATTCTCATGGGCTGCATCTTGCTAACATATCCTGACTGTAGTCCAATGAAAAAGAAAGGTGGAACAGCTGGCATTCCGAGAGCGGGCGGTGAACGAAGTCCTGTCGGGAATGGCACAACGCAACAATCTCAGGTATGCTACCCCCAAATTTCAAAGTATATGTTGTCTTCCCCTCCTGCTTTCATTATTCGATGTAGCCCCTTTGCGAGCCTTCAGGATTTCATCCGTCGGGAATTCGAGCCTTCGATTCCGGGGTTGCAAACGCCAGTGCGGCAACCTGCCCCATCCGGGTTTACCGAAACCGTGACCCCCACCGCGATGAAACTTGCCACTTTCCTGATATATCCAGTCTGTATTGTTTGTATTGACGTCTTTATTAGCCAGAATCCGATGACTACTGCTCAGCCTGTGGTGGCAATGGTGACCTTGTTTGTTGCGATGGATGTGTTCGATGCTTCCACTTCAAGTGTGTCGATCCGCCTATGAGCCAGGGGGCGCTCCCTGACGAATGGTACTGCTACAGCTGCCATCCTGAAAGGAACGATCCAATTTTAGAAGACCACAATGTTTTTGGGTCATTGTTGTCTCATATGGACAGCAGAAATCCCAGTGCTTTCCATCTCACGAAGGACATTCGTGAGTTCTTCGAAGGCGTGAAAACTGGCGCTGAAGGAGAATATGAGGAAATCGCTGCACCTGAAAAGACGAAGTTGGTTTTATCTATTTATTCCACGTGGAGACTATACTGACGATTAAAAGGAACCGTCCAGGTTACGATGAGGCTCCTGATTACTTCAAGCTGAAAGATAGTAAGGGGAACGCTATCATTTGCCATCTCTGCCACAAGTCAGCTTCTGTTCCTGATCGGATGATCATTCCATGTGGCTTTTGTGGATTATCATGGCATCTCGACTGCTTGGATCCTCCTTTAGCAAAGGAGCCACCAGTTGCCAAAAAGTGGAGATGCCCTGCGCATATTGATGATCTTATGTCATCTGTACCAGGAAATTTAGGCCCTGCACATCGTTTCCGCAAGATTAAGGGTGCTTCCGCAATTACACCTGCTTTCTCTCGTGGCATTAAAAACAATGGGTACATTGAAATCGAAAACGCAGCCAGCGACGAAGAGGACGATGACTTCTTCGAGCAACGAGAGTATGGTCAAGTGTACAAGCTTCCAGAGAGGGGTATCAAACTTGACTTTATCTCACGGTAAGTGCACACAATGTAGGATTTGCGAACAATCAAACTAACAAACATGTAGGGTCAAGAGTACATGTCATACTGATGGATACAACCCACAGTTTACAGCGCCCATCAACTCATCGCAAGCTCCAAATTCAGAACCACCGCCAGCACCATCTGAACAACGATCCGTTATGGAGATTCAGGCTGCTTTGAACATGGCTCTTATTGCATCTCAAATTCCAGACAGCACGCAAAAACTAATCGACGCACTGATTGTAAGTCATCTCGAATAGCCTCCGCCTCAAATGACGTCAGCACTAACTATGAACCCTTTAGGCTCAAGCACCACCACATGTCCTTAGCATGATTGCACAAGGCGATGCCACCAATTTTGAATCGAGCAGCCTTACGGACAATGAGCATGGTGCACTAGCTGCAATGGAGCAACTGATCGCTCAAATGCGGAGCGGCCATAATGCGAAGGCGAAGATGGCAACACCACCTCTAGACGAAACTAACAAGATAACCACCGAGACCCTGGACGAAGATACTGATATGTTGACTTGAGGTCTCTACCATAACTCCCAGTCAGGACACAGACGCTGTACTGGAAGTCGTTCTCATATAGCAGACATATATTTTCCTTGCAGCACGTTTCAAGCTTTACTTTCTTCATTAGCACAGCGGGTATATGCGTGTATCATACGGCGTCACGGGAGACCCTTCATTAAAGGGAGGGATAGGATGAGAGTGTGATTTCGACCTTTTCTTGTTTTGGAAGATACCTAAAGACAACCAGCAACACTTTGTGCTTGATTAGCATAGATCGTGCTGGGATGCGAAGAGAGAGAGTAGTCCCTTCTACACTACCTGCATTGAGTATTATCTGTATGTACCTAGTAGAATAGCAATTGCAGAGATGTGGTAGGATGGCTAGCAAAAATACCATTTGCCCATCGATATATTAAGATTGATGAAACTGCTTCCCTTTGAGCTGTCGAGTCCATGCGAACCATCATAGAAAAACGGACAACAGGAAAGCATCTTTGTCTGGCTCACTAATGACTAGCTAAATGCATTATTCTCGAAATAAATTCTCATTTTTGATACAGAGACTAACTAACCATAGTTATATCATATCCATAATTACTTTTCGCATCTCCGCATCTCAGCCTCTCCTCTTGCTCTGGCGCCCGCACGCACTCCTTGCCCATTACCCAGCCAACAAACAAAACAGATGCTCAAACACAGAAGAGCAAAATAAGGACGAAAAGAAAAACCGGACGAAGAAGCGACGGGTATCAATGGTACTTTATGACACTTTGTACAGGATTGCATGCACCATTAATTTTCCTCTTCTTCTGTGGCGGGCAGTTAAATGAAGCTAGAGAGCCAAAATGGAAAAAAAGATAAGATACAGACGCTATGCAAAAATGGCAAAGAAAAGGGAAGAGAGGACTGGAGAGAAGAGGTGAGACATCGTGTTCTTCAATCTGAGTCTTCGTTGACGAGCACTTCCGACTTGGCCACCTTCCCTCTGCCCCGAGTGGCTCTGGTAGTGGTCGTAGTCGCCGTCGCCGTCTTCGGTGCCTGAGCTTTGGCTTTGGCTTTAGGTTTCGGCTTTGGCTTGACCTTGACTTTGGGTGGTGGAGCTGCGCCTCTCCTGGATCTCCCGTTGGATCTTGGCGGCGTTGGATCAGGTTCTGGAGTTGGTTCTACCTCTGACTCGGCCTCGGGCAAAAGCTCAGGTTCGGGATCTGCTTCTGGCTCAGGCTCGACATCGGCGTCTTCCTCTTCGTCTCCCTGCTCCTCCTCCTTGTCACTCTCAACCACCTCCACTGAATTTTCAACGTCTTCCATTGGCGTATCTTCTTTGTCTTCGACATCAGAAACATCGGCAGTAGATTTGAACCCAAGTTCAGACTCGGATTCGTCCTCTTTCTCACTTTCGGGTTCAGCATTCTCGTCAAGGTATTCCCATTGAGCCACACCGTCCAGCATTTCCTCATCATCCTCACTAGAATCCCTATCTGCGTAAGTTGTCTTTGATGCGGTACCTCTGCCACTTCGTCTGCGATTTGCAGAGGACTCAAGCGGGGTAGAAGGTGCTGGACGCTTTGCTTTCTTTGGCTTTGCGGGAGTTTTTGGCTTCGCGACCTTTTCTTTCTTTGCACTAGACTTTGATGCAACTTTCGTTCTCTCGGCCCTCTGCTTTTTAGCTGGCGGTTGTCCATCGTCTCTGTCGTCAGACCTCCGTTTCTGCATTCCATGTTAGCATAAATCTTGGGAAGTGGATCCTTCCTAGCATACCTTTTTCTTGTCGACATTCCTCACCAGGGTATCGAGAAGTTCATCAAGTCCTTCAGGCAAATACTGCTTCTCGGCAATCTCTTGTGCAACTTCATGGCTGGGAAGGGCAGCGAAAAGACCAATTGGGAGCCCGACTTTCCCTGGCCAAGCCTGCATGCTCCAACCTTTCTTTTCCTCCCATTTTCGAATGACTGACTGTGCGAGGTCACTCATCACATAGAGATTATCACTTTCTGCAGGCTGGACAGCATCTCGTGCTTGCTTAACTCTTTCAGCGTACTTGTAGATAAGAGCAAGGTTATTTTCCGTTGCAACCGAGGTCAAATAATGCAAGATATACCGTGCATGGTCTTTCAGATCCTCCGCCTCAGTGTTAAAGTCGGGATGATGAGCCAAAAGTGACAAGAGGCGGGCAAACGTTATTTCCATGACATTGGACTTATTGTCCTGGAATGTTTTTGAGCGTGACCGGATCCAAGTGATGATCGAGTTCTTCAAGTCGATTTCAGGCTCAAAAGCAGTGAGGAAGATGATAGTGTAAAATCGAATAGGAAGCTTTTCTTTGACAAGGTATTTTTGAAGCTTCTCAATAAAACCACGGCGAACTGTTGCCAAGGGATCCTGCGTAACAAATGCAACACGATCGAACTCGACAGGTGCTAGTAACTCGTCAAACACCTTTTGTCGGCACAGCTTTAACATCAGCTGGGCTGCGAGTAATCGTAATCGTGATTTGTGGTGTTTTGGTGTATTCTTCGACTTTGTAATTTCTCCACTCTTGACGATGAAAGCATTCAAAAGCTTATAGACGGGGGCAGCAATGACCTTGGCAACTTCTGCGTCTTTCGTAGCACGAAGTCGATTCACTAGGATCTTCAGAGCCCAGCATTTTGCTTCACACTCTTCATCAAGATCCGCATCATCCTGCCAACTTTTATCTGTTTCCTGTGCTGGCGTCCGGACCCGAAGAAGAATTTGAGTAGTAGTGATATCTAAAATCTGGTCGCTGACTTCTTCTGTGATGCTATAATTTAGCAGAGACAATTGGCTGATGGTTGCGAGTTTTGTCAGGAAGCTTCTCTCGCCATAAACCCAGTTTGACGCAGTTTTTGCTAAGAGATCATTCGAATGCATCTCTTTCTTGTCAGTTGTTGCCATCAAGATCTGAACGGCATATTTTCCAGCTTTGGCAGGAGATCCGTATAGGGCGAACTTGATGAGAGAATCTGTGAGCTTTCGATCTTTGGAAATGTCCTGTGGTGATGTTTGGGCGAACCCAGCGCATATCTTCAAGGTCTCTACACTGCTTGGATCATTATCCTTTGTTTCCGATGGAGCTTGCTCTTGAATAAGTTTGCAGATCTCCTTGATCTGACCTCTGAAGGTCTCAGGATTACGCTCTGAAATTTCCTTTAGTAATTTTTGTGCTGTAGCACCAAGTCCGTCCTCGTCATTCCTTGATATTTGCATTATTGAAGGGACATGACTCTTGTTATATATGAGCAACGCAGATCGGTATATAATGGGCAGAAGTGTCTCGAGTATATTAGATGAACCACTAGGCGCAGCTTCCATGCGTTTGGAGAACTCCTTGATGGCTTTGTATGCAGTTTTGAAGTCACTTTTCGGCTCCATAGCAAATCTGATGAGTTGGTAACTGCGTCTGTCGTGCATCTTGGCATACTTGTTAAGGTCGAGAGTTGTCTTGATTGGGTCGGGAAGGAAACCTGTCAGCCATTTGATTACAGCATCCATTTTGTTTTTGACCTCTTTGGAATTGCCTTCCGTAACACCACCATTGTATTCTTCACAAAGGCCTAGGAAAGAAGTCATGACCATCGCGAATGTCGATTGTCGAGACTGCAGTGCAAAAAATGCCTTCTTTGACTTTGCATCCAAACTCTTGACGACTAGTAAAATTCTCTCTGCTCGAACCTTATCTGGATCAAACGGACCTTCTCCATTAGATTGGACTTGCGAATCGCCATTGGCTTTGGATCCTTTTGCTTTTGTCGGCGGATAGTTTAAAGGAATGAGCTGTTCGAACATGACGTGCTCAAGGAGTACATTCAATTCCTGGTCGTTGGCATAATATGCATCGAATATCTTGGTAGGAATTGCACCAAGAGCTGCAATAACAGTCTCATTTCCAGTAGCAATCTCGCCTGAAGCTACGCCCCAGATTTTACTCAATGTTGTCATGCCCTCAACTTGAACTGCATGCCTCCGGTCGCGAACACGATCCGAAAGACTGTTCAAGACGGAGCCAGATTTGCCTACACCTCCATTGGGTGCAAGTCTGGCCATAATATCAGAGAAGCTAAAAGTCCCAATTGCCTTAATAGCGGCAATTCTAACCTTTTCGTCGGCATCGTTAAGCTTCTCACCAAGACCTTTAACCAAGGTCGCCTCATCTTCTCTGCTTAATCCAATGCCACCAGCTGATGTGACCAAGATACGACCGACTGCAGTAGTCCACCCAGATCGGATAACCGAAGATTTGTCATTCTTTCTTCCCACAAAATTCTGATACGAAGAATGATGAGTTTGAGCAAATGATTGCGGTGATAGTGGCGTTGTGAGTACACTGGTTGAAGCAGGAGCTGCTGGCATATCCGATAACTTGACTGGCGGGTAAGCGGAGGGATCCATGACTGCAGGAGGAGGTGGTCCTGCAGCACCTATGCCAGATATGATGTCGCCAAGGGTTTCTGTTGCAAGCAGACGCAGTTGCACGTTGTCTGCGGATAATTCTGCCTCGAGTTGTGGAATAACGTTCTGGAGAACAGATGGTGACGCTCGCCAAAGTTCGCGCAACAACTTATGTGCCTTTTGGAGTTCTTTCAAGTCTGCTTCTGTCGGGCCAGTTGGAATATCCTCGTCATCTGATTCAACAGCTTCACTGGTTCTCCGATGCCCATTTGACTTTGATGGTCCTGAAGAAGCAGAAGCATCCATAATCACGTCGTTAAAGTATTGACTGATATAACGAGCCATCTTTTCTGGACAAGCATTGCAAATTGCCTTGGCCATATTGTATGCCTCGGGTAATTCCTTTAGCAACAGAGTAGATTGCTTTTCGTCAGCTTCCACATTTGGTTTTCCTCGGCCGCTTCCAGGACTCGATGCCCTCAGAAATTGAGCCACAATTACATCCACCACTTGGGTGGGCAAATTCGCAGCTTCATCAACAACGGTGACCAGTATTTGGCTCATATGGTATTCAACATCCTTGCTAATTTGCTCCCCAGTTGAAGCCTTGGTGGAGCCGGATATAATATCGAAAAAGGAAGAAAATAGATGCAGAGTCAATGCCTCAGAATTTGGGAGATCCAGCAGCAGAACAATGCTCTTAACTTCTGAAAGCGATACGAGAACGTATCGGTGTTGGGTGTTATATGCATTGGAGGGGTCGGACAGTGCAGGAAGGATCGAGGTGATGAAGAGGGTGAAGATGTCCTATTCTTGCCATTAGCTTAGGATATAAAGACTGCGCGGTCTGCATTACCTTGAGCTGAGTACCAGTAAACGGCGCATCGGGGGCGCAAATCTTCAATACGTCCACCAAGCAGCATGCTGTAAATGCTCGCACTCCCTTGTCTTTGTGGCCCAGTAAATTCTGCCCCGCGAGTTCTTTTGCGACCTTGGTCAATGAATCCTTGTCAACATCCTCTTGGTCCATCTCACGAAGCTCATCAGAGAGGGCATCGAGTCTCTTCAGAAGCTCGCCGGTAGCTATGGGTTTTCCGGCGCGCCATGAGAGGGGTTGATTGAACTGCAGACTGGTTCCTTGCGGCTCGGGCAACGCGCCGCCCTTTCGCGGGGCCATTGTGAATGAGTTTCTCCAGTCGCGGGCTGTATAGGAACAGTTTGCAAAAATCCTGGGTCGGTACAAGGCTGGGGGAAGCGGGAACAGTAGATATCGTGGTGGTGTTGCAGGAAATGGAGTCGGTCCAGTCGCGCTTGTACGACGCGTTGTAGTAGCCGCGCTAAAAAGGCCAGCCTCCTCCAAGCTCCGCGATCGTATCAGGTACCAACGAGGAAACCCGAAAATGTGTTACGGCAGTAGATAACAACCTTGCGTTGATAAATGTGTAGGGTCTTCAAATAGTAATTGGAGGTTCTTGTGTTGTTGTCTAAAAGCGTGTCCTTCCTTTTACCCACGTTTCTACAGTACAAGTACAAGAAGTCTGTGCTCTTTCTCTCCATGCCTTCTTCGTTTCCTCTCTACAACAACTATTTCATGGATAAGAGGCAGCTTCCTCGGGAGTTCAATCTCTGCTTGGTCCATTCCATCAAGCTCCGAAAGACATAAAATACCTTTGTCAAAGTCCGCACCAGTGGTTATTCAATCTACTCTCCCACGTGCCTCAACAGGTAGTTCGTCCGTGCATGTTGCCAGAGCAATCCAACAGCAGATCAGCATCATGTTGAATAGTTGGCCTAACACTCGACCTACTTTATCTCAATTGCAACAAAAGTTGTGCCGACAATGAAATCTGCATCATCTGCTTCAAACAGGAAGTGGTTAGTACTTCTTCGTGTCCTAATCGAACCGAATGTATAATAATACCAGCAAATGATTGCTTCACATCTGCTTCAAAGTAAAGATTGTTTCATGCATAAATATCAGAATCATTTATGTGTCTCATCATACATGTTTGAAATATGGCATGTTTGGATTCCCTTTCTATCGATTGCTGTCTTCATCGAGAATGCATCCAAACTTCTGCCTCTTTCCCCACAAGCATTTCCTTTAACAAACGCTTGTCTGTCTATCTCAAAAGTCATGTTCTTTTTAAATAAAATCCAAGCCTGTTTCACGCGCCAAATTTCAACAGCCTACCTGGGCACTTACTAAGTATATATATTTTTGCGCTTTTATTACTGGTACCAATTGTGTCATGACTTTAGCACCAGTACACAACGGAGCAAGATATTCCTTGTTCGGAAGCTTTAATACCGGCAGTTAATTTATCCTTCAATGTTATCCTCTGCCTTCTTCAAAACTTTCTTCTTGCTACATCCCATGCTATTCAACTTCCTTTAGCCAACAACACCAGCCAGTGCGACCACAGGATTGGACAATCGTCACTTTATTGGTTTTCTATTACTCTGAGAGTTGTCTAATTCAATTCCTCAAGATGATTTCCAACCCCAAAGTCGTGCTAATGATTGTTGCCTTCTTGGTCTTCTCCCTGGTAGCAGACTGTGCAGGTTATGATCATCAAGGTAAGCACAGATCTCCAGCCGAATATCCACTCTTCTGATTCAACAAAGTCCAAGGACCATTGGCAAACGGGCCTCAATTCCGGGCAGATGATGTCAAGAGGAGTTCAGGGGCGAGGTTGAGTCCCGATTGGAATCCCAGATCATTCGAGACAATTATCGCAAATCAGCATATGTCACCTGCTTTGGCCTCCAAGTCTGCAACTTCAGGATATACTCTTGACCCCAATTCATTTTCAAGCCCGTGTCAAACTACAGAAGACATGCCTATTGCTACCAGTGCCCTAAGTCCCAGGATAGATCCAATATTATGGCAGGAATCGTTTCTCCTCCAAGGGCTTAACCCCTCTGGCACAATTCATATCCCAACTGAGATAACCCTAGGAACTTCTGTCACAACTCTTATCTCAACGGTGGAGAAGGTTGTTACAAAGACCATCAGACCTACAGCGTCGCGTAATTCCGAAGCGAGGTAAGCCATTATCGTCTGCAGCATCCAGAATTTCACTTTAGACATTTTTAAATGATGGATCCTCACAAAGATAAGTGCTAATTGAATATGAAGTTCCAAGCAGACTCCACTGCCCTTTCTTACAGATACAATAACTTCAACTATTTCACCAGCAACATGCGCTCATAGTCTAAATGATAACACGACTTCAACAGAGCCTTGTGTAACAACCTTTGCTTCTTCTCGTAGAATTGCAGAGCTATCAATACCAACCCTAGCCTCAACGTGTGATACGATCATAACCAGTCTCATCACAACAATCAACGTCATGGATGCCATATTCACTTACACCTTTACACAAACTCTACCTGAGTGCGCAGTTGTAACTACCAAAACTGTCACACTTACAACTTCTCCCATGAACGAGCATAGTACTCCCACAACCACGACGAGCCGCTCTCCACTTCTCACCTCAGGCACAAACCGAGGACCGCCTGTATTCCTCACCTTCAGTCTATCTGAACTCCTCTCCCTGCAATCGAAATTCAGCCTCTCCCATTCGTCCTCTTCCGAGTCAGCATCAGGCATTTCACCCTGCTTGAGTACCACACCCCCTTTCCCGATCACGACTCAGAGTACTGCCGACCAGGTTTCGATGATTGTTCTTCCTTCCACGACAAGTACTCCGAACTTTACTACTTCGGCCTCGCTTGCTACTGCCCCTACTATGGCAAGTCCAACTTTGACAACCCCTGTACTGGAAGCCAATCCACCAACATCAGCGACCACATCTCTAGCGGTGCTCAATGCGGCACATAGAAACATCTTCAGTCTCTGGTTGGTACTGGTGTGTATTCTCATGAGCTTCGTTGGCTTAGCATGAGACAAAGATGAAATCAGGTATTGTTATTCATTCATGGGGTCAAAAATGGTGCAGTATGGGATGAGTGATGGAGGTTTTCTATCGATAAAATTAAGCCACTGGTTGAAGTGGCAAAGGAAAGATAGGCTTTGGTATGGAAAATGGGCTTTTAATGGCAAGGGATATGTGAAGGAGCACACACATGATTTTTATTTTATCTTGCGGAAATCTTCACTTCTAATGGCTAAATGATAGTTAAGCCTTGGGGAATCTAGCTTTGCGATGAATATCGATAATTTACATGCTTGTTATGTTAATCCTTGAGGTGTACGGCACACGTAAGAAGGCAAGGTAGGTGAGGCATTGAACAAAAAACTGCACACGTTATACTGGGCCATTGTCTATTCATAAGAAACGCATTTAAGAAGACCAACAAACATCAGTAGGTAGGCGTGTAGTACAAGTTGAATTTAAGTTTAAGAGATGTAAAGGTCTTGGTTTGCTAGAAGTTGATCTCTGACGACTCCAATTTTGAGAAAACGCCGGTAACTGTTGCGAAAAGCAGTCCATCCACACCCATCCTCTAATTAACACTTGGAGGTGAAATGGTTTATCAATCTTGCAGAGTCCTCCTTTCCCTTCCAAGTACGCCTGCCCATTCGTATTGCTATGACAAACCGGTGTTCTGATCCATAACGCCACCCCCCAAAAAAACGAGGTAAAAATCCAAGTCGACAGAGCGAGATTCACCTATTTGGTGGTCCAGGGCTTGGCCTTCCATTCCCTTGTTCCTCTGCTTTTCTTTTTACACCAACACCTGGTGCACCATTACTCGTTCTTGCCTTAGATTCGCGCAGCTTCCATGCATCTCGAATCCCCTTCGCTGCTGCTAACAAATCCTTCTCTGTCACCCGGTCTGTGATACTTTCAATCACACTGTCCACGGTGCTTATATGATTTGCGGTTTGTTTATCATCTCGGAAACGCATGTATCTCCATCGTTTCGAGCCATCCATGTAGCATTCAATGATTCGATCGTTCAGGGGCTCCGATAGTGCTTTTAAATCCTCCCATTCTTTGGGCTCAAGGTAAAGTGACGCAAACCAAGGATCTTCCTTTCCATCGCCTGCATAAGCATGCAGGTTGCAAACAGGCATTGCATCGTAATCGAAGTAGGGCTTCGTTATACCTTCTGCGATATCTTGTTGATCAGGCTGAACAAGAGGAAAGTCGAGACACAACTTGAAGTCGACGCTATTTTCGTTCTCTGGTTTCCACTTTAAAATGTTCTGGTCCGTACCATGTTTGTAATCTGTCATGCGGCAGGTGAATATCAATCCATCATTGCCGTGAGGTAAGTTTGGTAGGATCTGTCGGAACATCATCTCTATGCCATAGCTAACCTGCATGGATTTCAGCTCGACAATGAAATGCATGAACTGTATCTCTTCTGGATATTCCTTTAGTAAAGATGAATATGGATCAAATATCCTCTCTTTGAAGTATGCAATTCGTTTGTCCAGGGTTCGATTCATCAGACTGTTACCGTCTAATACCATGCAGTCGAAAACCAAATACTTAGGTTGTTTCCCTCCATTCTTGAGCTTGTCAAGGACCAGTTCACCATCGATTAGAGTATCAGTGTGAAATCCTTGTACGTCTCTAGGTACCGGGAAATGTAATGAGCCTTTCGGTATGTACCAGTAGTCGTTTCTTCGATCAATAAGGTAGTGTATTTCTTCGCCATGTTCGTCTTTCGTCAAGTAGAGAAGGTATCGCATTCCATCGGACTTCTCACAAACAAAATAGCTATTATTGTCAGATATAGCTATTTATTCATGGCTCTTATTCAACTCACTCTTGCCTGGTCAACTCTTCGAGATGCCTCCTTGAGAAACTGACAGGTTGTGCACCAGGGAATCCTAAGGATTTTCGGTCAAGTAAACGTGCCACCTCCTGTCGCATAGAATACAATAGCTCGCCTTCTGCTTTTAGTCCAGGGACAGCGAGAGTCTTCAAGGGGCCTGACATGCTGAAGTACTCGGCGTTAGGCGCGTAACAAGGGCGAGGCTGAAATCTTCTTGACAGGCTAAGGACGTAATCTCTACGAGACGGTCTTGATCTGCAAAAGGCTATTATGATAGAGTGGCACTATTGTATGATGTAATATTTGCGCCGGAACTTGCCACCGGGTTAAACGTTCGAGTGTTCGACTGTTCGGGTGTTCGAGTGTTCGCGCTTTGAGGATAGTAGTGTTCGCGGAGGTGTGCTAGAAGATTGCGCGACAACGTCGATGGGCGATGGGTCGAGGGATGTTGTTGTCAAATAGTCCGAGAGACATCTAACGATCGAGTGCTGCAAGACGTGCAGCTGCAACAGTGAATCATTTATTCGTTGAGGCGCATTGTAGATGTTGATGTATGGTGTTTGCCTTCGGCGCGCAATTCGCAAGGCTAGATTTTAGGTTGCAGTCACGTGCGCTGCGCCATGTCGCGTGTCGTAACAGGGATTAGTTCTGGTGCTGGATACTAATCGGAAGGGGAATTAAGTCCCATTTTTACAGAATTAAAGATCAGATAAGACCTTTTGCAGGCAGATTGCAATGGCAGGAGATGGTAATGTGCTTCAGTAAGATAGAATAATATTCTAAATACCTGAAGTGAAGCATTTTTGACGTTCGTATTCGTACTCATCGCTTAGCTTTTAAAACTGCCAACGATCTTATGGGAAAATCATTTACAAAGCTACACAAAGATATAATTCAATGGTAGAAACAGTAGTGCCTATTTATATATGCAATTATTATCATTTTATGTTACATAGATCTTATTCGAATAAATCAAATTATGAAGTCTTTGTTTCTCGCTAGAAAAGAACATGTTGGTACTAAAAATGTGTCAGAGTACTAAAGGCCCTACATTAATCAAGAATCATAACAGGACCATTGATGATTTTTTTCAAAATTAGGATACAGGCCTTTTAGTTTGAAATAATAAGTATATCTTTATCTGTGTCTGTGTCTGTGTCTGTTATTAGTAATTTGAACCCTTTTTCTTTGAGGTAGATAATGTCTCCTCAGTTTTAGATATAGATGATTCATGCTTTTGTCCAACTGAGATATTTACTTGATAGAAAACCATACATGCACATGTTACTTTGGATTTATCAGCTGAAGTTATGTTGAGAAACTCGAAATTTAGTCAGGGTAGCGTAAGATGTCATTTAAGATAACCAAGTATTAAGAAAGTCATCTAGAATATGCAAAGATGATGACATAGAAAAGGTGAAGGTGCGTACCAGAGTAAAAATAAAGAAGAATTCACACATAATGGAATAATAAAATACTTAGGGATCGGATTTCTATCGGTACTTTTGAGTTTCGTCTTTTAACAAAATTGTTTTGGGGATCAAAATGTGTCACGCAAGCAATATCATTGGCAGGTATCACGTATCTATATGGTTTGCCAGAACAATCTTAATATTGAGAGAAACTTAAAAATTTAAGAAACTATAGCTATTAAGTCTTCAAAGAGAATTAGAGAACAATTATATACAGAGGAAATTAAGATATCATGCTCTCGGGCTCATTATTCTCCCACCATGGAAAACACCTTAGCTGCAAACGATCCTGAAGTTATTATTTCAAAATTTCAAAAAAGATAAATCAAAATGCCTCACTTTCGCCATGGAACCCACAACGACCCTAGTTCTTCAATGGACTTCTGAGAACACCACCACGTCTCATGTTGCCCGCTGGTGCAGACTTCTTGGTGAATCTGCGGGGAATTGCAGTTGGAGTGGCAGTTGGCTCATTGTCCAAGTCACCAGAGGGATCAGCAGTAGTAGTGGAGCTGGAAGAGCTTGATGTGGTGGTGGCACTGCTTGAGCTGCTCGAAGTAGGAGTAGCAGTAGAAGTGGCAGATGAGCTAGTCGAGCTAGAAACTGGCGCAGCTAATGAGTTTTATTAGCAAGCTTTCAAACAGAGACGACAAATAAACTTACGAGCTTCAGCAATCAAGGTAACAGTAGTGCAAGCAAAATCAGTCTCGGAAGTGTACTCGCTGTAGAGGAAGTTGTCCTCGCTAATACAGAATCTTGCGGTGGAAGGGACAAAGGCTCCGTTGATGAAGGAGACTGGACCCCCGAGTGATGCAGTCCATGAAGTGGAAATCTCAGGTCTTGCGGCAAAGACCTCGAATGGTCCGTAACCAGTAGCGAGCTGTGCGGTTTGGAGACCAATGAATCCAGCACCGCTGACGAGTTCGTTTCCAGCAAGGGAGAACGATGCGGCCGCAGTCTTGTTGCTTACGAGCTGAGCAACGTTTCCAACGAATGCAATGTATCCCTGAGTTTGCGACTGACGCTTGGCACCACCATTGACAACAAGGCCGATGGCAAACGGAGCACCAGTTGCAGTTGCGGCACCACCCGGCGCAGTCGTCGTAGTAGTGGCAGTAGCAGTTTCGGTGGTTGAAACTGTGACGGTAGAAAAGTCAGTGACAGTAGCCGTTGCGGTGACAACAGTGCTCAAGTAAGTAGGAGCATTGTTGATGTTGATGGTAACGCCTCCATTGATGTTAATTATGGTGTTTGCCGAGATGAAGGTATTGATGTAAACTGGGTAGCTGACAACGTTGGTGCTAACGTATACAATGACTGGTGCAGGAGCTGATCCAGATCCAGATCCAGAGCCAGAGCCGGAACCTCCACCATATGGTACGCAAACATCTCGCTTAGCCTGGAGAGCTGATGCGTTGATCGGGTTGATGAGCGACAATGCCGCGAGGGCAGCGCTGGAGAAACCGAGTTTAGAGAACATGTTTATAACGAGTGTAATGGTCCGAGGACGGGTGAGGTAATTCTCTGGACAGTTGGATAGTGAAGTCGGATGAAGATGGCTGGCTGGTTAGAAAGAAGGTTGTGCTGAGGATTTCGTGTCGACTTTATGAGAAGGAACAGCAGACTGGGAATGTTGAATTTAAGATTAAGCACCATGCTGAAACTCTACTCTTTATAACCTGGAATCTGTAATTAGAGTAGATCGTCATCGAATTTGGCAAGTCGGCTTGTTATTTGCTTTCCCGGGTAGAATTATCTTCATTGGCATGTTCAATCTCGTAGCGGGGATGCGGCATCACCAATCGTATGCATTGAAGCTGTTTGCGGCGTTGAATTTAAACTTTGGTGAAGCACGTTGAACCGCCTCCGCTTGCAGCGAACCGTTTCGGCTACTGGCCAGAAAGAGTAACTTGACACTTGACACAAGGTAGACAGATGCCGCTGTTAGTCCTCTGGTAAAGAATGACAATAAGATTAAGCCCAGAGAAGCAAGCAGCCATGCAGATTCTTGCAAATATTTTTAGAAGTCCTCCCAAAAGCCATCAGAGCTGAGCAATCATTTCGTGCATTTTGGTTTCTTGATCCTGGGCAGCAAACTGTTTTCAAAGCTTCCACTCTGCTTTGACGAGAACAAGAATCGTATCCTACAAAAAGATCCACCACCCTCGCCTCCTCAAATATGTTTGCAGCACTGATGCAGCCTCCTCATCACTCGCACCAGGGTTTTTGACATGGGACTCTTGAATATATCTGGATTCCTCGTCATAATGGGTTCTTTCTGGAGAATTACTGTCTCAGCATCTACGGCATCCCCACAGATAAGTATAACCATTTCTGCAACCATCCTTGTGAAGATCAAATCTGCTGACTTGAACAAAAGTGGAGGTTCGCACTTGGGATCTCTTGGGTTCTTTACATGTACCTGCATATAGCAACATTTCGTTGAATGTCATTATCCCGTCCTAGATATCGTTCTCTCCCTCCTTCTAACAAAGCCCGAAGATTGCTTCTTGGAGTTTCACCTAGATTCTATTATACTCAAGTCATTCCCTCAGGGTCTGAATAACAAGGGATCAGGATGTGATGTTTTTGTTCTAAGGAGACGAACTAAGGGAGAGTCTGAAGCTGAACAAGAGCGGTTCGGCGAAAAAGTCAGATGTAAAGAATGCGATCCACAGGATATGGGTCAGAACTAGGGATATCTAGGAGTGATGCCCTGTGGTCATCTAAGCGAGCAAAGCTATTTCGCCGTCTTCATCCTGCAGATGTAATGTTAAGGTTCAGTAGCTTCGATAGCGCCAGTGGCAACAACGCAAGGGGTGTCGCTTAGATTTCCTCATCCGAACGCTGAAGAAATCACTTGCGTTAAGCGATGTCGACCTCACGTCTACCTCACGCGCCTGACTCTTCAAGTACCAAGGCTCTTTATACATCATGTTCCCATGAATAATTTCTTGCATTATTCTGTATCCAAACCCTTTCAGAGGTTTCCACGATCTCCCTTTACATTCGCTTATCGCCCTTTCCTGCAAGGACAAGAGAGTGTATGAGAAAATGCGGCTTGTGCCATTCACTTCAAGAAATGGTCCCTTGAGCAAAATCATTGGGGACTAACTCAAAGCATACCTCTCGCTTATCGTCCACTGGCATTGGCTGAGATACCCTTGGGCATTCCACCCTCCTCTCCAAGCGAATTCAGGTTGTGGTATCAAGGGTAAATCGTGGTTGCACACTCCGCCTTACTCCCAACATCGAGTGGAAATCCTACACCGTCAATATATTGTTCCATAATAGGAAAATGTACTTGTGACATTGCCGACCCTAGAGGACAGCCTCCACGTATGCATCACCTAATTGGAACTAACGGTGACCTACCATCCTTATCGCATTGTTGACACCAATTCCGTGATTTTTCTTTCTGCTGTACACTTTCAACATGTATCTTCCCACCAAAAATTATCAGAAGTATGACTATGACGATCGTCGAAAAAAGTTCAATTGGAGGCGATTTCTCCGCACTGCTCATCCGCGAAGAGCTGCGTTTTTTCTTATGCTAGTACTTGTTATCTACCTCATGCGGAGTTCAAAAGTTCCAATACAGATTCCGGGATCCTTTCGATCCAACGTCTTTGATCAATTAATGCTGACCGAGGAACAACAATCACATCGAGCGGAACACAAAAAGGCGCCCGAGGAAAATTCAGTCAAAGTTCCTCTCGAGCCGTACACAGGAAGCAAAGCGTTTCCCGAATATTCTCGGTATCTGAACCTGTATTCCGAAGCAGATTATCTTCCCGACATTATTCATATTCCCTTTGAGGATTCGGTGGAAGATGTGGTTCTACATGGGTGGGAGGATGAATGGATCAGTGATGGAGTCTATGATCAGAGTAAATGGGGGGCTTTGGAGGAGCCAAAAATGGATTTTGTATACACCTGTAAGGACCTTCATCAAAATGTGTAAGCTCAAAGCTGATTAATAAAGGGGTCAATGGCTCAGAAGAAGCATTCAGAAATACGATGCTTGAGTACGAACTCAACTCAACACTTAATGACGAAGAAGGCCTCTGGATGAAGGCGCATGGGGTGAACCGATATCGGGATTGGGACGAGCTTCGATATTCGATAAGAAGCATTGAAAAATACGCAAAGAAGTTCAGGAACAAGATTCAGATACTGGTTAATGCGGTTAAGACCGACGTAATTGGAAAGCAGAAACCGACTTGGTTGGCAGAAAACCCCGAGACAAATGCCGTGGTTGAAATTTTGTCGCAGGAGGATTTCTTTACCGAGGAAGCTCTTGGGTGTCTTCCGACATTTAATTCCCTTACGATCGAAAACCAAATCTTCAATACGCAGTCAAATGTGGACAGAGTACGATGTTTTCTTCTTTTTCTTTCTTCTTTCTTTTCTCTTTTGGAAAATTCGAGGAATGTAGCTAATGCTAATGATCTCCTAGATGTTCGCCATGTCAGACGATATGCTACTTGGAAAACCACACGCCGCTTCCGATATATTCTCCCCACTTTTTGGTCCAACCATGGGCCTAAAGTCAAACAGCTACAATACGGTGAATCCTCCAACAGACAACGATGCGCATCGGTTTGGAGAAAAGCCGTTTCTCATATATACTTCATGGCTACTAAATCGAAGATTTGGAGTTCGGAAGCGTCGCGGCCAGGTGCATTTCGGTCATAGCATTTCACGCAGTCTGACAAGAGAAGCAATGGCGACCTTTCCGTCGCCATCTGCAAAAAGTGCGTGCAAACGTTTCAGAGGCGAGGAGGGTTTCCAGCTATACTCGTGGTACGCGACATTCCATTATACCATAGAACGCCACCGAGAGGCTTTGCTATGGAGCTATATTATGTTAAAGAGTGACAAGAATTCGAATGGGAATCTTGGATGGGAAGAGCGTAAGGCTATAATGGCAGATTTAGAAGAAGGCATGGCGAATGAAGGAAGAACGACTTTCCGAGAAAGGATGTACTACAAGGTCGAGTCAAGCCTAAAAAATGCTGGTCTTGAAGCTCCACGGGTGAACCTTGACACAATATGGACTTCCCTGGATGGTCCTTTTGCCATTCGAGACTTAGAATGCTGGGAATTCAACGTTGACGAGTGCCTCGCACCCGGATTCTCGTCGTCTAAATCAGATGAGCGGCATACGAGTTTTACATTCTCGACGGCAACAATTTTTGATCGAATCGCAGTACGAGATCCTAACTGCGGTGACTGCTTACTCAAGCTTATATTGAATCGTGTCCGCAGAGGTCTTTCGCCTCTCCTTCCCGACGCAATCTCACAAGGCACTCAACGAAAAATGGTTATCAAAGCACTGGCAAAGTATCAATATAGTATCATCGAACCAGACGCACTTTTTGTAATGGTAACGGATGCGGAACAAGTCGAGAATATCCTGATCAATCGTTTGATACACAAAGGAAAAGAGCGAGCGGTCGGGCAAGTTTGTCTTAACGACGATGTGGCTTTAGCCGACGAGGCAGAGCTACTAAATCTCAAGAATGCCATTTCAAGGCTGTTCAAGGGATTGCAGCCACATCCGAGTCCGTTTGAGAAACCTATTGATCCTCCAAAAGTGCCGGAGCCCGACTTGGAATAATGAGCACCTACTTGTTGGCATGGCTGATCCGTGAGATCAGAACAAGATGGGAGCCATTTGTATGTACCTGAATGAGTATTTATTAGCGCCTCATAGATTATAGTCTGCTGGTAGCAAGACTATTGGTTACGTTGGAATTTGTAATTATACCAAGATTATGTTCGAGGTCAACAGCAACTAAAGTTTATCGTAATTCAGCTTATAAAATGTTACGTGTATGTTGAAGCCCACAAGAAATCTTCTTCTTCCTGTTCTAAAAAGCAATCTATCAATATATGGCAGTCTGTTTCTTGCTTTCTATTTCAACGCTTCAAGAATAAGAACACAACAAAGTTAAGCGACGACTCCCTCAGTTTCTAACCCAACAGAGGAACCACAGTTCACTCCTATCAAATCAGCAATAAACATAACTAGATACAATAATCAGAGTTTATAAGAAACCCTATCACCGACCACGGGCACTGAAAATAAGTGAAATTTTAACAATCAGCCCGCCGACTTTTCTCCATTCTTAGTCTTCGAACTAACCTCTCGCTTAATATATCCAAACATAACTCAACGTCACAAATATCCATTCCCTGTCAAGTATTCCAGCCTCGATCTCTCCCAATGAGTCATTAACCAAGACTGGATCTGCAAGTGCAGCTGACAGAGCCGGCGAGGAAGACTCGGGTCAGAGATCCGGCTTTAGCCGCAACAAGCTTACGATACGGCGTCGCGGGCGTGGCACCTTCCCAACCAAGTTACTGTGCAGGAGGAGCAGGCACCGGGAAAATTGCAGGATCAACATATAATAGACACCTCGTAAGCTGGCAGACACGACAACTGTGCATTGCTGAGCACCAGCATCAATTTTCCAACATACAGTTGTTGCCTTTCCCGAAAGCTCGCAATGGACCATCGTGTCGAGATGAAGATATTGGTTCTCGGCATGCCGAGAACAGGAACCCAATGTACGCACGCCATCAATTTTGGGAATACGTGTACCGTGCGTGACTGGACTGAAATGACTTGAAAAAACTCAGCCCTCGCAGATGCTTTGAAGCTGCTCGGCTACGGCAGCATTTACCACATGCGCGAGGTGGGCAAGAACCAACACCAGCAGCTGTGGGTCGCCGCACTAGAAGCCAAGTACGAAGGGAGCGGCGACGTCTTCGGACGCGAGCAGTTCGACGAGATCTTTGAAGGCTTTTCTGTAAGTTCTACCCAACTCCTTTTTTTCTTTCTCTCTCCAGAAGAAAAACGGAAAACAGAGTGCGGGCTGAATAAAGCAATTGGTCCAGGGCGTCTCCGACTACCCAGCAGCCATCTTCCCAGAAGAGTTGATCAAAGCCTATCCGGAAGCAAAAATCATCCTCACCAATCGTGAGGTAGAGCAGTGGGAGAAATCTATGATGGCTACTTTGATCCATGCCCATACAGCACCCAATGCAGCACCCAGTGCTATGCGTGATCTGTATCACAAACATCTTTGGGGCGATGATTTTCCAAAGAATGGCCGAGATGCCTTCCGAGTGCACAATGAGTTGGTGAGGAATACGGCTCCTAAGGAGATGTTTCTTGAGTATCAGGTCAAGGACGGTTGGGGCCCGTTGTGCGAATTTCTGGGAAAGGATGTTCCTGATGCACCGTTTCCGAGATCGGATGATTGGTTGAATTACAAGAAGGAGCATGGCGCATAATCGAGTAAATGCCTTTCTTAATCAGAAGTTGTTCCTTTCCTTGGAATGTTTCTTTAGCTGCGTATGAGAGAATAGACATGGATTAGTCAAGCGTCCAAACTGAATAGGTTGTTTTCCATTGTCGCTAATTAGCGAGAGTAGCACTGCACGTTTTAAGTTCAAAGATATTGATCGAATGATTATAAAAGTCCCAAACAAAATATTTAAATATCTTGAGAAAAAAAACGGACAGCTCTGTCGAACAATAAGCCCGCAAAGCCCGGCAATTTCTACTGGCGAAAATTGGGGCACCTAGGAGGAAGCAAAAAAAGAAAAACATACAACAGTAGGTATTCGCTGGTGGTCACCCACCCAACTACTAATCTACCGATCTGAGGCTTATGTATGGCAGAGCGGACGGGATGCCCAGTTCTCCTCAGTCTGTGGTCGTATGTGACAGACAATGGACTAAGTAGACATATATCCCCAGCTGGAAAACTTGCAGAATTTATGTCTCATACCTTACTTGACCGGCACAATGGCGGTGGCAACAGAACCAAACATTTCTGTATTGCATTTGATGACAGACAGAGAATTGCAATGCATGTCTTCGCGTGGGATTGTGGACCATCTTAATTTTCTATTTCTTGTTTCTGCACTTCGTTCAACTTCAGATATTTTCAAATATGTATGCTTTGAAGTATACACCTAGATGTTATAATCTAGTCAACCATATAAGTAATAAAACCTCAGTCTTACAAGTTCTTTATACGTCAACGGCACAGAAGCATGAGAATGAGCGAACGAAAAATAAAGCCCGAGAGCGATAGACAGAAGCGAGTAAAAAAAGATTGATTAATGTAACGAACCAAGTTCGATTATAACCCCCATCCCCACCCAAAGAGAACCCCCAAAATCCACTCATCTTAAGCCAACGGACAAGGCGATACCATGCTCTTAACTGTGAAAATCGTACGGGTGTAACATCGGATAAGTCCAGTTTCTTACGTAAATACGTTCCAGCCTTTCCAAGCGCGTAAAGGAGTACTGAACCTCCCCATCTACAACGAAGACCAACTTATCGACACGCCAAGCCAGGTATTTTCAAAGGCTTCTCCAAGCCTCCCTCAGAGCAAACGTTGCCCAGGAAACCACACACGCCCGATCAATTGCTGGGTGGTGAGGGTGGATAGATATTTGGGCCCTTGGTATCGGTTCTGGTCGAAGACTGCTAGGGATTTCTACCTCCAGGACGAGCGTTCTGACACGTGCCCTGCCTTGGAGTATTGCCATCTTACTGGGTCTGTCGACGTCTTGTATGGAATTGAGGAAGAAGAACAGCCTACAGAACATTGAAAACCCCCCCACGGCGAACATTCGATAACAATCGCTGGTTGGTTGCGTCCTGGCTGATGGCTTGCAGAGGATATGGACTGTTTGTGTGATACCTGTTTGGAAAGGCACCAGCCCCTCCGGCGATATTGTTCCTCCCTTGCCGAGCTGAATCTCGAGTTTGTAACTTAACTGGGCCTGCTTTACACGTTGTATGTCGACTATGCGGTTGAGCTCATATGACGCTTCTTTCCACAGTTGTTTGTTTGTGCCGAGTAAACCCCAAGATCTTTGAATAGTGTACAAACGGCACACGGAAAACCCGACTTGTTGGTGTATGAAGCAAGCTGTGAAGCAGCACTCTGCGGGTTCGGGACTTTCGTGGTGAAAAGGTGGGCGTCTTCCAATGGGAGTCCAATCTGCGATGAGTTGGTTGTAGATAATGACGCGGATTTCGGCAGGTAACCCTAGTAAATAATTGTTTTTCTGTTTGGTGTTTGCCGAAGACTCTCAACACAATTCCATATCCATGTTTTCATGCAGCAGAGGCAGATTGAGGAAGATTAGTGGGATGAAGGTGTAATCAGGCTTGGGGAAATGAAGTTATGGTAGAAAGGTGAATAAGGAAAAAGATGAGAGTTTGATGAGCGTTCTTTCCTTACTGATAACTACTAGCTAAGCTCATTATCATGATTATGTTCCTTTCATTGCACCGTGCAGAATAATGAGCGAGTTTAAAAAGAAAGATGATGGTATTGAACTTAGGATCAATTCTATAGGGTATCACGAAAGGATCTTGTAAGGAGAAAAACCTCACAACACATGCGCCTCAACTGTCCAACCAAGATGTAGGCCCTTCCCAATCTTTGAGAACATATCTTCGAGCTTTTGAAGGTCAACTCCAGCCTGTGCGTGCTTGGCTACAGCGATTTGCAGGACGATGCCAGATTTGTGCCCTTTCTTTCCCAGAGTATTTGAGATGTCGGATTTAAATCTAAGGATAATTAGCGGCAGACACGAATCTCTATTTGCGAGAAGCTTACAAAACTGCATCATGATAAGGTGCAGAGTTGAGACCAGCCTGAGGGAATACAGGAATAACTGTCGCCAAAGCTTTGGCAATAGTTCCAATGTATTCGCACCAGAAACTGACCTCTGCACCCACCAAGGCTTGAAGATTCTTGTAAAGTTCTATTTCGATAGGACCTAGAACTGTCCCCCAGCGAGCACACATGGTCAAAGCCAAAACTGCTTGAATTTCATGTGTCAGACCAGGAAGACCAGCAAGGGATCCAGAGATTGAATGATGTAGAGCTCTTGAAGAATTTGCATCATCCGAATCGCCCATGTGTACCCATATATTTCGAGCCACATAACTCTGTACTTCGGCGGTGAAAACAGGTGGTTGAGAACCAGGCAGAGCCAGAGAAATCCTTTCGACAATGGTATTGATGATTGCATCATCTGCCTGCGTCCCATATGTTACTCCTGGTAGAAGAGGAAGGGGATCGATTTCTCTAACGGCTGCTGGCAGTTTCATGTAGAGAACCCCTTCTCGATTTCCACCGCTGCAGAAGGTGACTTGCTTAATCTTAGGTACTGCCTTGACAAGAGCGTGGACTACTTCAGCAATGGCTGGGAACTGCTCTCTTCGTCTCTTAGACATTCCATAGATCTTGCCGTCTTGGTCATTAGCCTTGAGCATGTCTTTCCATTTGATAAATCTGTCTCCCGGCACAGTGTAACCACCAATTGCTGGGATTGGGTACTGTTTAATTGGATCTGTATGCATGAGCATACTACCATATCCACGAAATCCGCCTCCGCAGAAATAGATGGTTACGCCTTGTTCTGACTCTAGCTTCAATTTTGGAAACCGTGCTTTCATCCCCTCGAATGTCTCCTTCATGCCCTTTTGCAGTTCTGCCTTTGCACTCTCTGCAGCACTCTTACTACTGAGTGCAGCACTTAACTTTGCAGCACCAAAAGGCAGACTCTTGGCGGCTTCTGCAGCCAGAACATCGTAACCAGAACCAGATGAGGAGTCCACATAAGTCATTTGTACACTCCCCCCACCCAGATCCATGAAAAGACCTTCAACATGGTTGAACCCGCTGCGAGCCCCCATGGCACCGAATAAACTCTCCATCGCAGGACTTAATATGTCGACTACCAGACCACTCTCTTCCTTAATTGCTGCTAGCATTTCATCCTTGTTCTTCGCCGTTCGCATGGCCTCCGTCGCGAAAACACTTATATTTTGTTTATTGACGCCATAACTATCGCAGGTTCTCTTGAACCGCCCCAAGGTTTGCGCCACTAATGATATGGTATTCGAGGAGAAGTGGAATGGTATAGCTCCTGGTGTGGACTCGTGAAGCGCATCATAAAGGGAGATCCCAGCCCGTTCACGGTAGATGCAATGTAACAGTCGACTTCGAGGTTGTGAGAGATCAGAAATCGAGAATCGAATGCCGTTACTTGGATACGCGTCAGAGTCGCGCAATCAATGCGGGGCGCAGAGAGTATGGGAGGTCAAATTACCTTCCCATATCGACAAGTCCGAACAGTTGCTTGTCGGTGCCACTGGAGTCAAATGGAGCCATTTTGGAGGCAAAGTTATCGATGGTGATGACATCTCCCATTGGACTCGCCATCTTGAGTAGAGATTGAGGCGTAGGTTGGAAAGTAGGGATTTTGTAGATATGCTTCAACATGCAAAGAAAAGTTGCGGTGTTTTCTAGCTGTTTAAACTGCAACTGCCCCGCCAAACTTGGCGAACATGGCCCCCTCATTAGTGAAGCGTCATTGTTTGATCAGCCTGGTGAACCTAAATTTGCCATCATGTGATAATTCTTGTTTAAAAAATAAAGTACAGTACAGTATGGTTTTAACACAATTTTCCTCCCTTGCATTATTTCCCACCGTTTAAATGCCATCCCCATCTGCAGCCTCGCCATCAGCAGCTCTTGGTTCCACACCGTGAAAAGCCTCTCCAAAGGCAGAGTCATCCATACCCATATCCATGTCTAATCCAAGGTCACCACCCATGGGATCATCTCCGCCATAACTGTCCAATGCGTCGCCCGCTGTATCAAGATCACCAAGATCCCCAAAATCATTTGAGTCCGCTTCAAATCCGGGTATTGAGTCGTTGCTTGCCGCTGGCTGTTCCGCGGGTGGGGCTGCTGCCTGAGGCGTATTTTCTTGGTTTGGTCCAGAAGACGCTCCAGGAGAGACTCCGCCCTGAGGTACGACAACCCAATCGCCGGTTCCAGCAGTATCAGTAGATGCAGCAGTCTCCGTAACTGGAACTGGAACTTCCTCGGGCGGTTTGATGTCTGGCTGTGTTGTTGGTGCAGCAGGCTGCTCAGTTTGGGCAGCGTTTTGAATAGGAGGTTGAGGAGATGGGGGATTGATGTTGACAGGAGTTCCAGTAGCTGAAGTTGATTGGATTTGAGGTTGCGGTGTTGGAAAATTCAAGCTTCCATTACCTGGAGTTGATGTGGATGAGAGACCAGTGTGGAATTGGTCGAGCAAGCCTGCAGCCGAGCTCTCCCCCATTTCGATATCGGTATCCCCAATAAGTACGCCACTACGCCCACTTTGATGAGATCCATTTCTCGAAGCGGGTGAGATTCGACGGCTAGGGGCTGTAGGGGCTTCTTCATAACCACCGTCCTGGATTCGTTGCAACTCTTTGACAGCAGCTGTATGTCTACCGAGTGACGCTTCTACCTGTGCCAATATATCATCAACTTTGGATGGTGCCTTGCTGGAAATTTTCCCGTCGTCACTATCTTCATCGTCAATCTTTCCTTCCAAACGCCAGTATTCTGGACCAGTACTGGTTGGGTCATGGACAGCAGTACGAAGTTCCTTTTCTGCTTGGGTCACGAGTGACCCTTTCTTGAATTTGGCCATTCTCTTTGCATGCTTGGCTTTCATCTTCTCAATGTCGTTTTCCGTCTGGGTTAAATGCTCTTTAGCTCGCTTGCGAAATTCATCTGCCTTCCCAGGGTCCAAGCGGCCAACATAGTTATACTTAGCAACGTCCTTTTCGGGAACTAAAGGTGCGTCAAAGATACCATCAGTAAGACTTGCTAACTCCCCTTTCAGTCCAAGGCCAAGGTCTTGTGGGATAATTTGATGGACAGAATAAGGTGAATTGAGGATCTCCTCCATCCACAAATGATTCAACTTGTAACGCTCAGTACTAATCTCACGAGGAGTCATGACATCGAAGATATCGCCTCTAGAGGTATCTTCATCATCATCAACCGCATCAAGGACAGTGCCCATTGCTGCAGGATTTGGCCCAGGGTTGTTCTGTGTGCGCGCTCGCTTTGAAGGAGGTGGTCCTTGTCCAGGGTGTGCGGGATATGCCATTGCTTGAGGTACTCTGACTGGAGTCATGTTTCCTCCGTACACATGTTGTCTAGCGGGTGGACCACGAGGAAACTGAATCTGTGGCCAACTAGCTCGATCATGAAGCATGAACTCCTTCTGAACAATCTGGCCTTGAGTTTGCAGGTATTGCCTAGTGTTCACCATCGTATTCGTCCGAATATCGACTGGGATTACATTCGAAGGGATTCGATCTTGTTGGACGACATCACTGTAGTGTATAATCCACAAGCTTTGGTCTGGTGTTTGTCCGTTAGGATTGGGAAATTTGGAAGGTAGCAGGCGATATCTTTTCCGGCTATGCATAGCGTATTGCTCTCCAGGAGCGTAGCCAACTTTTGCATGGTACATTTCAAGCGTCTTAGATAGCGTTAATAACATGTCATCCTCGAGGGCATTGTAGACTTACGTAGACTCCGCCATCCAAGTTCACCTCCATCTGAAATGCTGTCTCTCCAGGTGCCCATATAAACCCATCGCTAGCAAAATCGGTCCCGAGTATGGTCAAAGGTTGCCATGTCAGGAGAATCGTGCCGCTGGCAGGCCGATCGAGGTAGGTCCAGTAGAAGGGGGCTTGATCTCGAGAAATCTTGGGTGCCTGAAGAAGCATCTGCGCAACCTTTTCATGGTGCAATTGATGCAGTAATGGGTACCTGAACGTCGAGAGAAGATGAACATGTTGAATCTGATGGTGTTAGGTTTAGGCTGGTTGAGATGTTTGTAACAATAAGATATACTAACTAGGTCCCTATGGACGCCATGACCCGGATCCTGCATTGTGGAGTAGCGTTGACTTTCACGAAGTAGACCCGCAAATAATTGACTACGTGGCGGGGTTTATGTCGATGTGGTGTAGAAATGCGCAAGACTCAGTACTGATGCGCGCAATGCTGAACGCGACAAAGTCGCCAACTTTGAAGATGCGCCGAAAAGGCGCTAGTCCTGACAGTCACGTGATATACCGGATCCGTGCTCCCGAACAAGCTACAACACGAGTTTTGCTGTCATCGACTAGGGACAGGAAGGAATATACAGTAACGCCGGGACCCCTAGCGGTGGCTCGGTTGAGCTTGGCGTACGCTCCCTAATAGTCTTTTGAGTGATATTATAAGTAACCTCGCTTTATAATTAGCTATAGTTTATAGTATTTCTAGTATATAAGTAAATTATAGATTAATATAACTTATATAATATCTAAGTAATAAGAAATACTAATATTATAAAAATAACCTTAAAAGGTTTATTTTTATTTAATAAAAAAGAAAAGAAAATCCTTACACGTGACCTTTTACTAGCACGTGATAAGTAACTAAAGTTAAGATTAATAAAACTTAAGTTATTTGTTAATAAAGATTATAAGTAGGTACGTATTTGTATAACTTCTCTTAATAGAATTCTATTATTTTACTTTTCTTGTATATATCTATTCTATATATTAATATAGCTATCCAAGCGAGTGTGGCGAAGACGCTAGGGGTCCCGACGTTACTGTGGACTCGACAGGAAGTACTTCAGATCAGCACTTTTAACACAATATTCATTAATCGATCACTAGAACTATTCCTATTGATTTATGATTGCCTAAGTCACGTCTAAATACAGGCTTTGTTACTATGAAATCAATCCAGCAAGACCTAACCAAGAAAGCTTATGCTTGGTAAGTTGACGCAGAGACATTTCCACCACGGCCAGTCCAGTTGACGTGGATGTTCTGTCCTTCTGGGTACTTCTCGTTGGCAAACTCTGGCTTGATCTTGAAGGTGTGGGCACCGAAGTAATCTCTTTGAGCCTGGAGCAAGTTGGCTGGGAGGTCCTTGGTACGGTAACCGTCAAACCAGCTGAGGGCAGTGCTGAAGGCAGGGGTAGGTATTCCGAGGAGAGCAGCCTTGGAGACAACGTCTCTCCATCCTGGCTGGGCAGTGTGAATGGCCTTGTTGAAGAAGTCGCTGAACAGCAAGTTCTCGAGGTCTGGGTTGGAGCGGTAGGCGGCGGTGATATCCTTCAAGAAGACAGATCTGATGATACATCCGCCGCGCCACATAAGAGCAATGGATGGCTTGTTAAGCTTCCACTTGTACTCCTTGGCAGCCTGAGAGAGAATTAGCAATCAGCAGAGATAGTCGAGGCTCAAAAACTTACCTCTTGCATGAGCATGAAGCCTTGTGCGTAAGAAATGATCTTGGAAGCATACAGAGCTTGCTCCAAATCATCGAGGAATTGCTCCTTGTTGCCCTCGAACTTGTTCGATCGTCCAACGAATTGGAGGACCTTGGAAGCACGAGTACGCTCCTCCTTGATGGATGACAAGCATCGGGAGAGAACAGCCTCAGCGATCAAAGTGACTGGCATACCAAGATCCAAAGCGTTGATGGCGGTCCACTTTCCGGTACCCTTTTGTCCAGCAGAGTCCATGATCTTCTCAAGGAGAGGAGTTCCATCATCATCATTGAAGTACATGATATCACGGGTGATCTCGATCAAGAAAGAATCGAGAACGCCCTTGTTCCACTTGGCGAAAACATCACCGATCTCCTTGTCTGGCATGCCGAGACCACGCTTCATGATATCGTAGGCCTATTCTTGTTAGCATCGAGGACAATTTTACGCGGCGGTGGTAGTTACCTCGCAAATCAATTGCATGTCACCGTACTCAATACCGTTGTGCACCATCTTGACGTAGTGTCCAGCACCCTCATCACCAACCCACTCGCAGCAAGGCTCACCATCACTCTTAGCAGCAATGCTTTGGAAGATGTCCTTGATGAAAGGCCACGCCTCCTCGTTTCCACCGGGCATCATGGATGGGCCGTATCTGGCACCCTCCTCACCTCCGGAGACACCAGTTCCGAGGAATCTGATACCCTTATCTGCCAAGTATTTTGTTCGGCGGGTAGTATCTGGGAAATGGGAGTTACCACCGTCGATGATGATGTCGCCCTTCTCGCAGAATGGCAAAAGAGTCTCAATGAAGTCATCAACTGGCTTTCCGGCCATGACCAACATCATCATACGGCGGGGTTTCTTGAGCTTGCTCACGAAATCTTCGATCGAGTGGGCACCCACAATTGACTTTCCTGGATGGAAATTTGCGTGAGCTTATGGAATTTGGGATTGGTGCACCATGGCAGGAGTAGATGTTGCATACCTTGAGCCTCGTTGGCGAGGAAGTGGTCAACCTTGGAGACTGTACGGTTGAATGCAACAACGGTGAAACCGTGGTCAGCAGCATTCAGAATGATGTTCTGGCCCATGACAGCCAGGCCGATGAGGCCGAAATCTCCGCTGCAGACAACGTCAGCCTTGTTATCATATTTATATCATGGGTGGTTTGTTGTTGATGTTCATGTTGATGTTTCATGGCGGGGTCGGCGCACCAGCCCACTAAAATCGGCGAGCGACTTGATCTGAGCTGCGAGTGCCGCAATTGCAAAAAAACACTCATCATGAAGCAGAGCTCGAGACTGTCGAGATGCATTGTCACGCTCTCCGCTCACGGCATGGTGGTGAGGGAATTCTCCCGTTGCGGCCGGGGGGATGACGATGGTGGGGTATTCTGCGGTTGAGGGGTTTGTAGACTTACACTGCTTCAGTCATGATGTACTGGTGTGGATGGATGTGTGTATGATGTATGGTCGGGGGGATGAGGAGTCTGCTCTATGGTGATTGAATCAGACTTTCAAATGGCAGGCTGGTGGTGGTGGTGTTGAGGGAAGAAAGATTTGAGTGACGAAGGTTGGGTCCCACGAGATTTAGTAGGAGGGGCTGTCTGTGGTCCTGCTTAGTACAAGGGCGCTAGCAAATGTACGGTCCGCCGGACAGCAGACGTCCATACGGGGGGTGTTGAAGGGCGATTCAAGTGGTGCAGATACATCGGTGCAACGATTCAGCGCCGCCAACAAATCCACGAGTCCTCAAGCCTCGTGGTGCATTACAGATTTCCGGCAGCGGCCAGGGTCCTCAAACAGAGACTCGCGAGGGCTCAAGGGCCTCGCATCACTGAATCGGGAATGGCAGAGGCTATACGTTTCATCGGCAAGGTGCTGCTGGTTTGAACTTTGAACAGCTACAGTAGAAGGTCAGGTTTAAGCATTGTTGCTCGTCGTCCCATGCCCATGCCCATGTCATTGTTGTCTGTCTGTGTCTATGTCTGCGTCTGTGTCTGCGCCGGCTGAAGCGGATTCGAGGAGAGAGATTTTCACGTCTTGAGGCCTCCATCCAGCTCCAGGCCGGAGTTGTTTGTCAGACAAGCTAAACGAACAACAGGCAATGCAAATGGCATCCTTCCTGTGTTGTGTTGTGTGCTGACGGATGAATCAGACAGAATCCATCCCACCAAACCAACTTGACCCCCCCACCATGCCATGCGACCATGCGGAAAAGAAAAGACTTCCGCCAGCGTTTCGGAGCTACAGTCCATCCCACCAAACACGTGAGCGGTCGGGTAAAGTCTACGTGATGTTATCTCCGACAACGCAGGAGCCCAGACCGGCTCTTGGGAGCACATAACTGCTAATTGAGTGGATACATTACGCTGATTTGTAACATGTTGAGAGAGAGGCAATTGTTACTCGTACCATATGCTCACAAAGACCAACAAGGAGCCAACTTTCAACCATCGATTCATGGGATGTGAGCTTTGGGGCTCAAGCTCCTAACAACCACAAGGATGTTTGAGGTTTCACGTGATGCAATACACTAGTACAATCTGGGCACTAGTCCGAGGATTGCAGACTCGCTAGATTTCTCCAGAACATCGCGCAAGAACGAGCAACAACAGTGATTCCCATCCTTTGCGCCACTTAAAACTACTTCACCCTTACAGAATCGACCCGTGCAGTCAGACAAAGCAACCTTAAAGTTCGATTAAGCTACTGCCAATCAGCAGCTCAAGACCCACTGCGTTGTCAAGGCGCAAGAGGTACGTCTAATACATCAAGAGTTCTTTCGTACAGCCGTTCATCATGTCCTATCCACCACCACCAGGTCTCAACTCGAATAATCGAAACTCATCTTCACATCCATCTCTACCTGCGCGCCCTCCAGCATCTTCCGTTCCTCCCTCCGGCTTCAAGCCCGCATACGCCTCGCAACCATCCTACTCGAGCGGCGGCAACAATTCCAGCTATGGAGGAGGTGGTGCTTTTCAAGGCTTCGCGCCTAGAACCGTAGTCCCTCCTCAGCCAGCATATCAGTACCAACCTCCTGCTCCAGCATACCCACAACAGTCATACCCCAACTTCTACGATGCTCCGCCGCAAGATTTTAGCGCGCCTCAAATTCGAAATCCATTCCCGCTTCCAGGACAGGATGCAGGCCGGGGACGCGGTTTCGAAGAAGATCCAGAAATGGCCGCTCAGATTGCGCAATGGCAGAGTGCATATGCAGGAAAGGAAGACGCCACTGCCAACAGGAATTACCAGGGTACGTCACAACGATTTGGGAACGCGAGCACATCAACAGGAGCAGCTACTAGCGCGAATGCTGCGCCGTTAGGAAGACCAGATGGGCCCAGTATGAGCAGTCAAGCCGTCGCCAGCGCCGCCGATGGGGACACAGGTGTCGCGACCGTAGTCAGCGGTAAAGATGGAAAGGAGAAAACGGTAGTCAGGTCAGGCGGTGGAACACAGTGGACCGATTCTTCATTACTTGAATGGGATCCTGCTCACTTCCGCATGTTTGTAGGAAATCTGGCTGGTGAGGTATCGGACGAATCCTTGTACAAAGCATTTTCTCGTTGGACGAGTCTACAAAAAGCCAGGGTCATCCGTGATAAGCGAACGATGAAGAGCAGAGGTTATGGGTTCGTCAGCTTCAGTGATGGAGATGATTTTTTCCAGGCAGCGAGAGAGATGCAAGGCAAATATATTGGCAGTCATCCTGTTCTCATTCGTCGAAGTACGACTGAGATCAAGGCCGTGACGCCCCGGGATAACAAGAAAGGCAAGAACAAGGGCAAGGGTGGAAAGGGTGGTGGAAATAATGGAGGCCACAAGGAGAAGACTGGTGCTGGTATTCAAAAGGCTGGCAGTAAGACGAAGGGTGGTCTAAGGGTGTTGGGTTAAGGTTCTTGATGAAAGCCATGGCGTTGGGGATTTAGTAGGCTTGGTGGCATGGCGGGCGCAACGCAGTACGGTACCGTAGAACAGAATTAATTAATGTAACACGCAAGACTCTCCCAGATGCGAACTGAGTTACTTGGAAGCCGTGGTCACATAGCTACGTGAGTGAGTGATATCCTCAACCAACGAAGACTCCCACTTCGATTACCGGTCTATGTAAAAACTCTATAAAGATGCATGCCCCTGCCTGCCTGCCGAGTTCCATTACATCCATCCCAAGACAAACGAGCAAGGAAACAGAAAGAAAGAAGAGAAAAAAAAAACTCCAGGGTATGTAGCCGCCTTGATCCAAACCAGACACGAACACGAACAACGAATTTTTCTTTCTTTTAATACACGATCCCTCGCCCGCTAGCCGCTAGCCACTAGCCACCAGCCAAGTCAGTCATTTCGTTAATCCCTAATAATTCCCTATTCCCTAATCCCTCTTTACTTGTCAATCGCTATTGTCCTTCTTATGCAGGAGGGCGTCTCCCGAGCCCGAGCCCGAGCCTGAGCCCTCGGCCCGGTCAGGCTTGGGCAGGTAATCGCCATCGGCCGTGATGAACATGGACTCCTCGTTATCCCAGTCATCCTCGGCGTCGGCATCGCTGCCGCTGCCCGTGCTGGGGGCGGCGTGGTGCAGGGCGGCGTGGCTCTTGATGACCTCGTTCTGGGCATCCTCGCGCATCTTGCGGATCTTGATCCAGTTGTAGGCGGCGATGGCGGCGATGGTGACGACGAGCCCGCTGATGTTGATCTTCGTCAGCGGGTCGTGGAAGACGAGCCCGGCAGTCAGGATGGTCACGACCTCCTTGAAGATGCCTGCGATGGAGAGCGTCACGACCGACGTCCGTTGCAGCAGCGCGAACTCGGCCGACGTCATGCAGAAGGCGATGGTGCCCGGGAAGAGAAGCAGCAGCGGGCCGAGGATGGGCCCTTTCTTCTCCACGAGGATGGTCAGCCCGTCCCAGAGAGCCGGGAAGCCCTCCACGGGAACGGCTATCACGAAGAGGCTGGTGAACATTATGGGAGCGAGGTAAAAGATGCTCGAGAAGGGGTTGGAGGTTGCTGGGTTGCGGAGGAGGAGGATCTGGGTCAAGGCCCAGCGAAAGCCTGAGAAGAAGGCTGCGGATATAATGAGAATGAAGCCAATGGGTATAAAGTTGACTTCTCCTGCTACCATCATGATCACGCCGACGGTCATGGTGCCTATGATGCCTACCAGGCGCCACGAGGGTGTTTCGAGGCGGAAAAGAAACGCGAATAATAAAACAAATGCGAGGGATGAAGATTTGCACATCGCTGCCACGGTTAGAAAGTGATAGAGATCGCATTTCGGATCCAACTTACTATAAAATGTCAAAGTAATGAACTTCAACGACATATTGCCAAGGCCAATATCAAGTCCTGTTGCCATGCCGCATGGCCCAATTCTAGTGAAATAAAAGGTCCTCGACATCAAAGGCTTCTTCTGATCTATTTCATGCTGCGCTTGATCTGAATCTGAGGTCTGTGTATTATGTGGATTGCTTAGGGAATCGTAGCGGGGTCGGAATTGAGGTAGGGTATATAGGACGAGACTGGCCAGTGCGAACTGCACGAGCATATGCATACATGTAGTGAAGAGGGGGAAATGGAAATCGAGGAGTTCAGGAGAGAACATCCATTTGTTGTACTGAGAGAAAAAATTAGTAATTTTGCACGCCAAGAGGAAGGGGGGAAACCTACAATTGATATGGACAGAGAAAAGAGGTACCACATGACTATCAGCAGGCCGTTGATGATACTGTTCTTGACCACATTCTTGTCTGCCTCCTTCTTCTCCTCTGCCGATATCTTCAGATCGCCTGCCACTCTCTGGTCCAGCAGTGTATTCTTGCGCCGCCGCCTCTTCCTCTTACTCCTATCTCTCCCCGTCAAGCCGGTCTCTTCGTCATCTTGCAGGCCGTCTTCCTCGGATAGGTCTTCCAGCTCCAAGTCTTCACTGGTGGATTTAGAATCCTCGTCTGAACCGCGCTGCGGGTTCAATGGCTTGCCTTCTTCTTCCTTGATCCCCCTCGATAACATGCTAGGAGAGCGGGCGGTTCGCTTCGACTTGGTCCGCGAGCCTCCATCAATGCTGTTCATCAGACTGCTCCTCCGCCGCCGGTGCCCTGATGGCTGTGGTGGTTCCATCTCTGGGTCTTGCGAGTTCAACGTCTCAGCAGCTTGCACAGCATCTGGGGCCCATTCGTCTTCGTTGCTCGAGCGCGCTAGGAGATCCGACACGGTTGGTAATCGAGAGAGGCCAGGATGGGGGAATTGTGAGGTGTTGGACGCGTGGGAGGGTGGGTTTGGAGATGGGACGGAGACTGGGAGAGGAGGAGCAGGAGGAGGAGGAGTAGATGAACGGAGATCTTGTGCATTGGACATGGACATGGACGTGGGCCGCTGTTCATCCATAATTGCTGGACATTCAAGGAAATCTCGCTAGGCCCTGTGTTGCTGGCTTTCGTGGAGACGGATTACGGTGTATGCAGACTGTGCAGAGAAGAGCCCCAGTCCCAAGCACAGCTGTGCAGGGGGGCGGTGGCTTTGACGAAACACGACTGGTTGTGAAGGACGCGATGATAAGTTTAAATGGAGACAGCCAGCTCTTGGCGGAGATGCGCTGCCGATGGGTGGATGGGTGGTGATGGGTGGTCAGGGGTAAGGGGGAGGAGGGATGGTGGTTGTTGAAGTGAAGAAGAGAGAAAAGGATGAGGGTATTGGTGTTGGTTATGGTGTTAGATATGTGTCTGCCCAGTGAAGGGTAACGTGCAATGTGCTGTATACTGTATAAAGCCAGCCATTCCCGCAGATGGTCATGAGATAGATGCTTTGATTCACTATTGATTCAGAGATTAGCGGCCGCATAGGTACGAAGATACGAAAATACGCGATGACACCGAAGCTGAGCAAAGCGAAGACAACTCAATTCTCAACTATCAGCTGTCAACCAACTATGCCCTAGTTAAAATTCAATAATACAGCTGTCCCGGATTGTAATGCGACGAACACTCAACACCGCAAACACTGGACAGCGCTGTACGAATAGAAGCGGTGAAAGTACTTCGCAGCTGGACAGGCATCTGGCTTGTTCTTCAGGCTGTCCTGCAACTTCCAGCAGGTTCAGAAACCAGCCGAAATGTCTAATCGATGTGTTGGCAGGCCTGTTGCTGCAGCAAGTCGGCCCGGCGAAGTATATGTTGGACAGTATCAGTCTCTAGGTATATAATAACAAGTTATGTTGTCCAAGTATCTGGCGGCTGTCTGTCGACGTGGTGGTGATTGATATCCTAATGTCCCGATATTCTGATATATCTGTTATATCTCATCTTTCATCTCCCCTGAGTGACGTACCGACGACCAAGCGAGGTACGAGGATGGACTCCCGAAATCCACGGCCGCTCTGCAGCCACCGTTACCCCACAAAACACCTGTTGTTGGTGATCGCTGTTCGCATTCTGCATCTTTGGTCGAGCTGCCTTCGCAGTGAGCAGACCAGCAACTAAAGCCTTATGTCCGACCGTTCTGTTCGCATCGTGTCAAAGTCCGGAGCCACTAATCACTAATGGGGCATGATCGTGTATGCATCGTGATTACCTTATCAGCAGTCAAAAAGGGAGGCACGTCAACTCAACAACAACAACCCCGCCGTGCTCCCGTGCTACCGTGACGATGCCGCCCTTCCCATTCCTCTCACGACCACTTTATGCCAGCAGCACAACACCTTTAGACCATATACCAGCTACATCTTCGTGCATCGCCGAATATACGCCCTTGCTTTGCTCCATCCAAACGGCACAAAATTTCGGATTGGCTTTCAGTGACGTAGCTCCATCATGTCGAGGCTCGCAACGACATCCGGTACCAGGGAGAGCATTCGCGCCTATAACAAGGGATATCTGCCAATTGAGAACTATGGCCTCATCGGAAACATGCGGACGTGTGCACTGGTAGGAATTGATGGCAGTGTAGATTTTATGTGCTGGTAAGTAGGCCAGGTGAATTGGCCAATAATAGATGGAGCTCCCAGACCAGAAGCTGCTGCAAATAAGGGTTGTGATTTAAGCTTCATCTAGGTGCGGAAAAGAAGTGAGGAACGGTGCAAGTGCATTCTAAGGGGCCATCGTACAAGACTGCTCGCCCGGTCAAATCCGCGTTGTTAGAGAGCAGTGTGATTTGTTCGGTTTGCCCGGCATTATAGCTGACAACTTTTTCTCCAGGCCTGATTTCGACTCTCCTTCTATTTTCTGCCGGCTTTTGGACAAAGACAAAGGTGGCTACTTCACTATCTGCCCGCCGCCTCACATCACCTTCACTACAAAGCAACAATACCTGCCTTCTTCGAATATCCTCCAAACCCGGTACATAGGCGAAGACGGAGTCGTTGATTTGGTCGACTTTTTTCCGCGGCCAAGGAACAGCAATGTAGTGACTAAAGCCCCAAAGCAAATGCCGTTCCGTGAAGCGATATCTGTTCAAGATGAATTGAAGAAATGGTTGGTGCGTCGGGTCGAATGTATCCGCGGTACGGTGGAGCTAGGTATGTCATCTCAGTAGCCAATTTTGATCGCCGGTTTATTGTTGCATATGACGCCTATCATTTCTCCTATGCTTTTGATATTGAAGCCACAACAGCTGACAATTATAGACGTTGAAATATTCCCCGCCTTTGACTACGCGCGGGCCGCTCATACAGTTGAAATTCTCATGCCGAGTCACCCTCGACACTGTGAGGAGAGTAAGGCTGTGACGTTCTCTAGCAAAGACCTGAAGCTGCAATTAGATGTCACTATAGATCACGGCGAAGATTCTTCTAGTTGCCCCGAGGTGATGTTCACCAAGGAGAAACATGATGGTATGCTTGGAGAAGGAGTAGTTGCTCACATTCGTCTTGAAGAAGGACAAGCAATATCCTTCGTCTTGCGAGATGATATTCCCAACCATGTTACACCTGATGTGACCACCACAGTCCTTGATACCCAACAGCATGATACTCAGCTGTACTGGTTTAACTGGATCTCAAAGAGCAAGTACAAAGGAAGATGGCGCGAGGTGGTTTCGAGGAGTCTGTTGATTTTGAAACTATTAACCTACGAGCCTACCGGAGCAATTGTTGCTGCTCCTACCTTTTCTATTCCCGAGGATGTTGGAGGCGTTCGGTAAGTTTTTGGCTTCAGGATACATGCCAAGCATTCCAAATATTGCGTGGTATAGCTTTATGTGTACCAATTACTAATGGTGATTTAGCAACTGGGATTATCGGTTTTGCTGGGTCCGTGATTCGAGCTTTACAATTTACATTCTCCTGAGAATGGGGTTCACGGAAGAAGCCGATGCGTACATGGAATTCATAAGCGAGCGTTTTCGAAAGTCTCGGGATGCTGCTGGAGCCTTGCCAATCATGTTCACCATCAGAGGCGAAACTGATATACCGGAGATTGAGCTTGAGTTAGTTTTTTCATTCATTCAGCAATTGTTGGTTGGGCTAATGCAGAATACAGCCATCTTGCAGGCTACAAGGATAGCAAGCCAGTACGCATCGGCAATGGTGCAGCTTTTCACCAGCAGTTTGATATTTATGGTGAACTAATGGATGCCATTTATCTTTACAATAAGTATGGACGGCCAGTAACGTGGGAGCAATGGGTAGCTGTCCGAGAAATCCTTGGTGTGTTACCATTTATTTACATGAGAACGCTGTTGACCTTTAATGATAGACTATGCCATGACTATCTATAAAGGTATGAGAACCATTGCACGGTTTGTTACCTTGACTGACAGTACTAGATCCTGATATGTCAATTTGGGAAGTGCGCAACAAGAAACAGAACTTTACCTATTCCAAGATTATGCTGTGGGTCGCATTTGATCGCGGTCTACGTCTCGCAGACAAACGCTGCCTTCCATGTCCTCGCCGTGTAGAATGGTTAGCAATAAGAGATGAGTTATACGAGGAAATTATGAACAAAGGTATTCCAAGTACTATTTCTATATATTCATGGAATTGACAATGAATAGGCTACAGTTCCACAATTCGCTGCTTCATCCAGAGCTACGAAAGTGGTGACATGCTTGATTCATCAATTTTGATAGCACCGCTGGTCTTCTTCATCTCACCGAACGATCCACGGTTCTTGCGAACAATGGATCGCATTTTACTTGCTCCTGAGAAGGGTGGATTGACTAGTACTGGTCTGGTGTATAGGTACAACACTGAGCATTCTGAAGATGGTATGCATGCATCCTTTAGGTATTGTTGGAATCGATGCTAATTGAAGCCCCAGGTGTTGGTGGCCGCGAAGGTGCTTTTAGTATGTGTACGTTCTGGCTCGTAGAGGCTTTGACTCGAGCCGGCGTTTATGATGGCAAGTATCTTATCCGAGCGGTGAACATTTTTGAGAATATGCTTAGCTTCTCGAATCACCTAAACATGTTCTCCGAAGAAATAGCTCGCAGTGGAGAGCAGTTGGGAAATACGCCACAAGCATTTAGCCACCTGGCTTTGATCAGTGCTGCGTTCAACCTAGATCGGGCAACTGAGCACAAGAGTTAAGGTCCGAAATGAATATGACGATTAAGCTACAAGTTACGATGACACGGTAGCATTGCTTGTCGCATGTATTTTAGTTCAGAATTCTATACATTTACTTGAGCTTGGGTTTGTAAGAGAAGAGGAGGGTTTACCTTTGCCTATCTAGGTACCTATGTAAGTAATTTTACAAACCCAGAGATTGCCGACTACCAATACTTAAACGGGATCAAGACCAGAAATAAAAAACTTGAATAGTTATGTCATTGTCGCACAGTGTCACATATTAAGGCGAAGGAAAATGCATGTTGAGGATTAAGCGAACCGACTTCCTTTTTTCTGCAAGCAAGCATCACATAGGTAGGTACGTGTATGTAGAACTTCTTCGGTTCTAGTGCTTGTAAATATATAATGAGTGTGCTTCTTGTTAGCTGTATATCTAGGTAACACTTTTATTCTGCGAAGCTGGTTCTCGTTCTTGACAATTACTATCTAGATGAAGAATAAACAGTAGCTTGTGTTCCCAAAGACTTACATGAGTCATTGGAGCTGAATCTTTGTAAGACGCATTAGATGACAAGTCATTCTAGCCTCCACCACTTCTCATGCCCCAGCTAATACTAATATAACCTTAAAAGATGAAATTACCACTTTTATCCCTAGCGTCGGGACGGCTGATCCCCAAGACGGCTGGTTCCCATTCCGGTTGACGATCCTCAAGTGTTTCTTCCTCTTCTGATATACTTCCCCGCGCGGAATGATAGCGCAGGCTCGACTCTTAGCAATCACTAATATCTCATTCGATAGCTTAAAATCCGCAGCCAGCCACAATCCATCCCAAAACCATACGGGCTGGATCTTTAAGTTGGGGAGCGCAAGTGCCGGGAGCATCAGTGACACCTTCCTCTAGGTGACGGCGCCAAGGCAAATATAAGCCACTCACGATGCATTTCGTTGGCATCAGAAGACTTCGTATGGTCGAAGTGGCGGCGTTCTCCAGTGGGTCTGTACTCGAATGCCTCGGCCATACCGTTCGAATTACGCAGGAATCTTGATGGAGGATAAATATGAAAGAGAGTCCCTTACCAGTGTGACAATCACCAACCACACTACAGCACAATTCCACCTTCAAGATGTCAACCAAAATACTTGCTGTAGCTACACTGCTGAACGGGGTTTGTGTTCTCGCATTCCCGGACATAGCAGAGAGGCTTGCAGCTCAAGAACGTAAGAATTTCACTCACTTGCTTGTATTTATATTAACGTCATGCCAGGTCAACTCCCTCAAATTTTACCTTTCCCAGAGTATCCAGGGTTGCCAAACCATGCCTTATATAATAAATTTGACGCCGCCTCTCAGCGAGTTTCTACATCTGGAAATCATGCTTGGCGAGCACCTGGTCCAAATGACAAGAGAGGTCCCTGTCCGGGACTCAATGCAGCCGCAAATCATGGCAAGTACTACTTACTTGATGAGTCGTACACCAGCTGATTGTTCTTAGGCTACTTGCCAAGGTCAGGAATTGCAGATTTCGCATCTGTCAATACTGGACTATTCGAAGCCTTTGGTTTAGACCACACAGCAACACTTTTTCTCCAAACGACAACAACCTTCTTCGATGGCGATCCCCTTTCCGGGCGGTGGTCAATTGGAGGGTATTCTCCAGATACAGCAACCCTTGGTCCTCTGCAGAACAACCTTCTGGGCAAGGAATCAGGAATCTGCAACTACGGCCATCTGAAATCTGAAGGTGACGCATCCATCACGCGCGGCGATTTCCTGGCGCCAGACATGAACTCCAACTGTGCATCATACCCCAAATTCTTCCAAGAACTGCTAGATCTCGGCGACCTGCGCAGCAGCGACGGGAGAATCAGCGCCCCGGTTCTCGCAGAGCATCAGAACAACCGCAAACTGCACAGCATAGCGACCAACCCGAATTACTTCGCGCCCGCATTCGCAGGCGTGGCTTTTACGCCTGCTGCGCACCACTTCGTCTTCGCGCTGATGGCGAACCATTCTGCAGAGCAGCCGCGCGGTATCCTCAGCCCAAGCAACCTGATGGATTTCTTCTCGTACACGATTGATCCTACGACGGGGCAGCTCAAGTATACGTACGGCCACGAGCGCATCCCCGAGAACTGGTACAAGCGAGCAGCCGACGATGCGTGGACGCTGCTGGACATTGTGACGGCCGTCGCTCAGCAGTGCGCGGCGTTCCCCAACACGTGCCAGGTCGGCGGCAACGTGAACGGCGTGAACAGCTTCGCCGGCGTCAACCTGGGCGATATCTCAGGCGGGCTCGTCAACGCCTTGGATCTGACGGATCCTGCGAAGCTCGGCTGCTTCATCGCCCAGAACATCCAGGCTGAAGTCCCCACCAGCCTGCGGAATGTCTTCAGCGGCGTCCTCCTCCAGAGAGTCCTCGCCCTCGTCCCGTCTCTGCTCGGTGATGCCCTCGCGCCCCTGCTTGCGTTTGGGAAGTGCCAGAACCTCCCTCCCGGGAAGGGGGTCAGCTATTATGGGAAGGGCTACCCCGGGGCCGTTATCCAGAACGATGGACCGCGGGCTAATGATCGGAGGAAGGCTTAGATATTCTTCTTCTTTTTATTTTCTGAGGGGTCTAGGGTTGGTAGAGAGTAAGTCAGGGAGGGGTGTTGATGAATTCATGAAATATATCTACTTTTTAATCTATCTCGTTTGCCATAGTTTCATTCCTGCTTTAGCTTGAAGATTTGTTCTTATCCTACTTAAGTATTTCCTTTTTATCATTTATATCTTATATTTGTTGGCTCTTATTGTTTTGTTATTTCTTATCACCCCGTGTCTTATTAGATGATTCCCTAATTGTGATAATATTTGTTATCACAGGCACAAGCCAATACTCCCTTTCACTTGAAAACAAGTATATCAAAGGAGTAAAAAGGAAATACATATAGCTAACTCCGTTCTCTGCAGATTTCAATCCATCATCTGTATTCCCCGTTCTGTCCGCTTCGTTTCGTTCCGTTTCGTTCGCAAGGAGTTAAAATAAGAATTTGTCAGGTGACTAGTGCTACCCCCTCAATTAAGGTTACACAACATGGATGATAACAAAAGATTTCAATCCTGTGAACTCTTCTCAACCCAGCTTCCTATCATCATCTCCTCTTCTCGCAATTCCGTCTCGTGCATCTTTGTGTTTTTTGGGGTCTGTAGCCCTCTTGTGCCCTGGAGCTGACAGTGCACCGCCCGCTGCACGGATCCTACTGTTACTGTACACCCGTTGTCACTCATTTGCCTGAAACACAAGTCCTGTCTGTCTCTGCGGATGTTCGACGGCGTAACGAGATACTGCTTGCTTGACTTGTTTCCTGCTCACTTCCCGCTCGTTTGAACATTTGGAAAGCCGGGCTACTGGTGATAGATAGAACTACTGACTCTCTTCGGTTTCAACTTTCAAGCGTCTTTGCGGATATTCAACGGCGTATCAAGATCCTGCTTACTTGGTCCATTTTCCGCTTGTTTGAATACTCGAATGGTCAAGCTACTGTCGACGCAATCTTACTCCCTTCCAACTTGAGCGTTTGAGTAAACGTTGATTTTTAGGCGTACACCCCCTAAGCCTTCAACGCTCACCTCTAACGTCTAGTTTCAGCGTTTAACGTTCAACTTCACACGAAACATCATCCGCCCTCTCTCTTCATCCGCAAACGTTGGCTTCTAGGTGTATACCTTTAGGCCTTTAACCTTTACCTTCAACTACGTTTACCTTCAACTACGTTCACCTTCACACAATACATCATCCACACACTCTCTTTCATCCGCCAAAGATTATCTTCACAGTCGTAATCGAGAGCACAGAACCTCCATCTATTATGGTTCGACGACTTCAGATCTAAGCCTCTCAATACACTGAAAACTTGGCATTTAGCCTTCAGAATCTGCAACGATGGAGGTATTCTTCCACAACGTCCCGGAGCAGTCGACGGATCGCACGTTCAAGAACTATCTGACCCCCGTCTTGAACCAATTGTCTATTCAGAGCTTCCGCTGTCAAAAGTTTCAGGGTAAGAAATTCGCTAGGGTAACCTTTCTTAACGTCCATGATGGAGCCAAATTTTTGGCTATACACGGCCAGAGGGAAGATTTGGCTAGCAAGCCTGGAATAATTAGGTCTTCAACACTTCATCTCTTTAACCGACCAATCTATGCCAAGAAGAGCAAAAATCCCGCCAATGTAATGCTCTTGCGAGTAATGGAGCAGGAGGAGAAAGCACGTAACTTGCGGGTATCCAAAGAGGCCGGCAAGCCCCAGGAGAAGTTCAGCTTTCCAATCGACTTTCAGTCTACCTCTGTGGCCTGTGGAACCTGGAAGTACAAGACTTCAAGATGGGTCTTTGTATCTCAGACACAATGGAAAGGTCAGGGTGTGGCAAAGTTTGGCAAGAGAAGTTTGATTCTGACCATTGGCGACAAATATCGGATCGACTTTATCTATTCCAGCATTCGGTCAATCACCTTCCAGAAAGGTCCAGATCCTGCATACACCATAACACTGGTGGAGGCGCCAAGATTCTTTGAGAAGGTTAAGCCGACACTCAACGAATTGATGGCCGTTCTAAATCTCAATAATAGATTTAGCTCAAAGCGAAACCGCCTCGCTTCTCTTGGTGCCGAACACGCTGGTGTTGCTGGATCTTGTTTTGTATACCGAATCTTTCTCCAAGAGGCGGTCACAATCTCACGAGGACTTCACCAGGGATTTCTCAGCCGAGTCAATGCAGTTAGAAAGGCGCGAGAGACACCGGAAGTTATCGATGAGCATACAACAATGTATGAGCCTCAACCTCACTATCTCGAAGCTCATGCGATTGGAATGCAGAGACTCGATTCGTTGATATCAGATGGAGGCTTGGCCTTTCAGATTGCGTTTCAAGTCCAGAAGATGGCACAGAACGGAATCCTCACTCCTCTTCAAGTCATATCGCTTTTGCCAGAGATATTCAACATGTCTCTTCGCGCTCCTGTGGCCATCTGTGTCGGTGCCATCAAGAAAATGTTTAACCAGATCCCATTCGCAGAGCCTGGCACAGACCCCGAAGAACTTGACGAAGAATCATTGCGAAGCCTTCTGAAGGAAAATGAAGTTCAGTTACTTAAGGGAAACATCTTCGGAGGCCCTTCTGAAGACCAAAATGCTGTTCTCGTACATAGAGTTCGAGTAACCCCTGCTGGTGTTTACCTGTCTGGACCTGAACCGGAGGGTAACAACCGTATCTTGAGAAGATATTCCACTCATCATGAATACTTCCTTCGTGTGCAGTTCTCAGATGAAGACGGGGAGCCAGTTCGTTTCAACGGAAAAGTTTCTCAGAAAGAAATTTTTCACACGAAATTCAAGGGTGTGTTGCAAGACGGTGTTAGGATTGCTGGTCGGCGGTTCTTTTTCCTCGGCTTTTCGCACTCTTCTTTGAGAGCTCAAGCATGCTGGTTTATGGCTAGCTTTGAGTCCACCGACGGAATCCAAATAAATGCACGAAGAGTTATCGAAGAGCTTGGTAATTTCTCACATATCCGCTCGCCGGCTAAGTGCGCTGCAAGAATTGGTCAGGCCTTTAGTGATACTCCACAAGCAGTCCACTGCCCTCGCACCGCCTTGTTTGCTATGGCAGATGTTGAGCGTAACGGCCGAGTATTCAGCGATGGAGTGGGAACCATGTCCTTTTCAGTAATGGCTAGGATTTGCGACGCTCTACCTCATAGTATTCTTTCAAAGCCCACTTGTATTCAAATTCGCTATCAAGGTATGTGATTTCATCTGGTATGGTTCTAGGAAATCCAAGAATATTGACTTCTCAAAGGTGCTAAAGGAATGATATCGTACGACAGTCGCCTTGAAGGGGACGCTCTCCACATTCGCCCTTCAATGGTGAAGTTCGATGGCTCTTCGTCAGATGATATTGAGATATGTGGATCGGCTCGGAAGCCTCTTCCAATGAAGCTTAACCGACAGTTCATCAAGATTCTTGAGGACCTTGGCGTTGATGAATCCTTCTTCTTGGATCTACAAGCAAAAGAAGTTAGGCGCTTGAGATCGATCACCGCAAGCACATACAATGCATCCTTGTTCCTCGAGAGACAGACGATTGGCAATGCTATCCAGATTCCTTGGCTTCTCAAGGAGTTGACCACCTTGGAGTTTGACTTCCGTGAAGATCCTTTCCTTCGCGACGTCCTTGAGATGGCGGTCCTCATGGAACTTCGAAAATTGAAGCATAAAGCTCAAATTCCTGTCAACCAAGGATATCATCTCTATGGAATCATGGATGAAACCGGAATCTTGGAAGAAGGTGAAGTCTTTTGTAGTGTCACTGAAGATGGAGTTCCTCGAATTATAACCGGCAAGGATGTGATCATCACCAGAGCTCCAGCACTCCACCCAGGTGATATCCAAAAGGTCAATGCCGTTAGAGTACCTGATGATTCTCCCTTGATGAATCTGACAAACTGCATTTGCTTCAGTCAGAAGGGTGCTCGAGATCTTCCAAGCCAATTGTCTGGAGGAGATCTAGATGGAGACATGTACTACATTATGTGGGACCCTCGAGCTCGTTTTCCAAAGACTAGTATACCTGCAGATTACCCAAGACAAGAGCCGATTGACATCGGAAAGCCAATTGAAACTCACCATATGACCGATTTCTTCATACAGTTTATGGAGACGGATCAACTAGGTCGTATTGCAACTTTGCATCAAGTCCTGGCAGATTATAAATCTGAGGGTACCAAGGACAAAGACTGTATCACTCTGGCTGAGATGCACTCTACGGCAGTTGACTTTTCCAAGACTGGAATACCTGTAATACCCCTTCCTTTCTTCTACTTTTTCTTCTTCCACAAACTACTCAGGGCATCCATGCTGACCTTTAATTGCTAGGTTGACATGACCAAGCTTCCGAAGAATCATCCATATCGTCCTGACTTCATGGCTCCTGGACCTCATGTGACTATCGAGAAGAACATAGGCTTATTGATTGGCGACGAGCATTTCTCTTTCGACGATGATAATAACGAGGGAGGCGACGACGAGGAAGATGTGATGGAGTACCGATACTACGAGAGTCCACGCGTCTTGGGAAAGCTCTTTCGTGCTATCGACGAGCGCGAGATTTTCAACCAGATCCAAAAAGAGAGAATCCCCCCAAAACAGAATGGTTCAGACTTCCTCACTGTTGTTTGGATGTATGTTCAACGTCAATGCCACCTGATCCAGTGGGAGCACCTGCTTGAGTGGGCAAGAGATATTCGAGAGATGTAAGTAGAGTTCTTCGTTTCCAGTACGGGCTCGTCATTGACTGACACATTTCAAGGTACGAGGAGAGCCTTCTAGACCTCATGACGGAATTCAGCGACCATCCTCTACGACCAATCACCGAACTCGAAGCCGTGGTAGGAAATATTCTCGGCAAAAACTCGCTCCCCAGCAGACGTCAGCATGACCTCTCGACTACGATGAAAGAGCAGTATGAACGCAATGCTGCTTTTATCGTCGACTGCATTACCAAGGAGGGCTCGGAATACTCGGACGAGGCACTGGAGCGAAGCATGGCGGCCCTGGCCGTATCCCTAGAGAAGAAATCCGAGCGAGGCCAGAAGTTGGAGAGCTTCAAGTATCTTGCTGCGGCTGTCTGTCTGCGCCAGGTAGATCGATTCGTCCAAGGCCAGAGAGCAAAGTACCCTGGACTGTGAAGCCCTGGACTGTGAAGCAATTCTTTCGCGCCGTCTCCTTCTGCTCGTTTGTACCCGATCTGTGCTCGCTTTTTCTTTTGCTTTTACCTGCGGATCTGGAGGCTGCAGATACAGGGAGGGAAGGGAGTATACGGAAATGATTGGGGATTTTCGACTTCTTTATGATTGATGATGATGATGATGATGAATGATGAGACTTCCTCCGTGCTTTGTAGCTAGATGTGGCAGATGATGGTAGCTAGCTTGAGCGGTGTCTCTTGAAGAACCCCGCTCAATTGCGCTTTTTGCAGTTTAGCGTCTAGTATTCAGTATCTAAAGCTCAATGATCCCTTTCTTCATGCTATTGCGTGGCGTGGAAAAAAACACACACGGAAGATGGTTCATGTGATTTCTTCACCGACTCTGTTTCGGTGCAGACGGAGAATCTATATCCCTTGTCCTTAATTTTTATTCAATGCATATACTGACTTCCAAGATTCCTCTCAGGCACCTTTCGGAGTTTGCAGAAACTTTTCACCGTTTGGCTACAAAGGAGGAGATGATCTATATCTTTTCTTGCAGCTTTTAACTTTGTAGGAACGGGAGCTGTGACCATTCACTGCCTTGAGCAGACATACATACATACCTGTAACTAATTCTACCTAATGTTTTTATTTTGGCTACGGCAGCTAAGGAGAGGAGATCCTCTCTTCACAGGTTGGAACCTTGTGCAGACTGCGGGAGTGACTAACATTTCCGCGGCTTTGTCTGTTGATTTCATTTTGTTGTCAACTGCCCTTCCTCCCCCACCAAAGCTCTTGCCTGAGCTAATCTTGTCGTAGATATTAGTATAACATGTGCTGGATTGGTTGAGTGTCAAACTTACTAGTATCTAAGAGCGATCAGAATATAAATGGAAGCTTCTTTTTTACTTCGGTGGACTCGACCATTTGGGACTGTCGCAAGCAGGCTCGCTAAAGCCCGGTCGGTAAAGCGTTACCGCTCTCTTCGGCATCTGAAGTGGTTGTGGATAGCTTTGTAGCACGCTGTTCCGTGAGATGGGATTTCTCCGACTATATCGTTGAAACAGGACTGAAGGGCTTCTAATGACTTGTTATGGTCATCGAGTTCCAAATTCCTTGTGTAACACAGTCACTCTGTCGGGCAGAAGAACTCGAGAAAATGAAGCTAAATGCTTGGTATATCTCTATCCTCTGTTGATTGAGGGTTCATATGTATCATAGTGATAATTGCATAAATCATTGATGTGGCAAGAAAATGTTGTTTCCAGGAATGACGTTCATTAAAGCCGTGTCGTTATTATTCCCCTCCCAAACGTCATTGCTCGAGAAGAAGCGGTCCAGCGTACCGGATTCCATATTATTGAACGAGCCGTTGAAACTCTGTAGCTGCTCGAAAAGATCTCGCGACGGAGAGAGTGATGAAATGGTATCCATTGTAACAGCTTCCCACGGCTGATTCATGAAATCTGGCATTTGCTGCTCTTGCATATTTGCATAGTTAGGAGATCGGTTGCTCTGCTCTTGCTGTCGCATATTATCGTACGAGTAACTCTGGTTGTTTGGAAGGGCCGCTGTTGGCAGGGGGCTGAATGCCGGTGGTGTAAGTGTGCAGTCCATGGCTAGTTCGAAAGGTCGATCGGGAGAAGTCGTGCTTTGGCTTAGCCACTCATCTAGCTCTTCGACGCGAGAGCTTGGCTCAACAAGTATTGGGGGCCCGCTTTGGATGTCGTTGATCTTGTTGCACAGCATCGTCACAAGCATTTTGTTCCCACCACGGGATGAAGCTAGGAGTCTTTGAAGCTGGTTCAAAATATCTCGTGGTCGATCTGCAGAATTCCAAGTGAGCCGAGAGGTATTTGCGAGAGCATCCGTGACAGCACTTGCGATCTCATATATTTTATATTCCTGCAACTCTCAATTAGTCATGTTCTGCTCTGATACATAGAGATGCTTACCATGGAAGGGCCATGTGCTTCAATCGCAGTATTCGGTAGCTGTGATATCACACCGAGAAACTCTTTCGCAATTTGAATTGGATGGGATAGAGACGTGACATCCGCTGAGGTATTTCCAGATTTCATAGAAACCTTCCATAGCACAGCTCGCATCCACTGCCGAGTAACGCATATGTCTGCCCTCTGAACATCGTTGCTAAATTCCCAATCGATTGGCACTTCTTGGAGCTTCTTCTGTAGTAGCTGTAACGAGTTCCGGCTACTTGATTCCACTTCTCCCACATTGAATTTGTCGGTATCCGAATTCTGCAGAATATCGAAAGCGCCAGATTGGTCGAAGATCCAAAATAGGTTAATCAGTTTCTGGAATGCCGGCAGGATTCTGGTCTCGTCGTCTCCGTCCATCGACGGAAAATTTGTATTGGGTTTCAAGACAACAGGTAGTTTGTGAAGCATCGCAACGCCTCTTGGTGAAGTTAGTACTCCCGAATTTGGAAGAGAAGAAAAATTCCTCACCTTTCTGTCACAAACAATAGCCACAATATCCTTCTCCTTATCTGCTGTTCTGGTGCCGAAAGAGAGCTAAAGGTCGATTCGCGATGTAAGCCCATAATCTGTGCCATTGTAATCGCTTCTCGCAGATACAACAGGGACTTAATTCCACCTGGTTCCTGGTTCTCGTGGTACACATGTAGGAAGAAGGCCGTCCTCAAAGCGTTGAGATTTGCGACTGAACTATTCTGCTGTAACATTCTCGCTCGTTGGCATTCAGCTTCCATAGAACTAGCTGCGGCGGCATCTGATTCCGACCGGTTGAGCTTCAATTGAGCTATAGTTGCGGCGCCAATTGCATTTGCAAGTGCATATGTCTCCATATCATGCTCGTCTCTCTGTAACGCAGCCATGATTTCCTCCACTGCCACGATCGGCCACACCGGATATAGTCGAAGTCGGTAGACGCATAATCGCAGGACAAGAGAATCGATGGCGGTTTTCGTACTATCCTCACTATATATACGCATCAGTATTGTGCTGAATTATTCCATGACAGCTCCCTCTAACCTTGTCCTCCTCAATGTGCCAATTGGCTCCGCGGGGCTCGCAGACACAGACACGGATCCCTGGGTGGTCGCAGCTGAGGACGGCACAGCAGTAGTATTCTCATTCTTCTCTTCCGACTGCTGCGCTTGAGCGATTGTCTGGATAGTCTTTGCCCTCAATGTCCTTGGACCGCGCGTCCGTTGACGCTTATTAAATGTGCACTCGATTCCTACGGCCTGGCAGCCATCACAGGGAGCGATTTCCGAGCACTTGATCTTGCGAATCTTGCACCCGTCGCACGCCCTCTTGATGATCTTGCGCGGGCCCGACATGGCGGGAAACTGACATGACCTGTGATATACTTCTTTTTTAATTTGTCGCACGCGTTGACCCCTTCCTGAGCCAAAACCGAGGCATCGAGAGTGGCCCTGAAAGCACGCCATACACGCGAGAAATGGTGTCAAGCGGGTCCCTGAAATGCCCTGTTTGCGGGGTTTCTGGGGTAGCAAGGGTGCAAAACGTCATGACTCGTGGCCTTCTCGCTTTTCTCTGGACCTTCTTTTCCTCTTGGGTCTTAGGCTCGCCGTTAACCAGATACTCGGGATGCTTAAGAAGTCTAATGGATCTCAAAGTCTGGTTGATGGTATGTATTTTATGCCTAGTTAGCTAGGAACATGGTTTTTAAGAATGGCCATCTGTGAGCCTATGGGAAAGTTGACAAGAGATTTAGCGAGCACGTCATACAGTGAGGATATACATCCTACTGTAAGTTTGCGTGGAAGTTAATATTAAATAAGATTAGGCACCGTAAATCAAGATCTAAGTTGTAAAGTCTAGCACCTCAGATATCGAAACTAATATTTGAACAAGAAGTCGAGTCGCTTGTTCCCGTCAATCTCCCGTGCTGCATTGTCGTTCTGATAAGCAGTCCTCTCTGCCAAAGACATCTCGTTCCAGACCGTTTCCTTTCGCTTATTCAACCTCATGAGGTGCCATCTCTGTGCTAAGAAGGTAACGAGAGAAAGGCCGCATATGGAAATAAGAACCGTATTTCCCTGCTTATAGTATGGAGAATCGTAAGAGCGGTAGATTTGAGATCCTATGAGCGAACCGATTTGGACAATGACATTGTAAGTCGCTGCGGTGATAGCTCGCTTTTTGACATCGAAAGTGTTTTCGGATATCCAGGCCGATACAATAGGGTGAAAGTAGGGATCTGAAAGAGTTAGATGGAGTATAAAGGTTAGGGTAGAAGGACTTACAGCCAGAGATTAAAGTGATGATTGAGAATCTCGACCACTCACGACCACCATCAGGCAAAGCCAGGAGAGCTGCAAGCATGGGCAAGATCCAAAGTTCTCCAAAAACACAATGGAAAGTGCGCTCGTTGAAGAAGTCGCTACTGTATGCAAGCCCAAGCATGGTTATAATCTGCAGAACAGCCGACGGAATAGTCAGCATATTGGAGTCGAATCTCGAAAAGCCGATTCTTCTCAAAGTCAGAGTAAGATACGCTTGCACAGGAGTTGCTGGAATATATGCAACAAGACCGACGAAGTACAGGCCCCACATGGAAGAATCACTCCAGGCGGCGCGGATATCTTTGAATGTGGCTGGTTCTTTGATGTGAGTAAGTCCCTTGGCTGGATCATCTCGGAGGATTCGCTGATAATTGTCAGAATTCCGTATAGAAAGTTAAGTGGACATACTTACATTAACCATAATGACCTCTTCACGCTCAGTATACCAGGACTTTCGGAATATGACACCTTTTGTTGCTGTAGGGGAAGTTGGGAGATAAAACAAGCTCTGGTAACTCTCAGTTAGTGCCTGAACCTAGACTTAAATCCGGGGAGCTTACAATGGCACCAATGACGAAAGTCAAGAGACCCTCGAGTAAGAAAAGCCAAAACCATCCTGGCTTTCCATTGACTCCTCTCATTTCCAGAATCCCAGCTGCCAACAAAGCAGATACAACTCGTGCAATATTGAGAGTCGACCAGAAACAAGCCAGACGAACTGAAAGCTCCTTCGATTTGTAGAAATAAGTAGCGAACAGAATTGTTCCAGGAATAAAACCACCTTCACAAGCACCGATCAGAGCTCGGGTGATGTAGAAAGAGGTCCGGTTGGTCATCCACGCTTGGGCCCAGGCTACAGATAATTAGTATCGAGCGATTAAGGGATTATTTCTTCCTTACAAACTGTGCTCCACATCATCATCATGGTAGGCAAAATATACTTGAAGCCATATCGCTTGGTGAGAAATTGGACAGGGAACTCGGCTGTCAGAAAAGCCAAAAGTTGAATGGTTGTTCCCTGTATGTAACCTTATCAGCACGGTCAACTCAATTTCAAATTTTTCCCACACTTACATTGTTGTAATCATCAGTCGTGAGTCCTAAATCGACAAGAAGATTGTCTGCAGTAGCATTTGACAGATTTCCACGATCAAGTTGAAGACCGAAGAACTAGATCCAGAATTAGCATATTTCTAACAGAGAGGAAGCGAGGAGCTTGCCATCACGCAAATCCATGAGAGCAGGTAAATGTCTGTTTTTCTGACCACTTTTCTCTCTTCTGCCTCGGTCCACGTTGCACTGGGATCGAATCGATGTTTGCCTTCGTACGACTCGTGGGGAGGTAGAGAATCCGACAGATGCTCTCGACCGACAGGCGTGTCAGAAATGTGACTGAGTGAAGGGCCAGCATCGCTCGACACCTTACGCTGGAGAGTATTCACGCCTTTCTCCATTTCGAAATACCTTTACAGCGTAGATTTCGAAAACACAATCAGAGGCCTTTGTACAAATTCGAAACAGCGATATTAATACATGACAAGAGGAAGATCTCGGTAATAAACAGAACAAAAGGACCGACAATGAGGACACGACAGTGACCTTATAAACAAAAAACCCGAAATTGATACCGGTGATAGCAAGCCCAAGATATTCGCCATAGCGACAGGACGCAAGCGCAGTTAAGGTAAAAGGCCAAAAAAGGGTGGACAGGGCATCGGTAGGCTCGGGCTAGGCCCAAGAAACGGCAAAGTTAAAGCTGCATGCTTTGCGGGGAATCCCAGATCGGGCAGATCACGACATCGCCCCCCTGATATTGCTCACATCCAACTCCGAGAATTTCTCCAGAGCACAAGTCATGTCAGCTGTTCCGTGCACTGCCCGTCGTACGTTATCTTTTTCGCCGATGTACACTCCGGTATAGATTCCGAGCGTTTGCTGTTGCTCGACTTTCCCAGAATTGTTCGTTGTTTTGAGCTCTGCACAATCTTGCCTTCACTATCTCGAGATCGTCATTAGTCGCCCTTTACCCCAGACTATCTAGAATCCTATAATCCGAGAATCGGCCTTTGGAACCGGCAGAGCAGACACAGATAAATACCTTGAGATCACCACGATCTGATAATAGCACCAGCAGCTCGCCTGGCCCTAAAAGCAAGGGTGCGTGTGAAAATTAGACAATTACAACCTAGAATCATGCCTTCCGCCCAGCTCGAAGATCCTAACTCCCATATCCGCGGAGGTGATCCAAAAGCCCGTACGAGATGCCTTAGACCCATGGTCAACTCGGGCTCGCTGGAAAAGTTCGAGCATCATGACTTAACCCCTGTCATTGGAACCGAGTTTCGTGGTGTGCAAGCGACCGACCTTCTGAAGGGAGACGAGCAATTAATCAAAGACTTGGCTGTCACCAGTACGTAAATTAGCACTTCCAAGTTATCTGTATACTTACCATACTTGGTAGTTTCCGAGAGAGGTGTAGTCTTCCTGAGAAATCAAGAAATTACTCCCAAGCAGATGCAAGAACTATGTGAGCGGATTACCGAGGCTGCTGGAACAGTAAGTGCACTTTACTTCCCTGGGCTTTTTATCTGACAGCTTGACCAGCCTGAATCCTCCGGTTTACATGTACACCCTTTAACGGAAGCTGGCAGTGAGCTTGGTGACCAAATCAGTGTTATTAGTAGCGAGAAGCAAAAGAAGGGGGGTGGACTTACACATCAACTAAGCGATGTAAGCCGGTATGCAAGTGCAGGCTGGCACGCCGATATTACATTTGAGCCGGTACCTTCAGATTACGCCATGCTTAAGATCCACACACTTCCAAAAACAGGTGGTGATACAGTTAGTACCTCGATGCGCTTTTGCTTCTGCACTTCTAACTGGATTTTAGCTTTGGGCGTCAGGATATGAAATCTACGACCGTCTTTCACCAAATATGCAGCAATTCCTTGAAGGACTGACAGCAACACACGATGCCAAGTTTTTCCTCGAAGAAGCAGCGCGACTGGGAAACCCCCTTCGTGATGGTATTCGCGGCTCGCCGCTGAACCAAGGATCCGGGCTTGTTGCCGTGCACCCTGTAATCCGTACCAACCGTCGGTTCCCTTCTCGCTATGTGATTACTCGTACTGACTAAATATAGCCGTTACTGGATGGAAATCCGTCTTCGTCAACAAAGGCTTCACAAAGCGTATAAATGGCGTGACAAGAGATGAGAGCGATATGCTGTTAAGCTACCTCTTCAATCTCCTCACGCAAAACCATGACGCACAGGTGCGCTTTAAATGGGAAAAGAATGACCTGGCTATTTGGGACAACAGAAGCAACTGGCATTGCGCTACTTATGATTATGAAGCTGCAAGGGCTGGTGATCGGGTTTGCTCTTTAGGCGAGGCTCCGTACTTGGACTTGAAAAGTACGGGTAGAAGAGAAGCTCTGGGGCTATGAAGTAAAATATCATGTTCGGGCGTCCCATGTGCTGTATTTAGTTTTGCTGTAAATATTCGGAATCAATATGCTGTCACGACAACCAAGTACTAAATAAATCCGGGCATTTAATACCACGACGGCTATAACTGAGGACGTTTCCTCTTGTCTCTTTTGGTTTTTAACTATAGGTGTTTCCCATATGCGAGACATATAAGTCGACTGATTATGTCAGGTAGTTAGGTAACCAATGAATCTTTCGAAATTATCCTTAATTCGTGCAAATATCCCTAACTTTGCATGGTCTAAACTCTGGTCTCATCTATTGAGACTCTTAGAAATTCTATTTAGATAAGAATTGCAAAGGCCTCGTATGGCGAAAGAGACACCTGCCCCCCAACAAAATCCTGGTTCTTCTTGCCACCGTTACTCAAAACAACATCCTTAACCTTGGCGAAATCCGCACTCCACTTAACAGTCTCCGACGAGAAGTTACAAGCGACCAAGATTTTCTGACCATCCTCCGCAGTTCTAGTATATGCAAAAATCTTACCGTTGTCTTCATCGACAAGGTTGAAATCTCCGTAAATGATGATATCCTTGTATTGCTTTCGAGCTTTCAGGACTTCTCGCCAGAAGCTGAAGGGTGACGAGGGGTCTTTGACTTGTGCTGCGGCATTGATGGTTGTTGAGTTGGTATTGGGTGTCATCCATGGAGTCGCTCCATCAGATGTGAATCCGGCGTTCTTGCTGTCATCCCATTGCATTGGTGTTCTAGCATTGTCTCTTGATTTCTTCTGGTACTCTTCTTTGGCGATTGTCAGGGCGTCGATGTCCTTTGTCAAGCTGCTGATGAGCCTATTTTGTGTGTTAGTGACCATTCCCAGGATCCTGTGAATTACACTTGAAATATCAACTCACTTCCAATGATTTAGACAATCAATATCTTTATACTCTTCCAAACTCCACTCCTTGGGCACATTCGTCATGCCTAGCTCTTGGCCTTGATAAACGAATGTCGTGCCTGCTTGAAGCCCTAAGAATGTCGCAAGCATCTTGGAACTTTGAACCCGATGAGCAGGCGAGTCATTAGCAAAGCGACTGACTGAGCGTGGCTGGTCATGGTTCTCGATATACAGAGCGTTCCAACCACCATTGTCATACATGAAGCGCTGCCACTTTGAAACAATATTCTTGAGTTTACTTAGAGGCCACGGTCCCGGGGAGAATTTCCCCTGAGGTCCATGATCAATATCAACACTAGAAAAGTCAGATGAGTTGGTTCTTTTTCTAAAGTGGAAGAAGCATGGCATACTGCTCAAACTGGAAGATCATATTCATTTCATTCCGGTCATATCTCACGCTCTTGATGATCTCCTGTGGGTCTCTAGAGTAAGGCATTTCGCCAACTGAAAAAGCGTTATATTCGTTCAGGATCTTTCCCAATCCAGCAAGGTACTCGTGCAATCTTGGACCAGTGGCATAATATTCGGCCCCAGGGAATAACACATTGTCTGAAGGCACGGATTGAGGGTAGTCCAAATCTTTACTGATGAAATTGATGACGTCCAGTCGGAATCCGTCGATTCCGCGATCAAGCCAGAATCTCATAATGGCGTGTACGGCGTCCCTGACGGGAGGATGCTCCCAGTTCAGATCTGGCTGCTCTTTGCAGAACAGATGGAGATAATATTCATCAGTTAATTCGTCATACTCCCAAACATTTCCTATAGTAATTTAGCATTTGAATTGCTTGCTGCTTCCCAGACGATCAGAATTTAAGATTTACCTTGGAAGTGCGATTCCCAGTTGTTGGGTGGTTGTCTGTTACCCTGCTCGTCGTAGCGTGGCTTCTTCCATACATACCAGTTTCGGTACTCGTTATCCTTAGAGCTTCGAGACTGTTTGAACCATTCATGTTGGTCACTTGTATGATTGACCACGAGATCCAGAAGCAATTTCATGCCCTTGTCGTGCAAAGCATGCATCAAAGTATCGACATCGGCAACATCACCATACTCTGGTGCGATTTTCAAATAGTTGCTGATGTCATAGCCCTAACGTCCCTGTCAGAATTCTCTTCTAGATGCCTTCATGAATTTGGATCTCTGGGGTTTGAGCGTCACATTACTTACCATGTCTATCTGAGGGCTCTCAAAGATGGGGCTCAACCAGACCACATCGACGCCCAATGTATGCAGGTAATCAACTTTCGAAATTATGCCTTTCAGATCACCCACGCCCGTGCCGGTGGAATCTTTGAACGAGGCCGGGTAGATCTGGTAGACGGAGGCCTCTTTCCACCATGCTCTCTGTTGAGGCGTGGAGGGAGAGATTATCTGTGTTTGTGCCATGATTTTGGTATGCTCTGTCACTAAAACTTTCCTCGGGTCCGGGACAGGTTATTCAAACAAGAACAGAATATTTGAGAAGCAGGCGAATATGGTTTGAGACGACTGTGGTGTTCTGGTTTTGTTGTTTGTTTCTATGTCAAAGTCACATCACGTTTTCAGTCGCTGTTTCATGCGCTCAACGGGTTTATTTTCGCCCTTCTTTGCCCACTTCTTTCACGCTGATTATGGCTCGCTATTCGTCTTCCCTTCCGATCTTTACTCCGAGATACATCCATCGAACACATACTTGACAACTTCCTCGATTTTCGATGCCTTTGCATTGATCTGCTTGAACTTCTCCATATTTTCCAAACCATGAACCTGTGATTTCTTCTACCCAGCACATACAGCTGAAATTCCTAACTGTTGATAATTGTACGACTCGTTGCGGTGACCTCATCGTACATAAGCTTTCGGCTTGTGAAATCCATCTCTTCTTTCCAAGTCACTAACAGCACATCATGGTTTCAGCTTCCTCCAAGCCAAAGTCATTTTCAGGAGGAATAAAAGTCTCAGACCAACAAAATCATAAAGACAACACTGAAGAGTTCAATATGGCTTTTGAACTCTCTCATAACTGACTCGCATGGTTTATTCGATCATTCGATGGCTCGCTTCTCGCTTGGCCCTAATTCTTGAAATGGCTAGCGCGGTGAGGGGCAACTTTCTGAAGCTTCACCAGCCCAGCTCCGAAAATTTCTCCGACGAGCTCACCGACCATTGAGCATGAATACGAATAGAACGATTGGACAGCTCACGGCATCTCCAAGGCTGATCTTCATCGGGGAAGTGATCCATCAATGCAAGGCTGAATACACGTTCACCTCAGCCTCATAAGCACATGTATTACTACCCTTGGTATAGCATCGACCATTTGCTTGCTTGTATCTCCTAGTATATTTTCTTTGCTATTCAAACCACTCACCTCTGAATCGTGGAGCGGGTTAGCCAACACACCGAGTCATTGCAAGGCTGAGTTTTAACACGAGGAGATGAAGGCCGTACTCGGGTTATAAAGCGATTCCCAGCCATTTTAACAGTGAGCTGAGAGCTGAGACGACATATTGGGGTAATGTCAAATTCTCTCTGTACACTTCCAACTCTTCATTATGCCTTCCGGGTATTTATTGCTGGCACAGAGATAACATAGGTTAGCAGCATATTCACGATACAAAAAAAGCAGGAGCTTCTTTGGGAATGACAACAGCAGTAACATTGACAACAGCATTAAAAGATAAAATAAAACGGGAAGACATACTGCCGGCCGTGAAACCAACCGTCAAAAGACGCTGGCTTTCCTTTATGGAGCATGGCTCCAGACTCCTGTTGGGTCAGATACTTCTGTCTGACTTCTGGTGCGGAAAAGTAATTGCGAAGAGTAGCGTGGTAATTGTCATTTTAATAGCTTCAAACACTTTCGTCTGACGCGGAAAAGTAGTTGTGACTTATCTAGCGGTGGGGTAAAATTCTCTTCCAAGTTGAGATTTTCACAGGATCATGCTCACGATTAAGGTACACTGGTAGTGTTTTGATGTTAGCCTTGAGTGAAGAAATGCCAGAGAAAAAGAAGGACAAAGAAGAGTTCTGTAGAGGAAGATAATAGAGGCGGGAAAAAAACACCAAGTAGAAGCATCCCAGATTTTACTCAACAAGCTCAATGCCGGTACTTTTTTTCAACTCCGAGAATTTCCCCGCGCTACAGACTTAAAAGGGCTTCACAATTCTCAAAACAGCCAATTTCTCTTATATCCTTGATCCAAAAGTGTTTTTCTGTCTGTATATTACGCCAGAAGCTCCTCTTATTAATAATCTTCGAACCCCGCTCGAAACTTTGCAAACATGGCGTGGCCGGAACCTAGAAATACAGGAATGCAATACCGTCGAGTCGGTAATTCGGGTCTGCACGTATCTGTGCTTGGTCTTGGAGGTTGGTTAACGTAAGTATTTGAAATCGAAGGAACGGCTCGGAAGAAACAAAGACTGATTTGGAGTCTAGATTTGGAGGACACGTTGAGAATGGTGAGTGAGAGAAAAAGGAACAAGAAGAGAATATCACCAACACGTGACCCAGAACAGACTTTTGCGTGTATGAAGCAGGCATATGATTGCGGGATCAACTTCTTCGATACCGCCGAGAGGTTAGTTGGAGAGTTTCCAGGACAAAGTAAGAAAAACGGAGACGAGATGCTGAAGTTTTGATGCCACAGTTATGCTGGAGGTCAATCTGAGATCATGATGGGGAAGGCCATCAAGAAATACGACTGGAACCGAAACGACATCGTGATCAGCACCAAGGTGATTAAAGACTCCTAACCGCTTGGTTCGAGCGTCTTTCTCTCTCGGAATACTGATTTTGAGGCAGTTAAACTACGGCGGAGCCAATGGAGAAGTCCTGATAAACAACCACGGCCTGTCACGGAAACACATCATCGAAGGAACAAAAGCTTCTCTCAAGCGCCTCGATCTCGAATACGTCGATATAATCTACGCACACCGGCCCGATCGGCTGACACCGATGGAAGAGACGGTTCGAGCCTTCAACCACGTCATCCACAAAGGGCTTGCCTTCTACTGGGGCACGTCTGAGTGGGGAGCCGACGAGATCGCTGAGGCGTGCGGTATCGCCAAGGAGTTGGGCCTTATCGCACCGATTGTCGAGCAGCCGCTCTACAATATCCTAGACCGCAAGAAGGTCGAGGGCGAGTTCCAGCGTCTGTACCCCCGCTTCGGGCTCGGCTTGACCACCTTCTCCCCGATCAAGATGGGCTTGTTGAGTGGGAAGTATAACGATGCCGTCAATGGGCCTCCGGAGGGCTCGAGGTTCTCCGAGAGCAAGGATAAATTCGCCGAGTACATGCGCGATAACTATGGGAATGAGGAGTGGCGGTCGAATATTAGCAAGGTCTCGAAATTAAAGGTACGTTTGTATACCATCTCTTGTTTTTCTTTCTTTTGGAGCAGGAAAGAGAACTTGGAGGCTGACTGTTCTTTGAAATAGCCCATTGCTGATCGCTTGAATGTCACACAATCACAACTCGCGCTCGCTTGGTGCTTGAAGAACCCAAACGTCTCTTCGGTCATCACGGGTGCTTCGAGACCAGAGCAGATTGTAGAGAACGTTAAATGCCTGCGGATCCTGGAGCTTCTGACGCCAGAAATCATGAACGAGATCGATGTTGCGGTTGAGAACAAGATCCAGAGAGATCCAGATAGACAAGATTAGGAAAATAAATCAGAGCATTAGAAAGAGAATCTTTACAGGCTCTAAAAACACTGTTGTCTTTGGAGGCTTGATTAAGACTAACACAGCACTCCATATGACTGCACACTCCCTAATCCCTATAAGTTCCCGGCACGGCCGTTCTTAATCGCGAGTTCTACTTCTCCAACCTAGCCCAAATTCCCAAGGGAATAATTTGTCGTGGACGAAGATGATGCAGACTGTCGTGCAGCAGCTCCAAGCAAGGCGGGAACCGTGACAGCTACAAATGCCCTGCTGCGCTGCTTGTTGGGAGCCAGCGCTACGGCTCTCATCATACCAATGATCAATTAAATAGGACTCAGCTTTATTATAATAACTATTTGGTTAAGGGTACTGTGAAAATTTAACCTTAGTAGAGTTTATCGTAAGACACAGCTCCACGCGTCACCCTTTGTTGAGTGATATATAAAGACCAAGAAATAAGTCTAGCGACAGGGGTCAGACGTGCAACAAAACAATGACACAGCTTCACGTATTAGTGTTTGTTGAGTGATATATGAAGAGCAAGAAATAAGTCTAGCGACGGGTCAGATATGCAACAAAACGTTAAGTAATAATACAGACTTCAGTCTTCTTACAACGACATATAAAGAATAAATAAGTTTAGCGACGGGTCAGACGTGCAACAAAACAATAATATAGCTTCACACCTCAGTCTGTGTTAAGTGAATATATAAGAGCAGGAAATAAGTCTAGCGACGGGGTCAGACGTGCAACAAAACAATAGACACAGCTTCACACCTCAGTCTGTGTTAAGTGAATATATAAAAGGCAGGAAATAAGTCTAGCGACGGAGTCAGACGTGCAACAAAACAATAACACAGCTTCACACCTCAGTCTCTGGCGGGTGATATATAAAGAGCATCCAAGGGCAAAACGGAGGAAAGATAGAGACGGGCCGCACGAGCACTCCTCCCAGCGCAAACCCAAAACGTAAGAAAGTCACAGAGGAAGATGGCAAGACGGCTGTCATGTCATCTATACGGAACGCGGAATTTTTGATACGCTTTGTTGTATACAAAGGGGATCTTTGATATTCTGTTGTGCTTGTGTTGTCAGCCATCGTCCTGTTGTCAAGCAAATCCATACACCAGCACACATTCGAATATCCGCAAGAAGGAGAAGGAGAAGAGGAACGAGAGGTGAGTAAAGAGGGGGAGGGAGGTATAGCCAGCAAAGAGCGGGACGGAAGGATATCCTGGTAGCCACCTGGGCGGACAGCTGACCAGTTGATTTGGCTCAGGTTACAGTTCCACATCTCAACTCCGCCATATATTTATATTATACGCCTTACGTTCTTATTTCCGCCTTTCGAAAAAAGCTGCCTTAGCCACTTCTTCCACCTAACTCAAACAAGACTATACCTCCTATAAGAAGTCCCTCTCTTCCGAACCTCAAGAACCCCAAGAAACCCCTTATTCAAAAGCCCTGATATCAAACTTTCGTCAAACCCCGCTCGCTACATTGTCCCATTCGAGTTCCTGCCATGCCATGGCCGCTCGTTTGATCGGACCATGGGGCCAGGGGAGAAGTAAAATCAAGCGAGCGAGCAAGGGAGCTAACGAGGTAACGGTGACATAGACCAGGGGTTCCGATTGCATGAAACTACGACTCGAGGCTGACACGAACGATCTGTTCGTCGTAGCACCGTACCGTAACTCAAATATGGGTTCGATGCTATACATACAGATAACAGGTACGGTCCATCCCAGTACAGAAAAGGTTATGTGTGAAATACGAGGCTCACATTTCACGTGTGATTTAGGAGGCAGGCATTGTGGAAACATTGATCCAAACAGAAAAATCAGATAGCAGAAGATGATTCTACCATTAAGAATAGACAGCATAAATACAAGCAAGACATGGGTATTTATTTTCCTTGCTCCCCAAAAGGCCCAAAAAAGAAAGCCGGATCTGTTGCGCCGCAACATGATATCCCTCTAACATGCCACCCTTTCCCCGTCCCGAAAAAGCAAAAGACCAGCGAAAAGCAAAGAACAAATGAGAGCGAAACAAAAACAAGACGATGTGGTATCACGGGTAGTTCCCAACAGAACAGTACCACTGCAGAATGCTCCCAATCAAGAAGGCCCAACTACCCCAGAAACTCGCCGCCGTCGCTTGCAGAGTCGCAGCCGTGGTGCCGATGTAGAGCAAACCACCAGCCAGCGTGAAGCCGATGGATCCGATCAGGTTCCAGAGCCCGATGTGCCAGTCGAGTTTGGTAACAGCGGGGCGGAACCAATTATCCTGAGCAGCACGGAGCTGGAACAGAGCGGCGGCGACGAAGAAGACACCGCCGAGGGTCGCAGGGAAGAGGTTGGCGTAGAAGAACTGCGTCTGGTTGGTGAAGTCAATGACGCCGGGCACAGCAGTAATAGTTGCAATGGCAAAGATGATGGTGCCGATCCACTGAATGAAGCCAGACCAGAAGGTCGGGTCGTGCTGGTATGTCTGGCGGAACTGCTTCATGGTCGGCCACCACACGAATGCTTCACTGCCTATTAGTGCCGGTTGCCAAGTTGCTGTGGGTGAGGCCATGTTCTCATCTGCTATGGCTTTGGTTGTCGCCATGGGTACGTTCATGTGTTGCGAGGCAAAGATTCCCTGTTCCGAGCTGGAGTCGCTTGTGGATCCGGTTTCTCGTATGTCTTCTTCGTCTTTCAGTTTCTTGCCGCTTGGTGACATTTCTTCAACTTCAATCATCACTCCATCAGTCAGGGACACGGCACCGCCTCTCTTCCAGTTCAGACATTCCAGCAAGCCAGCATAACCACCAAGGTTAAATAGGAATGTTCCAATCACACTGGTCACTGGTACTGCGTAAGCAGCCTCGCCTTCGAATGTCAACTGAGGTGCAGTAAGTGGCAAGAGAAGGAAGAAACCATTGACGACGAAGAAGGCGGAACCGACGGCGAATAGAGTGCCCACTAGATAGCTTGCGTCAGAGATGGGAAAGCGAGTGCACATTAGCTTGACGCGGTGCATGGGGCCATTTTGTTGCTTTGCGGAGGTTCGCATTGGGAAGAATAGGTTGCTTGAGGCCATGGTCGCAGAAGAAATGCTTGGTGCACGTTGACGGTTTGTATATTCTCGCTCGACTGTGAAATTAGGCCATTGAGTAAACCTTTGTGTGTTGACTCCGTCCAGAGATTCAACGAAAGATGCTCTGGATGTTTGGTTTTGAAGGGATCGGTCCATTCTTGAAGGGCCGAGGTCGTTCTGCATATTCGTATAATTTGGTCTAGAGATTAGATTTGTGGGATTTGCGAAAGGATGCCATCTAATCTTTAAAATTCAGGATGAGGAGTTCCTATCACTTTAACGGGAGGTTAGAATGAGCAGACCCCGCTAGACCGATCCTAGGGGGTCTTGTTATTCTTTTCGCCCAGGGCTCTGGGGACGTCAACAAGCGTTTGAACTGGGGCAGCCAAAGCACAAAGAAGGGCCCCGTCGACAACCCATCTGGAGGGGAGGCCTGCACCATTTAGGAGTCGTGGGTGGCATCCCAGAATTCTGGGTTTATCTTGCCCAATAGCAGTGGAGGGAGGGACTTCTAGAATGAGATTTGAAGCTTCTTCTTCTGGGGTCGAGAGAGGAGCAGCAGGGTTTCCCGTGCTGAGGATCATCCGGGAAACCGGCGGTATATTCCTCGGGACGGATCGACAAGTTATCGTAGATGCAATTCTCTTGAAGATTCCGAATGGGGTAAGAAGACTGAGACTGTAGCAGAGAGTAGTTTCAAAGGACACACGTCAGGACTGGTTGGCCATTCACGGCTCATTTGACGGGCAACGCAGGACACGGCAAATGTGGTGTTGGAATGGCATCCATGGTGAGAACAGCCTTAACAACGCAAAGTATTTCATGCAAGGCTAAAGAACGAGGCGGAGTCGAGAGGTGGAGACAAGGACAGCCTTGTGTCTTCCGAACGAAGCGAGCAGTTGAAACCAGACGGGCCGATGATGTTCCATTCCAGCTCAAGACTCAGGAGCTGAATCGTGTGCTGGGGAACCGGCCGTTCCGACCCAATCCTGGTTTTGACCTTTCTGGATGTGAAAGGATGCGATAAGAACCAATATGGGATTACAGCCTCAAAGCCATTTTCTCCAACATATCTCCCAAAGCATCGCCATGATGATAAGAGCTGATTCCTTCGTTGAAAAACATTCGCTGAAAAACAACAAGAACATTTACGTGACATGTGCTGTGCAATTCCAATACCAAATCCACTTTTACATAAACCTGGTGGATGCAGTGGATGTTTCCCACTCTGCCCGCTTGGATGAAGCGGTTGGAAGACAAGTGTAGAATGAGAAAAACGTAATTCTGCGTCATTTTCACCATGACTTTAGAGATCTTTGTAGAAAAGCGCGTCATCGAGAGACAGAAAGTCTCTTCTCCCACTGTAAACATAGCCTTTCGTCGGTCGGCAAACATGGATACTTGTCAGCGAGCCACTCACGGCGGCCTCCCAACGCTGGGGCTGTACTTGCAGTCCCAGTTCTTTGCCTCCATCGGTGGATGGAAGGCTTGATTGTCATAAATAAGGCACGAGGGAGCGCTACTTTGCGCTCCGAAAGTGTGATCCTCTTCTTCCTATCTCTTCCTATCGCATAGCGGTACGGAGTACGAGAGCCATCTCACGACGGTCGATCGCAAGAAATTTTCATCGCTCGTCGCGTAGAAAGACAAGGCGACTGAATTGTTGATCAGCTGCGTCGAAAACCCCTCGCTCTTTTTGTTGTTCTCAGTTGGTGACAATTTTCTTAGCGCTGTACTCCGACTCCTCCCTGGTGGGCGGTACCAACTGCATGCTTGGCTAAATCCATAAGCGCCAGAAAGGCAGAAGAGGATCCAGTCTCATGGTAGCCTCGCAGTGTCAGCGCTGGACCAAGGTAGTCGAGTAGAAACCAAACAAGCGTTTTGGAAAGGGAGGGTTTTTTTGAAGATATTCGGGAAGCAAGAAAGGAAAAAGTGAACAGCAGTAATTGCATCAACGATGACATGATGCTTCTCGCCCCTCGCTTAAGCCACTCTTCGCTTAGCTCCAGAGAATTGTGGCTCAATTTCGCTACTCGAGTATGAAAAGGAGATAGTCTCATGTAAAGGGCCAAGAAACCGCGCTGTGACAGGAGCTTGGTCAGAGCACAACAGAACCGTCAGAGCCGTCCAAAGCAAGAGATGGATCATTGTCAGAGGAGAGCAAACTTCGGGAATCCATCAGAATAAGCTTATTCCACTATTGCTCCAGTGAGTATAGTATGGTATAGTCTGGCTGCTATGTGCATCTCGCAAGCAAAGAGGCGTCTTAACAGACGTTGTTTCCGCGAGGACTTCGGTGAAGATATACTTTGGATTCCACTCTACCAGAACCAAAGACTGCTTCACCTCAACAGCTTCCTCTTGGCAGCCAAACATCAAACCAAGCTTGGTCCGCCCGCGCCGAAATCAGACACCAAGGCATTGCAAAAGTTCCGACTGAACGAGATGAGTTGCCACTGCATCTGAAGTCAAGAGCGCAAAGGACCTCGGTACTTTATGGGCAGGAAAGTCATCAGCCTCCCAGGCTAAGATTCGCGACGAAATCCAAATGCAGATTCCCCATTACAGTAGCACTGATGTTGGGCGTCAAGTACAAAACTCCTCTGCGTGAAACCCAACGCAGCTCTTAAATGTCGTTGCGACGTTGGATCTACATGAGCACTCGTCGACGAGGCAGCTCTTGACGAGATGTGCAGCCGTCCTGTCGATCATCGGTCGTGTCGAGTCGCTCGAGTGAGGCAAATGGGGGACGAAGGATCCACGCCGTTCGTCTGAAGTTCTTTTGGGTGCGCTGAAGAGAGCAAGAGTCCCAGACGCGTGCTGCGCTGTTCAAGCGTGCTGGTGCTAGGTGGTGCAATACCAAGACATAACGGGCGCTCGGTATAGAAGTTGGTTTATCTGTAACGGTAGCGAGGTGTTTTGAGTATCGCCAGCCAGTAACAATGTCATGATCACCACCCCACACGCTAGTCGAGGCCATGCTCACCCAACAGTATTCGGTTCCGTGACGCTCTAACCTATGCTTCAATGCTTGGCGATGAGCTGGACCGAGAGGCTCTTCGGCCGAGATATCCAATCAGTCGCTGTGTCGAGTCCGGAAAGTCATGTCTTCCCGGGCACACACTCGTATCTGGTCCTTGGGGTTTCGAAGGGATACAAAGATAGACCTCTCCGGAATCCTTGGTTCTCATCAATATGAAATGACAGCACTCAGCTGTCAGTATATAAGAATCGGCCTCTGCAGGACTTCAGACGACCATCCTCATTCTTTTCACTGACTATCGATCCGTTCTTTTCTTCTTACTCAAGACCCCACATTCTTTTCTCCCACGCAGTCTTCTAGTAAGATGTACATTCAACTTCTTTCCACCATCACGGCTCTGGCAGCCACCGCTTCGGCTCACGGCTTTGTCGAGAAACTCACGGCTGGCAGCTTGACGGTCGATGGTTACAATGTAAATAGCGACTTTGGATTTCTGTACGACGACCGAGGACTGACTTTTGTGTGTAGCCAAATACCGATCCCTTCACTCAGCCTCCTCCAGCACGAGCCTTCCGCGCCGTTCAGGGCAATGGACCAATTGAGGACCCAACTCTGATCGACATCCAATGTGGAGGCTTCACTTCTGGTGGAAAGCCAGGATCAGCTCCAGCCAATGTCACTGCTGGTCCTATTGCGGCGGGAAGCCAAGTAGATTTGTTCTGGACTTTGTGGCCTGAGAGTCACGTCGGTCCATCCATCACCTACATGGCTCAGTGTCCTGAGGCTGGATGCGATACTTTCGAGCCTGGAACCGAGTAAGTTACACCTACAGAAGCCTCTAGAACCAGTAGACTAACCTGATAAAAGTGCCGTCTTCTTCAAGGTTGGCGAGGATGGACGAGAGGGTACCTCCGACACCTGGGGCGCCGTAAGTCCACTTTCGTCTTTATATCAGAGATCTGTACTAACCAAAACATATAGACACCAACCATGACCCAAGGTGGTTTCGTGTCCTATACCGTACCCACTTGCCTTGCACCAGGCAACTATCTTGTCCGCCACGAACTGATTGCTCTGCACTCCGCCGGCCAATTCCCCGGCGCTCAGTGGTACCCATCCTGCCATCAGATCGCAGTCACCGGAAGCGGAACTAGTACTGGCCCAGCTGAGAAGGTCGCCTTCCCAGGTGCCTATGCCGGCAGCGACCCCGGAATCACCTATAACGTCTACACTGCCCAGACCTACCCAATCCCCGGCCCAGCACTCTTCACTTGTTAGAGAAATATAAAAGAGCAGGGACAAGGAGTGCGAGCAAAGAGACTTCCCCGGAGGATACTCTCCCCGGTGGATTAAAAGCCTTCTTACCTTACTTGTATATATTTTCAAACTACCTTACCATTTTCAGATACTTCACAGTTGTTGTTTAGCCTTCAAACCGTGCCAAAAATGCCTTTCACTTGACTCATAGCTGCATCCCAGAGATTGGAAATGTCTGATCTCCCACTTAGCCGAAAAAAGAAAGCAGAAGAAGAGAAAAAGAGTAACGCATCAAACAACGATCCAGAGGCATCGATACAATCATCCATTAAACCATTAGAATTTAAAGACTACCAATACATATCGCGGCGTAAAGACAAACCAGCGCTAAGCCCTTCGTAAACGGGTAACAAGGAAAATCGCCGTAAGAAAATCCATCCTGCACATGTACCATTCTGGTCTACGCAACCTGCGAACTCTCAGCCTCGCTCGGTTCGTATGTTCTCGCCTGGCCAGTAGTTACCGAGGTTCCGCTGGAGATCCTACTCGCTGGTGCTTCAGTTCCATTATGGCCCGCAAGATGTTCACCTTGAACAGTACTGGCATTGCCGATAGTGCTTACATTCTCAACATCATGACGATTTTCGATAGGTGAGCTTGGAACAGCATTGTTTCCCAGCCCAGTAGCACTAGATGGAACATCTTCAAGCTCCGGTTGCCAGTCACGAAGATCGTCTTCAGCATCGTTCAAGATTTGACGGACTTGATTTCCATGTTCAAACGCTGGTCGTATGGCTCCCGGAACCACCGGCGTATCGTCAAGAAGGTTCAGAACACGGCGTGCATGACGGGCAAGAATTATCTGCTTCTCAGCACGCTCGATTGTTGCAGCAAACTCAGCAGCGTATGCCTCTTTCATCTTTTGACGGGTCTAGCTTGGTCAGTTATAATCTTCTGAACTGAAAAACGAACTCACAATATTCGTCAACTGTGCCTCGGCTACCAAATTCTCAGCTTCGGCTCTAACTAACTCTTGCTCCAAAGTGACAAGTCTCGCACTCTCCGGTTCCTTGGCCTTCAATTTGGCAATCTCATCTGCAATTTTTGTTTTGTGGTCCCGGCTAGGCTGGACACTCTTCTCAGTATTTCGAATCGCTTTTAAAATCGCCCGGCTATCATCCAGATTGTGTGCATAGAGGTCTTCCTGCTCGCCAAGTTCTGAGAGGAGAACACCAATCTTGTCGGAGATTTCGGAGATGGCTTCATCGTTTGTTGCTTCACCCCAATCGGATAACTGGGTTGCGATGGCTATGCGCTCCTTTCCAGCAGCTTCGTAATTGCTAATAAGGTGGTTCTCGGACTTGATGAGTTTGTAGAGCTTTTTGCTGAGTTCTGGTTGAACCGTGCCGCGAAGAGAACTGAGGTTGAAGCGATGGCCACCACCAGAACTGGTGTTGGATTTTTCCTTGTTGGAGCGAATTGATAGTGCTCGATTCCTGCTCATTCAACCGGGTCAGCCCTTGCCATGCTTATAGAAATCGAAACCGCAGATGCGAGCAAGGAGTGGGGCTTGCGCCAGGCACAAAAGACTTCTTGCGACATGGTACCGGGACCAGGGGATCTGCTAACAAATGCGCAAAAGGTGAATTCTTCTCCTTCCGTGAATTATTGCGCGAGGGCATTCTGAAAGACATCGTGCGACCAAGTAAAAGAGCTGAACGTGGACTTACATGTTGAGGTTGGGTTGGGTTTAGTATCTGCTGGATGAACCATGTCAGCAGCGCCTTCCATTGTGGTTGACATCAAAAAGGAAGTGGCCGGTCGGCGCATTTTCTGAATAGAGGCATAACGACTGGATTTGGTATGCAAATGAGATCGAACACTGCAGCGACAGCGATCCGAAGCAAGATTCTTGCGCGGAGCAGCTATCGCGTCGCGAGCGCAACACAGACGTCATCCGGAAGTGTGAAGCTATGGGAGTACAGAACATACCTTGTAAATATGTCGAAAAGGATAGATTAAAAGGCTTGGGTTCGGATGGTATCGAGGCTTAGGATGCAGGGTTTTTGGTCTGATGTTTATGGGAGAGAGCAGGGACTTATTCGAATGATCGCTGAAGGGATACAAAGGACGAATGTGCAATGATGTCATTGAGCTAGTTAAGCGACACAGCGAGAACTCAAGGTCCTCGTCCTCCCCCGGAATCTTGGGTTTGCTTTGCACCACGTGGGCATGCCACAATTGTCGATCCCATCCCAAATACTTGGGGTGGTTTCAATCCAATCAGATACAAGACATTATGACGAGTTCAAATTATGTGTTAGGGGTGGGGGATAATTAAAGCTCGAGCTATTTTTGAGACAAAGTCTTTGTGGTTCTGTGTCCCATGGTTCAAAAACAAAGTTTGATGACTTCAGTAGAAACATGAAATAAACATGTATATCTAGATAAGTTTTAATTTTTGCCAATTTCTAGCTTGATACAATTGCTATGTTATTTACAGTTCTCATCTATAACAATCTAAGTATTTGGTGTGCTACCACGATTAAACGAGGGCATCAAGGTAGTCGATTACGCACCCATATCCCACCATTTCAGTCATCTAGCAATAGTGGACAAGATGGTTCGAACTTTATGATTCAATGATATAACTACCAGGAAACAGTACGAAGGTACAAGAGGTAAGTAATGTGCCCTGTCACGCCTGTGCTATGAAAAAGCATAAAACTTCCATGCTACTCTCCTTTGAACCTAATAATTCTACAGCGTGTGATCAAGAAAGAACAGGCCACACCAAGTCCGTACTCACAGAAGCAGCACTACTTCTAGCGGCATAAAGTAGTGCATGGCTGATATAGAGAACATCACTTGCCTCTTCTACCTCTGTAGACACTCAAAAGTGAAGAAGATAAAACCTTTCATTTCAGAAGGAAACTATCTCAAGCCGATCATAAAGTCTTCAATCATAAATAATTCCACATCCATCTTTCCCAACCCTTCCAACCCAGCCCACCCTCTCCAACCCATTTCCTCAATCCCTATTCACCAGCAACATCCCATCCCATCCCATGCCAATAAATCCCCAACCAACCTCCCAAAAAGCCCCCATTTAATTAAGGCCCAGCTCGGCCAACTGGGCATCATTCAGCGTATTCTGGCGAACACAAGTTGGCGGGGCACCACCAGTATCAGTGGGGCAGGAGATAGGGAGGATGGCATCATCAGCGAAGACACGGACGCCGGTCGAGAGGGTGCCGAGGGGTTTCGCGTTTGCGGAGGAAGATTTCGGGGCCGCGAGGGCGAAGGAAGCGAGCGTGAGGAGGGCAGCGAACGAGTACTTCATATTTGCGGTTGCGGTTGATTGAAAGAAAGAAGAATGACTTGGAAAAGAACAGTAAACGATCAACGTCTAGCGGGTGGTATTAAGGAGATTTTGATTTTGGACTTTGGAATTGGAAGAGAGTGAGCGGATTGATGGAGATGAGAAGAGATGATCTTGGGTTGGAGGGAGCGTGTCCTTTATAGTGAGAATGACTGAGTAAGTAGATGCTAAGTGCATGATCGAAGTGCAAGGAGAGAGGAAAGAAAGGATCGTGTTTTGATGCACTCAGCCCTGCGCGACAAGACAAGACAAGACAAGACAAGAGCAGACCCAACGTCTAGCGTATGTCAGGCCAGGCAAGCTGGCAAGGCTTTTCAATCGGTCATCTGAAGAGAAACATGTTCCAAGAAGCCACAGTGCGGTGTAGTGCAATGCAGTATTAGCACTGAGGTGGGGAAGGGGAGAGGTAGAGTCCTCGCATGGTTTGGTTTCGCGCGTAGATCATATATATCGTCGCTCACTTAGTACGGACCCTGCACAGCTACTATACCTCCCATTAAGCCTCAACCAACCTGCACAACAACAGTAGAAGCTCACTCAACAAAAGCCGAATACCACCCTTCAATCACTAGACTAGCAATCTCTCAAGATCAACACCGAATCCTCTCTCAGCAGCACCCATAAATCCAATCCATCAAGTCTTGTCAATTCAATTCATCCACCTCACCTCACCGCACCTCGCCTCGCCTCGCTTAGCCTCACCATCTCCCTCCCAGTTCCCCTCCTTCCGAAACCGAAACCGCATGAGCAAGAACAAGCGAGCTGCCAAAGGATTTAGCAGTTGAAAGCTCAAACAGCAGCAGAAGCAGGACCATCTGAACACCGAGCATAACCTAAAAGCTGCTCGCCAAGATCAAAAATCAAAATCAAAGGAGATCAGGCCATGAAATAAAGATCGGGTGATCCGATCTGATCTGAAGCCACCACATCACTCGAGACGAGACGGGACGTTCTGGAACACTACCTAACATGGAAGAAGATTCGAAACAAAAGAAGACAAAGAGGAAAAGAAGGAAGGCTCGATTCATAATCCTCCCCCCTATCTCTCTCCTCGTCTCCTCTCGAAAATTGTCAACTCGCTTCCCAATGCCGGTCCTACATCTACGGTCAAGATTCCCATATCTATACACAAGAACAAGAACAAGAACAAGCAAATCCTGAACCTCGAATCCATAGATCTATGTCCATTTGCTAGGGGACTGATCTGATCATTCTCACCCACCCGCCGTACTGTATGTCCAAAAGAAGAAGAAAAAAAGAAGAGAAGACGAAGGGAATCGGACGGTTCGGGGCCCGGTGTCCAGAAGGTAAAGGCAGCCAAGTAAGTCTAGGCTTGTTACTCCGTACCTACTGTACCTATTGCTCAATCGTTGCTGGCGCATGCATATTGCATTAGCAGTCAGCAACCTAATGTCGAGGAGTTGTGTTCCCATGTCGCAATATACCTTATCTATGATCGTTTCCTCTCTTCGTGCTGCATTTTCTTTCCCATCTCCTACTTATCCATAATCAATTACCTCACCTCACTTCACTCTTGAGAACAAAAATGCGCACGCGACAGGACGAGCAACAGAAGAAATGAGAGAAGACAGCAGACCCAGAAAGTTTATGTGCGTGTGAGATTTGGTAGTTTGGTTGGATGGAATTGAAATGTCGTCTCGTAAGTAGGTAAGTAATACAGATCTTACAATACAGATTAATGTAAAAAAAAAAAAAAGAACATAGTAGGAAGCAAGAGCGCGCGAGGAGATTCGTTTCCCATATAACCCAAAGTAGAATCGTCATCATAACCCGTCTCTCTCATCCCGATCCATGCTGAAGTTCATCATTCCACGAGCGAGTGCGCGTGGGCGTCACAAGACGTCCCCCCATCCCTCTCCCCTCCCAGCCCTCACATCAATTCGTCCGTCTCGTCGAATTTTGCTTTATGTCTTTTTTGTGTATTTGCTCGTAGATCTAGATCTAGCCCGTGGAGGCCTCATCTATCTGTAGCGAGTGGTGCTTCGTCGGTAAGAGCTCTGGCTGACTCTTGGGCTGGCAGTCGCGACGTAGGTCCGACTGACTGGGCGTGAGACAGTCGTGGTCTCGACGTAGGACCGTCTTGGGTGCGAGTGCGAGTGGTGAGAGCGATGAGAGTGTCTGGAAACAGGTCGAGGCGCAACGACTACCTCCTCGACATAACGGTGGCCATGTCTATGGCGGGGCTTTGAAGAGGTGAAGAGACACATGATGACTGGTTGATTTATTTAGAGATTAATGTTTTTGTGTGTAGCTGAAGTTGTGCTATGCGATGCTCGAGTCGTTGACTGGATTGGATATAGTGGTCTGAATATGGAACGGAGAGAGGAGAGGGGGGTTGCTGTTGTTCATATACTTGAGCAGACAGCAAGGCAATGACGAATATTAACCCCCCTCATGCCAGCCAAGCCCCACGCATGCTGCACCGCTTCCACACAGGCAGGTCCCTGAAGGAATCGGGATCCTGGCAAATCTGGACGAATGCTTGTCGATATCGGCCCTCCATAAGGGGGCTGGTTGAGGTGCTTCCGTCCATGGGTTGGAGAATTAAGCGCGGCAAGAGCAAGTCATTCTGATTCTGGGGCGCGCGGCAGCAGAGCCTCACTCAAGACTCGTTGACTCACTCTCACCGAAGAGGCCCTTTTCTTCTTGTTTGATCCCGTGTTCCAACACGGGATTCTGTTGCCTGTGGGCGGCAATAACGAATGTTGGAGGCTGCGCACAACTCGCTACAGTAGCAGATGGGCGGCTGACGGGCAAGACCCCTTCCAACCATCGTTTGCTCGTCTGGGAAAAGAAAAAGAAAGAAAGAAGAAAAGCTGAGACTTGTGATTGAGTTTCGGGGCTGTGTACCAATACCGGCGCAGAGACTCGAGATGCAGGACAGCAATGCAGTGGGAGAAAGGTTATTATTGGAGTCTGACCGAGTAGACGCTGTGGGTTCGCTGCAGTGAAAAGGATATGGAGGGATGAGGAGGGATGAAGAGGGATCAAGAGCAGGCTTTGGACGACAGGCGACAGCTCGGCGAAGATAATACGACGTCATCCCGCATGCCCCAAGCGACCCCTGCCCGTCCTGGTTCCCCAGCGATATTTCGTACCATTAAGCACCATTTGGCTCTTCTGCCATGGCCTTCGAGATGGGAGGTGTCTTGTGCTTGACGAGTCTCAAGAGAAATAATATTGCGGGAATCTGTCGGCTTTTGAGTACTTGTTAAAGTCGACCAAGCAGATGGGCAACAATAACGTTAATGATGCAACTCAGAAGGTAGCTATCGACATGTTAACACCAAATAATAGCCAGCTGCTCTCTTACACAACTACCCTCATCTTAGCCTATTATTTCCCACAAGACAAGAACGCCTATGCACCTTGCAAACAAACAGATCAAACCCAACCCAACTTACCGTCTGCATCACCCGGTACAAATACCTTCCTCGCCTCGCCTACAGCACCCTATCCCATCCCATCTCATCTCATCCCATCCCGTCCATCTCTTGGCCTCCTCATACACTACTGTACTCTACTATAGACACAAGTGTCAAGACGAGCACCCAAGGGCACACAAGAACCTAAAGTACATTACCATGCCATCATAGTTCATAATTCATAATCAAAGCCAGCCAACCAGCGACCAGTGACCGCAACCGCAACCGCAACCGCACCCAAGACGAGCTACGAAAAGATAAGCCAGAGTTCGCAGAACAAGTTTCCAGGGAAGTGGAAGGCCGATCGGTACTATATAGTAGTACGCTATATTTGGTCTCTGCAGCATCGTATCGTATCGTATCTATGGTCTTAGTGAGCGGCGGGGAAAGGAGGAGGAGGAGGAACCCACTCCACTCTTGCCTTGAGGGGGGCGGCTTCCCGCTTGGATTTCTTGTTTCCTCCTTTTTGTTTTTTGTTGCACGTCGTCAACCTCGTGTCCGTTTTCTTATGAGAGTTCGTATCGTACAGCAAAGCAAGCAGCCTAGGTACCTAGGTGCCTATCTATTTATTTCCCTCCCTACCTATCCCCTCAAAAAGCCCTCTTCTCTTATCTTTTGTTGCACGTCGTCAATCTCGTGTCCGGTTCCTTATGAGAGTCCACACAGCAGCCTGGATACTTAGGTATCTATCTATTTATTTCCCTTCCGGTCGTGTTGGCCATCCATCCATCTATCATCCATCGACGGAAGCAACCTGGAAGTCGAAAAGCAAAGGCCTTATTCGGGTACTTTTGTTGCACATCGCTCGTGAAAACCAAGGTTCTTCTCTGCGACACGACTTCGACCTGCTCTGCTCTGGAATCAGGTTTGGCCCAGGTCCAGGTCGATAGCAGAAATGGTAGGTTGGTGGTAGTGGTAGTGGCAGTGCCTGGCCCGAGAGTGGTGTAGTATGGACCAAGGCACGGTACTTGACCCAGTTCGCGTGTCGTCCCATTCCGCCTTCCACAAAGACCGAGTCAGGATTTTACAGTCACTCACCATTCATTCATCACTCATTTATTCAAGATGCCAATAAAACACTCCATATTTTATGTGTATATGTTTGACCTCGATAGATACCTAGCCACGAACTCCTAGTACAATATACATGGTCCAGTCCGGATTAGACTTTACCTGACCAGAGTAACAAAACAAAAAAAGAAAACGCCGCCGTGTGAATGCTGCTTTAGACTATCCAGTAGATGCAAAATATGTCGGTCCCGATAACCCATGAGTGTCTGTACACCAAAGAGAAAGTAAAATGTTGGGATTGATTTTGAACACCCCGTCGAGATCTCACCTCGAGTAAACTCCTGAGAAAGGGCGTGGGCTTGTAAGAGAAGGGAAAGTTAGATGCCGAGATGCCAGCCCTGCTATACACCGAAGAAACAAAAATCTGGCAAACGTTGAATGGAAGTAGAACATCGAAGTTGTCATGAGATCATAATCCTTTTTACACTTTCTTTACATCAGTAATTTACTGGGTCCCATCGATCTGGTTGTCTCCCGATACCACCAGGCGTCGTCGGTTGTTGTGATCGTGAGTCTGATTGAGGTTGATATGCCTTGTATCCTGGATATGAAGCTTGCTCTTGTGGGGGAGGGCTTCTGCTGGCATAAGATGGAGGTGCTGTGCTTACACCATCAAAGTACCCACCTCCACCGCCACTTTGTTGTTGTTCCATTCGAGGAGTCGATCGACCATATGGCATTTGTTGTGGCTGTCGTGCATTATACTGCTGTTGTCCACCGCCATTATATTGGTCTTGCCCACCATTATATTGATCTTGTCCACCACCGAAATCAAAACCTGAGTTGTTGTTTAGCGGAGGCGATGCCATTCTTCCTGGTCCTCCGGGTCCACGCGAGGGACCGCGACTCTGAGGTGGAATAGGGTTGTTGTACTGGTCTCCTTGATAAGGGCGGGAACTTCCAGAATACTGTCGTTGTGGTCCTTGCGGGTAAGGACGGTTTGGCTCGTTAGAGTACTGGCTACCAGCATATGCTCCGGCTCCTTGCTGATATCCATTATCGGAATAAGCTTCTGGTGCTGGGCTACCGTTGAAGCCTCTGTTCATAGCTTGAGGGGCAGGTGAACCGTAACCACGTCCCATATTCTGTGGTGCGGGTGAGCCATAGCCTCGTCCCATATCCTGTGGAGCTGGCGAAGCATATCGGCTCTGGCCATTTTGTGATGCTGCATAGCCTCCTGCATTTTGATTGTATCCAGTCTGAGTTTGCCCATAAGCATCCACTGGGCTGACGCCCCCTGCACCCATATACCCATTCCCACCCATTCCTTGCCCAGGTTGAGCACCAAATGGACTTCCCGTCCCAGGGGTAATTCCTCCAGGAGATACAGCACCAGGAGCCATCAAAGGAACTTTCTGACCAGTCGATGGATCCAACTCCCCCAACTCCATACCGTCCTTCTCGTCGTCTGTCATAACCCTTCTCTTGCTCGCGGAATCCCAACTTGGCATTGGAGGTAAGGCATCCTCAGAGAGTGTTGATTTTGGTTCGACTGCCAGTCCATTCTTGCCCACCTCGAATGTCGCAAATTGCGGAGGTTCCTTCGCGCCCAGCGCACCTCCCATCATCGGAGCTGGTGCTTGATAACCCTGTGCTGGGTTATGGAATTGGGAGTCGTCAAGATGCTTGTGAGGCTTGTTCTTCTTTCCATCGCAAGACCCACCGCAGCAATCGCAGCACTTAAGAAATGAAAAGCAGGTACAGCAACAAGACATGCCACAACATGCACACCTGATTATACATGAGACAATTGATAGTACTATGAGGGCCAAGACGATGATAAGGACAATTGCAGGCCATCTGAAGGGTGTTAGCACATATACAATGGCCTCTATGAAGCATGTACTTACTTGCAATACTTGTATGCCATACAATTGTCCCAGCTCTTCAGCGAATCCGCGACGTTCGATATCTCATCAGTGACTGCCCGCTGCCCCAATAGACTCCGAACCACAATATTGCCGACCCGGTCGAACACACCACCCCTCACGCTCCTCTGCATAGCCTCGGAAATATGAGGCATCTTGGTGAATTTGCAATTCCCCCTTCGAATGAGCGTGAAGAGAGAACCACAACAATGGAAGCGGGAACTGCTATCCTCACGTCGAGGTCGAGGTACGTCGTGGTAGAAAAGAGTTCGTCAGAAGTTGCAGATCCTCCTTACTCCATAATACAATTTCCCGTTTTGAGGATCGGCCGCTTATCACACTTCGGATTGGTATACCGATCAGCTCTTCGTCGACCAAAGATGGGAGGTTGACTCTCGGTGATGTCGGCTTCGCAGCAACGATCTCTGTCGCGTCAACGCTCCGGTGGATAGCATGAAAGAATTGGAGAGGCTGCTGCACGTTGTCGTAAATTAAATCGCGATGTACAGATGGGCGACTTCTTGGGGCCGCCAGGTGAAACGGAGGCGAGAAGTGAGTGAAATCGGGCTGTGCAGCTCGAGTTCTCGTGAGACCTATCTGAGCGCCTACTGTCTATTTTGAATGGCTGGGCTTCTGACTTCTGGGCGGAGGATGGCTGGTTACACGTTGGGATTGGGCAGGTAAGGAGCCGATAGTTTTCAAGGGCATAAAGAGAGGCAGTAGTTGGGACGACGTCAAGTCGACGAAGGGATGGTCAAGCAAAGCAGCGACGTTTCCACGGTTTCCCTCTGCGACCTCGGGTTGTCGCAATAACGTCCGTCACCTTGATAATTTCAGGGATCTGCCGGGACAGGAGGAGATTGAGTTTGCGATGTGTCAGGTGATCGAGATGAGCTGTGGCGTTGGAAGGTGGTGGCTCAGGCTGTACATCAGGCTGTGCTGGTGCATAGAACGAGGAATAATCACAGGGGACGCGCGTCGGGATGGCCTGTCTTCTGAACATTCGCTGGTGTTTGTAGGCTTGGTTAGAAACAAATACGAGAGTATGCTTGGAATAGTTTCAACCGGCGGAAACATATTGGCAATGAGTAGATAGGATTTAGTGGCTGAATGGTTGGAGTAGATAGGTAGGTAAGAATCATACTTTGACAGTACCTACAGGTAGCTAGCCATGCAGGGAGCACGACATGAAGGATTTCGATTCAAGGCCTTACCTTGGGCATTCCAGGACAATACTTCGTGGCTTTGAATAGCTTCATCTCAGCTTGTCTTCTTGAAGAGTACTGGATATCGTAGTATCGATTTACAAATGTTCGTTCATGCACTGCATATTGCTTGAAATCATCACATCTTAAGTTCGCCCATATAGCTGGAAGTGGATGTCGTCGAATGACGTTTTAATTAAAGTAATCTGCTAGAAACAATTCCTGAAGGAAAGGCTGGGTTTTGTTCGTTTTCGTTATCATCTCAGGTCACACCCAGCAACCTTTCCCATCATCAACCTCGAACGATCTGATGCTTCGTCTGGTGAGGCTAAGTTTGGTTCTCCATCTGACGCCCGTAAGAATAGTATCCGCTATACCCGACCCATTACACAGTAACTAACATTTTGTTCTCAATCCTTCCATTATCATATCCCCCTGGCGCAAGCTCTCATGTACCCTATCTGATGATCCCATCTCCCTTCTTTGGTGGTGGTCCATCTGGGGCATCGTAAACTGGTTCGCCACCCCGCTGTGGATGGTATGCGTTCTGGGGAGGCTGCATCTCATACGCGCCGCCATGTTGTCCGTAGTATCCCTCGTTGCTGTTGAAAGTATTGCCGGTCTGCTGGTGTCCCATGGGAGCGGCACTGTAAGGAGGAGCTGGGGCACCATAATGCTGTTGGGGCTGGCCATAGTAGTTTTGGTTGTTGCCGTACTGACCGGCTTGAGGCTTTGCGCCCATCCAGCCAGTCCCATACATCGGGGGTGCTCCGCGACGGCGGCGACGACGGTTGTTAAGGCACGAGAAACCAAAAGCGACAATGAGCACGACGATGACTATGACGGCCAGGGCAACCCATCTCCCCCAATCATCCCAGCGGGAGTACGAATAACAATATCCGCTGCTGTTGCAACTGTGATTCAAATGTTAGCCGTGAAGTTAGGTGGCGAACTGGTCTACCAGCAAAAAAGGGACTACGCACCGAATATCATCATCATCATCGTCAAAGTCCTGTCTTCGGACGAGGTTGAGGACATTCGCGAGGGGTGCCATCGTGTCGACTTCGGATGAGTGTTATCGTGGGTGATGTCAGAAGCTCCGTGCCCAAGGCTGAAGCAGGATGCTTGCAGGAGTTGAGGAAAGTTGGGATGGAGTCCGGATGAGGTTTCGGACGGTCTCGTGTGACGAGGACCTCGGGACGTAACACAGTAGAGTACAGTGAGTGGTCTTTGCGATGAGGCAAAAAGAGTGCCCCCGGGGAAGTTGGGATTTTTATCTAGGAATGCGGAAGGAGGGGAAGGTTTAAAAGAGGTTGTTGCTGGGAGGACGAGGGATAAGTGCGAAGTGGTGGCTGTGCAGCTTGTCTTTATCTGACTTTCCTGCCACGACGACCGACCGGAAGACCAAGACGGGTTTGCTGTGACGAAGCGCTGTGAGGGAGAGAACACGAGCGAGCTTCTTCTTATTGCTGTGCTGAGTTCTGAGTGACTATTGAAAGGTAGATTGGGATGGAATGGGATGGATCTGAATCCCTTCCTCAGGTTTTCTCATCCTTCCCCTTGATAAGTACATACAGTAACTATAGTTGATTATAATTTCTTCTTAGTGCAGGTACCGCCGCAACTCTGTCCGCTCATCTCCTGCTCCTGCTCCTTACCTCCGGTACAGTACTTTCGTACTTTAGTACTACTGACAGTACTGTACTTTACTGTACACCTTAGGTACCTTATCCTAGGTATCTATAGTACTACTCTATCATCCCCCCCGGACACACTTCAACTCCCTTGCCTCCTCTCCTCTCCTCTCCTTCCCTCCGGAACAACACAATAATTCCAAAAAAACATCGCATGGCCTTACAATGACGCAGCCAGCGATTTGCTCGGCTCCACAGCCAATCAGGCTCTTATGCTTCATCCTCAGTTCTGCAGCAAGGGTCGTCCTGGAATCAATTGCCAACGCATCAATGATCGAGTGGTCTGTGTGTAACCTGAATCGCTGTGAAATGCCTTCCCTTTCCCAGAGACTTCTTCCTCAACCACTCTTCCCTACTCCTATCAGTGAATCATTCCTGGAAGCGCTATCAAACGCGATCATAACAACCCATTTATTGCTGCATGCGCCCAACTTCGAGCCTCAATCTACATGTCAGCCCTCTCTCTGCAGTCTGCAGTCTGCAGTCCGCAGTCAGTCACTCTACCTACTCACCACGAGACCGGCCAAGTGGTGCGCGTTCGAAAACCACCCTCACATTATGAGCACGCGAGAACAGGCAGAGCAGAGAGTCTTGGGCCATATTATTGTATATGTCCTTAAATACAGCCCCCAGGTACCACCAACAACACCTAACGATGCCTCCAAATCCCCTTATTACGAATCGGGAAATGCCATACAAAGGAGAACACACAAAAAAGCTAGCAGCCGCACTCCCCGGCGCTACTAATGCAAAAACGCTGGTCATAAAGGTCGTCTCGTCGTTGCAGACATGGCGCGTGAAGGGCGTGAGGTAAGGCCGGATCCTCTACCGAATACTGGTTGAACAAAGGGCAGTGAAGAAAAGAAACCATAAGAGGTATGCCGCGAGCTGTGGAGATATATGTTGCCTTTGCAGGCTAGGTAGGAGAAGGTTTTATCTTTCCGTCACTTTCGTAATTGTTATAACAGGCCCTTTTTCGACCAAGATTGCGAATCTCTGTTAGAGCTCAGGTCGTCCCTTAATGGCTTGCCCGGGCGACGAGCCACTGCAACACGGCATCCAAGTTCGTCTCCTCTTTGGCACTGATTCCGTAGCAGGAAACTTCACGATGGGAGATACTCTTCAGATCCAAAACATCGATCAGCTCATCCACAGATAGCTTTTCCTCGAGATCAGATTTGTTCCCGAGGACGAGGAGTGGGATGCCTTCCAGGACAGGCTTCTCGAGGAGCGCATGGAGTTCTTCCTTTGCGACAGGCATAGCCTCGGTATCTGCAGAATCCACGATGAAGACTATGGCATTTACGCCGCGACAGTACCTCTCCCACATCGAACGAAAGCGAGGCTGCCCACCCAAATCCCAGCACTTTAGTGTGACATGGCCCTTTTGTACGCGCTTCATATTGAAGCCTACGGTTGGGATCGAGCTACAGAGACAGTCAGTCAAGAGCTTCATCAGAGCGGGGTCGCATCGTATGATGGTGGGGTATTTCAAGGCCCCGCCTCAGCGCAAAGTCGTCGCACGATAGGAAACATACTCGAGGGTGAACTCTCCGCCCTGGTTCGGATATCAGTATGGAGTGTTGAGCTTCAACTCGGATCAAGATCTTACCGCCAGCACTCTCAAAAGCGACGTCTTCCCAGCGTTCTGTAACCCGATCATCGTGATATCCATCTCCGTTGCCCTGTTCACCACAGCCATCATCAGTAATATGGCCGAAGTGCGAGGGGATCTGCTGAAGGGTGTTTGCTTCTGCTTGCGCATCGCACAACTCCACTCCGAGAATGGCGGGAGCAAGCACTCACCAAAACAACCTCAACAACCAATCGTACACCCGTTTGAATAAACCTGCCATGATGATCATTCGATAGCAAAGTGTAGGTAATTCGGTTTCTTTAGAGAGTCTTCGGTGGTTGCCGGGGGCCTGGTTCAAAGTCGCGCAAGGCTGCGTGGGAGTCGCAAAGTAATGAGATGTAATCTCAGGGACGTGAGGCGGCAGGATCCAGATAGATGCACGCAATAACAGTACCTGTACACCAACTATTGATGTCTTGACCAAACGTAGAACAAGTTTCTTTCCTGTGTGACGGTGTAGCGATCGGATGAAGCGCTTGTGACGAGATGCCAAAAAGAAGCACGAACACAATCCAGCCGCCCAAGCTCCTTTCGGCAATGCAGATCGATCGGAGAAATGTCGTGGGCTCTTGCAAAAGCAACGGACATGAAGGAGGGTGCCGGGTCAATTAATGGAGGAGGTTGGAGGCTTGGGACGAGCTCCAGAACAGGCCGGGCAGACAACGTTGAAGAAGTTGTGCCTGGATGTCTGGCAGATGCTTCCAGGTCGAGGTCAGGTTGGGGGGCTTGGAGGGGGCATGAACTTAGGTGCTTACCTTAGGACGTTAGGGTAGGCTGTAGGCTGTGGGTTGTAGGCTGTAGACTGTAGGCTGTGGGTTGTAGGCTGTAGACTGTAGGCTGTACTGTAGATTGGTAGGTCTCTGCAGTCTGCACCGCTGCTAGCACTTTTGCACGGGAGGCTCCAGGTCATGCTCATGCTCATGCTCATGCAAGTGCCAAATCGAAGTCGTCTGGGCCAACCAAAGATGCACTTTGCCTTCACAGGCCCTTGAAAGGCTTGGGGGCGGGTCACTGCGACCGATAAGCAGCTATCGTCACGTGGACACGTCTAGCGAGACAATTTCTGAGCGCAAGAACTTTTTTGTCGACTCTGTTAGCAACCGAGCAATCCATGGGAGACTGCTTGGATTGAGCACTCTACGTCGTAAGTCGGGCCTGTGAGCACTGCCGAGTCGAGCGTGCGTCTGTTGTTTGTCAAGAGTGGAAACTAACGGCGTCTTTCTAGCTTCGCCATGGCTCCCTCTGCAACCTCCCCGACCAGCACAACCTGGACCCATGAATTCGATACTGTTCGCAGAGAGAAGCTATTTCGAGAAACCCCCAAGGACCACTCTGCATATCCCGCCCTTCAAGCGGCAATTGCACCCCATATCGAATCTTTCAATGCCTTACTCGAGAAGGACGGGCTCATATCGCAGGGTCTCCGAGATATCGGGACCAAAACATTCCTCGATGGCGACGAAAGAGCACCGCCCACGGGCAAGAACAGTTTGGAGATCAAGATCAAAGATGTATTTGTGGAAAAGTCAATGCTGCCCGCTTCCAACAAGTTCTCAACCAGGAATCGAGAAATTCTACCAGCAGAATGCAGAGAGAGGCACGTCACATATCGAGGCAAGATGAGTGCAAGGTTCGAATATAGGATCAATGGCGGAGATCCGAAAGAGTTTGTTAGAGAACTCGGCCAACTGCCTATAATGTTAAAGGTGGGCACTCGTTCAAAAATTGGGATTTAAGCAAAGCTAATTGATTGATCAAGTCAAATCGATGTCATCTCGAGAACAATTCACCCGCGAAGCTCGTCCAGAACAAGGAAGAAGCAGAGGAGTTGGGTGGATACTTTGTGGTAAACGGTATTGAGAAAATCATCCGACTCTTAATTGTGAATCGAAGGAATTTCCCCATGGCTATCGAGCGGCCGTCCTTCACTGGCAGAGGACCTTCTTATACGAAATATGGTATGATGATCCGTTCTGTCCGACCAGATCAAACCTCGCAATCCAATGTGCTTCACTATCTCGACGATGGAAGCGTTACCTTCCGATTTTCGTGGCGAAAGAACGAGTTCTTAGTACCCGTTATGATGATAATGAAAGCTCTCGTGGAGACAAACGACCGAGAGATTTTCGAGGGACTTGTTGGTTCCGCGACTTCAAAAGGAGCCGAAAATACTTTCTTGACGGATCGAGTTGAGCTGTTGTTACGAACATTCAAAAACTATGGCATGTACACCAAAAGTAAGGTGCGGTCATACTTAGGAGAGAGGTTCCGAGTCGTCCTGGGTGTCGCTGACACCATGTCTAACTACGATGTTGGTACCGAGTTCCTCCGCAAAATCATCCTGCCTCATCTTGGAAACATCAATGTCACAGAATCGCAGGATAACGACAAATTCAAGATGTTACTTTTCATGACGAGAAAGCTATATGCTTTGGTTGCTGGAGACTGTGCCGTAGACAATCCTGATGCCGTACAAAACCAGGAGATCTTGCTCGGAGGGTTTCTATATGGCATGATCATAAAGGAACGCTTGGAAGGTCTCCTACATGAAGGTCTGCGAGCCAACTTGCGAGAGTGGATAAGAAAGAATCCTGAAAATAGCTTTACATCTCCAAGTTTCACTAAAGACTTTCCCGCCAAGCTGATGGGTCGAGCCAATGAGAATATCGGTGGTGCCTTGGAATACTTTATGTCAACAGGAAATCTTGTCAGTCCTACAGGTCTAGATTTGCAGCAAATTTCTGGATTTACTGTGGTGGCTGAGAAGATCAACTTTTTGCGATTTATCAGTCATTTCCGCATGATTCATAGAGGTGCTTTCTTCGCCCAACTTAAAACAACCACCGTTCGTAAACTTCTACCTGAGAGTTGGGGATTTCTCTGCCCAGTTCACACACCCGATGGAAGTCCTTGTGGTCTTTTGAACCATCTTGCCCACAAGTGCAGGATTCTTACTCACGCAGTCGATGTCTCGGCCATACCCAAGTTAGTTGTTGATCTAGGCGTGGTCGGTTCAGGGTCATCATCTACCGACGAGAGTGTTGTTGTTCAGCTGGATGGAAAGATTCTAGGATGGTGCACACCGAAGCAGGCGCGTCGGATAGCTGATACTCTACGATACTGGAAAGTCGAAGGCACTCATAACGTTCCGGTGGAACTCGAAATCGGCTACGTCCCAGCATCCAAAGGTGGAGCATACCCTGGTATTTATCTTGCTGCAGCACCATCCAGAATGGTCCGTCCCGTCAAATATCTTCCTCTCGACAAAGAAGATTTCGTTGGACCTATGGAACAAGTTTACATGTCAATCGCTGTCACAGAGCCTGAAGTCGTCTCTGGCGAATCTACCCACGTCGAGTTTGATCCCACCAATATCCTTTCTATCTTGGCGAACATGACACCATTTTCTGATTTCAATCAGTCTCCGCGAAACATGTACCAATGCCAGATGGGTAAACAATCTATGGGAACACCTGGAACTGCCACCCGTTACAGAGCAGACAATAAGACCTACAGACTTCAGACAGGTCAAACACCTATCGTACGAGCTCCTCTACACAACGAGTACGGATTCGACAACTTCCCCAATGGTATGAATGCCGTAGTAGCTGTCATCTCATATACCGGGTATGACATGGACGACGCCATGATAATCAATAAATCAGCACACGAAAGAGGGTTTGGCCATGGTACTATTTACAAAGTCAAGAAGTATGATTTGGAAGAAGGTGGGGCGAAATCGAGATCCTCGAAGAACATCAAGAAGCTTTATGGATTTGCACCTGGTGGACTTATCAAAGCCGAGTGGAAGGCTGCAATTGACGACGATGGCCTTCCCCGAATTGGGAGAAGACTCACAGAAGGCGATGTCATCTGTGCCTGGCATACAGTTACCTTGGACTCCAGCGGCAAGCTTGTGAACCGTGACGGAGTCACTCATTTTGAGAAGTACAAAGACTCAGAAGAAGCATTCATCGACGAAGTCCGAGTAATCGGTAATGAGAATGGTATTGAGCCAGCACAAGCGATCTCGGTCAAATTCCGTGTACCTCGATCCCCTGTCATTGGTGATAAGTTCTCCTCTCGGCACGGACAGAAAGGTGTCTGTTCTCAAAAATGGCCCAGCATCGATATGCCATTTTCGGAATCTGGAATTCAACCTGATGTCATCATTAATCCCCATGCTTTCCCGTCTCGCATGACAATTGGTATGTTCGTTGAGTCGCTTGCCGGCAAAGCCGGTGCGTTGCACGGACTCGCACAGGATAGCACACCTTTCCGCTTCGACGAAGAGAACACAGCCGGAGATTACTTTGGACACCAGCTCATGAAAGCCGGTTACAATTACCATGGAAATGAGCCTATGTACTCTGGAATCACTGGAGAAGAGTTACACGCAGATATCTATATCGGAGTCGTCTACTACCAACGCCTGAGACACATGGTTAACGACAAGTATCAAGTCCGAACCACAGGTCCGGTTACACAACTCACAGGTCAACCAATCAAAGGAAGAAAGAAGGGAGGTGGTATCCGTGTTGGAGAGATGGAGCGTGATTCCTTGCTTGCGCACGGTACGGCGTTTCTTCTTCAAGATCGTTTACTCAACTGCTCCGATTATACGAAGAGTTGGATATGCAAGGAATGCGGCACGTTCTTGTCTGTCCAACCTACTGTATCCGCCTTTGCCAATCGAAAGAAGGGTACAGGAGTTGTCCGATGCAGGAGATGTGCGTTTAAAGCAGAAAATACGCGGGCCAAGGGTGAGGTGTGGGAAGATGGTGAGGGGCAAAGATGGATTGGAGGAGAGAACACGACCATTGTTGCGGTACCTGGTGTGTTGAAATATCTGGATGTGGAATTGGCTGCCATGGGAATTAAGCTGAAGTATAATGTCGGACCTTGATTTGCATGACAGGAGAACATTGGAAGGAGTTACAGGCGCTCATTATACATAGCATTGTTGGGCAAGGTTGTTAGTTCTTGCACTCGGATGGTTTGAAGAAGAGAATGAGTTGGAAGATATGATATTTCCAAAATAGACGATTATTCTCCGAGCGATACGAGTCCTTTGTCTACAAGCTTTTGGCCCATCTTCTGGTAAGGTATCATGTATCTATCGCTTCCCTGTCGCCTGATTATATGATCATCTATGGAGACTCGTCCTCGCTAGAGCGACCAGATCCGCCCTCTACATGACCATCATGCTATCTAAGGTAGCACCACAATACATATCATATCGCATGTCGGATATCGGATCATGACAGAAACAAATGATTTGATTTATCTGCTTTTTTCTCTCGCAGCACTGCTCTTGCTGCTGGCACAACAAGACTGCAGGTGGACGGATGGATGGACGGACGGTGGATCACAAGGTGTTTTCCATTATTATTATTGCCGGTAATATTCAGGCTACCCTACCTTACACTGACTTCTAGAGGAACACCCCTGTTTGTCATCTCGAGATCGTGATCCGCAGCGGTTGATTTCGTCATGTTTGCGTAGCATTCGCGAGACTCCCTACTTGTAAAGCTGTAGGTCATTTGGCTTGCCTTTGTCCTTTCACAACGTGACCGACCCGCTTGCTGTGACAGAGCGAGGACACCTGTGTTCGTGGACCTCTTATCTGGATACGCCATGGGCGACTACTCGGTTCATGTTTATACCCTCTCTGATCACGGATGAGAGAGTCCCTCTTGAACGCGGTCTTGGATTTGATTCGGGTAAACTAGATACCTATTATGCATCCGTAAGACTCTCGAGTCCAAGGGGTATTGCTCCGGCGAGGAGAAACCTTTCGGGGATATCAAGTTCTACGGAGAGCTGAATCGTCAAGGGTTTTCTTCAAACCCACTGGTCTGCTCAAGTGCTGGCTGAATCTACAGATTTGGATATTTAAACTGCCTGCTCTCTTACAACGCGCTGGAGTCCTCTTGAACGCCATGCCATGGCAGAAGATCCCTTTTGAAATATTTTACACGGCTCCTTGATCTCCTTCCATAGAGAAGCGGGGTGATTGGAAACCGAGCTTCTGGTAGAGCAGCTCGTTAAACTCGTCGCATCCGCTCGGAAAACCTGGTTTCCTTAAATGAGATGAGGCTTGTATTCCTGTCGTCGCTTGTGCGCCTCGAAATAGGATTTCACTTCGGACTTGCTCGCTGCTCTGGATGACGGTCTTGTCTCCACGGAGCCGCTCGCTTTCCTACAGTCACTGGTGCAGGTTCCGCGCAGCTGAGCGGACGCGAGAATAGATCAACTCCTCTTGCTTCTTGATGCGGATAAGTCCCACATAACTTTAGTTTTCTTTTGACAAGCAGATCTACTACATCCCGGATCATAATTGGCTCAGCGCTACCAGCAGCCAAGCACCTCGTTCATACAGTAGCTTCGTACTGGGGAGCACCCGCTGCGGACGCGGCAGCAAGACTTGATGTATAAACGTGGGCTGTAACAATCAAATCCCTCGTGCTCCGCTCGTCGACACCTGCACCGCGGTCGATGGTCCCTGGGAGAGATGTGCATGTATGGGGAGGTAGGATAGGCAGATTGATTGGTTACATGAGTGGTTGTAAAAGAAACATCGCACAGAGAAGCGAACTGAACAAAGCACGGGTTTATGTCGTAGGTTGGGTGATTGAGTGGAGATTGAAGATAGATACCTAGATAGAGCTGACTTCCAATTTGACTCGGCTCAAAGCGGTTTGATAATAACGTACCTACCTCGGCCATCTTTTGTTCTTCAAAATCATTATATTGCTATGTAACGGGGTACGCTACGCCAAAGCATATAATCATTACAAGGCTGAGAAGTACGCAAATCTTAAAACAGTTACTCATTCCTTCAGCAGCACGCCAGGTAAATCGAAATCGGCGAATCTGGAAGCGCCCTCGCTCAGATGAGGAAAATTAGGAGATGCACGTACGATGTAAGTAGGTAAGAAAGCACGAGAAAGGTGGAAGCAAGCGCCGTCCTTCTCTCCCGCTTCTTTTTGTCTTTTTTTGCTTTTCCTTTTCGTTCTTTTTGGGGAGTCGGCTCTTCATACTATACTATGCGCCGTCATCTGCATGCATACATGTAGCCCATCGGGCTATTAATAAACGACGAGCGGACGGGATGGGATGAGCGCCATCAGTAATTCATACAGATCAAACGCTGGTTTGGTTTATCGCTCCCTTGCATGAGTGAGGCTGAGAGTAAGAAGTGGACTGGATGATGTGTATAATCACAGTGCCAGTCCACTATTCCACTATTTTCTATGTCTAGCCCTCTCCTCGTTTGCCAAAACCGGGTCGAGTGTTGTAAAGCACAAACAGATGTAATCTGAATGTCATCTTCTTTCCTGATATGTGTTCGTGCATGCTCGATGCAGACTACTGCCAATCTTGCTCGTGTCTGCTCTCGCCCTACCTTACGTGACACATTAATCTATCTTGCTCTCGGTTGTCCTCCTCTGCTTCCCTCTCCTCGCTTGCACCTTGCACCTTGCACACCACTGGTACAGCAGCACACGTACACGTACATGTATATGTACATGTGATCCAATAGTACAGATCCTGCATGGAGCCGGTGGCTGGGAAATGCGAGCCAATTTATATCGACAGGAGGAGCGAGGACAAGCAAGACCAGGGCGGCAAGAAGATAGAAAGTACAGTATGGGCAATAGACACAGCTTATGTTGATGGTTTATTTTGGCTTTAGAGTTGGAGGCTCGGAAGTTGGAGGATCATCAGGGGGATCGATTCCGGCGTGCGAGGGATTGGGAGATCAGCGTCATTTTAAGATTAAGGGAGTGGCGGGGCAGATCCCTCAGTCCAGTGTCCCCAGATTCTCCAGCGAAGCGAGCCCGCTGGCATGGGGATGCTGGACCCTGAAGGTGCTGAAAGCGAGGCGCTGTGAGCGCTGTGAGTGCTGTCTGTCTTCCCTAAACCTAAGCTCTGTCTTCTCTCGGGGCCCGCACAGCGCTGTACTGTACAGTAATAATAATGATCAATGATCCCATGTGCCGCTGATCTTCGCAGGGTGTCTTCGCAGGGTGACGGGCTTGTACAGCGCTGTGATCCATTTTTACCATCTTTCCAGCGCCCCGCGGCTGTCCGGTGGTTTGGTGGTTTGAGGTGATTCGTTCCTTCCTGCGAAGCTGCCAGGATTCCCTTTCCTGCCTCCGCTCGCTGGCACTACTTTGTACCGACTTCTCCTCCATCGTCAGTCGACTTTTGCTCGCATCAACGTCAACCACAAACCTTGATCTTCTCTTTTTCCTTTCTCCTCACCACCTCAACCACCCTCGTTTTTTCCCTTTCCTATTGAGAGCCACGTCGACAGGCTCTCGTCCATTCTTTTTCATTGCTTCCCACCCCTCTCTCTCTGTCCCCTACATTCTCTCCTCACATTCATTGCTCTGAGATTGCGACTATCCGAACGGAAAACTGTTCAACCTAATTTTCAACTCTCTTCTTTTATATCCTCCGACACTGGCACCTTAGAAATCTGGTTCCAGGAGACAGACACGATGTTCGCCAGCCTCCACTTTCTACTGCTGCTCTTGTTGCAGTCAGTCGCTGCCAAATCCTATGATTATGGCGTCGACACACGTACCATTCTTCCCCGCCAGGCCGTCTCGGCCATCGTGGTAACGGGAGCCTTGTCCAGCAGCAATGGATCGGTCCCAGTCCGCCGTGAGCTTCGAGATCTGGAGCAGGACAACACCACCTGGACACTCTATCTCCTTGCCTTGGACATGATGCAGTATACCAATCAGTCAGACATGCAGTCGTGGTACCAGCTCGCTGGAATCCATGGCCGTCCCTTCCTGTCTTGGGATGGCGCTCCAGCCGCCGCTGGGAACGAGAACAATGGATATTGTTCCCATGTCTCAATTCTGTTCCCGACCTGGCATCGCCCTTACTTGGCCCTCTACGAACAGGCTTTGAGCGGCATGGCACAGTACATTGCTTCGTTGTACCCCGAGGGGCCCGTGAGAGACCAGTATGTCGCTGCTGCCGCCAACCTCCGTATTCCTTATTGGGACTGGGCGGTTGCTCCTCAGGCTGGCAAGCATACTACGCCCGACAGTGTCATCGTATCAGATACTGTGCTTGTTGATGGTCCAATGGGTGCGCAAGAGATTCATAATCCCTTGTTCAGTTATGAGTTCAAGCCACTCGACCCCACACAGCTCCCAGATGCTCCTGTAAGTGTCCATCCCCTCCTTGTGGAAGGTAAAAACTAACAGCACCGCAGTTCAACATCTGGACAGAGACCAAGAGATGGCCTACAAACAACACGGCTAGCGCAGTATCTCGAAACATTCAGATGGCGACGGCACTTGACCAAAGTGCCTCTTCTTTACGCAACAGATTGTTCAACCTGTTTACCAACTATAACAACTACACCGAGTTCAGTAACGAGGCATTCAGTCAGCAAGGCAGTAACTACGACTCCGTAGAATCTATCCATGATTACATCCACGGATATACTGGAAATGGAGGTCATATGACCTATATTGACTACTCAGCCTTCGACCCGATCTTCTTTTTACACCACACTATGGTTGATCGAATCTTTGCGTTGTGGCAGGTCTTGAACCCAGACAGTTGGGTTGAGCCAGAACCATCGAGATATGGAACATTTACATCGCCAGCTGGCACGGTTCAAGACGCAGCATCACCTTTGACCCCTTTCCGAATTGATGACAGCGGCAACTTCTGGACCTCTGATTCATCTCGTACCACCTCGGCCTTTGGTTATGAATATCCGGAGACTGTTGGTCCAGCTGGTGCAGACTTGAAGAGTCAAGTTTCTACAGCCATCAATAATCTGTACGGTACGACAGCCCCAGCAAATCTGGTGACGAGAGACCGCTATACTGTTCGGAGATCTCGGTCTGAAATCCAAAACCGTGCTCTTTCAATTGCGAGCTCAGAAGGCCTTCCTGCTGGCCTTTCGAAGAACAACCAGTACCGCGAGTGGATTGTCAATATCCGAGTTAAGAAGCAAGCACTTGCTGCTCCTTTCATGATCAACGTGTTCCTCGGTCCTTACAACCCCGATCCGTCTACCTGGATAACCGAGCCAAACTTTGTCGGTAGCCATTATATTTTTACCAAGGCTTCAATGGCCATCAAGGAAATGATGGCCTGTTCCGAATGCAACAAGGAACAACTCATTTCAGGTACCGTTCCATTGACAAGTGCATTATTAGCAGATATCAAGAGTGGTGACCTCGGCAGTCTTGATCCGGCTGTGGTGGTCCCTTATCTTCAGCGCAATTTGAGATATAAGGTCTCTACTCTAGATGGCGCGGATGCCGGCATCGTGGAAAGTATGTCGGTCAGCGTTGTGAGCGCTGAAGTACAGAAATCTTCGGCTGGAGAGCTGCCCAAATGGGGAACTCTTGAGACAGAGGTGGATAATGTTCTCTGCGGTTGAGATCGAGAGATCGGCCGGAGTGTCGTGTGCTTGGAGGAACGTTATACCCCTTTGCAGTCGTGTCGAAAAAATTCCCTTGACTAGGCGTTTTTTGCTTTCTTCCTCACTTGCTTTTGTGAGCATGGATGGGTTGGGTGACCGGTATAGATAGATTCGGTGGGCGGATGGTACAGGTGGCTCTCTTCGCGATGTCAGATCTTTGCATTCGCATGTTTAATGGGCTGCTGAATAAATGTAATAGAGGGGACGAGATGCAAAATCCTAAGTATGAAGAATTAAGAAATCAAGATGAAAGATAAAAAGAAGTTCAAAGGGTGAAATGAGTGTGATGAGACGCGGATAAGATCGGGTTTAGCGTACATTGCGAGCAACTGAAGACCACCGGGTGGGCGAGCGCCGTTTTGATTTGTGAGCATGACACCTGACAGCACCACCAACAATTAACTAACAATTTGAATCCCTTCTGGTATCAAGAATTTCAGTTTCCAAGATCTCGAGTCCGAAGTCAGCGAGGTGGGGGAGAGCCCATTCTGGATTACGAATCACTAACCACAAATCACCTGACTTTGACACGACCTCATGGAAGAGAATCGGATTGTACGGCGGCAGACACGAGGAAGGGCAAAGGTGGAAGAAGAGTGCTGGTACGGGGTACAAGATCCGAAGAAGAGGAAGAAGATCCAGGATCGACTTGCACAGAGGGCGCGTCGTATGTCACCTACCTACCTATTCTCCTACATCATGTGATATGCATTTCCCAGAGGAGAACCAAGAGACTGACAAGATGTAAACTCCAGGTAAGAGGCTAGCAAGTTCCTCATCTTCATCATCATCATTATCATCCTCCTGCTCAGTCTCAGTCTCGGTCTCGGTCTCGGTCTCAGAACCTCCTCGGCCCACACCAGCAACAAGCCAACCACTGCCACCACCATTCTCACTCCCAATCGACCACAAGCACCTCGCCGCCTCACAAGCCTCGCTCAGTCTCCTCTCAGCCCTGCACACCAACGGGCTGCTCCTGGGCATCCCGTGCGCCACGTCGTCCGTGGCTCTCTCGCACCCTCTGGCTCCGCACTCGACGCTCCCTCCGGCCCTCCACCCCACGGCCGTCCAGAAAACCGTCCCCCACTTCTCCTTCATCGACCGCTACCCGTTCGCCGGCCTCCGCGACCGCATGATCCTCAGGTGCGACCGATGGAGCGCCGAGGCTTTCATGGCCGACATCTTTGGCCTCAGGACTTGGGTCGTCACGGGCAACGCTTGGGAGCCTGAGAGCTGGGCGGTGGATCTCGAGTGGAGGAAGAGGTGGGCGGTTTTGTTTGATGAGTGAGCTGTGTGGTGTGGTGTGGCATCTATTCAAGCGGTAGCAAGTTCTGGTTTTTACCTTCCTTCTTTTTCTTCTTCGTTTTTTCTGTTTCAGTAATGCTGGTTGTTTGCTGGTTCTTTCCTTCTTTTCTTTCAAGGCAGGGAGTTGGGAGGTTGGAGTCATTTGATCTGATCTGATCTGATCTGATATGATATGATGGATGGATGTTCAGAAAATCTTGGATATATACAACTATGTACCTATCTATATACGTACATTATCATTATTGTCAGATATCATTATTGTCAGATATCATTATTGTCAGAGGATATCTCCAAGTTGGGTGTTTGGCGTGAGGTATGGTTGGACTTTCTCCCTCGTATGCGTTCTCTGTTCATATGCGTATGCGAGCCCAATGAGTGTTTCTTCACTCCATTTCGGGCCCAGGAAACTCAATCCAAACCTAGATTTCACAGAAGTCAATCAGCATCTAGCTCTTTATCCTTCACATTTTCTTTCTCTCAAAGAACAACGGGAAGAGAAGGGCGGCAAAGACTCACGGGATATTAGGACCAACTCCAACAAGACCCCACGGCTCACTCGTGAGAACCGTCGTGTTCGGAGGATAAAAGCCCAGCGGCACCGTGACGACGGGCAAGCCAGCCTTAGCAGGGAGCGAGGAAGCGTAATCCGTGGGCAGGATTAGAGCATCAAGGTTATATTTCTCCAAGGCGCCCAGTACTCCTCCCTCGCCTCCCCAATAAGTCGTCAGCTGATAAGCCTGCCAGAACCTCGAATCCGAATTATTATACCCAAGCGAGAGCGTATCGTCCCAGACCTGCGTGTCGCGCTCAGGATAGTCTTCCAGGGCAAAGCTCTTCGTAAAGCTGGACACGTCGGCGACCGAGTGCACGTCGTACGGGTTAGAAGTCAGGTCGCCCAAGTAGGCGGCGAGGTCCGAGACGAAATCCGCATACAGCACAATACTCCCATTTCCCACATCAGAGCGCGCGTCGGCGAGGAACTCCGCATACGCTGAGAAGTTCGTGTTCTCGACGACCGTCGCCCCGGCCTCCTGCATCAGTCGAATGGCGTCTTCGAACGCTGCCAGCACCGGCTCGCCCCCGGCATACATGGTGATGGCATTCCGCGGGACGCCGATGCGGGCACCTCTCAGACTGGAGAAGTTCAAGGCCTGCGTGTAGTCGGGCGGCGTGTCGAAGGGCTGCGCCGACGTGTAGTTGTCATGCTCGTCCTTGCCTGCGATGACCGAGAGCACGTAGGCAGCGTCTCTCACGGTCCGCGCCATGGGGCCGATGGTATCCTGATGCGAGCTTATGGGGATGACAAGCGAGCGCGATGTCAGTCCTACCGTCGGCTTGATGCCGACCAGGTTATTCTGGCTGCTGGGCGAGATGATGCTCCCGTCCGTTTCGGTCCCGAGACTCGCGAAGGCCAGGCCGATAGACGTGCCTACTCCACTCCCGCTGCTGCTGCCGCTGGGGTCCATGTTGGGATAGTAGGCGCCGTGGACTTGGCCGCCGTACGCAGACCAGCCGTTCGAGCTGTTGCTGCTCCGGAAGTTCGCCCACTGCGACAGGTTCGTCTTGCCGAGGATCACGACGCCCGCCTGGCGCAGTTTGGCTGCCATGGTCGAGTCCCGCGGCACCGTGGCGCCCAGCAGCGCGTATGACCCGGCCGTGTTGTTCATCTTGTCGTCCGTGGCGATGTTGTTCTTGATCAGCAGCGGGATGCCGTGGAGGGCGCTCCTCAGCGTCCCGTTCGCTCGCTCGGCATCGAGCGTTGCGGCGATGGACATCGCGTCTGGGTTGAGCTCCGTCACGGCGTGGAGCACATCTTGGACCTCTTGGATTCGGAGCGTGTAGGCCTGTTGTATGAGGTTAATGAGTAGCGCAAAGAATTGGGTCGTTGGACGAACTTACGGTCACGAGATCTACACTCGTCCATAGACCATTCTCTAATCCGCGGATGAGCTCCTCGGCATTGGCCTCGAGAAGATCTGGATACACAGGTGCTGTGGTGGAAGCATCAGTATTTTATGTCTTTTTTTCTTCTTTTTCGGAATCCCCGGCATCACTCACTCGTTACGGGACTGGCACAGATCAAGACCAGCCCAACAAGGAAGAGTAACCAGACGGCAAGGAATCTCGAAGCCATAGCGAGGAGAGCCTGCAGCCGGAATCGACGGGGCTGCTACGAGGAAAGCCCAAGAAGAATCAGACCAAGTCGAGCTACGGTAGACTTGCAACGCAAAACAATAACAACAACACGGTGCGAGTCTGAGGAGGAAAGCAAAAAAAAAAAAAATGTGTGCTGGATGGATGAATGGATAAGATATACTTATATCTCGACGAGGGGTAAGGCAAGCCGAAGTCAGATCAGACTTTCCTATAGCGGAGAGAGATCTTCAGGACCCAAGAATGACTGGGTCAAGGATTGAGATGCCAGCCCAGCAAGACCTGGACCCGGGACCTGCTCACCTCCATACCCTACAGCAGCACAGAAGCACGGGTCCCGTACCTACCGTGCGAATAAATTGGCCATGGTAGAAGTGGTGGTGGTGATGCTTGTTGCGATAAGCACCTGCATGCATTGGGAAATCCGACAATCTAATCGAGGAGAGACTCTACAGTAGGGATAATCGGGCGGGCGGTGCAGATGGTGCGGAGGTATTATTCTTTGGAATCAATCCTCTCTCTCCTGGAGATGCCAAAAGTGGGCTGGCTGGCTGGCTGGTTGGCTGGTTAGTTGATGTTAACGAAATGAGACGAGGAGAGGGAGAGTAGAGAGGGACATGTACCGCTATCACGTACCTGGAATCAAGAAAATCGGTCAATATACACAGGGAAGGGAAAGAAACAGACAAGGATAAGCCGGCATGCTCTATTTTTCTTCGTGATAAGATAACTCTGCCCCTTCTTACCTCATCCAAGGTATACATACGACTGTTTGTTTGCCTACTGTAGGTGCTGTAGCCAATTTGATCGGAGGGGGTTCAATCAGAGAAGAATACTGATTGTGTACCGGTATGCGTTGTACGGTACATCCATCCATCGGTTGGGATCGAGGTCGAGATGCGGGGAATATTCTGGCTCGCTTACTCGCTCGCTCGTTTGATTGCGGGCGCGGGTGCGGGTGAGTTCGGCAAAGCAGAGCAGAGCATGGATGGGAACGTCACAACGTCATTGATTTTCTTCTTCTTCGGAGACTTTGTTTTTTCTAGGGGGCTTTGGCTAATGCATTGTTGTTCGACCTTCCATATGGAGCACATATAGCTAGGTACCTAGGTAGTCGATAAGAAGATCGCTCTCCCGAGAGATAAGAGGGGAAATGAGGTGTGCTTGGTCATCTTTGCTTTTGTTTTCGCTAAGGGGGAGGAGGTTGGGGGTTTGTTGACGTTTGCTTGGTCTCGCCTTCCGAGCAAAATAATAATAATACTGTAAGCGTTTTATCATTTCAATCCCGTCGAGCCCTTGGCTTCTTTTTCTGTTTCTTTTTCTTTTTCTTTGTATTGTTGGTGGACTTCTCCTCACTCTCGATCTTCTATCTATATTGAGCGATCGCCTAACTCTAAGGAAGTTATCTGTGACGAGATAAGCTTGTGTGCGTTCACTGCGGATTTGAAATTCCCTTCGTTCAAGGCATGGGCTTATTTCTTTTCTCTTTTTTCTTTTTATTCTGGACTCTTCAACCTCTTGAGCTTTGAAAATTCTTGGAGCCCAGAGGTCGCTGTGATATAATCCATACAGGCCCTTTACATGCTGGCTACTTTGGGCGAGACAGAAACGTAAAAGGAAAGGAAGATGTCCATCTTCTTAGTTGTACGACAATTTCTGATTGTGGTAGAGGAAACGTTACTATTAAGAATGGGGGTCTCTCTCTCTCTCTCTCTCTCTCTCTCTCTGTGTGTGTGTGTGTATCTTGTTGCGAATTAGTGTTCAAGCAAGTAAAATTGTTTGCAGATAGTCTATAATACTCGTCATAAATACTTGTTCAAAGGCGCTGTGCTCAACTTTCTTCGTCTTCTTCGTAATGCCGGCTGGTACCGGTGACTGCATACATAGCGATCGCATTATTCATGGCAACGAGTTTCGAATCCAAGAGATGATGTTTACAAGTATCGAGGACATGTGAATGAGATAGTGTTCTTTGACTGTAGAAGGACTTATCCAAATAGGAGCTATCATAGGCATATCCGCGATTCCTGGCAGCAGTATCTTGAGAGCTATTCCGGTGCTATTTTCAACATATCCAAATGCTCAAGACTTGTTTGATGTTCATCACAGTCGCCTGACATGAGCTGCAAATAGAAAGAATCTAAAGTGTCTATGAAAAGACTTCATGTGGCGTGGCATTTTTGTATTCATGTCTTCACCATTACCAGCTTCTGCATAAGTCAGAGTGGGAGCTGCTCAGCGGAGCAAAATACATGGAGTAGGCTCTCATAGCGTATATCGTAAGAGCCTCCTCAGCCAAACTTCATCAAACTCAAACCCCAACTTCTAAAAGTATTCTCCCAGGGCAAGCCTTTGAAACTTTGCAGTCTATTTGGCATGTATACTGGTACCGTTCCCTCTGAAACAAAGGCATATTTTGTGGAACTAATGGGGGAATCACCCAACGTGCTTTAAGCGCCAAGGTCGGTTGAAGGATTGAATGCTAGTTTCAGACAAACACCAAGTGAGAAGCGAGCATTTGCTAAGCGAAGGATCTCCAGCAGCACCGAGTATAAAGAGACAAAGTTGCTGTGGTAGAAAACGACATCAGCCAGCTCTCACAATTATCAATCTCCCCTAGACTTTTACGATCAGGTAGAAATAGCATCTTCGGGCATTCATCTATCCGCTAACCTTACCCAGAACGATTTCCCCCAAAACCATCATCCAATCCAAACATCTCTCTCCAAAACGAAGATGAAGACCAACTTCCTCAGCCTACTCATCGCAACTATCTCGGTCTCTGCCGGCTTTGCAAGCGCTGCATCATGCAACATGGCTTTCACAGATGGGTCGACGGCTGGCGTGGCGGCTGGGTTTAGTGGGGGTGGAAACACGGGGTCATGTTCTTTTTCTTACGAGTGTCCCGCGGCTGGCCCTTGTAGCACGAGCAACCAATCCCCCGATGGGTGCTTGACAAGTTGTGTTTTCGAAGCTTAGACGACGAATGTTATGGCTGTAGGAAATATGCGAATCCGCCTGTATCTGAGCACTGAGAAATTTACACTTCAGTCATGTTTGGTGTGATTCTGAAAATATGATAAAATCGCGTCGTTGTTCCTAACTTCCTAGAATGTATTCATCGTTTGACAAAACAAAATCCCTTCTCCTTCCAAAACATTAAAATTCATTTTACTCATCATACCATATCAGAGCCGGCATCTCCGTTCAGCTCTATATCGTCATGGCCAGTATTTCCCGATTCTCTTGCACCCGACGGCTCTTGACTAGCCTGCCCAGAATTTCTTCGGCTAGAAGTTGTGAGTCCAAAAAACCTGTTGATTGTTAGCATGCATTTCAACTCCCTGTATATTGTGATAGACCTACGAAAGAATCTGTGACCAGAAGGAACTATTTCGTTCTCGATACAGCCGGATGAAAACAGGACGCAAGATATGCCACAAAGGACCCCTGAGATAGTTCGCGAAAGCGATGCCGTTGTTACTAAATACATAATTCAAAACCAAGAACGAAACGGGCGAAATACACATAAACCAACACTTGTTAGCCAACGGGCTTATGATAAGGAACCCAAAAGCTATCATTGAAAGTAAAGCCACCAGAACGACGGGAAGGTAAAAGAGGAACCCTATGAATACGAAGGCCAAGAATAGTATAAAGCCCGAGGTATTTCCATCTTGGATGATGCGCGTTGTCGATCGAGCATAGGAAGCAAACCACGAATTCCCAAGAGAACCTATTCGGATGACACTCCAGATGCCAAGTGCGAGCAATGCGAATGCAAGGATATTGCAGAATACGTGAACCTCTGCTAAACACAGAATCCCCCCACGGTGGGCGCCATGGTTGTTGAGTATTCGCTTGCAAGACTTTGCCTGGGCTGTTTTGGAGCTTACTGCCACATCAAGTGGAGTAATAAAGATCGAGATCAGCCACTTTCCATTAGCGCTCAAACCCATCTGAAGCAAATGTTCAATCGCAATATCAGACTGATATCTTGCTGCTAGAAGAACAAACCCGAGAAAAGAGTCCTTTAGTTTCCGATTTGCCTTTACGTGCTGCTCTACACAGGAAGCCCACAACTCAGAAGCATCAGCTAAGTGGCTCGACGCTTGTCCTTCAAGAGTTGTAAGTATTGATAATTCTTTCCGACCAAAGAGTAGCTTCGGTGCTGTATGTGCTAGTCCCGTGGCTTCTATCAAGCTTCGCGCAGCTTTCAGCTCCTTCATTCTCAGAAGTTGTACATATGTGGATTCTCTTGAGCGCTTTCTCCAGACGAGCGAATCACTCCAATAGTATTTCGCTCTTGGATTGGCACGACGAAGAAGTAAAAGTCGAGTAAGCTCGTTCCATTGAATCAATGTTGACCTAATTAGTGGAGGAGTGAAGAGCTCAGGATAACATGTTTGCTCTAGTTGATTTGGGATCCAGTCTTGATGTTCTGATATTCCATGCTTGTCAAGCTCTTCAAGCAGGATTGAGCTAAAAGATATCAGAGAGCATACGAGATGTTTTAACAAAATTTAACTCACCCAAACAAGATGTCTCGATGGTCAGCCATTGCCACAAAATTCATATACAATAATCCATAGTTAATACGGCCGTCAAACCATCTAGAGGCAGAGTGAAAGTTTACCGGGAAACGATATGCAAAGTCAGATGGATAAATTCTTCGATAACAAATAGTGTGTACACTCTTAGTCAGAGGGTAAAAACAACCAACATCATTGGCTTTCCGAGCAGCTGAAATAGAAGGGCATCCTTGGCCGGCAATTTCGTCATTTTGGTCGTTGTTAGTCGCATTCTCTCCATTGTCATCGTCGCCCGTGTGGGGTTCAAGAGCGTGCTGGCGGTCGTGTGTGGTTGGCGGCTTGCTCGTTTGGCTTGTATTCACTTCTGTCTTCCCTCGTCTGAGAAAGACTTGGAAGCGAGGGCCACGATTTAGAGCTTCGCCATTGTGTAACTGGAGCAAGATACGAAAAATATCCCGGTATCCTTGAACGATCGCAAGTTTGATAGCTTTCACGAGACCGGTTTTCAAACGATGAGGTGCATTTGCCACTTGTTCATTATATCGGCCTTCGTCTCCTTTCCAACCAAATGCTCTAAAAGGTGTTCCGATCTCAGGTTGTTCAAGAAGAAACTGCAAGGCGTCGAATTTTCCCTCTCGGATAGCCAGGAAGAGTGCGTTCCTTTCGCCGCCACATTTATTTTGAACAAAATCAAAACCCAGCTTAGAAAGAAATGCCAAGGTCCGACGCAAATTCTGTTGATAATCGCGACCGTAACTCAATGCTCTCCAAAACCTTTCTGGCATGTTGAAACCAGAAGCTGGTTTGTCAGAGACACATCCGATAATCACAAGAGCCGCTAAGGAATATCGACGCCCTTCGCTCCAGAATCCCATGTTATTGATGGATTCATGGCTGAAAATCTTCGGTTCGTGGTTGTATATTACCTCTAATGTGTCGATGTCGCTTAGTCTACAGGCCCAAGCAATTAGTTTTCGTAGGTTTGCTCGCCGTACTGCAGCCTGGCCTCTGGTGAGTTGGCCTTGGTGTTCTTTTTCTAATTTGAGTAGAATTTTGAGAATGAATGGCTTGTTTGACGTAGTCGCTCTAACCAACGGGCATCCAGGAACGATGGGCCTGATGTCGAGTGGTCGATTCATTGTTAAGCTTGTTGCTTCTTGAGTGACGTCTGCACCTGCATCGAATAAAGCACCTGCAATTTGCCCAGCTTCTTTTTCCTCGAAACATGACAGAAAGTGTAAGCAGTTCTCATGGTTGTTATTAGAGATTTTCACGTTAGCGCCGAGCTTCAGAAGGATCTGAACAACTTGGTGTCTCCCTGACTTGCACGCATAGATCAAGGGAGTGTCGCCCTCAGAGTTTCGAAAGTTGAGTATATCCATATCAGCAAGGAGACTTTCTGGGATTTTTGTAAAAACATCGTCTCTGCCAGTCATGGCTGCCCAATGTAGGATAGTATCCTTTTGGGGACTGTAGAAATTGGTGTAGAACGAAATGTCAGTGAAATCCCTGGTAAATAACCTGTTTTCATCTAGTTCCCACAAGAATGCATTTGAGAACTCGCTCCTAAAGGTCTTCCGAACCCTGTTGTAACTTGCTGGACTTAGCTTCAGCAAGCTTTCTAGAGCAGTCCGAGAACCTCGACTAGCGGCATCGCTGAGCCATTCATCGACTGGCGTTGTATTTGGCAGACTTTGATCCATTGCTTCAACCAACCGATGGATTGTCGCTCGTGCCCAAAATTCGCCTTTTTCACATCCTTTGATGAGCCACTTAGTTGCCGTTGAAAAATTCATATCTGTACCAAATCCAGAGAAGAAACACAGCGCGAGGTCATAACAAGCAGCTGAGGCTCTTTCGTCAACATCCTTTTCTGCCACACACTCAAGAGATCGTACTACTTGAGCCTTGAGTAAAAAACTCATGGAGTTCATAGAATGATAAGGTATTGAGAGCTACTTTCGATTAAACGAGAACTCGATATGGACTGATCTTGGAATATTGGTGAGACCTACGATATTTGAGTTCAGTCTCTCCATGACTTTGGTAGGTAGCTCTTCGTAAACATTTTCCTTATAACTGCTCTGCTGTTAGCTCATTGAACATTCTTAGCCGAGCACAAAACTTAATTTGAAATTTTTAGCATCATTTTATTCAGGTCTCTCTTGGAGGGATCAAGCTGAAGGGTCAGATTGGCGAGGTCCTCAAGGAGGGGAGGGTCGTCTGCGCGGGACGCAAGTTCGGTGTCGTGAACACCTTGCATCAACCCGATAACGTAGTTTCTCAGTTCGTCCGTCTCTTTCAGAATAGTTAAGTTCTGAAAACGCTCTTCAGTAGTACGTCCATTCTCGAGCTGCTCAATAAATCTACCAGCAATGTCGAAACCTATCATAACACTTGCAACTACGAAGCCAAACGAGTAGACGTCGGTCTTAGTTAAGTTGAGTGGAGACAGTTTCTGTTTCCATTCTGGCGCTGCATATACTGCAGTGCCACCAACAAGGTATTGGTCGTCCTCCGTGTTTAACAAAGAGTGGCTAAAGTCAGCCACTTTGGCAATCCATCGCTCCTTTTCAAACATTAAAACATTTTCCAATTTGACATCGCCATGAACAATGCCACATTTATGTAAAGCTTGAAGGCCTTTAGCTATGTCAAGACATATATCTGACCTTGTATGGAATGGAAGGCTAGGGTTTCTTTAGAAGGGATGTCGTTAGTCGTATGATAAAGGAGAGAAAAAGGGTAACTACTAACGATTCTTGAAATTCATCCAAAGTCCCATACGCTTGCTCCAGAACCAAACTAGGCTCAGGGCATGTTCCCAACTACTGTATTAGTCTCGGATTATAAATTAGGTAAGAAGTTACAAACCAAGCCATTGTATTCCCAACCAATACCAAGAAGATCAACTATGTTGCCATGTGACCGGACATATGGTTGGCTCAGTATTCGAAGCTCCATAATGAATCTAGCTGCAGCCTGCTGCGAGGCTTTGGAATCTAAAGTTTCGCCATTGCCCTTAAACATTTGAACGGGCGACCTTTTCAAGATAATAGGCTTTTTCTGCTTGACGATATTGTCAGCTGCAACATCGCTCAGCTTTGTGCTCTCCATTTCAATGTATGACACTTGAAACACTGCTCCAGCGCCAACGTTTCTTTTAGTTGCATTGTTGATTTGTTGCATCTTCAGAACATTAGGCTGGCTGTATAGGTCCTCGACAGCGGTAAGCAAGTTAAGAAAGTCATTGCGAAGATCACTGCGTGCGGCAGAGCCAGAGGTAACCAACGGAATAGCCCTTGTTGTCGTTCTTCGAAAGAAGGAGTTGACCCGGGAAGAAAGTAACCCATCGTTTTTGCAAAGCGCACGATTTGTTTCTTCCTTTGACTCGTCGATTATGTAAAGAGTTGCACGGACTGAAGCCATGCTACATAGATGTCCTGGGAGGTTTCCTGATAAGTATGAACGACGAAGAAAACCGAAATTTGCAATCTTGGAGAGAAATAAGAGTTTGCAAGATAGAAGGGATACAGACAAGGCTGGGAGCCTTAAACGGACCCCACATATCTAGTTGCATGATGAGGCGGCAAGTTATTCCAGGTATATCATGGATAACCAATGAAATTCGAGATCAACAACGAAAAGTGAGCCTTATGATCTGTCTGGGCCGTGTAAATACGACTCTGACAGCCACCTTGGTAATAGAAGCAGGGCTATGCCTATTCATACTTTTCCCATTTTAGATAACACTACCGCAAACATTGCCTCGTTGACAACGCATAAAGTATTTCAACACAGCTACGGCAGGGCGTCGTACATTAATACGCAATTCGGGATTGTCCGAAGCCTTGCGACAACTTTTTGCTTTAGCTCATGCCGAGAAATATTTCATATTTTGACAAAATCTTTCCAATCTATTGCCATAATCTCGACGGCTCTTGCATTTGCTCGGGATAATGACCGACCCCCTGAGTATTGCGGCCAGCGTGGCTGGATTTTTGAATCTGGCAAAGACTTGCATCGATCTCTACGAGATTATCTCCGACGCTAGGCACGCTGCCGAGGATCTTGACCAGCTTGTTGCTTTCACTAGAATTGAGAGATTGCGCTTTCTAATGTGGTGCGAGTATGTGGGCATTGTCGAAGCTCTAGCAGCCCAAGGCCCGCAGGGTGATAAAAGCAAGCAGAATATCTTTTTGATACCAGAGCTTCAGAAGCCATTCATCCTAAATGAGCTAGAAGTTATTCTGAGAAGATGCGGGAACTCCTTCCAAGATGCCCGTGCCTTTCTTGAACGCTATGTGGTAAAAGAAAAGCGCTCGTTTGTTTCTGACCTTCAGTTGAAGGATGCTTCAGAGTCAACTTCAACCATTCTTGTCAACACTTTATGGTCCAACGTAGTCCACTCATCCTCATCCCGTAGAAGATCAATGTCAGTGGCTGAGCAGATCGCATGGACTGTTAAAGACAAGCGCAAATTTAAAAGCCTGGTGGAGAGCCTTCGTCTATACAACGACAGCATGCGTGATATTCTGAATCTGGCTGAAAGAACACAACTCGAAAGAAGAATTGAGCTGGTGGCCACGACAACCCCGATTGCAAAGTCTGTTCGAGTATCCGGAGGTCCAGCAAACCAAGATGGAAACAGGGACATGCATCGCCTAGTTGAGCTTCTCCAGCGAAATTTCGCTGTTGATGCAGATATAGCGAAGAAAAACGACAGAATCGCTATTGTAGGAGACATAAAGGGGAACTCTGAAGACATAGAAAGTCGAGCACTTCTAATGTCTCACATGGTCTATCCAAAAGTACAGCACCCTCATCAGACGCGCTTATATACTGTTTACGAAAATACGTCGGTTCTCGTAGAATGGAAATACTATTCCCTCCGAATCCCGCCCAAGGTTCTGACAGCTCTTAAACGCCGGGTCGATATGTTGACAATGCAGCTTCAGTTATCCTCTGAAACTAGTGGGTTTGGGGTTTTAAATTGCCTTGGCTACTTAGATGACCCGGATACCCATCGTGTGGGAATAGTGTTCCAGTATCCAGTGGCGTTGGGAACAGAGATACCGTTGAAGCCTGTATCTTTGCGAGAGCGACTGATATTAGATAGAAGGGATAAGATAGTTCGTGACCTGGGAGAAAGATTCAAAGTTGCACGGTATCTTGTAATGTCTATATTCCGCCTCCATTCGGTCGGTTGGCTTCACAAGAGTATTCGAAGTGAGAATATTTTGTTCTTTGAAAGGGCAACAGAAGATCAATACCGCCTTGAAAACCCATATCTCTGTGGTTTCGACTTTTCGCGACAAGATTCTCCAGGGGAAATGACCGAGAACGTTCCAACGCTTCTATTAGAACACTACGTGGATTTCGAAAGAAGCCAGTATCGCCATCCTGATCTGGACCACAAGTCTGCAAATATCTATAACAATCAGGAGGACAACCAGGCATTCGAAGCCGCAACTGAAGATGCAAAACAACTTGCGAAAGATTTCAGATACCAAAAGACGTATGATATCTACAGCCTTGGAATAGTGCTAGTAGAAATCGGGCTTTGGTGTCCCATCAAAGACTTGACGGCGGCCAACTCACCAATATCAGCATTTCGAGATAAACTTTTGTCGAAATATCTCCCAGAGTTGAGATATCGCATGGGTGAAAGATACTATAACGTAGTGGTGAGATGTTTGAGTGGAAGCTTCGGTACATCAGAAGAAGTATATGATGCAACAGAGAGCAGGCTAGAGCTCAAGGAACTGAAGAACACCCGCATATGGTTGGAAAGCTTCGAACGTGATGCTGTTAGTGAACTGGAGCAAGTTGTATTATGAAAACCCACCAAGAAAAGGAATTGCTCTCCTGCTAAATCTGCTTGTCTTGTCCTGCCTTTGTTTTGCATTTTGCCTTCGGCTTTAACGTCTCTCAAAGATGGTAGACGGTGTCAGGTTGGAGAGTGATTTGATTGAAAGATCTTTAGCGTTAATGATAGGCATTCCCTAAACGATGCTCAAATGCTGTAACGAAAATCGAGTCAACCAGTTGGAGGCGGGCACGTGATAAAGTACACGACAAATTGTCTTTAAAACATCAGCTCGAAATTACAATGGACTCTACAGTTATGATTTTTAGATAGATTAATTTTTGGCCATTTAATACTGAGTTGTTTGGTTCTTAAGTTACCAATAAGGGGTTTAGATAGATAAGTCACCTGTTGGCTGATCATGTGAACGTGTCTCAAGATTGCCCGCTATCTAGGTACATATATTATCCACTTCAAACGTAGCGTTCTGTTAATAATTCAAGACCACTATCATTGACAACTTATATGATACGTTCTTCTTCTTACTTAGGTAGCTGTAACTAGCTTCCTCGACTTATCAACATGACACGTCGGACTCCCTTTGGTCACCGCATGCGAGAGGCACACTTTCAATTCTCCCCTTCTTATACACCACTGAACCATGGCTCTTTTGGTGCGTATCCGCGCTCAGTTCAGGAGCGCCAGGATGAGCTCGTGAAGCTTGCCGCTGAGCGTCCTGATACATTCATTGTCTTCGACCTGCCTGAATACATCGACACATCACGTGAAGCAGTGGCACCTCTTCTCGGGGCTCCTGTGGATGAAGTGGTTTTCGTCCCAAACGCCACAACTGGAATCAATACTGTAATGCGCAATTTGAAATTTGCGGAGAACGATGTCATCATTCATTTCTCCACGATTTATGATGCTTGCGAGAAGACCATCTTTTCAGTCGGAGAGCACTCACCTCTGACAGCTGTCTGTGTTGGGCTTGAGTATCCAATTGAAGACGAAGAAATACTGAGAAGGTTCCGAGACATGGCTAAGAAAGTGAAAGACCTAGGGAAGAATGTCAAAATCGCCATGTTCGATACTGTTTTGACTTTCCCAGGTGTGCGAATGCCATGGGAGCAGCTGGTTGGTGCATGTAAAGAGATGGAAATACTAAGCCTCATAGACGGTGCACACGGAATTGGCCATATTGACTTGAGGCACTTGGGGAAAGTGAGCCCTGATTTCTTTGTGAGCAACTGCCATAAGTAAGTCGCCTGTTCGCTTATATTCACACTTGCTGAAGCGTTTTAGGTGGCTCTATACTCCTCGTGGATGTGCCGTTTTTTATGTGCCTTTGCGAAACCAACATCTTATACACACATCATTGCCAACCTCACACGGGTATGGATATTCGAGTGACAAAATGCCGACCCCAGATGGCAAGACCCCATTTGTCCACTTATTTGAGTTTGTTGCCACAATCGACTATACTCCGTATGTCTCTGTCCCAGCAGCTCTCAAGTTCCGCAAGGAGATATGTGGTGGAGAGGCCGAAATCATGAAGTACTCTTGGGAAATTGCTCGTGTTGGCGGAGATCGTGTCGCAGAGATTCTGGAAACTGATGTTATGGACAACAAGAGCCGAACTCTGCGGAATTGCTGTTTTGCTAATATCAGGTTGCCCCTAAAATTTAAAGCCCATAGCGAAGAGCGGCAGAAGGGCGAGTTTTCTGTCGAAGAGGCAGCTCTGATACAGAAATGGCTCAACGCTACTGCAGTAAAAGAATTCGATACATATCTCCAGATCGCCTTTCTCTATGATATTATGTGGGTAAGACTTAGCGGACAGGTATATTTAGCGATTGAAGACTTTGAATGGGTTGGTCATAGGCTAAAGGAGTTATGTGATACGTTGAAAGAAGGAAGATCGAAGATATGATTGGTTTTGGAGGGTCTTTTGATTTTTTTCTTCCTATGAAGATGGGGCATTACAATGAAATTGATTTCGATGTTCTTCAACGCTATTCCTACTTCGTTTAACAGTTTTCCAGCAAGCAAGATGATCAATAAATTGGCACTTGCATGTCATGTCATGTGACAGCATTACTCGGGAGAATATGCATCCTTTTCCCGACGCGTCTTCTGGATCCCTGCTAAAATTATCATGACATCTACGACCTTAAGCAGATACCTGTAGGACATTGGATCCCCAGATCTACACCTTTCGACCTACAGTATGGCCTCCAAAGCTTGCGCACTATGTATGCGTACTATACGGAGGAATCCAGGATCAATTCCTCGAGTAGGTGCTCACATCTCAAAACAAACTCTTTCTTAACAGTTTGCGCAGACTCAAAATCGATTCAGTTATGTCGCAACTCGGTCGTTCACGAGGCAAGATATCTTCCAAGGAGAGCTTCAAGAGCCCAAGTCGAATCAAAAACCCTCAACGTCTCCGGGAACACCCCAGCCAACTGAAGGCGAGGCGAAGCCGAAGCTGAAGCCAGTTTCTTCCAAGATGCCTATACACCTTATGACTGCCAAAGGGATCCAGAAGACCGCAGGCGAGTCAACAGAGACATATACAGCATACGGAAGAGCGGAGGCCCTATACAAGGAATGTGCACTGCAGGCAAATTACTCAATTCCGCAGGCAAAGGACGAGGATGCGGAAATGCCCAAGACTGAGGATGGTGAGGATCTTGGAATTGGAGAGGGATGGTGGAATACTGGTATGAGTTCACGTTGCAAATTCATGATATAAGAGTACACAAAGAGCTGACAGGGCTTTCAGAAGCTGGCTTGCAACCCACATTCAGTACCTGGTCCCAAGTCACCATGCTGCACATGTACCTTCTCGTTGCACGATTCAGATGTTTCGACACCTTCGATGCCCAGAATTGGCAGCAGCATCTCGTCGAACATTTCTTCTACGATGCTGAAAACCGAATGATTGTCGATCATAACATGCACGCACGTGGAACCCGCAATAAGTACCTGAAAGATTTGTTCATTCAGTGGAGAGGACTACTAGCCGCTTATGATGAAGGAATACAGCGTGGTGATGCTGTCTTGGCAGCCGCTATCTGGAGGAATGTTTTCAAAGCGAACGAAGAGGTTGATCTAAGATCACTAGCAAAGATTGTCAGCTACATGCGAGGCACTCTCAAGGTTTTGGATGAAATAGAGAGCTTGAAAATCATGACCCATGATATTAAGTTTTCTGGTCCTGAGCCGCAATCGCAGGTTGCTGATAAACTCAGTCCAACACTGGATGTTCCTTTTGAGGCTATACTTGATAGAAAACTCCCAGCGAGTTTTCAAAATATGAAGAAATGAGCTGCAATGTACTTTTAATTGTATTATAATTTCGACGACCGTGTACAACGAACATTTTTATCGTATCCACTCTGATATACACCGTTATACAACTTCTATCAAAGTCAATTTCTGTGTGTCTTTATCAAGCTCTTGTTATTCATACTCTCTTCCCTTCGTACGGTGGTCTGAAACATCCGCAAATCAAGTTAAAATGTCTTCAAACTCGCTGCCGAACACAAGGTTCGTACCTACTTTGCTCAATTCAGCTTATTCTTAACTTGTTGCTAGGTTGAATTAAGAACATAGGAGCTATATTTTCCCGCTCAAACGAGAATACTAAGAACACGGCCATCACAAGTGTGCGAAGCACGTATATAAAAGCAAAATGCATGTATATGCCAGAGCTCTGCCAGAGTCCCCATATTGCGACATATTCTGGTTGACTCTGTTTATCATAAGGGTGAATTCTGCCTCTATTCTAATATCTTTATTTCTATACCTACTCCTCCCAAACAAGTTCTTTGAATCCAGTCTCTACTCTAGCATCTTTGTTTCTATACCTACCTCCTCCCAGCAAATTTCTTTGAATCCCTTTTTGAATTGTGCAACTCCGTGTGAAGACTCTGAGCCTTCAGCTAACATGGTCTGAAATACCTCGCTAGTTATCACATCCATATCGCTACCTTGTGTAGCTTCTCTAGCCAACATTTTACACAGTGCAGAGGCTTGAGGCGCAGCTAATCTCATGTCGGACAAGAACTCTTCTGTGACCTTCTCGAGTGATTCGAGATCTTCTGCAAGACCGTGAAGGACTCCTGCGTTGTACAGAACTTGAGATTGCACCCTCCGCCCTGTCACCATAGCCATTCTCGCAAGACTAACACCCCACTCGCGTACTATAAACTTAGAAATAATCGCAGGACAAAGGCCTAATTTGACTTCGCTCAAGCAAAAGTAACTATTTGACAACGCCAAGCGAATATCGCATACACTGGCTAGTCCAACTCCTCCACCGAAGGCGGGCCCATTGACGACTGCAACTGTTGTTTTCGGACACATGTCGATAGCATGGAAGAGGCCTTGGAGTGCAGCGCTCCGCTGAGCAACGGATACAAAAAGATCCTCTTTGAGGTGCATTCCAGTACAGAAATAACGGCCCCGACCAGTAATGACAATCCGGTGAATAGACTGATCTATCGAAAGAGTTTCGAATAGCAGGGTGATACTCTGTATCATGGAGAATGTCAGCGAATTTCCTTGCCCTGGTCGATCTAGACACAGCCTAATGGTGCCACCCCGACGGGAGACCTCAAAAGCATCATCGATTTGTATTTTCGTCCACGGCCTTGTGGCCAGCTCAACTTGTGGAGGCTTTAGAAGTCGAATTCGTGACGATAACAAAGCTCGCTTGACTGTGTCGAAGTTCAAGTAAGACAAACTAAATTGTGTGAAGGTCTCTAGTAGTCTGATAAAGAAGCTGGTCATGTCGTACTTTTGGGAGATACCGGAAGGCAGGCTAGCTAGATACTAGCTTTAATATCAAGAATAGAGGTCAGAAAATTAGTTTGAAGACAAAACAAGCAGATGCGAGAATCACAGAACCATAAACTCAAGAGAAAATGGCAACGAGCTTGTACAGCTGATCGTCAACGTTAAAGGCCGGAACACTTCAGAGGATTGTCAACCCTGCAAGTAAAGCTTTGGCCTGCGGCCGACAGACTTCTGTCTGGTGACAAACACTTTTAATCTATAATGTTTGCTACCGAAGACCTAGTCGGGTAATGTTTTAGGTCCGGTGGAGGCTGACACTGTCGTGACTCGGTTTCGGTTCAACTAATGATAAGGTTTAAGATCTGCTTCCGAAACATAACCTAATTCTTGTTATAGTCATGGGGCAAGCTTGTAAGCTATGCTACCATTGGTTGTAGAAGCATCTGCCGGCATATGTATTAAACAGCTGTACCTGGTTGTAGATGCACCTTCGAAAGCTTTTTTCAGCACCTGTTAGCTGGTAGCCAATGAAAGGCTTCCCAGAATAATACCGGAGAAGATATTTTGCTCTACGAGATAATTCAGATCAATTGAAAGGCCGCCAGCCGTTCCCTGCGTGAATAAAGCTAAAAGTTTAACGCTGTCGAGTTCCATGTCAAAGTAATTGAGCGTATCCCAAACACGGACATACATCCGTACTTGAATTTCTTCCCTGGTTTCAAAAGGTTTGAAATTTCCAGCATCTCTTATCTACGCCTTCACCGCTCATGATTAAGGTTTCCTCGAGAACTTTACCGACTTTGCTCTATTTCCTACATTCCCTCTATCCTCTATACAGTTGGACTTTGAAACACTTTCTCTCAACTCTTCCAGCAGAAGGGCAGCCATTATTCAGCAAAAACATCAATCTTCGATTTTGACCTTGAATTCTACAGATGTGGTTCCTCCAAGCAAAGTTTTTACTTTGCTTTCTCGCTTTTCTCTATATAGCATATGTAAGTTTGACAATTCGTGTTTTTTTTTTTTTTTCATAGTAAAAATGCATCCTAGAATGCAAACTTTCAAACAACTACACACAATATTCAATTCTTAACCAAGTCTAGATCTTAGGGTTTTGCATATATCAATTATGGTTCCATCCATTGTCGAAGTACCCGGGGCCGGTCTTGGCCAGAGTCAGTAATCTTTATAGTGCATACTATGCCTGGACAGGTGATCTTCATATCGACATGTGGAGATGTCATGAAAAATATGGTCCGTTGATATGGCATAAATTCTCAGGCGGGCGGGGGCTAATACATTGCTTTGGTAGGAGATTATGTGAGATACGCGCCGAATCGTCTGTTGATAAACACAAGTACTGGAATGAAATGTGAGCTACTTATCTTGTTTGAAGTTCTGAGAAATAGTCCGGCTGATAACATGGATTCTTTAGTGATATACGGCAATAGCAAAGACTTCCAGAAATCATCTGCATACCATGTAATGGTCCATCGAGCTCCGAGCACATTCACAGCCACGGATAAGAAATTGCATTCTCAGAAACGAAGATTGCTCAGCCACGGCTTTTCTACGTCCGCTCTGCAAGAACATAGCGAGGCTATCATGACACATGTAAGAAAACTCGCCAACCAACTAGCACCTGATAAATCGAATTCATCTGAGTGGTCTACTGTTCATAACATATCAAAATGGGGTACATATTACCCTTCTTCCAGAGTTGATCTCAGCTAATACCGAATCCGCGATATAGCCAGCTATCTTGCGGCTGATGTTGTATTCGATGTTATATTTGGGGAGAAGTATAACTTGATTGATAGTCATGATAGTCGATACATTATCAAATGCATTGAAGACTGCAATATACGTACAGGTGTCCTATTTCAGGCTCGTGAGATGGGAAGAGGACGTCTTGACCGATACTTATTTTCCCACTCGATCGTCTCTCGGAATAGATTCATCCCATTCGTCACTTCTCTCTTGAAGAAACGAATGGAAGCATCCCCACTTAAGCGAAATGATGTATTTTCACTGCTACTTGATGCTAAAGACTCCGAATCAGGCAAGGGCCCAAGTATGGCTGAACTTGGCGGTGAAAGTACCACTTTGCTTATGGCTGGTAAGTCCTATATCGCGGTTGGAATAAATGGATTGCTCTATGACATTTACTAATGCCATCTTTATTTGCATATAGGAACTGAAACAACTTCGACAGCCATCGCTAGTACCTTTTTCTATCTCATGAAGAATCCTGAGGTTTATTGCAAAGTGTCCCAAGAGATAAGACAACAATTCCCTGGGGACGAGGATGTCTGTCTGGGACCTAAGCTCAATTCCTGTACATATCTACGGGCATGTATTGACGAGAGCCTGCGCATGTCTCCTCCAGCAGCGAGTGCGCAGTGGCGAGAAGTTGTTTTCGATGGAGTTTTAGTCGATGGAAAGCCAGTCCCGGCCGGTTGTGATGTCGGTACATCACTCTACGCCATTCATCATCATCCGGCTTATTTCTCGGACCCTTTCGTATTTCGGCCTGAGCGCTGGCTCCTTAGCAACAACACCGAGAATGAGCAGACAATTCAGCTGGCACAGGCTGCTTTCGCACCATTCTCTGTCGGTCCACGGAGCTGCGTCGCTAAAGGACTTGCGATTTCGGAAGCAATGCTGACTGTGGGTGCTTTGTTAAGTAGATTTGATATAAGAGTTGCCGAAGGACCAGAGGGAACAATTGGTGGTGGCACAGTTGGCACTGTATATGGTAGGCATCGAACGGATGAGTATCAACTCTGGGATCATGTCGCTGCGACAAGGGATGGGCCATTAGTACAGTTCCGAGAGCGAAAAAGTTAACCGACGTGATTGATGCCCGAGGCATAAAGTTAATCAACCACCTGCATATTGTAAATATCCTCATTAGAACTGGAAGTACTTGTGTCCTTGAATAAAGTTTTAAGAGTATTCTATTCTAGTCTTGACTGAACTATTGTCTTGGACAGTATTCAGGAAATACATCATCTTCGCACCACCTGCAAAAACGAATTATCCAATTTTCCAGCAACCACACTAACACAGATGGTGCCATGAGGACCTGCTACAACAGGTACCTAGTATTCATCGGTAATTGACTGCTACCACCCCATTTTTGCAAAATGTCTTTTTTTGTTAGCCAGGTTACCGCAAGGGTGCAAACTCTAAACTTTGTAACCAGGTACCTCCCTAACCCCAACCCCCCCTAGAAGCAGTGAATTTAACACATCGGAGTGGCGAGTCAAGAAGTCCATGATATCCCTCGCTGTATAGAATATCAAAGTCCGTGTCTATCGACCCGCTGAATAACATTTATTTATGGAGAACGCGTGGGGTGGAAGGTCATGGGAGGGGCGGTGAGGGAAGTATCAAATGTTCACAAAGTCAAAACAGGTTCGGGCTAAGCTTTAGACGTATAGTAACGATTCATGAGAATCTCTGCATTCTGACCGCCGGCAGTGTGTTCATCCTCAGGGAGCTTGAATGCTTTCTTATCCACTAATGTAGTTCGTTGTCTCTTAAGCTTGCCCAGAGACAAAGTTGACCAAGCATACTGGGAAAGTAAGCACGAAAGATTGCAACGAATTCTGACGACAACAATCAACCAACTTTCCGGAATCCATCGGCCTATCTGGAGAAGTTTCTCTCCCATTTTTCCTTCGATGGCTGAATTCTTTGGCTCAAAAACTCCATTTGCAGAACCGCTCTGGTATTCCCGTCCAGGAAACCCAAACTATACTGATTCTCACCGGCGACTGCGGAGAGAGATCCGCCAGTATGTTGACACTGAAATAGAGCCATTTTGTTCGGAGTGGGAGGTCAATGGATCCGTTCCCTCAAAGGTAAGAAGACCATTCTTCTTCATTCAACGAGCTTTTATTAGACTATAATTCATAATGGAATAATTGAATTATTCATTTTTAACAAAAGAGAACAGGTTTTAAAGCGCCATTCAGACCTAGGCTATACAGCCATTCTTCTAGATCCTTTAACTGTAACTAAATACCTTGGTGACATTAAATTACCGGGTGATGTCTCTCCACAGGAGTGGGACAGCTTTCACGACCTTATCGCCATTGATGAGATGGCGCGATGTGGATCTCTGGGAGTTCTGTGGGCTCTTGGGTGCGGTAATGCGATCGGCTGCCCCCCTGTGATCAACTTTGGTACAGAGGAACAAAAGTTAAGATGGCTGCCATCTGTCATCCGAGGAGAAGCTCGTTTTTGTTTAGGTGTTACTGAGCCGCAAGGTAAGATAGTTATTCTTCACCATGACAACTCTCCTACAGGCTACAGGCTTAGAATCAATAGGCTAACAATATGACCTCAAAAATTAAGCTGGATCGGATGTTGCTGGTATCCTAACGAAGGCCGAAAAAAAGGGTGACATATTCGTGGTGAATGGAACAAAGCAATGGGTAACCAATGGCATGTCTGCCGACTTTTGTACTGCGGTGATCCGCACTGGGACTGAGGGGAAAGCCGGAATTTCGGTTTTGGTCATTCCTCTGGGGTCAAAGGGAGTTTCTCGAACTGAGATTCATAGCTCTGGTGTTGCTTCAAGTGGTATGTTCATCCAACGAGCGATAACTGATCATAATTATACTTTGTCTTTGACTAATTTATGGCTATCAAGGATGCGCCCAACTCGACTTCAAAGATGTGGAGGTGCCTATCACGAATCTTATCGGAAACGTGGATGAAGGGTTTAAGCTTGTCATGTCCAGTAAGTTCTATTGGCTTATCTTTACTCCATTTTAAACGGAGAGATTTAACAAGACATTTATACAGGTTTTAACCACGAGCGGCTTTGGATCGCGGGAAATTGTCTACGTTTAGCTCGTGTATGTCTCGAAGACGCATATCAATATGCCGTAGTGCGCCAGACTTTTGGAAAACCTCTCATTGCGCGGCAGACAATCCGGCTCAAGTTCGCTAACATGGGGATGCAAATAATGAGCACGTACGCTTTGCTCGAATCCCTTATACAGGTTAGAGACAGCGCGACCAAGGGATCGGCAGCTGATAGTAACGAGGCAAGCGACAGCATTGGTGGCTTGTGTGCATTAACCAAAGTCAGTGCTGCAAAGGCAGCTGAATTAGCTGTGAGAGAATGTCAGCAAATAATGGGTGCTCTGGGATACACACGTACTGGCGCTGGAGCCCGAATTGAACGAATCAGCCGAGATTTACGAGTGCTTGTCATCGGCGGAGGCAGCGAAGAGATATTGAGTGAAATGTCTTTGATTCAAGAAACAAAAGATTTAGAAAGGTTAAAACCATCAGCATCTTGACAATACGAGTAACCCACACTTTCTAAAATATCATAACATAACCCAGCATCCTGTTGTTTCTGATATTTGAGTCATATGGGCGAGAAATATGATACCCTGGTACGATCTTCTCTCAAGGAAGTAAAAATTCCTTTGAAAGAAGACTTTTACACGACCTAAGGTTGACTTCCCGTTTCAATTCAAAGACATGAATTCTCACCCTAGCTCACTAACAGGATTGTAGAGGGTACAAATTGCCACCTATATACTATTATTAAGCTGTCTAGACTTCTAGACTTTTCAAACGGGACAATGATCTCACTACCGATCAGGGTTTGATTCAAACTGCTACGACTAGGATTAATACAAGAGCAATAATAAATTTCACACTTATGTTTTGGTCAGAAATGAGCAATTACCTTTGCTTTTTATCAACATCTGTTTCCGTTAAAGTGAGAAAGTTTTCTAAAAGAGGACAAATATAAAGTCATAATCCCTAAATGTATCTTTATATTTCTGCAAAATACTGCCTAGATAGGTAACGAAATTGATTCTCAACAAGTTCTCTAATTCTGCTAGTCTATTATTTCATTACTGCAGAATAAATTTACATGTATGGCTTGTTAAAAACCAGGTTTGAATCACTTCCATACCGTAGGTAGGTTTTGATCAATCAGAAGTACTCGAGCTGGAAGAAGAAGAAGAAGAAGAAGAAGAACATCCAAAATCGACTTGAGCGACGAGCTCTGTGACTGCCTCCATATCACCTTTCTCAAACAAGGTTCTGAATTCTGTATCCCTCGCCATCAAAAACAATACCAACAGGTCTTTTATCATGACCATCTCTTTAAGCTCTGCCACAGCTTTTGATTTCTCTTTCTTGAGTTCCTCACGCTCTTCCGAGTTGCTGAGATATATCATGTGAGCGAGAGACACCGCAGCATTGCAAGTCTTTTCTATCTCCTTAATGATTTCACCGTGACCCCTCTCTTGATGTTCCAATTTGCGCTTCAGCTCGCGCACTTCATTCTTCAGATCAGCCTCGCGTTCAGTATGTTTCCGCCCGTACCTCCGCCAGTGATCACTTAGCATCCTTTTGTATAAAGCGATGGTTTGGTTCTTAAAGTGGTTCGTGGTTGTCAATCTGATGATCGTCTTCTTCAATACGACGAGTTTGGACTCGTCCTCGGGGTTTATAGCTCTTTTTCGTGATGATGGAGAACTGACCGACCCAACAGAGGTTCGTTTGACCTCTTGCTTGCGATATCCCTCGCTTTGGATTCCGGGACCTTGTGTCAGCCTTCCAGGAAGAGACTTGCTGGCATGTAGTTTAGTTGGAGGAGGAAAAATCTGGCCGAGTAACTTACGGCCCCATAATTTTTTTTCCCATACTGGTGTTTTTGAAACCCGTGAAGATTTCTATCCCAGCGTTTGTATTCACATTGCGATTTTGATCTTCTTCGTGTACCGGCTGGGGTTTCGACTGATGGGTTTTTAGAAGGGATTCTTCTAGAAAGCGTGGACACCTTTATACCTGATAACACGTGTCTTGTATTCTTAAATTTTCTTTTCAGTGCTTGTTGAACATCTAGTTTGAGCCGGATAGTTTGACGGATTCGAAGGCCTCAGCTGAGGACTGGATGGAACCTAAATACCATGTCGGCTGTTATAGGTTCTCAGCAACTGAGAGAAAATGTGTTGCTAAACCCCTCCTTGTTGTTAGTGAAACGTGGTTTTGGCAGAGGTGGTGGTAGGCATTCCTTACTTTCATCTTTGTGGACCTTCACGGTCAATAAAAGCCCCACAACACCGACTGCGACCGCAACAGATTAGAGCTCATAGAAGGATGCCGGAGTTTTCACGAACATGGGACTCAAAAAGGGTGGAATGTAAAGCATAGTTGATCTAAAGGAACTATCTGCTGGGTAAATACACTTGTGGATGGTCACCAAGTATATCACGTGCTATTCTTTCGTGACAGGAGTGGCAAGTACTAGGTACTTCACAATGGTAAGATTGTGTTGAATTGCAGTGGCTAAAATGATCCATAGGAAAGTTTAAATAAGTTAATTACATTTTTTTACTTCGTACTTTCTAGCTCGACTATCTTAGTCCACGAGGCTAACATACCCAGAGTAAACAGCCGTGGTATGGGAAAGGCCATAGCTCGAAGGTTAAGAACAGAGTAATAAGCCAAGCTGTGCTGAAATACAAGACCTTAACTTCACAGGTTTCACCAAGATCATTAGAGTATCCGTCAAAGAGTTTTTCTGCTTTTATCAAATGTTTAGTGCGAATCAGACTAAAGATCTCTAATTCCGCGTCTTGCTAAGATCGTAACTTCTTTTAAACAAAAGCTCAGCCCAAAGTCCAGAGGTGACCAACCAAAAAAAGAAGCCATGAATCTGCAAAAGCCACATGCTCTATCTATCTAGTGTTGACTATTTCCAAGGACTGCTACTCATCACAAGTACTCAGAAATATAAAGGCGTGCACCATAGCCTGGATTTCCACGATTATTCATTTGCAATTCGTAAAAAGCATTAACTTCGGCATATGTCATTAGATTGTTGGGTTTTGCAAGTAGACTCTGGGCGTAAAAAGGAGGGAACTTTCTTAGCACCTCCTTGTAAACATCTGGAAACGTGCCATTGTGGATGGTGTGTGGATCGAATCGACGTAATTCACACCCTTCCTGGCATCCACTTCCATCATGAACTTGTAGATGACTTCGATTTCAACATCTGTACGCGAGTCCTGATAATTGTCCCTCATACCATCGGTGTTGGGTTGATGCTGTGCCTTGGCTTCATACATATCTTCCCGCTCGACCACAGTTTTGTCACACCCAACTACCTTGCATGCGAAAACCCGGTGGGGATCCTCATCCTTCTTGTTCTTGGCTTCCGCAGTACTACTAGCTTCAACTCAGGGTTCTCCCCATTCAAGTTCTTCATCAATATCTGATCGCTTCACTGGTTCGTGTGTCTCGCAGTTGTCATCATCTGTTCCGTCACAAGTGGTTTTGATATCATGTGGTACAGAAATATTTGCGCGCTTGGATGCTTCGGTTTTAGGGGCAACTTCAGCCTTGGACGAGATCATGACAAAATCGAAATCGGCTTCAGGATGGTCGGGATAAGAATCAACGGAAGAACTGGTCTTGGGCATAACCATCCCGTGGAACTCATTGGCATATATTTGCAAATACAAAAAGAGGCACACTGACTTCTCTTTAGTGCACATACTGGAACGATGATGCAACTCAGAAGATGGATGGCACTACAAAAGGGCATTCAGGTCAGCTATTGCATTTGAAGGGGATTTGAAGAAAGGGAGAGTTTCGTAAATTGAAAGAATGAGTGAGCATGGCAGAGGATAGGACAGAATATTTACATACATTGAATGGGATTGTTGATCTTTCTGAAGAGAGGAGGGATGGTGTTGAAAAGCTGTAAGCGCGTTCGTATAAATTTATATGAAGGTGTTTGTGTCGGCTAAGAAGGTGAGAATCCGTTTAAACCTTGACAAAGGAGGTTTTCATACGCAGGCCCTAATTTCAAGTCTTTGGGAATGGTAAACGGTTCCAAATGGGAGTACACTTATAATACAAACCCCAAAGATTATATCCTCCTCAAGTCCAAATTTTCCCCGTGTATACCCTTAACTTAGTACTCCCACTAATCGTAACGATATATCCGTAAATTCCAACTCTTGGGTCGGCGCCAAACGGATGAGGGTATTAGCCAAAGCTTCTGCATAGCCGAAAGCATCATACTGTACTATGTAAACGGGTCGAACTCAAAAGAGCCAACACTGTGGCAAGGAGAATAGGTTGTGTGAAATGATCGTCTGGGTAGTTTGAGAGAGAAGAACTCCTGTAACGGAGGAAGAGGCTTAAATACAGGCAATATCCTTAGCGCGCCTTCCTAAGTGCTATAACACCTATCTTGCTTACATCCTCTGTTACCTCAGTCCGATAAACTATTCTGACTTCCTAATCTGTTTCCATGCTCTGATGGTGGTTACACAAACCTTCTAAGGGTATTCTGTTCACCATGCTGCGATTGATGCATTCCTTTGTGGTTAAGCGAAGTTAGCCCCTAGAAACATCATTGAGAATCAGCGAGCTGGATACCTTTGTTTCATTTTTGTTAAGAGAAATATGAAAGTTATTCATGATTTATAGTGGAGGTTTTCTTTTAATCAGACTTGGGTATTCGCTTTTGGCCAGTAGACATATGTCCGCACTGACAGGATTGTTTCTTCCTTTATCTTCCATGCTCAAGTACATTAAAGATCAATATCAGCTCTGTATAAATACGACTTTATTGCTAATTTTAGTAGATTACTAGATTATGAGAACGTCTGGACGCTCTTAAGGATAAACTTGCGAGGCTATCTATCACACATCCCTGGCAAAGTTGATTATTTGGATTTTGGGTTCTTCTGGCTTTCCAAGCGCTAGACAAAACTTTGCCCTCTAGCTACGTTTTTAGGACAAGGGAGATAGGCAAAATGTACACTGGTTTTATGCTAGCCTTATCAAGTTATTTCGAAATGATTTACCATTTTACTACTACTCACGACTTCCTTCGCAATCTTGTGTTAAACTTGGATAGATAGCCTTATCTAAAGTGAGTCTGCAATGGAGTGAGTGGGGTAGGTTGATCGAGAACCATTACGAACATATAAATGAGAATATAGAGTACCCTTACAGGAGATTCACCGCATAGTAACATATATATCCACATTTGATCCAACCTTTCAACCTCAAAGTCAAAGATACCCAAAGCTCGAAGCCAAACTGCGAAGGATAAAGACAACCAAGAGACCGAGATCAACTCTGACTTGAGACGGTTTCTTCAACACAAAAGTGTTATCAAGATGGCCGGTGAAATTCCAAAGCTAAGAGCGTAATATAAACAATCTACAAGAGTTTGGTGCTGTTGTCATATTTGCTATTGCTGCCATTACCTTTTATGAAGGTACGGAGGTGTAAAGCTGGTGAATAGGTCTACCTGCCTCGGGAGGCTATATGCTACCTAGCGCCTGATCCTGTGACACGTCCCCGTGATACCGTTGATCTGCCTAATTTGTAGATGATAGCCGTCAAGATTCTTCTTATTGATCTTAGCGATTGGGATTATTCCGACTAAATTTGGCTATTCTTCTTCCTTACAAGACCATTCATATCGTGGCGATATGGAATAATAATCTAGTGGATAGATAAATATGTTCGGATATTCTATACTAGGCAAGAGCTATATATGCCGTCTAGCCTACAAGTGATAATTAATATCTAGGTTCTACAGCTTCTTCTCGTCTGTGATTAGAGATTAGTCCGACTATACTTGATATTTTCATCACTCTTTAGACTTTCTAGGTGGTAGGTCTTAGGACCAATCAATGATTATAAAGAATCAACTGTTTATTGAACTGAGTGTCTATGATCCGCTCTCTAGGCTAAGAATACATGGAAGCTAGAATTATATTAGCGTAATACTTACGATTCTCCAGATCAGCTTTGTATTTAGTTTATAGAAGATGCTAATCTCAAGCGAGAAGTATAACAAAGAATATGTTTCGTGGCAGTTGACTATAATCCTAAAAGAAAAAGAGCAAAGTAAATCTAAACATGTTTCTAACAAATGGTAGGTACCGCGCAAAATTACTCCGATTTCATAGAACTTGCAGGTTGAACCACCTTCCACTTAATACAACCAAGAGCCATTCTGATCCATTTATAACCAAGTGTTGAATAATCTCAAAAGAACGCTACAAACCCCCCCTTTTTTTTAATCTATATCTCTTCCATGTATTCTAAAATTGCTTCCATTTCAGTATTTATGTAATACTCACAAGTACATTCCAAAAATTGATGTCACAAGAGATGCTAGTGGTATTTTTTGTTTGTACTTTTTCCAGAACCGGTCTACAGTTGACAGGGACGATACTATCATAAGATGTTTCAGAAATTTAACTTTACAAAATCTACGCCACTGCGGACATATAATGTGATTACAATATTGTGGACTTCCTTGATTCATTCGATCGGCAACAATAATTTCCTGTTTTTTCATTTCGACTCGATTTCTGCTACTCCACCACGATTTGAATATTCTGTATACTCTCTGTTTTGTCTATAGCAAACTGACGATAGCTATGAATCTGGTATTGCCAGTTCCATATAGTATTACACATATCAAGAAATCCACTATCGTCCTGGCCGGTTCCAATACGCTCCCTAGTGTGAATCCTTAATCTATCGACCACCAAATTATATCGAGAGACAAGTAGTTTATACTCCGTCTGAGCTACGGAATTCCGATAGTTCATATAAGTACGGTATTCTGCGGTTCTTCTTATTTTACATCGAGCCATGTACATATTATACTCGTGGAGGTGTAGGTCTGAACCATTTCCAGCCACGGTGTTCAAGTTAGGCGTAAGATCGAGTTTATGTCTATTGGTGGCACATCGGGAGTCCTCGGACGATACTGATGAGCTATAATTGGAGTAGTTTGAGCTGTGTTGGGACGGAGTTAAGCTATGTAAGAAGTAAGCAAACTACACATTTCAAACATGATTATACGTCACTATACTCTAGATAGCTCATAATAGAAAGTGTGTGTAGAAATTTTAGATGTAAGTCTGGGTATAGATAGCGTGTGTGAAGATGTGAGTGAAAAGAACGAAAAGAATAAAAAGTCTGGGAAGACTTATTTTAGACTAATATTACGGTTATGCCATTGATAACTAGCTCAAAATACCTTTCGTTTGATAGTGCAGTTAGGTAACAACTATAATTAGAGGTTAGAAAAAGAAAAAAGTATTAATACTGTTTAATAAATCATTTCGTCGAAACCCTAGACTCGTCTACACTAGTGTACCGAGCTAGGAACTTATAAGTGAGGCTACTAAACTTCGGACGGGCGTTACACGACACTAACTTGGTACTATTTGTACCGAAAAGAATTACAATAAAAAAAAAGGTGATATAAGTATTATGAAATTCTAAGTCTTCTAGAAAGTAACAGGTCTGTCTTGACTCATATGCTTTATCATAACTTCCACGGTATAAATTTGAGCCACCCTCACTCCTTGCACTGAATTAATAAGAGACCACGATATCCTATCGGATTATCTCTAGCTATAGTTCCCTCTTCAAATAGGTACTACCCTCTGAGCACAGCCTGATATTCGTGAGAGAGGCTACCATAGCCAGTGAGGTTAGGATCAAACTTGACTTTTGTTTCTCACTTGAACGAATGGAATTTTTTCTGTATATCACATAAGAAAAATCCCGAAATAGTCAAGCTTATGGACATGTTTAAATGATCTCATAAGGCAGTAGGTTTTCTACAGTATGCTTCATAATTGTGCCGCAAGCTAGTATGTAGACCACAACAGAATAACAAACTTCTAACGCAAAAGATCCGAGTTTTAGATGGATGACACAAGAGTAATCTACCCTAAAATTCGTATATAATTTGTCAATCTTAGCAGGTAGTTCTGAGGTCAGAGGCTGCTACTTGGCAATTGTCCACTCATAGCCAGCTAGACACATGCTATTATGAGTTATATTTGCATCCAACTTCCTTGGAAGTTGCCACCCTTCTAATTAAGAACAGTCATTGTCAGAAAGTAGAATATCCTGATTCACCTTCAATAAACATCGTTTTTCAAGCTCGCACATCTGTTACTTTGCTCAAATTATCTTGAGATATTGAAAAGTTTCGAAGTGAACTCGAAAGAAGAATTACTTGCACCATTAAAGAATACTAATGCAGTTGCAAGTTTGCTTTTTATAACAGAATGTCATTTTTTAGGTGCGTCTTATCTCCGCTGAGAGAGAGAGAGAGAGAGAGAGAGAGAGAGAGAGAGAGAGAGAGAGAGAGAGAGAGAGAGAGAGAGAGAGAGAGAGAGAGAGAGAAGAAGTAAGATTAAGATGTTAGAAAGGATAGTTCTCTTATAGTTGATTGATGGATCCATTAGTTCATGTAGATATTACTTCAGCTCTGAAAGTATCAGACGATGAAGAAAAGCTTATTGTGCCATTGTTCTATTTACTGCCCGGAAACCTATCCTCACTGCCCATTGATTTCCTGGAAAAGATGAACTGGGCCTTAGAAACATGACCGATGCCCGTAATATTCTCGCTGCTATAGAAGACCAGCAATCGTTTGTGGAGCCTCAGAAAGCACATTGGGAGATCAAATACTACACCCAAAGTTCAACTCGGCTGCGACATCCTAAGAAGATTCTTGTTGTAAATAGACATGAAAACGGAATCAATTTCGGTATCTTGAGCTGCCTAATTTGTTTACCTTAGCACGTGGGCAGACTGTCAGTGAGTATTTAAGCAGCAGCAGCCTTGTAGCAGCAGACTGGATAAGCGGCAAGCACGGAATACCATACCGCCACTTGCATAAAGAGCATGTACGCGTTAAGATGAGAGCCTGCATTCGGCAGTGGGCCTATTCGTTCTCGCGCAGGTATTGAGAGGTCAAGAGAGGCTGAAAGATCACAAAGCGTGAATAATAGATTAATGTTGCCAGTTGCGCTATTGTTGTCATCCATCTTGCTCTTCAGGTTGACCTCCGTGTTGTCCTTGGTATTGATATCGGTGCTACGTTAAATGAAGACAGATCCAACTTCGAGTTAGGATTTTACTGCCGAGGTGATAATTGTGGTGCTGGTTGGTCTGCCAATGAGCACTGCTGCCAATGTAATACGAGACCTGGCTTTGATCAGAAGAGGAGGAATTGTTGGTCCTGTACAAGAGTTAAGTGCATCTCTATTACAAAGAACTTGGGATCTCATATATTGCTCCGAGCTCCGACGGGTTAGACTGATCAGGCATGGTGTACTTTGCCATGCTTCGAAAGGGTGGTGATCAGCAAGAGGTCTTTTCAAAGATGGCACACGAAGCCGAGAGGGAACAAAAAGGCTTGCTTTTTGTATGGAGTGCTTAAGGAAACCATCCTTAAAGAGTAATCCGTATGAGGCATGATCCCATCAGGCGGGTTACCTTATTCCGCTTACAGCATTCAGCTTTGTAGAAACTTCTTTGCTGTTTGGCTGTTATTAACCTTCTCTTTATATTCTTTAACTTTGTTCAGTAGTATGAGTCTTTCCTTAGACCTTTTATTCTCAGAAAAATGCAAAATTTAAAACCACCCGAGCCTGAAGTTTCCAGCACAACGCTCCAGAAAACTCGCTGTCACGTGTACCCCTATTCTACTTCTCGCTTCAATTAATGGTGACATTTCGTTGATTTATAGACCCATAGACTGTGCTACCACAGCTGCTTCCACGAAAGAATTACTTTAAGGGTTTAAATTCACAGGCTGTGTTTAAGCTTTCTGCATGATTATAGTCTCAGTTAGGATTCTTGAATTCCTTCGGACAAGAAAGATCAATAGTACAGTCACCTCGAGCTTACTATCAACAATCAAAAATGAAGTTTGCTTACATGTGTATTATACCTGTAGATGATGCAGTATATCAAGGACAAGGACAAAATCCTTTTATTGTGCGAGAAGGTATATGCTACTTTATTGATGTTGCATTCAAGGTGAGATTGTGTTTGTTGATAGAATATTATTATGATATCAAAACAATATCAAATATTTACGGAGTTGAAGATAAACCCTATGTTTCTCCAAGTATAACTTAACAAGAAATCTCAAGCTCAAAGGTTTTAGGGGCAAGAGAAACCGTGACGGCACTCGCTTAGCCAAAGGGACAATTGCCTTTTCTCGCGGTTGTCTTTGATGCTGTGTTTCGACTGGAACTAAACTATTTGCCTTTGCCGATTGAATCTCCGGAATTATCAAGCGACATAGTGAAGCTTAGGAACCGAATAATCAAAAAGCTTTGATGGCTTGAAAACCTTTATCACGAGACTCGTGTTGCACATGGCAATTAGATTAGACGAGCTGTAGCCCAGAGATACGTTTTGAAACCGCTTTTAAAGCTCGGAGGCTTTTACTCTTGAGCTAGATCACAACAAAGATCTAATTTTTGCGAGTCAGGATCACGGTGTAAGATGAGTTAGCCAGTCTGCTTGTGGTAATGTCATCCATTCGGATAATCTAATGGAAGAGCACATACATGTGGCTGAAGGTACTGTGTTACTGAAAAGCGGTGAAACCTTCGAACTACTTGGCTACTCAGAATCAGATCAGATGAATCATAGACTCGCTCTATCACATGGAATGTCCCTCGGTCTCTGGCGGCAAAAGGTTGTTCCGGCAAGCCCAAGCCCCGACCTCGGCCCTGCTTAGCGAACTCCTTTATCAAAAAATTGTTTTGGGACGTGTCGCCGTCATCACAAGCTTATCGAGTCTTTGAATCACTCAGACCCACAGTGCAATCCGTTCCAGCCAATTTGCTACACTCATTAACAATAGGCGCGCCACTCAGCGAGGTGAGACGCTCGTGCCGCGAGCCTCGGTATCGCGTTTGCTAATCCCGTGTCTTTCTCTTGCGTCAAGGCTCCCAGATAAGTTGCCATCTCTCCTTCCATTCTTTCGTTTCCTCCTTCATAGATCGTAGACTCGCGCTTTAGACTTCTTTCCCCTGTTTCCTACGTTCCAATAGATAAGATGAGTAAGAAGGGAGATTTCGATGCTGTTCGCAAGGACATTGTCGGCTTGATGCACCAGCCCGAATACGATGATGGAAGTGCTGGTCCAGTTCTTGTGCGACTTGCTTGGTATGGCCACTGCCACTACTGCTATCTACCAGCGTTAACAGAAGTACAGGCATTCAGCGGGCACTTATGATGCGGAAACAGATACTGGAGGATCTAATGGTGCTGGTATGCGATATGAGGCAGAGGGCGGAGAGTAAGCATATCTTCCCCATTATCGACCCATAACTAACCCCAGATTGCCAGTCCTGCCAATGCCGGTCTCCAACATGCACGCGTCTTTCTCGAGCCAGTCAAAGCAAAACACCCTTGGATAACATATGCGGATCTGTGGACTCTTGCCGGTGTGGTGGCGATCGAACAGATGGGTGGACCAAAGATCCCTTGGTCTGGTGGTCGCACAGATTATGTCGACGATAGCAAATTACCGCCACGAGGTCGGCTACCGGACGCTGCTCAAGGTTCTGATCATTTGCGATTCATATTTGGGCGTATGGGATTCTCGGATCAAGAGATTGTGTGCTTATCTGGAGCGCATAATTTGGGTCGGTGCCACAGTGATAGAAGTGGTTTCGAAGGAGCCTGGGTCAATAATCCAACAAGATTCTCAAATCAATACTACCGGCTCTTGTTGTCACTTCAGTGGAAGAAGAAGAAGCTTGCCAATGGCATTGAACAATTTGTCAACTATGACGATGATACTGAGACGGAGCTGATGATGCTACCAACGGATTTGGCCCTCACGCAAGACCCTGTATTCAGACAGTGGGTTGTCAAGTATGCCGACGACAAAGAGCAATTCTTCAAGGACTTCAGCAACGTCTTCTCGAAGCTTATCGAGCTTGGCATTCAAAGAGACGAGGAAGGACGAATTACCAACATAGACAATGAGAAGGGTGGATATCATGCAGCCCCAAAGAAGTCAGCTACTCCTGGAAACCCATCTAAATCGACAGATGACAAAGTCAAACCCAGCGAGGCAGAGCCTTTGAGCCAGAAGAACAAGGAGTTCAGAGCCAGGTTGTAGATCTTGGAGAGTTGTAATACCATAGACTTAGGGGCGTTGGATCATAGACTTAGAGCATAGATGCTAGAGAGTCTAGGTTTGTTTAGAATTCCAAGAATTTGCTTGTTTCTCATAGAATATCAAAAATTTCATAAGGTTGACCTGTCCTAGAATTCGGGTAAGAACGGCGTCGTTCTGGTGCTACTTCCCTCTCTGCAACTTCCCTACGTTCATCCAAAAAGCAATGGCGTCAAAGCAAGCTCTTTAAATTCACGTGCTTTGAGTTGCTCAGGTTTCTTACAAACATCACCAGAGCATAATTTTGTTTCCAGCCCAGCAGAATTATGTCTCACACTCCAGATCTCGAAGCCGGAATTCTCAGCGACGGTGCAAGTTATCACAGCACTGCTTCAGAGCCAAAACCCATCTCCGCAGACACGCTGCAAAGCCTCCGCGTTCATTTCAACGTTAAAAATCCATCTCCTACTACACCACCACAGAAACAAGATCAAAAGACCCTACCTCCGAGCCCAGCCCTCGTTTCTCCAATCAGCCCAGCCAGATCCATCAAGAGAAAAGAGACAGACGAGCTGATCTCGGACTGGGATGCGGTGAGGGAAAGACTTGAAGAAACTGTGAGCACATCGCCAACCACGCCTGGCCACGAAGCGTCAAATGACGCTGCATCTTCCGAGAAGCGTCATCAGCAAGAGGAAGCCAACATGGACGAGTTTGAAGACTGGCGAGGCAAGTACGTGCCTCTGCAGAGGATAGACGAGAATTGGCTGAAGAACATGTACTTGGAGGATATCTTGTGGCGAGGTGTGCAACTGCAGAAGGAGTATCTAATCATGGGGAGCAAGAACGGAAGACTCGCTTCGTGTAGGTCATGCTTCTAAGCTGTTCGTTCGTCCTGTGGCCGAGTAGCTGATTTCAATCCAGTGCAGGATCATGTCAGACGAGACGATATCCATGAGGAACTATGTCGATTCTGTGAGCTGCATCACTTCCACATGCTTGGTTGGCCAGAACGAAGTTGCTAACACCACACAGCACAGTCACTGGTCAACTACGACTCGTTCGTAAAATCACCGCTCGGCGAGAAGATCAAAGCCGATCTCCTGCCCAACGATCTCGACCACAAGAGATCCTACGTCCGCGACCTCGCGGTGCTCGAAGCGACGAAATTCCTCAACTACCCCGAGGAGAAGGCGTTCGTGGAGCACCTGGAGAACCTGGTGTTCAGGCTGCCGAACTCGACGGAAGTGCTCAAGCACATCGACAGGATGGTGCTCAGCGGGGTGCGGGAGCCGCTGGATCAGGGGATCAAGGACGTGTTCAGGCACCCGAAGAAGTGGATCGTCACGATGTACAAGACGCTGCCGGTGTACAAGCTCTCGCTGAAGGAGTGGTTCAGCCGCGTCTTCGTCTTCGTCTTCACCATGGGGATCCTCCTCGGCCCGCTCGCTTTCATGATGGTCTACCCGGACCCCTGGTACATCTTCGGCACCATCTGCGTGTCGACTTTCTTGACGGGCATTGTCCTCAGCGCCTGCATGGATGAGGTTACCAAGGTCGATATCATGGCTACCGTCGCCGCCTATGCGTCGGTGCTCATCGTTGGTATGGGTGAGGCTATGACGCAGCGTGGTGAGTCGGTCGATTTCGAGTAGGTTTGCCTTTTTCTGCCAGCCAGGTCAAAGAGTGCTTCGAAGGAGGGACCGGTCAGCTTTGAGGGTCTTGATCATTGATGAATCTTGCAAGACCGGGACCACGGTTTGGAAGGGGCTTCTGGAGTGTTTGTATTCTTAATGACAGGTCCGTTTTTGGGGGGTATTATATTGTATTGCTCGAACTTAGTTAGCTCCTAGGTAGATTACCTACCTACCTTGGGAGGTACCGCATGTATGCTTTTAGACTGCAGAGATAAGAAATAAAGAAGCTCCTCTTCCCGTTTCGTCCCTTACCTTGCTTTACCTGGGACATGAATATCAAAACCGATGTTTCGCAAAGGCAAAGGTCATCAAGACGATAGATAGATAGATAGATAGATAGACCGACCATCTAATCTAATCTAATCTTGTCTTTATCCAAACGAGGTCCTTCTCAACTGATTAATTACCCGGTACCTCCGACCACAACTCTCCCATGCCGTACCGCTTTCTTAAATTCGCAAACCCAATCTCACACTCTTGTCTGCCACACTCGACCCAGCCAAAAGGAGAAGAAAAAGAAAAGGAAATAGAAAAGAAAAGAAAGATGGAGGGAAAAAATAATGCGGACGGAGCTTCTGCTCCTCGTCGTCCTTAGCGACGGAGCATCACCTCCTACCCACCGTCAGCCACTCCCCTCTGCCACTCCCTCCACCCGCAAAACAAAGAACTCCCCTAAGGAAGGATCCAATAGACAGATCACGAAAAAAAAAAAATCAAGGTTCGCGCATGCTCGAACCCGCTTTTAAAATCAAAAAGCATGGCACGGCGGCGCGATGATGGCGATGGCGATGGCGATGGCGATGAGCGATGGCGATGTGGTGATGAGGATGGGAATCCGATGTCTCTTTGAGTGGTTCTTGATGAACGTCTAATTTTTTGTTGCACGTCGCGCACGGAGGTCGTTTCCTATCTTCGACGGAGCGCTCCTCCTCGGGTTGGTTTTGGGGTTGTTTCCTGGGTTGCTGAGATGTCGTGTCTGATGGGGTTGTTCTTGATTATGCGATGGGTGAGGTGAGGTGAGGTGAGATGAGATGAGATGAGATAAGATGGGGGGTTGAGATGCGACGCGACAAGGCGGGGGTGAGAGACCACGATCATCTGGTGTTACACGAATGGATTTTATTTTATTTTATTTTATTTTGTTTTATTTTTCGGGGATAGGGAATTTGTTGATTGAAGATGTCGTCGCTCTTGGTTTTGGTGATGGGGTTTTGGTTTGTTTGATAGATGTGTATGGATTGTGCTGTTGTCGCGAATGGTGGTTGTTGTGAGTCGTGCGCCCTGTCGGGCTTTGGGGGGTCTTTCTTGGTTTTAGGCCTTTTTTTTTGTTGTTTTTTTGGGGTTGGCTTTCCATTGGTCTGTTCCAGCTTGTAGTTTGCAAGGCTCACAGCTATCGAGGTCGGAATTGGGATAGTAGGCTTCACGAGTCATTTCCCCCCCCCCCTTTAGTAGGACGGAATTGTTACCTTTCCTCTTCGGACTTTACTCTCTCTCTTGCCATTTATCTTGTTGCACGTCGTGAGCGGAGCGTCTTCTCCTGGACGGAGCCTTTTCTCCTTGGGTTGGCCTGGTCGCTTCGAATGACTGGTTGGTCTTCTTCGTCGCTCGCGTATTTGGGTTGATATCGACATGTCAATGCAGATGCGGGCTGTGAGTCAGGCCGGGTTGGGCTAGGTCATGTTACGCAAAGAAGAAGAAAACCAAATGAAAATTCTTGAAGGGTGTTTTGCTTGATTGCCGATCGCTCGCGGATTGAATACCCGATTCCTGACCGCTGCATTTCTCGCGGCTAGCTGCTGTTGTCCTGGTTGCTTGGCGAGGTGGAGGATATATTTGCATTTGGCAGTGAGAGTGAAATTGACGGGAGGATTATCATAGTTAAAGTCCTCTAATGCCTTGACATTGCTTACCGTCGGGGTAACCCATCCGGACCTTACCATGTCAATTATAAGTTTTCAACTTAGCACCGCGTTTCACCGTCTTCATAGACGACACTTAGCATATGGTCATATATGTCTTCACGATTTCATCTCGGCATTCGTCCCCATCTCAAACTTGGATATCTTCTCCTCGAACATTTCAACGGATCAATAAGCTCCAGAGTTCAGATACACCTCCAATTAATACCAATTGGCAGGTCACAAAAGCTAGCTTTCTGAAGGGAAGTGTTTTCCCTCGTGAGATCAAAAGTCGAGGCACTTCATCCACTTTGTAAGAGAAGGACCATACATCCAGACCAGAACGATCCAGTATTTGTTTGGCTTCTAAAAGCGGACGAGAAACGTATTTTCAAGCTATCATTATCGTTATTTGTGATCAAGCAATCATCCCCTTAAAAAAGCCCGCTAGCATCTCCTGCCATCGACCAAGAACTTCGAAACCCGCATCTGTTGGTTTCCCTGCTGCAAGATTGTTCCGTTTTCTTACTTAGAAAGTCAACTTAATCGATCTTCGATCTCTTCCAAGAAGTACTCCTGCATTATAGCAATTTTCTAGCATCACCAACCATTTACTGCTCGATAACGATCGAGCTCAGTCAATGATTGTGCACACACAAGGAACAGGTGACAATAGATGTCGGGTATCTTCAGCTACCAGTCAAAAAGGTGGTTGCAAGTTCGAAGGAAACATGAAGAGCCCGGCTATTGAACCGCTCTGACGAGGGGTTGCTGTGACAGAACAGCTTGACAAGCACTTGCGGTGGAATAGTATCGACGAACCGTCCAAAACAGTCTACGTCTGAATGTGCAATAATCCAACAATTATTATTGACCCGCTCACCTCATGATTGACGGATAGATGTCCGGCTTGCCCGAGCTCTATCCTCAAACGATCATGCACATATACCGGCGTGGACTGTGGCGATCCTTTACTTTTCTCCTTTTCTTTTTTTTTCTCTTTCGTTTTTTAAACTCCAGCCTTTCTCCTTGATCTTCGCAGCTTGTTGCAGTTAGGAAAATACATCAGCTTTTCTGTAGACCGTACTCCCTCAGGGCCTGTCGTGTTTCATGCAGGGCTTAAGAAGACATTGTTCAAGTCGCTTGGGCTCAAACGACGAAGAAAGCAAACGAAGTACAGAAAATAGTTACCCAACAGTTGCAAAAGCCCGTTGAATAGGAGGTTCAAATCGTACGATTGACACGTGATATTTTGAGAGGTGCTTGATAGAGCTAAGACTTAGCTAGAGGTTACTCAAAACTCGTAGTCATGGTTAGCAATTCCCACCCAAACTTGAGCCGCAACGGTTGCTCCAGCGAGGCCAAAATGCGACCGGGTGAAACGCGCCAGCACGTGATGGTGTATCTGGTGGTGTCTTTGTTTTTATTTCCTTCGTATTGCTGGCCTCCGGGACTGTGGAAACAGTGAGCCAAGAGCAATATCAAGCTGTTCGTGTTGATTGACGAAGATGCGGTACTCAGCCAGCTCTTTAATGGGTCGTCGAGCGTCTATTTATACTCGGCAGCCCTTCGATCCAGCTGGGGTGAAGCTTCGACCACAAAAGCATTGTTACATGCAGATCTGGGCCGTAAGCGACAGCCAGCGAAAGGAGTTACAGGAGTGCCTGACTGCCTGACTGCCCATATTCTATCTCCCGACGGGAGACAGGCTGTGATTGGCGGCTGAGGGGCAACCAATTGCCTGTGTCGCGGCCTCCTCGTGTCTGGATTTTAACCATTTGGCTGGCATTGGCAGTGGCATTGGGCCTCAAGCCGCTGATAAGCATGACCCAATGGGTAGGCGGGAGCTGGAACCGTGATGACTGCGACGGTGTTATCAGGTCGCTCAGCTATAGTACAGAGAGAGTTGAAACTTACCTATTGTAGGGCTTCACGTTAGGTCCCGAGAGGCAATTGAGTCTGGTTGTGACGGTGAAGTTGTGGTTGTGGTTGTGGTTGTGGCTTGCGATTGCGGCGCCCTCTCCACGTCACGCACGTCACGCACACACGACTCACGACTCACGACCCACGACTCACGATACCTATTACTCAGTCGCAAGCAATGTGGGCAGTGTGGAGGGCATTAATATTGCTGAGGTTACGGGTAGCCTTGTCGGTCTTGGCTCTTGGTGCTGTGCTGTGGCTATTATTGCTCGGGACACCTGCAGTCATTCAATTCAGCCTCTCTCTGCTGATTCTGCTCTCATTACCAGGTAAGCAGCTTGCAGAGCGGCGTGAATGCTACTCATGGTAAGCCCCCACGGCGCAAGAGGATGGATCATGGTTGAATTCAGGCCTCGAAACGAGATGAAATGGCCGTCGTCGAGGGCTTGGCAGCTCCGTTTTAAGCTTCTAGAGGTGGTCGCTAAGCTTGTGCACGCTCTGACCAGGCGAGGGATCCAGAGCCAGAGACAGAGCCAGAGACAGAGCCAGAACAAGAGCAGAACCAAAGCCTGAGCCAGCACCAGCCCCAGCCCCAGCACCACCGCCAGAGGTCATAGGGCGCGCCGAATTTCCAGCGTCTGGGGTCCGCAGAACATACGCCGCTCGGGAACATCCTTTCGTCGAATCATCATTCACCACTCATCACCTCACAACCACTTCCTGGACCTCTTCTCCCACCTCTCTCCTCTCCACCCCAACTTTATCTGCAGCTCTCATCACGGCTCTCCTCTATCACTGCTGCTGCCTGTACAACATTACATTAAATCAAATCAAATCAACCCAACCAACCAACCCACCGCATCTGCTGCCTCCAATCTACTTCACCTGTCACATATGCGGCTATTCGTTCATTGATGTCACCCTAGTCTACCTACCTATCATGTCGAGGTAGGTAACACGGCATAATCTTTTCAATCTTCTTATATATTTTCCGAATTCGTCTCGACTCACTCAGGGCGTCTGCTGCCACCCGCCTCGAAGCAGAGGACGAACGTACCTCCCTTCCTCAACCAAAAGAAAAAACCCCCCCCACCACCATGTCAACCGCCGGGCCCCAGACCCCAACTCCGCAGCGGCGACGTCAAGATGAGATCAAGGTCGATTCGCCGGCCTTCCTATCAGCACACGAGAGGAACGCAGCGGCTGTGCTAGCCAACAGCGATCTGAATAGCGCCAACCCGTCATTATCGCCATTCCAGACCCTTCAGAACCCGAACTCTATAGCAACCTTCCAGTCAACAACCATAGCTCCGTCTCCCCCGCCGAATAACTCTGTCGAACGCTCTGCTGCCATCACCCCTCTGGATACCTCTGCCAGACATCTTTCTTTGGATACGACCAATCAGCAGCCCAGCCCGCTCAGTGCTGGCCTCCGCATACAGACAGATATCCCAGGCTACACAGTTACCGCCGCGAGCACGCAGAATACTGCACGAAGTCCGACCGATTCGAAACGAATACCTACTCGGCCCATCGCCGTCGCTCGCACGCCTAGTGTCAAGAAGGTCTTCGCCAGCAGTATTGGAAGCAACTCTAATCTGGGATCCGCCCCAAATTCTGCCTTATCTTCTCCCATGCTCAATGCCATGGCAGACGTGACTCCGCTGCCCTCACCACTCCTCTCGAGCGATTCACCTGGACCGTGGAATAGGTTGGGCTCCAGACCGGGTTCGCGAGACATCATGATCACAGCAGATGCGGCACTGGTCACCTCCAATGGCGAGTCAATTTCTTCGGCGATAGCGAACCAGTCGAAGCGGCGCGCATACCATGGGCTCACGGCGAACGAAACAGGGCTCAACAGTGCGCAGGTCAACAAGGAGAAGAACGCAGAGGGCCACAACCGAAATCGAAGTCTCAGTGAGTATGTCCCAGGAGCCGTCCAGATGCCCAAAGTACGACACATTACTGTCTCCGGTTCACATGCGTCAATTGATACAACACCCGACTCGGCAACATCATTAGACGCACCCATGCGGAGAGAGCCTCACCTAGCAGTGCAGAGAGGTCTTGCACCTATCCCAAGACCGCCCACGCCACCATCGAGCAGGACGGGGGGAGAGAGCAGCGATAGCGATTCGTCCCTCTCAATAGCGCATGTTCCACGGGCATTTAAAAAGCCTAGATATGAATATTTCGAAGCACATACACCCAACGATTGCAAGCGCAGGAGATGGCGGGCGTTGAAGGTGCTTGGGCAAGGCACGTTCAGCAAGGTCATGCTCGCGACGAGTCAAAGAGTTGAGGACGATGAGCGAATTGACGAGAATGATGTCTTTGGTCAGCGGATGGACGGTGTTTCGCCTTCGGAACCAAAGATTGACCGTAAAAAGCTTGTCGCAGTCAAGATCTGTGAGCATGGTCCAAAGGGAGGAGCGTCTGAAGAGCGTGTGGAGATGTCCTTGAAACGAGAGTTGGAGATTATGAAAACGATACACCACCCGTCGCTGGTTCATCTGAAAGCTTGGAACATCGAGGAAACACGTGCGATCCTGATCTTGAGCTTTTGTCCTGGCGGAGATCTGTTCGAAGTGGCTAGCGAGCACAAAGACCTCTTGGTTCCCGCTCTATTGCGGAGGATATTCGGTGAGCTGGTTGGCGCAGTACGATACTTACATGAGCGGCATATCGTTCATCGAGATATCAAGCTCGAGAGTATGTTCCCCCCATGTTTCCATATATAGCTTGCTAATGAGCACAGACGTACTTGTCAACCTGCCGGTATCCGAACTTGCAAGACCATTAGATTGGGCCAATTATCCATATTCGATAATCACGCTCACCGATCTTGGCCTTTCTCGTCGTGTTGCTGATGACGAGAAACTCACCACTCGCTGTGGTAGTGATGACTATGCAGCTCCAGAAGTCATCATGGGACAGCCGTATGACGGACGAGCTACAGATGCCTGGTCGCTAGGTGTTCTTCTCTATGCTCTGTTGGAATCCAGGCTCCCATTCGACCCAGTAAATGGCGGTAGTGAAGGCTTCAAACAGAGAAGCAAGACCTCACATCGAATCGCCAGAGTGGAGTGGAGATGGGTGCAGTACGCTGGAGAAGAAGGCGATCATGAAGGTGATCCCGAGAAGTTCGAAAAGGCGGGGCTACTGGGGGCTATGAACGTCACAGAAGGACTTCTCAAGAGAGCGAGGAGTCGATGGACGATGGAGAAGGTGGCAGAGGAAGAATGGGTTAAGGGAGCCATTGCCGTCGAGGGCGGGATCAAGTTCCGAGAAGAACACGTCCCAGACGAGGTATCCTAGCTGGCCTGTGTGCAAACACGATTTTTTTGTATTAGGATGAGCGACGGCGTTCTTGTTCATCGGTCATCATTCATTTTGTCCCTCCCCTTTTTTCTTTCCTACATGGGAGTCTGGACCGGCTTGCGAGCATTCATACAAAGCAACGTCTTTTTTTTTTCTCTTTCGTTTTTTTTCTTTCTCGTTCGCTCCTGCAAGTTCTAGGGGCCAGGAAACCTTTTCTCTCTCGTTCTTGTTGTTTTTTGTTTCTAAGACCTGTTTACCTACCACGATTAGGGTTTTGGATGGCTGGAGGGACGGTAGGACGGATGGATGGATGGGTGGGTGGGTTGGTCGGGTAGGGTACTACTACTGCTACTTTAGAAAGGGTAGGGTGGGTAACCATGGAAATTCCCAATTGTTTCTCATGTTAAATTCTCTTCTTTGCGAAGAGGCGGGAAGGGAGGTAGGAGGAGGGTATGAGGAAGGCTATGGGGGGCGGGCGGATTAAGAGACAGGGAATTTTTTTTTCTTTTTTGTTTTTTTTGTGGAAATTTCTAGATAGAAGATTAAAGATAGGGATGGACGGCCTCGACAGCCTCGACCTTTTGAGGAGAGGGTAAAAGAAAAGCAAAGAAGAGAAAAGAACAGAAAGAAAGGAGAAGAAAAGCAGGAAGAAAGAAAGAAATGAAATCGGTCTGGACTTGTTGATCTCTCTCTCGCGCTAGGGAAGGAGAGAAGGAAGGCAGAGAGGGAGTTTTGTATATTAGGTATCGTTTACCTCTTACCTCTTACCTCTTACCTCTTACTTTTTACCTTATCTCACTTAGGTATATATATTAAAAAAAAAGCAAATGAAGAAGTAAATCAAAAAAATATATGCATAAAAACATATGTTACTCTATATACTTGTTTTACTTTTGATCTTCTTTTTTCCTTTTTCGGGTTTGAGTGAGGGTGGTGTTGGTGTTGTTGTTGGTGTTGGTCAAGTAGGTAGGTAGATAAAAAGAAAAAATAAAAAGAAATGGTGATGAGAGAGAGAGAGAGAGAGAGAGCAAGGAGGGGAAGAGAGGGGGAGAGTTACTATATACAGTCTAGTTCAGTCTTCACATCACTCACTGTTATACCTAGCAGTTTTTCTTGTTTTTCTACCTACCTCCCTTCTTTTTTTTTTCAAAAAAAAAGAAAAGAAAACTCTAGTGGTTTTAGAAGGTAGGTTGGTAGCTAGTAACGCTAACGGATCGATTTTATATAGATTGGTACTTAGGCAATTGAGTGGCTGGGTATATAAGTATACAAGTATACAAGTATACGCACACGCTTCTTCGTTGTGAGATAAGAGCAAGCGATGAGCATGGCCGACCATACCCATGAGCAGACGCAGAAGCACAAGTAGAATCATGACGATAAACCATAATAATATTCGTAAGGGACTATACATGTAGGTGTATATATTCAAACACTCACTCACTCACTCAACTCACTCACTAAAACACAAAAGAATACTAGTTCACAAACTCTCTCTATTCTATTCTAAAACCCCATTCTCCTCCTATAAGATAGGGGTGCGCTGCAAGCCCGGCGTCAGCGGGACCTCCTCGCCATCAACATCAGCATCCTCATCAGCACTATTCAGCAAGCCCCTCTGCTCGCCCTGGCCATCCTGCCTCGTGAGGCCGGTATCTAGCTCGACGCCGCCGTTGGTCCTCCTCGTCTCCTCGGCTCCGTTCAGGATGAACCACACGTCCTTCTTGGTCAGGAAGCCCTGCAGCACGCCGCGGTCGCTGAACAGGATGTAGCGGAGCCCGAGCTTCTGGAAGTAGTTTGCCGTCAGGAGGAGGTTGGACCGCGACGGCAGCGTGAGCGGCGTCTGGTCCATCCACGGTCGCAGATCGAGCGTTGTCCGTGGATCCGCCAGCGCTTGGTGCGAGAAGAAGGCCTCGGTTTCTGGCGGCAGTGACCGTGGTGCTTGCGTTGACGTGTGGAGGTTGTAGGCAAGTTCTGCTCGCGAGATGTAGCCCAGGAGGATGGCTTCTCGCGGATCCGAGATGACGGGGAAGCCTCGATATGGATTTGTAGCAAGGACGTTCTTTAGTGAAGCAATGGTATGGCCCGTGGCGGTTAACACCACAAGATCTTCGATGCGTGTCATGATCTGACTGACGGGAATATCTGGAATGGGCGTCTCGTCGCTGTTGTCTAGGAATGGGTATTCGTTGAAATGGATCCAGCTCTCGTAGATGCCCTTCTTTCCGAAAGCATCTCCTACCCACTTGCTCATCATGACGGCGATCATGATCGGTAGCACGTATGTGAGAGCTCCGGTGAGTTCGAACATGATGACGACGATGGACACTGTCATTCGTGTTACGCCTCCCAAAGCTGCAGCTGCACCAATAATGGCATATGTACCAGGTGTGACACATTGAACATCAGGCTCGCAACTTGCGAAGGCAAAAAATGTGGGTTGATTCTGAACCCAGATCTCCATGATGATACCCATCGCACGTCCGACCAAAGCACCGATGGCCATAGATGGTAGGATGATACCAGCTGGAATCTGCAATCCGAAAGTCACCGATGCCAGGAAGAAACCGAGGATTGCTGCAAAGAGGAGAAGGAAAATGGTTCCGATTGTTGCTGATCCTGGTTTGCACAGACCAAATTGATCATCGAGAAGTTTTGAACATTCTGCGAACAATGAGTAGACAAGCTCTGATGCCTGAACTTTCATATAAAAATTTGGATAGTTGATGAGCGCCGTGAGAAGTGCAACTATGGCTACCTGGGAGATAGGCCCAGGAAGCCAAGTAGCAGATTTCTTCCATTCTGCAACCTTCATGTTTGTCTTGATGAATAGAGCACCATATAGACCCTGATAATGTTAGATTGCTGAGCAGGTTCAAAGGTAGGAACAGTCTTACTCCCAGAATTCCCAATATCGCAAAAGGTATCATCTCAAATCCATGCCATCCAGTACTGTATGTTACTTGGTACAAGACGAGCTTTCCACTTCGAAAGGGATCAAATGCTTGCAATGTTACTGCAGCAGTCATGGCACAAACAAAACTTTGCCACATTGTTTTATCAGGAAAGTAGTACGAGAGTTGCTATGTTGGTGAGCATAAAGTCTCTCATATCAGGATAAGACCACTTACCTCAAGACTGAACAAGACACCTCCAATAGGAGATCCGAACGCTACAGAGATTCCAGCGGCCGCAGCAGCGGATAGAGCTTCTCTCTTTCTCGCTAGTAATTGTTAGTAGAATACGAGTATTTCAGCTGGAAAACTGACCTTCATTGCCATTGATGTTTCCAAATAGATTCAAGAATAAATTTGCACAGCAACATGCTACATGTACAAGAGGGCCTTCTTTGCCAAGCCACATCCCAGATGCGACAGCAAGACACTGGAAGGGTTAGCTACTGGAAATTTCGAGTTTTTCTCTAGTGTACTTACGAGGCCGAGTGATTTCACAATCAACGTCCAAGTTCCCATAAACCGCTTAAGGACAAATCCTCCCAGAATTGTCTTGATTTCTGGGATACCACTGTGTTTTGCATATATTGCAAACTCTTGGACTAGTAAACTGGCGCCGAGTGCAAATGCCACCTATGCACATTAGCTGAGACGATAGAGGTCTGACGAGGAAGCAACATACAGAGAAAAGTATAAAAAAGAAATATTCTATAAACCATGTACCCCCCGAAGACGAAATACGAAGGGCATTACTCCACGTAACCCAATCTTGGCATTGTGCCAACTCATCATATCCAAGGCAACAAAAGCCTTTGTTCAGATAAAACCGGCCACTATCATCTCCCGCTGAGCAATAACCATGCTTCAGGTCTCCTAACCACACGCTCACCACATCAATTGCAGCAGCAACAACACCCGTGGCAAGCCCAGTCAAAATCAGAACCACCCAAATCTGACTGGCATCCAAAGATTGCTGTATATATCCAAGTAATCCTGAAGCGCTCGAATATAAGGCCCGCAAACGTTGCCTCTCTTTTGTGTATTCGAAGATCCAATCAATCGCAGTCATGTTTTCGTAACCAACTCGTCGACCAGGTCCCTCTACATACCAATCCAATGGGCCACCATCCTTGACACCTTCACTGCCACCCGATATATCTCCGCTTCCCGTATTTGTATCAATTCCTAGGTTCGGCGTCCCAGACCGTGGAGATGGTGTAGCATGGCGGCTGCCTGTAATACTAGACAAGAATCTTGATCCTGCCGTTTGTTTTTGTTTTCGCTTGAATGAATATACATCTCCATCGCCTGCATCTAAAGGGTCATTGTCGAGTAATGCTTGATCTCTAGAATAGCTTGCGACTGGATCATCGTTATCGCTGTCATCGTGGACTGCGGCTGGTTTTGGGGGGCTTCTGCTCGAAGATGCGTTTGATTGATCCCCTGGCGGATAAAAGCCCTCGGATGCCCTTGCCATCTCTATGCATTTGTCAAATCGGCTCGCATCTTTTTCGTAGAGTATTTGCAACGATAGTATAGAGAACACCGAGGCTGAGGCTTTGTGTACGCCTTGTCGCAATCGTCGACCATTGCCGTTTCAGGCTAGCCTTCTCGGCGAAAGGTTGATACGACGCGATATAATTTTCTCCTCGAACATGGTTATCGCGTCTACCTCTAGATCAACGAACCAAGGAACTGTCTTTGCAAATGGCCGAACCACAACAGCCAGGCGTCGCTGCGCCAGCGAGTTCCTCTGGACTCGGTGATGAGTCTGAAACCTTCCAAAAGATGCAAGGCCTCCTGGAAGCAAAAGACGATACATCCAGGTTTGTGGGTCTAGCATTGCTCAAGTCAGTTCTTGATAATGGGAAACTTTCACAAGATCCGGATCGGATTCAGATCCTATGGAAAGCTATGTCTCCAAAATTCTTGGATCGTCTTCTTCGAGCCCAACAGAGTGAGAAGATTAAAAAACAGGAGGCAAAAGATATGGTAGATCTGGCAGTAGCAGTATTACATACTTTTACGATTTTACTTTCAGAAGAAGCCCGACAAGATAACAGACTGATAGGGAGGACTGGCCCATTAGTAAAGGCTTTATTGCAAAGGTAGGATTGAATGTCTTCTTTCATTTTCACGTGCTGAGATCCAGTCTTAGTTCTCCTGAATCAACAACTTTGATTTTACAAACGCTCTTGACCTTTGTCAGTCAGACAGCAGGAGCGATCGAACTTTTGAGCATTGAAGATGTTTCTTCTTTGACCGAAATAGCAGACAGGCAACCTCTTGTTTTAGATATTCTCAATTTTATGTGGACCAACGCATCAACGTCACCAGCAAAGATAGTTTCTGTCAAGTCAAGTATGGACAAGACACTCCCTAGTCTTACTGTTCTTTTTCGGGGGACAGATGCGGTAACTTTTCTGACCCTTGTTGGTAACTTGCTACCAAAACTCACGCCCGAAGTAAGTCTTATTCCAGGTTGAAAATTTTCAACACTAAATCAAGATAGGTGCTGCCTAAGAATCCTAAGTGGTTGAAGCCCTTAGTAAAAATGTTACGTAGCCTTGTTGAGAAAAGACCAACTTCAGTTGGTAGAGCAGCTTATACTCAGCTGGCAGCTGCTTTACTCCAAGTATTCCCCGTAGCAAGTCCAGATCTGCTTTTCAGGGACGCCCCGTCTACCACCCCTGACAGCAAGCCTTTCTCATACTTGTTTGTGAATCTCCTACTTATCGATATCCGGTCATCATTTCCATCGCTTCTATCTCAATTAAACAGTGCAGACTATCCAGCCACTGCGGAACGACTCTCTGCTGCTTTCGATGTCATTTCGGCTTTCATAGGGTTCCTTGTGAGAAGTCTTGACGACGAGGAAACTACTTTTAGCATGCCGCCAGACCTTCTTCTAAAGCTGAGAAAGGACCTTGCCGAGACGATGTCGTTGACTATCGAATATCTGCGAGATAGATGGGATGCATCGATCGCCGGCGCCTCAGGGCTTCATCCGTCTGCGAGAGCAGGCACCTCAGCAACCTCAGAAGGCACTCATTTAACCCTGACGTGGGATTCAAAGACAAATAAAGCAAATACAGACCCTCTGATCCTTGCCTGTATACGAACCTTGGCCATTTGGATTCGTGAGGACGAGAATGAGAATCTGCGCAATGAGACGGCAGGACTTATGGATATGTTTATGGATTTATACAGAACTAGTTCATTGGAAGGCCTCGACTTCCGATACCCGATTCTGACTGCATTAGAAGCAGTCTTAGCCACAGACGAGGATGGCGTCGTTGGCTTTGTTGAACAAAATGGATGGCATATTGTTTTCGAAGATCTAAAGTCGATTCTTGAAGAAATCAAATCTCAACCAATCTTCACTGATATCACTACGTTAACAAGGGGGGTTGAGATAATCCGTAGCCTACTAGCCGTTGTGGACCATGCTTCTACGGTATATCCCCAAGAGGACTGGATGGCAGCAATCACCGCAACTGCATCGATGCAAGCACCTCCACTTGCACCACAACCTCACTCACTCCTTATCGAATTTCAGATTGCAATGCTACAGCTTGCAACAGCCTTGCTCAACAAGGCTCCTATGGGGATGCAAAGACGATACTTGCCCAGTATTACAGCCACCCGCGGCATGGAATCACAACTTGAGGAAATTGTCAAAAACATGGAAGACACAACTTTGGCAGCTGATTTTATGACTGAGCTCGATGATGTTCGGGACCTTGGGTTCTCGGGCATTTGATAGAGATTGACTGTTGTGTCATATTGCATGAAACTCGAAGAGGAATCAAAGAAGTCATTTCATATTCCTCGGATGGGAAGTGCAGAAGGAATGGTCTACACCAAGCGAGCAAGGCCGAGCAAACATGGCAGCCTTCGAAAAACCAAATAACACTATATGGTCTATTTCACCTTCCAAAAAAATGAGATGTCACTTAGTGTACTTCATTTTCGATCTATTCTATGCTACATGTTTATTCGAGGCATTGGTTATCTAACAGATACGACAAAGTATGAGTTACAAACGTATACGATGCCAGGTATAGCAGAGAGCATTATGGAAGGGGGGATCGAATTGACTCTCAACGTTGGCCGAGAGAGCTCTGGAGCTGCTCATAGTTAGCTGGAAATACGCTCACCGCCAACCTCTCATCTCCCTCAGGACCCAAGAGCTGGTAAGTCGTGGTTGGAAGGATTCCGTGTACTTTCTGGGGCAGCTGGCTAAGCAACCACGTGCTGCAGAGACATCCACCATTACCAGATGATGCAGCTAGAATGGAGAAACATCAGTCTCACATCTGCACATGCATAATCAATCCATACCCCCAATCCTGAATTCTGCTCCATCAATAGTGTAGTGACCAAAGTGAACGGCTGTGCATACAATACCGTATCTCCCAACATGCCCAATGACGCAGCGAAAGTTACTAACGCCCTTTGCGCGTGAGTCGCCGTTGTCGCCACCGAAGGATGAGTACCGTATCATATTTGCCACATGATACATACAATATAGTTCTAACTGGAAGGACCACTCGTACAGTACAGTACCGTACAGTGCCGTAGGACGCCAACTCTAAATCCAGAAGGAGGACATAATACGCACATGCAGGTGCAGGTGCAGGCTAGTTATGTATGTTATATGTACGCTGTGACGCCCGAGGCCTTACTTTCTCGCACCTCATCCGTCGTCGTCGTCCGTGCACCACGCCGTTCGTCAAACTTGAACTTGCTCTTGACCTTGAACTATTCACTACCATCGAAATACTGTCGCTGCATGGATTGCCGACGCTCCCCTGAAGCAGTCTTAACGACCGAGTCGCTATTATGCCAGTGGCCCTGCGATAAGACCATTGAGATCGCTGCATGTCTTTAGTGCGGTGCTGTGTGACTTGCAAGTCCGGAGCTGCATCAGGAAATTGATTCAAGGTAACATACATGTACCTGTCCTGCGTACGAGTAGGGTAGGGAAGGGTAGGGTAGCTCGACCGCACCGGACCTTAGAGAGCGATTTATGTTTATGTTTCAGCCATTCTCCGCAGCACAGAAGCCGTTCATGTCGAATTGAGCTGGAGCTGGAGCTGATATTGATATTGATATGATCTGATCTGATATGCATGTGCTCCATGCATCAATCACATCGGGACTCGGGACTCGGGATGACACTGGCACTGGCACTGACGCTGACAGTCGACTTCAGACTTTCGCTATGTTCCGTACCGTAGGAGCGGAATCCTAGCCTTTGATGTGTGGAAAGTGAGACACACGATATGATGGCATGGGCAGAGATGGCATAGCACAGCAGCACGGCATGGGCAAAAAAAGAAGGTTGATATCAGACCGACAAACGTTATCTGTCTCCTGATCCACTTCCTCCTGCCTCCGCCCTTTTAACGAACGAACAGAAACGAGCCGACCGACCTTATCGATTAAATTGATTGCGGCAAGACGGGCGGAGATGCGAGATTGGCTTTGGGGGTCCTTTTTGTGTCTCAGGTCGGAGAAAGTAGCTTTGTGGTTTCTGTCTGTCTTCGTCTGATTCATCATGCTTATGGAGATGATGAGAGATGGGATGTGAAGGGTTGGTGAAGGATTGCATGGGCATTGGCATCGTCGCATTGCATCCATCCTCCCTCCCTCCCTCCATCTCTTGTTTTGTTTGGTTTGATTGAGGTCTTTGACAACTTGTGCTTTGGACTTCGTGCCTTGGACTTTGGACGGACCGTACTGTAGGATCGGCTTCTCGCGTTTCTGTTTGGTGGTTTGTCCTTGCTTCCGCTTGTGCAATGACTGAGTGGAGCGGAGTTGCATCGTGGGTCAAGGTCAAGGTCACGGGGCCGTCGGCTCAATCTGGATCTCTCCCTCTTGACGAGATGTAACTGCAAACTTTCCAGATCTGACTCCGACTCGGCCTTCACTGATGAGAGAGCAGGAACATGACCAAGTCTACTGCCGAGTTCAAGTCTGCCCAGTAGGCGAAGGATTGACCCATCAAGGTCACTTGACGGTATATCTACTGTACTGTATCTCTTCTAGTTCGTTATCTTGCAGATTATCGACACAATCGACCTAGTGTACTGTCTCTGTGGCTTAGAGATACAGACATGCAGTACAGCAGGTACACACTAAGGAATCAGGATCTTGTCGAGGTGAAGTTCAAACTCACATGACGGGGTATGAAACAAATGGTCTGATCAGCAAAGGGCGCATTGGGATACAGTTCTGTGCGGATCAAGATCTCTGGAGTCCTGGCTCCTGGTGTGCCTGGCCTGGCTCGGCACCCATTCTTTCAGCGGGGTGGAAAAGGTGGCCTGGCCGGTCAAAGGTTGAATGTTGAAAGGGTTGAAGGTTGAGGCCAAGCGACGAAGGATTCCCGTTCGTAGTCGCAGCCCCCACTACCGAGGCACCTGCATATACCAGGCATAATTCCCTAGGATTGCACCACCAGAACCTGTCGGAGCTTTTTTCGACTTGTGCTTGAAGGATTCGTACCTCCCTCACAAGAAACGTGGGGGAGGCCGAAAGCTTCATTGGGAATCTAGGAAGGGCGGGCTTTCCTCATTGCGTGATCTGATCTTGATCTTGTCTTAGATCGCTAAGAAGTATTAGGTTGCTAGTACTTTGCTACCTTGCCCTTCAGAAGTAAAAGCGCGCTCTCCTCGCTTGCGGTGATCAAAAGTAATAACAGGTCGAATAAGGTTGTTAAGAAAAGGTATGTATAATACTGTACAATGCAGACAGGTTAGCATAGCTCCGAGCCGGCTAAACTCACTTGTGTCATCGGCTGTTACAAGATACCTGTATGTCCTCATTTTCTGGTACTCGTATACTTGTACCGGTACCGATGAGCAGCCCAAAGAAAATAGATACCCAGATCGTGAAGTGGATCAAACGGGATCGTACGATCTCAGCAGCTACTTAGCTTGCTTGCTTGGATCAGACAATCGATCAACCTTACAGAACTGGCACAAGTACTGTACGTACATACGCAGTATGTAGACTCTGCGCAAGTTTACCAACCCAGTACAGATCCATGAGACATGCCCCTTTTATGAAATGCAAGAATATGCAACGTAAATTGTACGGCGGGCATCTTTGGAGGAGTTCTTTGATCGTGATTGGGAGCTGGAAGGCCTTTCATCCGAGATATATGCGGGGGGTCGGGGGTATTTGTTGTCTCTTAGCGGAGGGAGAAGGATAACTTGAAACAGGTACTGTTTTGTCAACGAACGCGGAGAAAAGGGAAAAGGGTCTTTCGTGAATCTGGAAGTCGAATCTTGGATCGGGAATCTAGAATCTGCGTATTCCCGGGTTGAAGGCCTGGGTGCCATGGGACGAAAGAGATAGATCCTGGAAGCTGGAAGGGAAGATCACCAATTTTGTAGGGACTTGTAAATGCCGACATGAAATATGATAAAAGACTGAAGTCTGGTAAGAAATTCCTTAAATGGCTTTGAGAGCTGCAGCATTAGGGCTCTTTGCTGTCAGTACTGTTTTCTTGACATGGATTGAGCTATACTTCGGTATTTGTGATTTACCTACCATAATGATTTACTACTGCTTCTGCCGCCATTGGCACCCATATAATCTCCTTTGTGGTCTGATAATAAAGTCTAAGTCTCGGGATACGTCTGTCAGGCTAGCCAGGTTCCCTTTGGTAACCTGCGTATCTCCTTCCCTCCTTTGGAGCATGTTGCGTGCAGATCAATTGAAGATGAAAAGGGTGGACGACGACGGTGGACGTGGAATGTCAACGTCAACGTCAGCCTCATCAAACCACACTAGATATCCAAATCTTAGCACACCTCCAATCAATCCCAAGAAAGAGGACGAGACGGTAGATGGAAGCAGCGTAGAACTCACGCTTTGATGTCTCAAAAATAATTTGACCAATGCTTTCATGAGTTTCCCATCTTCAATCACATAACAGAGAGATCTATGATCAGCGATCGTACCGTTTGCTGTGCCGTGCTCAAGTCAGTGCTCTCTAACCCACCGGACTGACTTCCGGAACTCCAATCATTTTCTAAGAAGTCGGTTTTGGAATACCAGCCAATTTTGGATTCTATTGCTAGCCTCGCAATAATTCATGGTTGTGGGAGGCGGAAATCGGAAACCAGGGAATCTATTGGCTGATGGGTAATTGGAGGTCTGAAGGTTCTAACCATTGGTGTGTTTTTCTTTGACCGTTCGAAGGTTTTAGCCAAGTAGGTGCGTTCCGAAGACGAAGCGCAGTGCAGGAAGACATTGCGCATTAGACTGATGTCACTCGAGTCCTCCAACACCATCTTAGGATCACGGTTATCAAACCTTGTGCTACTGCAATCCAGTCAGCTCATGACAGCATTTCCTTGAATAATATCGAGTTTGTGCTAATGAGATCGTTAGAAGGGGGATCCCTACCCCTAAACCGTACCGAGCCGTGCCTAAGATTCTCTACCAGCAATATCCCGAGTCGCTTTAGGTACGTACATGTACTTACAGTCGGGAACTGGGGAATGATAATTGAAATTTGCGGTACTGTGTTGTGGCCTAGAACTTTAAAGCGTGTTCTCAGGTCATCCGCAATTGAACCTTTTCTGTAGAAGTTGAAGGATAGACCTTGCGATGGTAGATTGAGCACCCACCAACCAGATTGCAAGACTCGGCCTCTGGATCATTGATAATGTACTTGTTGGAAAAGTAAAGAGGAGACGAGAGTTTTTGCTTGCGCAGATCAAAAGCTTTTTCTGAAACACCCTCTCCTTTTCTCTCTTACTGGACAGAGGAAATAGAAGCTACTTCCATCGTCATCTGTTGTTCAACTTGCAACAGTAGATAAATTGTACGGCACGTACTAGAATCGCGAGGCTGAAACACCACTCGGCTGAGCCACAACGAGGGAAATGAAAATCCTCTAGAAGAGACGGCATAAGTTCTCTTGACTGATAACTGGGAACTAGCTACGTGTCGTGACAGCTAACACGGGGAAGCCTAAGATTGACTCGCATTTCATCGCCTAGGAGCTATCTTTTGCCATGGCTTGTTTAGTCTTCATTAGCCCACTTGCGCTACAGGTGCTAGATGAAGCCTACACCATCAAGGTAAGAGACTATGAAATCAAACCACGAGGCAGCCCAAGAAAGCTAAGATGGTTGCCGGTATCTGACCACTTGCTTAGATCCGGCCAAGAGATGCCAGATTCGTGATAGATAAGGTTGCTCGGAAAAGAGGAAGACAGTTACGCCGCTGCGAGCCTGCGCCACGGGAGAGAGAGAGGATGATTGCCATGGAGACTGGCCTGCCATGTACGATGTGTTCAAACAAGAACTTTGAATGTGCACAGTCAACAGTGCTCTCGATCTTCGGGTATGGATTCGTCCCCAGGGCCGGGCATGGCATCGAGAGCAAAGAGCTGGGGAGAGAAACATGAGACCAGATTTTGAGCGACCCCTATAATAACATGCCACAATAATAACACTGGCCCCGAAATTGGTTACTGTAAGAGATTCTTGGTCTCCCGGGGCGGCAGAGAAAGTCTGTGAGAGAAACGTGGCTCGGGTATTTGGCTTTTTCTTTTCTTTTTCCTGTGCCCTAACCAACGGTCGGGTGGGGTCAAAGACAAGCTGCAGCTGTGGCCGTGGAGGTGTTGGAAAAGCAAGGAAGATAGCAAGTTATCAAGAGGCTGGCAGCTGTCTATCTGGCAATCGTCCCTTTGAAACGCCAGGGCTGGCTTCGACTTCGGAGCGTTCAACACTCGCCAGTCCAAAATTGTACTACAGTAACCATAGTCGAAGTGCCAACCCCCTTCCTCGCCAATCGTTAAATCCTGACATGTGCCACTTGCCTGCACAGTAACTTAACCAGAGCTGCTCCCTTCGGACAGCGTTTATCATGATACCACCTCATCTAGTTTCAGAACGCCCGGACTCCTGAAAACAGATGCCCCTGGCGTAGTTTCGAGCCATATCAGGCCGTGTTACGTTGCTTTTGCGTTGTTTTCAAGTTGGTGCTCGCTTCCGACCGGCAGAAACATAATTGTGCACATACATGGGGATGTTTGCGATATATCCCATGCATAAATAGTATCAATTGGGAAGGTCTCTACCAGTTTACCCAGATTGCGGGGCTCTGACACTGCACAATCTTTGTTCGAGAAGGTGTTGGTGTGTCTAGATGCTCGCGGAGAAAAAAAAAGAAAAACTTTGGTTCCACGCCTTTGTTCTGTGCGTTGCAGCATGGTGTCAAGTAATGCCTTCTCCTGTGCTCTCACGGACTCTCAACACGGGAAGAGTACCTCGTACCAAACATGTCAATCTTATTCTCCGGGTCAAAAGCTGGTAACTTGGGACGGCATTGCGTTGGGACGGATTAGATGGATTGCTGAGGCACACAAAGGGAGCTGCACTAATACAGTTACGACATGAACTGAGCATCATTGCATCCTTCGTGAGGTCTGAACAACCTTCGAAGTGACGCAAAGTGATGTGCGCCACTCAAAGCTTTTTGATCCTATCGTCACTCAATCTCAACCCCTCGAACATATCATGTAGCGGCATTGTGTCCTTCATCATCCGGGAAATATTGATTTGCGCTGCTGAGGAGGCACTATCTTATTTGTGTCGGCCCCCGAGATGAGAATCTATATTTGTGCCGCACACATCGCGATCCTGAGCCGGGCATGATGGAAACCATCGTGATGGCTAGGAGAATTCTGGTAGCAAGAGGGGCCGCTTCTTGTGATATTGACTAAGAGGGAGATCCCCCATTGCAAGTCATGCTGTATAGGGTATCAGGGCGTCTTATTGACAATTACGGCAATGATGATCGCGCCTGGCCCTCGAATCCCGCATTCCTCGTGGCATCGCAATGGGGGAAGATGCGAGCCATATCGCGGCAAGTAGCGAGATGAGGACATCCAGGACAGTTGATTGCCCTCTGGTACTTTGCCTCTTCTAGAACGTGGGCCGTCAATAAATTTCAGAAGGCGTAAGAACACTTAGAACAGACGATTAACCGTTGCCAATTTTATATGCTGGGGAGTGGATTGCATGTCGTGGTGGGTACGAGGCGATGGTACACTGAGAACCGTGGGACATTTTCCAGGCTCTTGCAGCGAAACAATGCGACTGTGCTGCTAGTAGCGAGCAAATGCCGGAGATAATCATGAGGCCACAATGATTGAGAATCCATCGTGAACCAAAGTCACTAATGCGGAAGATGCTGCGAAGGGGGCTGCAGATGCAGAGCAGATGCACAGTGATGGAGGAGCAGACGCAGGTAAGGTTTTGATAATCGGCTGCAGACACTAACTGAGCAGCAGCACGTTCTGGGAGAATTGCCCGGCATCTCATCTGACTTTTGGTGTGTAGTGGGTGTGCAGTGGGTGTTAGGGTGCAGTGTGCCTAGGTGGCGGGCTGTTCCAATGTGTTCTGGCGTTCTTCTTCAGCGGCCTTAGGCGTTAGAAGGCGCTGAAGAGGGGAGGGGCCGCCCCTTGGGACAAGGACCCAGGGTCTAAAGCAGGGAAAAGGGAGCACAGCAGGCTGCCATTCGTCGGATGACAACTTTAAAGCCCAGCAGCCACTGAGTCCAGTAACTGCACGCTGCACCGCCAGCTTTCTTCCCTGTTGCTGCCCCATAGTTCTCTGCAACTCCTGGGTCCCGCCTAGCTTCGCGGATGGCGGGCTGCACAGGGATTCGCTCCAGGCTGGGAGGGCCTGTCAGGGCCTGTCCAGCAACTCCAGCCTACTCAGCTTAGCCTGTACCCGCGGCAGAGAGACGAGATACGCTGATGGTGTACGGTACCGCAACAGCATGGTGGATGGTGGATGGTGGGTGGAAGATGGCTGCTGCAGACTGACTGACCATCGTCGATACCGCAGGCCAGCCGCTGCACAGGATTGGTCTTCAACAACAGTGCCTCTTCTGTTTTCCCCATGCCCTTTTGCATCTGCATCCAGGTACAGTACAGTACAGTGCCGTACGGTGCAGCCAGCATGCATCTCTTAGTCAGTCTTGCAAGATGGGGAGAGCAGACGAGTCGTTACGACCGATCTGCAGTAATTCCCATGGTGTGTTCTCCAAACCCCGTAGCAACGTGGATCTCAATTACAATGTTGGACAGTCTCTTAGGGGCTGCGTTGGCGTCCTAAAGTCCCCGGAGTACAATCGTTTGGGTGGAAGCTAGTGTACAGTAACACCCACGAGTGCTGCATCTCTCTGCCTCTAGGCTCTTTTTGGCTCTGTATTGTAGTGCCGACGTCCTTTGTGCCATGCAGCTCGAATCACAGCAGCTTGACTTTACCAGCGAGAATCCCCAACGTCCCATGAACCACAGCGCCGTATGTCCGGTGTACCTGGGCACTCACTGTGGCATCCCCACCATGGCGAGGCAATAATGACCCCATAGAAGAAGTGAAAATGCCGATTGAGATGGAAAATGAGTCGTAAGGTGATGACAGATGCCGTGTCCTCTTCGTGTCGGCCGCCACCAAGCTCACCTACACGGCATCAGCCTCAGTTCATGATTCCAACCACTCAGATGCACACATGTAAGCAATCGTAGATGGGAGCGTCCGAGCCATGAGCCCTAAGCCAGCGTGGAGTAAACCGGATGTTTGCCGTGAAGAAAGTCTAATGAGCTGTAAATAATGCTACGCTGCCAGCTCTCGAACCTCTGCAGCGCTCTGTCTGTTTCCTTTTCTTCCTTACAGCATCTCGTTGTTGCCCAACCACACGGTGTGCCTTACTTGCGATTCAAGATCAGTTCCAGCCAACGGGAGCATTTCATCGGCAACATCGATCGATTGAGAGACTGTGCGCATGTCTTGCGGTCGTAGAGACTCTGAAGTCCGGAAAGCCCTCTGATCTTTCCCTCGGCCTAGTTCAAGACATCGGCCGAGCTGGCTCACATAGCATACGGTAGCACACATAGCAGGATTGATCTCGTCGAATCGCGGGGCCCTCCTACGCCTTGTGGTGTTTGACTCAAGAACTTTGCCCTCCTTTACGAGCACCACGGGCTCAATAGTGACCGAAGCATAGACAGAAACCACGAATAACCCAGTGGCACCGCGACGGGAGCTGGCAGAAAAGCAAGCTTACTGATGAACCATTCTTAGGCCCTGACCCAGACAGCAGTCCCGTAGTTCACACGAGCCTAGAGAGAGAGAGATTGCCTGGCCAGAGACTGGGGCTAGCTACCACGGTGAGGGCAGTTCGGGAGTTGGAGGTCGTTGTCGTTGCTTGGTCCAAGCCGAGAGCTCCTTGCTGGCAAGAACATGCTGCTGCTGCTGACAAGAGGCCTTGTGAGATCATCCGGCAGGAGAGGAGAGGCTTCCGCCACGGGTGGCAGTGATGGTGGTGCGAGTGGTGTGAGTGGTGCCAGTGGTGAGGACCCTTTGCCCGTCAGTCAGGGACCGAAGCGAAGAGACCAGGTTTCGGCGTTGTATGAGCTTGGACTGCTGGATAAAAGACCCAGCAAGCGAGAACACCAGCGACACCATCACCACCACCCCCCCAGCACCTCCCACAACCAGGACCAGGACCAGGACAGGGTCAGGGAGGCTGGTCCTCTGCCTGGTGGAGCACGCGTTGCAGGATCCCAACCCAAAAAGAGTACGCAGCAATTCCAATTTAAGTTATCCTTTCTTGGGCGTCTCCTCCTCTTCACGGTTCACCCCTCGCTCGCTGCTCCAGACACACATACATACATACAGACATACAGACATACATACCTACTACCTACATGCACTTCGATCTTCTTGCTGCAAGACCTCCGCTGACCTGATCTGCCCTCACCACAGACCTTCCACCAACCTCAATTGACAACGGTTCGGCCTCTGCATCTGCATCTGCACCTGCACTTGCATCGTCTCACTCGGGCTCTGGCATTGACACGGGGACACCGCGAGCAAAGCCGGTATCCGTGAAGTCGTCTACATCCGGGGAAACCATAAGGGCCAGCGACTTGTTGCGCAAGCGAACGGGAGGAGGAATGGCAGGAATGCTGGATACCGACAGGAGTCGAACGAGGCGGGAGAGAACCTTTGTCGGCAGCGAATGCGCCGTTTGCGAGGAGCCTTTAGAACATACGCTCCGCGGCGAACGAATCCTCCAATTCTCTTGCGGGCACGTCTCTCACGAAGCATGCTTTTACGAATACATCAAAGAATTCGAGTCCCAGTACTGTCCGACGTGCAATGCGCCCCTCGGTCTCGACACGAGCAGAGGAGGCAATGTCCTGGACATCGGTAAGAAATTCAATGGTTCCTACTCCAATTTCATTATCAGATGGCTGATGGCATCCCCATGACAGAGAAGCTAAGTAATATTGTGCGATCAGTCTCAAATAGTGACCCCTCCATACGATCACGATCAACGCCCACACCAACACCATGGGACAGTCAAACGGTCCGCTCACCTAGTAGAGAGGACCACTCACGACCACAGACCAGGGATATGCGAGAGGAGATGAGGCCGAGAGAAAGTGACATGCGAGGAAGAGAGAGCAGCCACGGCGGTAGCCACCATGGTGGTAGCAACAGAGACAGTAGGGAGAGCAGGGACAGAATCGACAAATATGTGCCAGCCAGGACTTCCTCAAACGCACATAGTCATTCTCGTAACGACAGCGAGCTTACCGGGGGCGCAGCCTCATCAGTAGGATATCCGGAGACCTCCGTGAGTGGACCACCTCGACGACATGACTACGATGTCCAATCCATGGAGACGAATCTCATCAGCCCCCGAGCGAGCGTTACAAGAAATCCAATTCCACCGCCCTCAGTTAGCGTTCGATCCGAATTTCCAACACTCAACCGGTCAAGACAACAGCAAACTTTGACATGTCTCGTAACAATCGAAGTTCCCGACAATAAATGGAGACCTGACCCAGATGACCTTCGAAGTGCTCCTCCCGTGCCACCCCTTCGACCTGAAGAAACTTATGCTAGGCCACCTTCCCCAGCACAAAGTGCACCCCGTTTCTATCCATACGAATCTCCTGAGGTTTTAGACGAGATCACCGAAAATCTTCGCCTGCGTGTTGAAAATTGGCACGGCTTGGATTTCAATAGGTATGTGTTTTCGGTAATATGACCATTACATTTACTAACCGATATTTAGGTTTGGAAAGCTTCGATTATACGGAACCATCCGTGTTGGAAAAGATAAACAGTCATGGCAGGAGCTAGAGTGCTTCCTGTTTGCCGAGATGCTCATTTGCGTGAAGGAGAAGAAGCAACCAGGCCAGCAACAATGGGACGATTCGGCTCCAGCGCGAAAAACATCACGATGCACTCTGAAAGGATCCATTCTTATCAAGAAGCATTTGAATGAGGTCACTGAAACTGGTACTGTCAAAGCTCAATTAGGAAACACCGAGAAGATAACCATGTCTAATCTTCGACCTGCAGATGAGAACGTCTTAACACTCAGCTTATCCGTGGCCGAATTGCCTTCATTTCACCTGAGATTCGAAAACCGGAACCAATTGAAACTTTGGCAACAAGCTCTACTCGATCTCAACGCCGTTGAACGATCCCCGGTACGAAGCCCAGAGTACGATCTTTCGGAAACAGACGAGGAAGACTGGCAAAGAGTATCCAACCCACGACGCGTTTCTTCTGTCAACTCTTCGTCCTATGGAGCTGCTAGGTCTGTTACTACCGCGGCAACAGAATATACCAGGTCTATGGGTGCCTCCAGATTACCAGCATCCGTACACGTTCCAGTTGACATCGTCGTCGTCGTTCCTATATCTTCCTCTATGCAAGGAGTCAAGATCACTCTTGTGCGAGATGCACTCAAGTTCATGGTAGGAAATCTAGGAGAGCGCGATCGTATGGGTCTCGTTACCTTTGGATCAAGTAATGGGGCAGCTCCCCTTGTGGGAATGACCACCAAGACCTGGAATGGATGGTCTGGAGTATTAGCTTCAATTAGACCGGTTGGGCAGAAGAGTCACAGAGCCGATGTTGTTGAAGGTGCTAATGTTGCTATGGATCTGCTTATGCAGCGCAAGTCAAACAACCCAATCGCCACCATCCTCTTGATTAGCGATTCCTCCACTTCGGATGCCGAAAGTGTTGATTTCGTTGTATCAAGAGCTGAAGCAGCAAAGTAAGTTTCTGTAATTGGATCCTAATGATTTGAACATCGACTAATTTATCAGGATTGCGATTCACTCTTTCGGGTTAGGTATGACACACAAACCCGACACAATGATTGAGTTGTCCACCCGAACCAAGGCATCTTATACATATGTCAAAGATTGGATGATGCTCAGGGAGTGTTTAGCCGGCTGCCTGGGAGCGTTACAAACAATGTCTCATCAAAATGTCAAGCTCAAGCTCCGCCTACCGGAAGGTTCCCCAGCGAAGTTCGTCAAAATTAGTGGAGCGTTACAGATCACGAAGCGTGCGACTGGTAAAGACGCAGAGGCTTCTCTCGGTGATCTTAGATTTGGCGACAAAAGAGATATTCTGGTGCAGTTGGTAATCTCACCAGATAACGCTTCTCAAGAGCAACTTCCTCAGGACCCTTGGGAATCTATTGTCTCCGGACTGGAAGCTCTTGGTGGCCCTCTTGAAGCTGAAGATCAACGCGTTGTTTCCATCGAGGAAGTACCCCTTATCCAAGCCGATCTTACTTGGGGTGATATACTTCGCGATGGAACCCTCACTCATATGCCACGGCCTTCCCTGCTCGCCATCACTATGCTACCTGCTCCAACAAATACCAAAAAATCCGCTTGGCCGAATACCCCGCCTATTCCTCCTCACCCAAGCGTTGTACAACGTCGCATGGAACTTCTCACTTCCGATATGCTTACACGTGCTCTCACTCTTGTCTCTCGTGGTCAGCATGATCGAGCTCAGCATCTTCTCAACGAAACGCGCTCTATTCTAAAGGGCCTTGGCAAAGGTGGTCTCCCTCCGCTCCCACCACCTCCCCCTCAAAGACAAACAGATGCTTCTTCTCCAACATCCACAGCCACCCCTGACCGACGCCGCACACCATCTCCGACCTCTGCACATACTGCAACATCTTTCCAGTCCAATCCTATACGCCGTCATCAATCCAGTGATACTCTATCTATGGGTACAGCCCCTGGTATTGATGCCAATACTGTCGCAGCTCTGGATGCAGAATTGGAGGCAAGTCTCGAATGGATCAATCATCCGGCCGTTTTTGGTCGCGATAGTCGAAAGGCCGTCTTACAAGCTATCGGCGTTATCAGCAGCCAGAGAGGTTACACATTCCGCACACCGGTTGAAAGTCTTTGGGCTGCTCGGGTCGGGGGAGTGAAAAAACTGACCGAACGAAGCAAGGATTGGAGGGAAGAGGGTGCCGCAGAAGGTGGAATCTTGGAAGAGAACTGATTTCACCTCACGACCTCTTCCTTCCGAGCTTTGTGTTACGACTACCAATACTTGCTCTCTTGGTTATTCTTTTATTTTTTGCGGACATATACTTGCGTCATATACCACAACCATATTTATTCACATATTTAACGACAATACGAAAGCTTAGTACCACTTTAGGGCTCATGTTTGTGGGGTGCAAACAAACAAATCTTCTTTGTATCATATTATTTCTTTTGGGGGGCAGGTGGTGGGCAAATGTCTGATGTTTATTTTTTGGTTTCTTGGGATTTCTGTTGTGGTTTTTGGACATACCCTTCACATTGCTTGCGTGCCGTCAAGTTTTTGGTTTGGTTCTTTGCGGGTTATCCCCCTGCCAGTTATGTGCCTTTTTTGCTCTTTGCATCCCGGGTCTTTGGGGGAGAGTTGGTTATCTTGTGGTGTCTTGGGAAAAACTTTGTGGGCTACCAGATCTCTATCTTTTTGGGGGGTGTTTTGGAGGTCCTCACCCCTCTTCTTCTGATAAAAAGATAGATGGATGAGGGGGTGAACGGAAGGGGACCATGACTAATCTGTGATTGTTGGGTCAGATGACACCAAAGGGTTTGAAGAGGAGATAAAAAAAAAAACCTTTTTCCTTCTTTTTACGAAGTCACAGCTTGATTTAAGAAAGAATACATGACAATGACCGCACTTCTCTCTCTATTATGAAAATGAATGATAAATGATCTATTGATAGTTGATTGTGATATGGCTATAAAAGATAAGCGGATCTAATACCACAGAACAAGAATCCACATCAAGTTCCCGGAACGATATTTACTTGGCTAGTGTTTTACAAAGAAGAAACTTGGTTCATGGGTGGATAGCAATAGAACAGAAGAAGGAGAAGGAGAAGAAGAAGGAGAAGGAGAAGAAGAAGAAACTGCAGAGACTCTAGGACCACCATCTTTTGAGGTATTTTCTCGAAATTCCAGCTCGTAGATTTTCGAAGGTAGAAGAGGCCAATTCCAGCAGGCCACTTCTCATCCGAAGCTTTTATTGAGATTATTGAACGTCTAGTGCTTTTTATTTCCCCTTCCTTTTCCCTATTTCCTTTCTCTTTTTTAGGCGTCGGATGATTTATTAGGTTGTGTGCCTTCCTCTTCTCAAGCAGGAATCTGACCTGATATCACTCGACAATAGCACCGGTACGCCGTTCCTGTTTGTTGTTTAAATCTGGGCCATGATAATATATGACAACGAGGTTTGATGGTAAGTGAGCAGTGAGGGGAAGATGCAATGGCAAGTCAGAGGGCTAGATGGATTGATATATGTGAGTTTTTCTGATTTCCTTTTCGTCTTCTCCTCTTCCAGACACTTAGGATATATTAGACCAACAAAGATACGAAGAATATTTCTCTTTCTCTTTATTCATCCTTGCAGGCCTTCTCCTTGCCCGTACCACGTAGACTACAATCTGCTTGTTCTTTGTGAGCAGCGTCTCTCTCAGCAGCCCACGTCCGTCGGGTGCGAGTCATACCCATCAGGGGAAGGGGGGGAAAGGACAAGAAAAACCCACGAGGCTCTTACTAACCTACCTCCCCACGCAGCGTCAGCAAGGTCAGTACAGTGACTGATTACAGTGACCAAGGGATTGTTTCAAGGCCAAGGCGACGTCAAGTCTCCGAACGACGTGTTTCGCTGCAGCGCTCATCCCACAAGTCTTTTGTTGCACGCCGCACTTTTTAGTGGATGTTTACTTTTAGTTTTTCTCTGTTTATTTTTGGTTCCGCTGGCTGGTGGGTGGTCCCGGCTTTTTTTTTTCGTCCTTGCTGCTTCTTATCTTAGCTCGGGGTTTTTCTGGGGGGTCTTCTTCGTTTCATCAGGTAGCGTTGGCGTTGGTGATAGGGGAGGGGCTGGAAAAGTTGCTAAGCGAGCTCGTGCGTCTTGCGCCTTAATGGGGAGATATTAGGAGACGGGATGTGTGGTTGTGGAGTGGTGCAGAATGTTAGACATCCTTTGGTTTGTGGTTCTTTACAAAGTGATTTTTGAGGGGTATCTTTTGGTTGTTAGCTTGAAGATGGTTGGAAAGGACGGTTTACTGAGTATATTGTGGTAATAAGTAGGTACACTTCAACGAATGTTAATGTGAAGAGGAAGTTACTGACGAGAATGTAGTTTTACTTCTCAAGAGCACGGTACTTGACAACATCCAGCTTATGAAACCGTATAGTCAGGAGGTACCATACAGGGGACCCGTCACCTCTTTACCTATAGAGTACTTGGTACTTACAACCCTCATATATCAGCAGAGCAGTATCTTTCTATACCGGTACGCCGAGGAAAAATACAAATCGCTAAGGTAAGAGACGACAAAGCTAAAAGCAAGACCATAAATTCTTAGGGATCTGCTATCACATCACGTTCCTTCCTCTTTCCTCTCCCCTCTCCCCTCTCCCCTCTCCCCTCTCCCCTCTCCCCTCTCCCCTCTCCCCTCTCCCCTCTCCCCTCTATCCTCTCTCCTTTTCAATTACGAAAATAGAACAACCCAGAGATTGATCATGATGAAAGGGGTTAGGATTTGTGGTTTATTTAATCGACGTGATTTTACCACAAGTCGTGACACACACCACTACTTCATTTATATAAACTATTTCTCCAAGAGCCAGAAGAATAACAGATGCGCCTCTAAATCTCACATGCTACAGGATGCGTCTGGGGAAGGAATCCATTTTTCTGATCAGTTTCAGGAATCAGTTCGTACTTGCGGAGGCACCGCAGGAGACCATTCCGGTCTGAAATTTCTTTCAAGAAACGATTCCTACAAAGTTATGGTATTCTACCTAGGCAACTTCTATAGCACGACAGAAGTAGAGGAAAGGAATAGACTCTTTAGGATGTTGTAGCTCTGGGTGCTAGGATGAGCATGTTTCCTACTTAGGAAAACAATTTTCGTAGATAGCTATTTACGCACTTTAGTAAAGCAGATGATGGTCTCTTTAGAAAGACGTATATTGACCTCCCGGACAAAGCTCAGCCACCAGTTGCTATTGCTAAGGTTCTTCGGTCCTGAAAAAACCAAGGAAGGTCCAGAATACCTTTCCGCCTCTAATTCGCCACTCGAGATAATATCATACCAAGAGGGTACACAAAGTTGATTTATTATTACAGTTACATCAGTATGAACGTCTACTGGTTTCTGGGTTCTTTAGTATATGCATATGACAATGTTATAATTAGAGACATGTGTCAAAAGATACACTATCACAACATAACAAAGTGATTACAGAAATTATGAATAGGTCTGAGTTCAAAACAATTAAAAGAATGTATATCATAATAAGGATTACAAAGAAAAAGTACAAAAAATAAAACCCAAGAGGACCGATTACAGGACTGGCACAGCAAAGTCCAAGGAATAATAAAGAATAGAATATATCCACATAGTACTGATAGATGTACATAAAATCTCATACAGCAACATCTCTACCATTTGCTTGGACCAAAATGTTGACCTTCAGGAATCACAGCTTGGACTGCAGTATCTTGAGCGTCCATCGTGTTCAGACCCACGGTGTTACCCCACCAGACAGGAGCCTCAATATTGTTCATTGTGAAAGAAAAGAAGATGAACAGTGTGCTCAACGCCAATCCCAAGTCCAGACCAGAACTGGTAAGGTAATTAAGTCTTGACCACCATCCGAAGTAACGTTGTCGGATAACCTTCTGGAAGATGAAACCCACGACGCCCCACGACAGGTAATTGAGTGGAGTTGCAGGAGGAATTGCGGCGGCTCCACCGAAGATTAGAGGTGCCATAAGATACTTGAGTGGGGATTGGGGCCATTTGCGAGCAGCAAAATAGAAGATAACGGGGACAATAGCTCCCAGTCCAAAGAACCAGAACAAGCCTGAGTAAATCTGTCCAGGCGAGAAGATTCTTTGAGGTCCGATCAAACCCCAAATGACAGATGCCGAGAAGAACACCCTGCCAGCCGGGCAGGTAAAATGTTGCGGTTGATGTGGGGTGCAGACATCCTTGATATTGTTAAGAGCGAAGTTAATGACTCCCACTTGAATGAAGCAGGACAAAGTGGTAGCCGCAACTTGTGCTGTAAACATTGTACGCGGAGGGATTTTCATCTGTGCATCTATGTTAGTCTTGTCCTGTTAGAGACCAGGGGTACACTTACGTAATGTCCGAACTTGAGATCTGATACAAAGCCCAATGCTTGTGACCTATGAACCATTAATTTTTTTTTATCAGATGTGATACTTGTATGCTTACATAGTAATGTAACCGTATGTCTTGAAGATCATGAGGGCGAGTGGTCGCCCTGGCTGAATGTAACCGAAAATAAATTCCGTAAGTACATTCAAGCCGATTTGAGTGTTGGTAATGGCTTGAATGATTCCGATAGGAAGAGCGAAAATACATGAGATGCCCAATGCAAGCGCGAATGCCCACCAGGTGAGATTTGTTGGGAAAGCGAGAATAGTGATAAGCGAAAGAACGATCATAACCACGAACAATGACATATACCACCAAGTCGGGGCTTCGGTGTACTTGCTCATCAACTTCATGTGAATGTCAGGCTCTTCCGTCTTACTATTTCGGAACTGGTCCCAAATCTGTTTTCCATGGTTGAGATATGTATAAACGATCAACGAGGCAATTGCTGCGAATGAAAGGCCATACGATAGAGCGAATGTTGTTGATAGGAAAAGCGGTGAATATGCCTCATATGCAGGCAGATCCAAAGTGAATTGTGGCGTAAGAATTCGGGAAACATTGTATGAAACACCAGTGTTGTCATAGGTGATACTATCGCTCATAGGTAGAAACTTTGCCCCCCAAACTCCAGTGTAGTGTAGTAATGATGCACCGAAGATGTAGAAGATCACTAATCCAATAAGAGTATTGGCCATAGCGTGCCATGGCTATCTACAGGTTAGCAGTGGTAGAAAAGATCAGGCTGTTTCAATTTTGACTTACCGGGATCAAGGGGCTGCCAACGAACCCAGAGATCTGGGTCCAATCAAGAGTTAATGGAATAAGCGAGAGACCTGTCGAGCCTCCAAACAATTGGTTTACGATCACATTATTTGGGGCAAGGAAGGTTGCAAATGCAAACACGCTCAAGAATTGGGCAAGGAACCCTGGAACGAAGTACCACACGAATGAACCAAGACAGACGTAAGCAAACCATCGATATCGCGGAATGGTTCCACCGAAGATGGTGGGATCTTTGTTGTCTGAGGTTTCGTACATGGCATTCATGAGCGTGACACTGACCAGGTTGCTGGGCCAGATCATGGCTGCGGGATATCTACAATAGTCAGGATGAACGAACAGTATAGTATGATCTGTGATAAACTCACACCAAGAATTTACGAAGCATGCCAGCGATGCCGTAACCGATCGACTGGGTTGAAATGACAAGCAGAATCTGGAAAACAAGACCAAAGTCCTGTTTGTAGAATGCGATTTGTGCAAGCAGAATATCAGTAGCGTACGAGGCACTGAAACTGACGCTGGCCATCACCACAACAATTGAATGCTCCTTGATGTTGAATGGGCCTGGGTTGAGTGACCACTTTATGCCGAACGTGGTATATTGAGCAGTTGGCATAACCTTCGCCCATCCATGTCCGAGAGGCCAAGCAATGATCTGAGCAATCAAGGCACCAAGTCCGATTGAAGGTGCACGTAGAGAGAAGAGTGTATTCATGGAAGCGCCGACGAAGACAAGCGACATACCAATGACCCAAGCTCGGATAGTATTGGCGGGTAGGTCCTCATCATAGTTGTGGACGGCTGCCCGGACCTCAGGATAAGGAGAATCTTCGACTTCCTTTAAAGAGATCTTGTCCTCTTCATCAAATGATTCCGAGTCGTCGAGGATGGATGATTCTCTCTTGTCGGTTGGGTAATTGGGATCTAAGGCTGTTAGCGAACGCTGTACGACTGATGCTTGGCTATTGCATACCCCAAAGTGATAGCCTTTGCTTGAGATCAGTGACCGGATCAGAACGTCTGTCCGTCTTCTCGAATCTTGAAGTTACAGTTCCTGATTGCACTTCTCGACTGCTGACCTCGACGTCTTCCATCTTCGGACTCCAGTCTTTATCATCCTCCATACTCGGATTAATTTTTCGTGTCTCGTCGGTACCAGCCGACTCGGTGCGTTGAAGGGCCATAGTAAACAAAGGACCCAAGGACACGGAGATCGATCAACGGTCTGAAGAGCGAATTTCACAAAGCATGGTGGATATATAACACAAGGAATTGGGGGCTGAAAAGCTCATGGTTCACTGAGAAGGCGTGATCACCATGGGTCGATCCCAGACTAACCTGAAGCACAAGGCTTGAATGCAAAGGCTCGAGTTCAGATAAGAACAACGCTCCGGATTCGCCTGAGGCTTAATGGCGACATCATCATGTGGAGGGCCACCAAGCTTCCGACAGGCCTTTCCAGCTTTCTCCATCTCGAACTCGAGTCGGGCAAGCGAGTACACATGCGCCTCCATGCTATAGAGGCGACGTTATCCTTGTGTCAAAGGGCCTGGAAAGAGCAATAACCGAGAAGACACCATTCGCAGCGCTTGCGATTGGACCTGAGCAGATCTCCATTTGAGATCTGGCGCTGGGAAGATAAGGATGTAAAACCAGAGAGTCCATGCAAATGCGCTCGAAACACAACTGCGGCGCAGAGGAGAAGATGTCTTTCATGCACAAAGATAAGACACAGACCATACAGTAGAAACGAAACAAGCTATGATTGCTTGTTTGCCTCCGATAAGCCTTTTCTCGCCAGGAGAAGGACTCTGGCTGCAGAGTCGAAGAGACATGAGTGGCGGTCGCACTTGCTTTGAGCCCCCAACACACGAAACGAGACATTATTTTAAGGAAAAGGCGCTCAGACAGGATCGTCGCTGTCAAGCACTACACAAGACAAGAATCGAGATCCAGCCGAAAGTGTGTTTTCTGTACGTACTTGCCGATGAACCGATGCCGAAGACAACTGCCAGGCGTGGGGTTTATGTGCCGAAGGATGAAGACTGAGTGAGTTGTTTGTTGTTGAGTGTTGTAAGTGTGAAGGGGAAGAAGAGCAGAAACGAGGAGAGACGAGGACGAGGACATGAAGCGAGGATGAGCCCCAGTCCGTACTAGTCCCAACCGGCTCTAGACCCAAACCTAATTTCTTCCTCTCTTGCTGTACTCGTAGCACCCGCATGGAACCACTCAGACGCAGCAGACCGTCCACAACATGGTACCCGAACAATGCGACGTGTGGTAGTGACAGGACTCGGTGCCATTACCCCCCTCGGTGTGGGCATCCGACGAACCTGGGCTCGTCTTTTGGCCAGCGAATGTGGCATTGTCAGTGTTGCAAACCTCGAGCCCAAGTCGCGATGGCATGAACTTCCCAGCACGGTTGCAGGAACAGTCCCGCAAGGCAGCAAAGACGAGGGCAAATGGCAAGCTTCGGACTGGCTAGAGAAGGGCGATGAACGACGCATGGCCAAATTCACACAATACGCCATTGCCGCGACCGAGATGGCATTGGACGATGCGGGATGGAGACCAAGAACGCAGGAGGAGTTAGAGATGACGGGTATCTGCCTGGGTAGTGGAATTGGGAACTTCGAAGAGGTTTACAATACCAGCGTCGCCTATGAAAAAGGAGTGAGCAATTTGGGAACTCTTACACGCGATCGATTTGCTGAGATTTGAGCATAGGGTTATAAGAAGGTCTCTCCACTATTTGTGCCCAAGCTTTTGATCAACCTGGCGGCTGGACACATTTCGATCAAGTATGGTTTACAAGGTCCGAACCATGCAGTCACAACGGCCTGTACGACAGGTGCACACTCCATTGGCGATGCTTCTCGCTTTATTGCACATGGGGATGCCGATGTTATGATAGCCGGCGGATCTGAGTCTTGTATTCACCCATTGGCACTCGCTGGATTTGCAAGATCTCGATCCCTGGTAACCGAATACAACAACGACCCTTCTGCAGCTTCGCGTCCCTTCGACCGAGATCGATCTGGGTTTGTGATTGCTGAAGGTGCTGGCGTGGTAGTCTTGGAAGAGCTAGAACATGCCAAAGCTCGAGGCGCAGAGATCTATGCCGAGGTTCGAGGATACGGATGTAGTGGAGATGCGCATCATGTAACAGCTCCTCGAGAAGATGGTGCAGGTGCTCTGTTGGCTATGAAGAAAGCATTGAAGAATGCAGGATTCCGCCCAGCAGAGGTTGACTATATTAATGCCCACGCCACAAGTACACCACTTGGAGATGCTGCTGAAAATGCAGCTATCACCACGCTGATGCTTGGTAGTGAGGGAGTTTCTGCACCGCGAGACATCTCAGTGAGCAGCACCAAAGGTGCGATAGGTCACCTACTTGGGGCTGCAGGAGCCATTGAAGCTATATTTTCAATCTTGGCTGTGAAAGAGGTATGTACATATTGTACATGTATGCATTTATTTACTAACACGTTTTAGAACGCCCTGCCACCAACCTTGAATCTACATGCATTAGAAGAAAAGTTCAATTGCAACTATGTGCCTCTGCAGGCCCAAGAAAAGGCAGTCAATGTTGCTATATCAAACAGTTTCGGATTTGGAGGCACAAATGCTTCTTTAGTCTTTTCCAAATATAAATGAGGGCAGAGCGTCTCTACCTCGGTCTTGATCCCCACATCGACTATCTCTCTGTCCTGTTGGATATCTTTGTGCTTCGTTTCCCGTCACCGACTTAGCCATGCTTGCATTATTTACCATGTGTCCAACTTTCAGGCTCCTACTGTGAAGTTCTGAGACATGAATTTGATTTGTCCAGACTGCCACGATTCGGTGCGATTATTGCGAAGTAAAGACGACACAATCATAGATAATGATGAGGCGGTGCTTCGACAACTCGCCATAGCGAGTTAACGTTTGGCTAGACAGGTTTCTCTCGAAACTGACTGTGTATGGCCCTAGACGAGAATGCTGTGGTACATGATAACCAATGCAGCCATCGTGCAGGACGTTTTGTATTTCGGATTCACGGATCATATCGACTACCGGTCCGTGTGATAGCCTAACGCCTAAAGTCATCCTTGCCCGATAGCTTGCAAATGTGACATGACAAAAATCATAAATTCTGCGTTAAGTGACCTGGCCAAGTGATATATCCCACTGTTGATGAACCGAGCAATCACATGCCTCATATTCCACCAACGAACGACAGCACTTGTGTAGTACCAGTAGTCAAAGAATAAATGTTAGTCTTGCATAGAAATTTATCTCAATAATAATATCTATCGACTAATCGCATCTGCGTATTTATGTCGGCCGAAACTTTTCAGATTACATGAAAACCTGGAGGTAAATAGGGAAAATCAACGTTTCTCATTCACGTGAGTGTCCATAAGATTTGCACATTTGATTGATTACTCGCGGGTCAGCAGCTTCCATACTATGTTATTTACTTACCAGTAAATCGACTGCAGAATCCTGTAAGAGAAAATCAAGCCAATCTTAGTATGTGTTCACGTGACAGTATCGCATACGTCTTTCGATTTTGTGGATACACTACCTGCATGACAGCAACTAAAACCTCATTGTGTTATTTTGTGAGGCGCTTACAGTTTCAAAAGGTACCCCTCAATCAGCTCATGCACGATCTGCTAACAGAAACTCAACAGGTTATTCGAACTTGCCCGGCCAGCCAACCAAGTCCCAAAATATCCGGCTCCTTCATAGCCCTGTGTTGTGATAGATAGCATATGCGGGCAAGAGCCATTTTCGATTGGCGCCTATCGACGTAAGAAGACTCGATTACAGGCTGATGATGGCAATTGGACCCATTGCAGCCCAATATATCACAATCCAATGCCGCCTCGTCTCCGCCTTCCCTTGTGGCAAGTGACAAACTGCGCCGGCCTCCATTTGAAAACAGGTTGAGGCGCAGGTTTCTAGCCGCTGGCCATGAACTAAAGGGCTCTGGGTCATTCTATACAGTTACGAGAAACGATATTATTACTACTGCTATGCTTTCTTGCATGTATATCGTGGAGCTATTTGATTTCGTTCGACGTCATGGCGGCACAAACCCTAGTCCTGCTTTCAAAGTTGGGCAACAGAGGATCAATGGCCTCGGAATACCCCCACGAACTATGTTCCGATGCCCTCAGCACAATCTGGATCTGCGACATGTGGCATGTGTTGGCTCTGCCACATCCCGAAGCCGGCCTGATAGGCGATGGCTTCAGCTCTGGCATGGCTCGTGGTATGTCGGCTATCGACCAGACACGACCAGACACGACCAGACTCGACCAGAGTGTGTAGGGTTCTGATGCGATTTGTGTTGCTCTCTGGTGGATGGCCAGTGCAAGTCTCCGGGCGGGATACGCGTCGCCTAGTAACGAGCGACTATAGGTTTGGCACCCGGCCTTGTTATACGAAGCACAGCATCGGCCACCCGACGCAAGACGGCAACTGCGGGTAAATCTGGGGTGGATGGTCTTTCGAACAAATGCAATACTCAATCCAAAGAACATGGGCATGGCCGGGAGCCAATGCAAGCTCCCTCCCTGGAGCAGGTCAAATAACGTCAAGCCTGCAAATTTGATCTCCAGGTACGAAGTCCGGCGAAATGAAGACGCAAGCACATACCGTACATACTCACACATACTGTACTGCCAACGCTCGGAACAGGGCGGGCACCCTCCAACCTTAATCTTCATCACTTTACTTGGCTTTCCTCCTCCAGACTCCAAAGCAACACACGTGACTTCCCGATGTCGGGTCTCCCGCGTCGCGCGTCTATTAAAAAGCCATCAACAAGGATCCACCAGGAATTTGTGGACAATCCCATTTCCATCTCGAGCTGCTGCTGTCTTGGGTGCCAATCTTTCTTGGGCTCCGGCGGTATGATCCACCCTGCAACACGTCAACACCCTTGGCCGGATACCTGGATGGCTACTGTCCGCAGCTTCTACAGATACAAATCCCCAAAGAACTGAAAGGCTCCAAGATGGCCTCGACATCTCATACACCCTTTTAAACTGGATTCCATGCTTCGGTAGCTTTGTACGACACGTGAGTAAGGCATGGCGAGCAGCCGGCTTCTTTCATATCAAAATGGTCACCTAGTACTTCCCCAGAGCATGCCTCGAAGCCGTGGCACAGTAGTACAATAAACTCTGGAGACAACCAGGATGCCCTGCATGCAGACACGTTACATATGCAAGTCAAGCAAAAAACAATCTCGTGCATATTTGAGTTGGCATAATAGTTCGCATCCCGACGACTTTTTTCAGGTTCATCCTTTTAAGTATCTTGGCCTCGATTTCACATCTCGTTAACATCACATATCAACACGCTCAAGATGGGTTCCGTTCGCCAGTTCTTTCAGTCTCTCAACATGTTCAGTGGTGTTGCTCCACCTGTCATCGTTGAGAAGGATCGGTACTCGCCAAAGATGGGGAGTTCCAGTGCCCAAGCAGAAGAGTATGTTGTGGACATCTTGAGCATATACGAAGAGTTATCTGCGAGGTCAGACTTATCGCCATGCGAGACCGTCAATACGCTCTTTGGCAGATTGGTAAATAATTGCATACAAACACTGCCCAACGCCATTACACAGGAGGTATTTCAGGTTTCCGTTATGTTGCGTCGCCTGACCTATGCTGACAGATGCTAGATTTTGCACGACCCCCGGATACTTAAAATTCTTTCCCCACTACGCGTGATTTGTGCTACGGCTGAATGCCACCTGGAGTCTTACTGGGCGGATAAAATCAACTCTTCTGAGGATGGTTAGTGCCTTTGCATGTAATCGATATTTACTTTACTGACTTGCCCTAGTATACACAGCTCTCACCAACTTCCCTTATTATGGGAATTATGTGGATCTGACGCGCATGGAGCTTGCTGCTCTCTATTCTATTGAACCAACAACACCACGCCGGATAGCATTCATTGGTTCTGGTCCACTACCTCTGACTTCAATGTGTCTCTGTCTCCAACTCGAGAACAATGCCCGGTCATATAAGCCATCTCCTATGCTTATTTCTCCTCCACCTTCTCCATCTCCGTCAGATGATGAGAGAGGCACTGTCGTTGTCAACATTGATCGAAACCAAGAGGCAATCACGCAATCAAGTGCTCTCTGCTCAAACCTGGGTCAAAGGTTTCGAGGCATGGAGTTCTCGTGTGAAGAGGCTGGTACTACGGAGACTGACTTGAGAGACTTTGATGTGGTTTATCTAGCAGCTCTAGTAGGAATGACGAACGAAGAGAAGCAGGCAATCTTGGTCGGCATTGTGGAGAGAATGAGTGTGGGTAGCCTGTTAGTAATACGTACAGCGCACAGTCTGAGAACACTTCTTTACCCGGTAAGCCTTTACTATATGTTTTACCACACTGATGAACAATTTCACTAATACGAGGGGCGTGATAGGAGTTTGATATGACTACCGAGGCTGTATTGGCATGTTTGGATATCGAGGTCGTGGTTCACCCGTATAACCACGTTGTAAATTCTATCATCGTTGGCAGAGTCAAGTCGAGAGCTGGCGAGGAATTACGCATCTAATTCATGCATCTTTTCTATTTGCGCTCGCTCTCGCACTTGCATGTAATGGGTTTTTTATTTTTGTTCGGATAGCATTCATTTAAAATACATGTTTGTACCTTATTCGTAGGTCTACCTACGTGATGGCTGATGCATTAAATGGTCAAGTTGGCTGAAGAAGAAAGTTATATGAGATTATTGATTACTTACTTTTGACGTCTAGGCTTGTTCGACTTCGCTAACTGGTTAGACTTACTATATCTTAGCATCCGAATAACTTTCTTCTCGCGTCGCGCCACATGAAGAAAGGCGTAGGGATTTTTGGCAAGATTCAAATCCTCAACAGCATGTCCAGACACACCTTCGCTTCACTGCTCGATTCTCATACTCCAGCCCCTCGCAATCATTCGTCAAAACAAAAGGGGGAAATGGGGGAAGCACGAGAAACTTCTACGAGGTGGTCAGAAAGACTTTTGTGGTGGTTACCAACCTGCTCGCGTAATCAAGGACGTCCGGCCCCCATGCAAGCGACGTCAGGGATGACGGCTATTGAGGTCAGTGGTTCTAGTTGATATTTGTATTAGAGGGCGGCTTAACTACTCATCTTCAAACAGATAAAGGTAGATCTGATGAGATTGATAAGTTGGAAATGTTTTCTTTTTTGGGCGTATTTTCGATGCTTGCTCTACTTGGCCCCATTTTTACTATTTCCGCCTTTCTCGCCTTTGTTTATAAAGACGCAATCGAAGTTCTCTTGTGCTATCTCCTTGTTTTGTCTCTTTTACAGAAAACAATAAATGGATACAGCTATCAATTTATGCAACTCTGGGGATTGGAATTTCTTTCTTCCTTTCTCGTTCTCTTTCTCTGTGCCTTTCCTGATTTTATTAAAGAAATCGAGCCCCCCACAGCAGGTCTTTTGAAAAGGCTTTCAACAAAAGGGTCTCTGCAGCTATTTGAGCCGTGTTCTTACGGAGGTAAAATTTCCTTATTCTTCCTTAGGTATCTAACAGCTGGTGAATATCCTGGGCTAGGCTTGTGACTGCGTATGCTAAGTTTGCTTACAATGGTGAATGTGCAGCTTTCATATAAATTCTCCTGTGCGCACTGGACTTTGTCTTCTTCTTTCCAACCTCAACACATAACCAGCAGCCTATCCAACACTCTACATATTCTATTCACCTATTCTTGATATCGTAATATCCACCCCCACGCTCAAGATGAAGCTCCACAAGAGTAAGAGCGACATGAGCAGAAGGCACAATAAAGAAATCGCAGACTTTTTGAAGGCGGAAGAGGAAAAGGTAAAGCATGGCATGCTCCGTGGATGGGAGGGATTCGGCAGGTAAGCTTCGTCATGGATCATCATAACCATCATGGAAAAGTTGCACTAACAATCTCAGCACCATTATAGGTGGAATGGTGAAAGTGCATGTTGGCCCCAAGCAGAAATACATCGATGACAGGAGGAAAGTCTTCAACTTCGAGAAAAAGATGCTTTGCGCCAGGGTTCCTTACTTTAACGAAATTTTCAACGATCCTTCGAAGGGTTTCCCCAACTACGAGACCATGCTTCCTGGCATCGATCCTACAGTCTTCGAAGTACTGGCCCATTGGATTCACACCGACAAGATAAAGGTAGATGGGGGTGCAGAGAACTTCTTCAAGACAGTGAAAGGCCACGAGCTGTACATCCTAGGCTACGAGATGAAGTTGCCAAGGTTCTTGGACGCAGTCCTCAGCCTAAGCATTGAGACATTTCGGAAGAATGACATGTTCAGTTCCTCTGACATGGCATTTGCCATTTACGGGGATCACCGAAACGACTGTTATTTGAAGACCTACTTCGCTCAAGAGATGGCCTACATCAAATACGGACTGCCCTCTGGAGATTCTTCTTCTCATGACCCAATAGCCGTATATGAGTCCATAATGCGTGTGTTGTGGAGACTTGAAGTTGCATACGACGGATGGGTTAAGAAGTATAGAGGCAGGTTGTCTGAGATCCCGGATCCACGCAGATTTCCGCCATGCTACTTTCACCACCATGCTAAGGACCAGCCCTGTCACGTCAGAACTCTCGCAGAGATTGCAGAGGATGAGGCATCGTCATAGCCTGAGCAGAGCAAGGCTTGAGAGAAACTTAGACAACACTTGACCATGGCCGCTGATGGCTGCGATGTATTGGGAAGCAAACTTGCAGATGATGGCAGGGTTATTGGCGTTGTATTCTCTGTCCGTGATCAGAGAGATTGAGCTACTGCAAGTCTCAATCATCATGTTTTTAGTGTTATTCTTGGAACATCTGTATATTAGCACCTACCTTTTGACTTTGCAGAGAATCCCGTGCCTTTGGATGGCTTTGAACCTCCAAAGAAACCCTTGTGATAAAAAATCGCTACACTAAAATCGGGCCGTTTTAAAATCGCATGTTTGAGTGTATATTTGGAGACATTGGTTCCTTGGAAGAAATTTCTTCGGCTCTTAGAAGGAACCCCGGAAGCCACCTTCTACTCAAAATTTTAAATGCACTGTAGGAGAATATCTGAAATTTATCTACTTCTTTCCTTTTCTCTTCTTGAAGCATGTGTTGAGAGAAAGAGAAACGAGGAAGAGCTTCAAGTTTCTATAGGGCTACCTAGACACGAGTAGTAACCAGACAAAGAATATTTTGCCGGTACTGCTGCAAAAACCGTCTTTGTTGTGAGCTTAAATCTCCATTCACGAGATTCCATGCTTTCTGAATTGAAATCATGCTACCGCGTTCCTATTTGTATAGACTTACTACCGCTATCACTTGAACCTTGTATCAAATTCATCAAATAATGGTCATATTAATTGTAATGGTCGAACATCTCCCTTATACTCATCATCATTCTCATCAGCTGTATGTGAGGGTAGACATAGAACGAACCTACTAGCGTGTCTAGATCTTTAGTTAAGCGACGCGCGACGTTCGATGCCTCATTTGCAACTTCCACTTTTACCACAGCACGCGAACCAACGCGCGAGGAGTCTGTAGACTCTCAACACAGCTGCGACGAAGTTTTTGTAAGTTCTTAGTTTGTGCTTATATTCTACCGCAACAGATAGACTGACATTCTGAAGCAAGAAGCTGCGAAAAGATGGCATCCACGCCAGCCAGTGCTGATAAGACAACCTTGAAGAGAAAGGCTTCTTTCTTTGAGTACGTATTAAATGCTACTGATGAACAAGTAATGCGCTGACGAGATGGTTTTTGTAGATCGATGGGCACTGATATGATTGAGCTCTACGTCGGCAAAGACGAGAAGATGATGAGAGTACACAAAGATCTCCTGTGCGAAAAGATCCCTTACTTTCAGAAATTGTTTGGTGGTAGCTTTAGGAAGTCATCTGAATCAAAAGCGATGTTTCCTGAAGATGATGTCAAAGCCTTCGAGTTGTTGGTGCAATGGGTATACAGGGACAAGATCTCCGAGCCAAGTAAAGTGGAAGGAGATGCTCAAATGTATTCTGCTTACTTTTTAGCGGAGAAGTTACGTACACCTGTACTCATGGATCAAATCATGACTATAATTCAAGAGTTCGAGCGTAAGCACAATCAGGTTCCCACGCAATCTACGACCCGTAAAGTTTATCTCCGAACGCAATCAGGCTCTCCTCTCAGAAGATACTGCACGAAGGCATGGCACTGGCTGATTACATCGTTCAGCAGCTCAGGCGAAAATCCAGATAGAGTACATGAGATATCTAAGATCATGGATATCAAAGACTTTGTCATAGATTTCATGAGAGAATCAAGACAGACTTCTGGGAAGAAAACTTTAGATCCTCGAAAGCTCCCACACTGTGATTATCACCATCATGGAAAAGAGCAGCAATGCCCACTGACGATGGAAGACAATTAGTTATCAGACTCCGGGCTAGCAATTAAATCAAAGCACTGCTATGCACGGTCGAACACGTGGATTAAGCTCTTACACCACAGGACACAATTTGCTGGGAACGAATGGTATCTGCTTGCCAGCTATTCTAGTACAATGAAAATGGATCTTGGGGAGGAAAAAGGAAGGGCATGGATAGAAACCAGAGTTACAACAATCCTCGCTTACATCAGGGTTATACCAACTGCCCCATGGAATCAAAGAACGTTTCCACCTTAGACAACACTAAATTTGCCCAGTGACCAATTTATGTTTGTGCCTTGACTGTTTATAGCCAAAACAAAATTTCAACAAAGCCAAAGCAAACCTAAGAAGGCGGCTAACTCAAACTAGCGAAGTCCTTACTTAGTTTTCACATGCATCACAAAAGTTATTTATCAACTCCTTTACTGCACAAGTTCTGCTCATATGCTAACATACTTTTCACAGCCATCTACATTTGCGTATATCTGTAGGCAAAAGTGACTTTGTTGGGTAGAATTAAATATAACTCTGACGGCAATCTAAAACAGAGTCTGAGGTCATAGTCACTGAAACAGTATACGAATGAACTCTACGCATCTATCTATTTCCCAACTATCATGTCAAAGGTTGGTATATGTTGAAAGTCTCTCGTCTAGCGAAGGATATCACTCAGCATACTGATCGACTTTTGAATTCAATCAATTGCAGAGCTTGTTTCTGAGCGTATCTGTAATCTGGCGATTCCTCGACAAATTATAATGCCCCTAGTTCCTTTACAATAGAATAGGTTAATAAACTCGATTCTCTACTTGATGTCTTATTAAGTTCTAGGTTAGTTGCTTATGAGTCTTTTGATCTATGGATTTGTCCTAAAAATGCGGAATTAAATTTCGGTTTCTCCCTTAAATCATCATTTTATGATCTCAAAAAGAACAATAATGAATCTGCAATTAAGCATCAAAGTGTATCTAGAGCAAAGAAAAATACTAAAGGGGGGTAGACATTGAATAGTGAAACATGAATTTTTTAATGTAGCATGAAATACTTGCCAATTGCCGACTCTCAGTAGATCAGATATACAAATAACTCTCTGAGATATCAAGATGCAGTATATTATATATCTCATCTACGGCTATATCAATCCACGCCTGCGACGAAGGACGAAATTAAGCGAGGTGCTCGCTTACGACGCGCCATATCGGCGCACAAATTATGCGCATTTACCTTTCTTCTACAACATCTACCATTTAAAGCTCTGCACTGCGCAGTGTCAAAGGTAATCCCTCCTCCAAGCGGAAAAGGTAATCGATCTAAGCTTATTAACTACAGACATCTTCAAGATGGACGAAAAAAAGGCATCAGCCTTGAACCCAATAAAAGGCGCAAACCAGACCGACGAAACGGACAAGACACAGGATGTATCAAAAGGCGCAAACCAGACCAATGAAACAGACAAAATACAGGATATATCAAAAGGCATAAACAAGATCGAAGTTTCAAACAAAAAGAACGAAGCAGGCAAGACAGGAGAGTCCAAGGAAGTTGATGGCGATACGAAGGCCACCAAAACTGTACCTATAAGCTTCGTAGAGTATGTTCTCGTATTATGACTCTGGATTTGATCATATGCTAATCAGTGATAAGCAAAATGCTCGGTACAGAAATGGTGGATATCTATGTCGGCAAAGAGAAAGTGTGTTTCCGAATCCACAAAGAAATTCTTTGTCGTAGAATTCCTTATTTCGACAAGATGTTCAATGGAGGCTGGAGAGAAACGGGCGAGAAGGTTGGATATATGCTCGAAGACCCCCCTGCAAGCTTCGATGTTTTAATGGAATGGGTCTATTCGGATGTTCTTAAACCTCGAAAGTTCAGCGTTCTAGGCCGAAGGACTTGTAGTCCCGTCGAGTTATATGCCCTCGCTGATAAGCTTTGCCTGCTAGATCTTGCAGACCGATGCCTGGACTTGAGTTTGGATACTCAGGTCAAATTGACGCATCCCCTTTGCAGTGCTGCGGACATTGCGGAAATATACTCCAAGACTCCAGAGGGCTGTGGCTTTCGAAAATATGCCGTCTATGCATTTCACTATATGCTTGTTACCGACAAGACCATCGCAACAAGAAGAGTTTGGGAAAACGAAGATTTCGTTGCTTTGATGGGAATGGACAATTCTTTCGGGGTGGATGTAGTTGAACACATGCGGTTAGCATCAACTGCGGCTAAACCACTAGATCCACGGCTGATTGATCGTTGCATTTTCCACAATCATGCGGAACGCGGAGACTGTTATCGGAAAAAGCAGAAGTGATGTAGTGTTTCGCACTTTCGACCATTTGAAATTGATCAATCAAAGGTTGAGAAGCAAAGACTTGGTTGGCTGGATGGACAATTGAGGTTGAAATGGGAAGAGGCTTGATCCTTTTAGCTAGAATATTCTCTGGCAATAACAGTCTTCGAAATTGAAAGGATGCTTAAACCGCAGCAAGTTCTCCCTGTGTAGCTGCGCTCGCTAACAAACATGAACCATGAATATGATTCAGGAAGCTTTCAAGTGAAATCAACATTACTATATGACAAAGCCCACTTAACCCTTGTCTTAGACATAACAAGTTAAGCGGTCGCTTAACTTAATTACTCACATCTGCTTGTGTACCTAGGTAGTCTCACTTCAATTGACTGGGATAGTTAAGTAACAAACAAGGAGGTTCAGTTGTATCTTTAATGACAACAAAAAGAACCTTTATGAAATATGTATAGTTAGAAGACGTCTGATAGCTAAAGACAATAATCAGGATGTTTTTGGGAGGTATTTCATGTTATAAAGTTAAAGTGAAGCTATCCCAACAAAAGATTTTCCCCTTGAAGCTGCAGCTTCGCTTAAGTGCTCGATAGCGAGCGAGTATTTCCCTCTTCCGATCACGCTCCCTTTCACCTTTGCTACCATCTCACACCCACAAACCCGATCTTGACAGGAATCCTGCGCGCAGGGTTTCAGGTCTCGATCGCCAGGAACTTCGTCAAAGGAGTTCACAATCCCATTCAGATTCTTTGACTACGCGCTGTGGAGACGCACGTAAGTCCTCTGCGCGCGAGATACTTATTATAGATACCTAGATTCGCGACTGACGACCTGCACTCAGCTCAATTCAACGACGACATGAGCGCGCCCAAGCCTGGCAACCCTTTCTCCAAGGAAATAGTCATGAAGACCAGCACACCAGCTCAGAGCTTCCTAGAGTTAGTAAACTGCCTAGTCCCCGACCCAAGTAGCTGCCTATATACTCACGCACCACTGCACAGATGGACGGGAACCGACATGGTCCACATCTACGTCGGGGCCGAGAAGCGGCTCTTCACCGTGTACAAGAAAGTGCTGTGCGACAAGGTGCCGTACTTCGACAAGATGTTCCGGTCGGGATTCAAGGAGAGCATCGAATCCACGGCAACTCTGCCAGAAGACGACCCAGACGCTTTCGATACCGTCATAACCTGGGTGCACTGCGGAGCCACGCAGCCGCTGGTCTATACCAACATCCGCAAGGGCGATCTCAGCTGGCCGGCCTACGTTGCCTACGGCCTAGCCGAGAAGCTCTGCATGGACAAGCTGAAGGAGAGCATCTTGAGACAAGTCAAGCGTCTGCAGTACGAGACCAACACTATGTGCTCGCTCGAGTCGCTGTATACCATCTATGGCTGCACCCACGACGGCTCCATGTTGCGCAAATATGCGGCAAAGCAGTTCTGCCACTATATCTTCTACCAGCATAAGTCGACGGCCGTGGCGGATCTGGAGAAACCCATGGGAGAGATCGAGGACCTGCGCCGTGATGTTCTGCTCTTGTTGAGAGACCATGCCGTCTGGCAGCCTCCGAGAAGAGATCGCACCGATGGACCTGATCACCAGCGCGATCGCCATCATGAGTATCCTCGGCCTTCTACCAGTCTTGATACTGCCTGGCTTCCGTTCGATTCTTTCTTCGATACGTAGATGGGACCGGGTCGAATGAAGATTTTTGCTTTGATGGGTTCTTCTTGCTACGGAGTTAAGTATATTGAGATGAGAGTATATTGAGATGATATCATGGCTGCAGAAAGGATTACGGAATTCTCGTTAGCTTGTCCTTGCGAGCAGGACGGTCTAGAGTATGCAGATAGCTAGCTTTGCTGAACACAAAATCCACCCACTCGACATCAAATGCCTCTCAAATCAGCGATCGTGAGTAAAACAGACCAATATCTACACCCATTCTTAAAGCCCTAGGAAGGTTGATTGGCCTTTTATGTTTACCATTCTTCCCCATGGTTACCAACTCGCTAAGATCTACCCACTCTGTCATGACTACTCACAAGTCTCATACCTCCAGCTATCTTCCGAAATATACCTTCCATAATCAGTTTGACAGAACGAGTTCCCTGAGCCATTAGTATAGCATTCACAAAATAGCGGTTGAGAGAAGATGTTTTTACTGAGCTGAGTTTTCGCCGAACTAGTCTCTGCCCATCAGAGCTAGGCTACTAACTAAAGTAAGCACCGTATAGAACGGCGCTCATATCTCGAAGAAGTTGGAAAGGTGAACACATAAATGCCGTGTAAGATGCACCGGAGACCCATAAAAAGCAAAAGAAAACTCCCAGGATATTGGCAATCCATGAAATGTAGAACCCCGCGTCCCGCATAATTTTCCCGCCAACGCCGATGCTCCTGGTAATCGCAGTCCCACAAACGCCATGTGAATGCATAGCATGAAATATGAATGGCCTCTACTCTGGGTTGGGGCCGTTCATGCGCTCCCAATCCGCCTTCCATTCGGCAGCGCAAGCCTTTCTCTCGGCGGCTTCCTCCTGCATTAGGATGAAGTCGTCCTCTCCCAGATCGCTGGTCTCCTCCCACAGCTTGTCGAACTCTGCATCGATTCCAGGGGGGACGGCCCAGATATTCTCGCGCAGGCGCTTGTGGCGTTCTCGATCCTCCTCAATGCGCTGCTCGGTCTGTTTCTTGTCCAACTTCTGCATGCCACTCTGGGGTTGCTTTGGCTTCTGAACTGCCATAGCCCCCGTCTCAACGCCAGTCATCTCCACATCTTCGGATTGAAGAGGGGAGGAGAGACCGACGTGATCAGGAGAGCTGTCACGTTCCTTCAGGCAGTCCTCGATCTCCAGAACGGTCTGGGCGAGCAAGAAGTTCTTCTGCTGCAGACCTTGCAAGACCTTGCGTACGACCTTGACATTGGCTGCGCCGGATCCGTCCTCTGGGGCGACGGCATCAACAACTCGAAGGATGTCGCGTTGCATCATGCGAACGTAGTCCTGGTGTCCCTCCTTCGAGGCCATGTCGCAAAGGATCTCGATGAAATACATGATGTTTGCCCGATTGTTCATGTTATTCTGCGCGCGCGCGAAGTTAGCTTAGATCTACTAGCTGGTTATATAAATTTGACTACTTACGCGTTCGAGCTGCTCGAGGATGCAAGAATGGAGGTCCTCATCCATGTCGCGATACTTCAAGGCATATTGGGCCGCCTTCTGGGAGCTGGTAATTGAGGCATTGAGGTGTTGGAGGTGGTTGGTAAAGCGGATGCGCACTTCGAAAGGATCCATCTTCGAGTTTCTCTGAGAAGTAGAACCGTCGTCAGAAGGTGTAGAACCTGCCTGCTGATGCTCTTCAGACTCTTGGCCTTTGGTGGAAGACTGGAAAGCTGCTTGTGGTTGTCCTTCAACGTGTTCAGAAGACTGAGAAGTTCCGTATTGCTGCTCCTCTCTAGGCTTGTCAGGAGATTGAGAGGTTACTGGCTTGTGCTCTTCATCAAAGTCGTCAGAAAAGGATTGCTCTTGTGGATTTTCAGCCCAGGTTGAAGGCAGAGCCTTGTGAGGTGAGGCTGGCATCCTGTCGGGTAACGTGATTGTGTTGAAGGCGAGGCTGTGTTCGGGGGCGGAAGATCTGTTGATCCGCGAGAACTATTAGCCTTGTGTTCTCGGCGGGTGTGGGGTTGTACTCCTGGAGAAGTAACAACCGGCGTTCGAATGACAGCGAAATTGACGGAGAAATTGCAAATCACACAACGCAGTTCAAGATGTCGTTACCTAGTCGCGGCGGAAATGATGTGTCTGGAATGACACTGACGGTTCTTGGTTGTGGTAAGTTTAACTCCTCAGTTCACTTTTTATTTTATTTTCTTTTACTTCTAGAGTGGAGGGGCAGCGATCAGCCCTTCAGTTTGTGAATCAGCCAAACCTGTGTACATGCGGATGAACGACATGGCAAGGACTTATGTTTTTCTTTCTTTCTTCAAGGAGCAATGGAGTTTTAATCACGGACTAATCTGTGGGGAGCAATTGGAAGAACAAGCTGACAATTCTGCTTTTACACAGGGACCATGGGAATTGCCATTCTCTCCGGAATCCTCACGTCGCTCAAGGAGAACACAGGAGCAAAGACATACATCTCCCCCTCCGCATCCGGCACATCGACGCCATCAGAAGAGCTTCCCACGCGGCTGCCATCTCGGTTCATCGCGTGCGTGCGGCGGCCTGAGTCGGCCAAGAAAATCAAGCGAGCACTGGACGACGACAAGACGGTGAAGATTGTACAGAACGAGAACATCGCCGCGTGCGCCGAAGCCGACGTGGTCCTCCTGGGGTGCAAGCCATACATGGTGAAGGACATCCTGGCCGAGAAGGGCATCAGGGAGGCTCTGGACGGAAAGCTGCTCATCAGCATCTGCGCCGGCGTGCCAGCGACGCAGATCGAAGAGGCCTTGTACGGAGACGTGCTCTCAGACGACCCGGAGACCTCAGGACGCTGCAGGATCGTGAGAGCCATGCCAAACACGGCCTCGGCGATCCGGGAATCCATGACCGTTATTGCGTCCTCGAGCCCACCACTTCCCCAAAATACCTCTGCCCTCGTTACCTGGATCTTCAAGCGCATTGGCGATGTCGTCCACCTGCCTGCTAGTAATATGGATGCCTCCACTGCCTTGTGTGGCTCCGGCCCAGCTTTCTTTGCTCTTATGCTAGAGGCTACGATTGATGGTGCCGTTGCTATGGGCCTGCCTAGAGCGGAAGCCCAGAGAATGGCTGCCCAGACTATGAGAGGTGCTGCCGGTTTGGTCCTTGCAGGTGAACATCCAGCCCTTCTGAGAGATAAAGTTAGCACGCCAGGTGGATGTACCATTGGGGGCTTGTTAGTGTTGGAGGAGGGCAGAGTTAGAGGAACGGTCGCTAGAGCCGTGAGAGAGGCTACAGTTGTGGCAAGTCAACTTGGCAAAGGCGTTCAGGGTGTCAATGGAACCAGGTTTTAAATAGACAAAAGTGACTTACAAATGCGATTAGACTTTAAAAACTTTTGCAAATTATCTGTTAAGGGTATATTTTGGAATTCATCCTATCGTGCCTGTGCCCTGACGCACTATGAAGGTACATATTTATTACACCCGTAAACGCCCCATTTCCAAACCATGTGGAGCTTTGAAGCCCTTATGTAGTATGATTAAGTTTGATCCTTGGCCTCTTAGCTGCAGGTTCCTCGTTATCCTCTTCTTCGTCATCGTCCTCGTCATCTGGAGACGATCGTTTGGTACCTGACGTCTTCCCATTACTGCTTTCACTCGCTCCATTTTTGGCATCCAGAGCCCGCAGAAGCCTGGCATAATCAGCTTCGACGGAGCCAACGGTCTGATCGAGCCTCTCAATCCTGTCTGGACGATCTAGTTGAGCTAATGCATCCTTGTTGTGTCGGTAGAGGCGCTCTTTAGTCAGAAGCTGCCAGAGATGATACTCGTGCTTCTTCGCCTTCGGATTTGATACCTTGTCCATCTTTGTCTCCTCTACAATAAGTGACTGACGAATAGATTTTGGAATCAAAGACAGCAATTGCATTTCAACCAAGCGCGAGAACTGCCGCGATGCGATCTTGAAGTCTTTCCGGATTTTATCGAGTTTCACGGCATCGACGATGTTCTTTGGAGCTGGACCCTTTGACCTCGGTGCTAATTGTGTATTGATCCTTAGGCTTGTGAATTCAGGCGATGTTCGCAATCTTGCCAGATCATTCAAGTCTCGAAGGTCATCAAATGCCTCATTAGGATCTTCAACTGTGATTTCAATTGTCTGTGGCTCGGTTAAGTAGAAGTCGAAGATCGCATTATAGAAGCGAGCACCGTTTCCCCCGCCTTGGAAAGGTGGCAGGATAATGAATTGTGAAATCCTTGACCGACACGGGAGGTCAAGAAATGAGACATCCTTAATAGGGAGTTTGAAGTCCAAGGTAGCTGGAAGATTAATTCGTTGCTTTTTGGCGACTGTTGGTGGTGATGATGGAGGTGTCACCGGCTGATAGTAAAAGTAACGGTAGACAGTCGAGTAGCCCATGAAAACGTAAGGAGAAGAATCACCAGCCGTTGTAGCTGTCTTCTTTTCATAGAGGAAGAAGATCGTCCAACGTTCGAGTGACCACTCTGGATCTTTTAACTCGATAAAAGTTCCTCCCTCTATAAAAAATGGTATGAGGATCTGGATGCGCTTGACCAATTGCTGCACGGAAAGATCTGCAAGATTGCCCTTCCATACTTCAAACGTTTGTTCGCCATTTTTGATAGTTTTGTAGAGTTCTCCAGGAGGCTTCCAGTCATGAGGAGTGTCCGATATGGCAGCGTCAAAGATGGTGGATTTCTCAAACGTAGCTATCACTGAGTTAGTAACAGTCTGCTGGAGCAGAGGGAAGACATGTGCTTACTTTTGGGTAAGTAGTCTTCCAGAATCTCTTTTACATCTGTTGGTGAAGTCTCCCCAATCGTCTTAAACTTCTTGTTGTATGTGATCTGTAGACCTGGCCGCATATCAGATGCGTTGTATCTCAGATGTATTTTAAGGCCCTGGTATCCAAATATGCTCTCTTCGTCACCAAAGATAGAATATGTCATCTTAGGATGAAAAGTGTGCAACTGCTTGATGCCTTCATTCGATGGGCTGACGAGAGATATGTGGACGGCATCGTTCGAGTTGGTAGACCCTGATGATGGACTGTTAGCTTCAAAGCTCCTCAAAAGGCAAAACATGGATCATGATCCAGTGTGGATGAAATTGAACAGGATGCGCATTCAAATGGGAGCCTCATGCTTATTGCGCCGAAGCCAATACAAGGAAGGCGAAGTTGGGATTTGTGAAGAATTTACTTACAGTCAGCAGCCTCGGTGTCGGCCATTTTTGCGTACCGCAGTCTTCGTACTCAAGCCAGTTGGTTGACGTGGGGGAAATTTGTTTCGAGGTTCGTGATGCGATCAGATAGGAAGTCAAAAGCGCGTAGTCAGACTTCCGGGAGACGCGCTTCAGGGTTGAGAAGCCGAGCGAAGATGGGTTTGATGTGCTGTAGAGCTTGCGCTGGCATACAACGATCTGGATCTGTTGCCCCGAGAAAGGGTATGTTAATGAGAGGCTGATAGCTGTAGATAGGGATCGCAAATTGTTTCTTGCTGTGTCGCACGAGGAACTACGCGTATGTTTGTCCCTGGAGCAGTCGGCAGGGATGAGCGGGCCTGTCTGTAAGCCAAGACTAGCTCAGCCTTGTCACTTTTGGTAGGGGGCCTCCGCCGGCCACAAGCTACTATCGTATCTACACCTGGATCAAGGGAGCCGTTGAAGAGTTGCCAGATATCCGTTAATCAACCATCGCAGGAAGCCGGAGCCAGAGCACTTTGCGCCATGCAGCCTTAGATATCGAGACAATCTTACACAGCAATTGCGAAACCCTTTTTTTTTTTGGGAGCACAATCAAGGGGTCAAGATGTTGGACGGTCTATTCATGTTGCTCGCGCTGAGCGTGGTGATGGCATTGGCGTAGGTGGCCCAATCTAATATCGCATGTTTGTACTGATGCAAAGTCCTAGATCCTTTCTTGCGGGTGCGTTGCCATTGTCCATGAGCTTGTCGACCTCTCAATTGCGACTTCTGTCCACCATAGGAATGGGCGTCCTCGTTGGGACTTCTCTGATCGTTATCATTCCGGAAGGCATCGAGGCAGTATATACTGCAGGTTCAGCAGGAGGACATCTCCATACAAGACGGAGTGGGCAACTATTGCGTAACGGGGTCGAGGTGCCGTGGACACCAAATGGAATAAATGCCGTCATAACGAGACTCGGGCAGCCTCTAGATGCGAAACGGGACATTGCACATGTTGGTCTACTACATGAGCCACTGGCAAGGGACAATGAGGTTGAGGTGACTACTACAACGTCTTCACCAGCGGCGATGCAGACAAGTCACAGTCCTGGAAAGGCTGCGGATGAAGAACCTCAGCACCCTAAGGAACCCGAAGCGCATGAGGACTCGAAGACCTTTTACATCGGATTGTCTCTCATCCTAGGATTCATCCTGATGTTTCTCATTGACAAGCTCCCACGACATGCGTCTGAAAAGTTACAACCGCCTCCAGCGACCAGACATATCTCCCTGAATAACCTGTCGCAGTTGAACGACGGGGATATCTCCAACGGCGACGACGAATCAGAGAGCTTTCTGCAGTCTTTGACTCCTACCCCCAAGCAGAGTCGTAGCTTAGCGACTACCACTGGCCTTGTCATTCATGCAGCTGCCGACGGCATTGCTATGGGAGCATCCGCTTCCACGGCGAACACATCTTTAGGATTCATTATATTCATTGCAATTATGGTTCATAAGGCACCTGCAGCGTTTGGTCTGACCTCTGTGCTGCTCAAGCAAGGGCTCTCTAAAAGAGCCGCACGGGGCCATCTGATCATCTTCAGCTTGGCAGCTCCGGTGGGTGCATTGAGCACTTGGTTTTTGGTAAACTTGCTTGGAGGGGGTGAGATTGATGGTGAAAATGGACAGTGGTGGACGGGAATGCTGCTGTTGTTTTCTGGAGGCACCTTCTTGTAAGCCTGCACTGCATCCTATGACTTCCTCCTCATTTCCACGCCGACTAACACAAATTAGATATGTTGCGATGCACGCTATGCAAGAAGATCCGGGCCATGAGAACTACCACTCGGGCTCCAATGGCTATATCGATGGAGGTTCGCAACGGAAACAACCGAAGCCACAGATTCGTGATACGTTGGCTGCGGTGGGAGGGATGTTGATTCCTCTGCTGACTCAATTCTGGCATGACAGTTGATGCCGCTTACCGTTCGCGACGAAGAAGCACGAGGTGTACGAGTTTAATGTCGGAAACTGGCTGGCGTTGAAAAAGATGGGACCATGTAATGTTATTTGTAGCAGATAGAGCACGGTGGACAATAGAAATAGCTTCGGATGACGGGTATATCGAATTTCTCAGTCAAGGTGGTGGTGGGCCGGATCTATTTGAAGACTACGTGCTCTTCTGGCATGCCACTATTCAGAGGCCACTAAGCAATAGTCGCAACGCCTACGTGCGGTTAGACGGCATTGCCGAACTATCGACAGACAAGTTAGGTACGGGGCAGTTATAGTACGGGACAGTTATAGTACAGTACGGTACTCGGTCACGGTGACGCTTGCTTGGCCAGGCCAGGTGCCAGGCCCAGCGGTTTCTCATTTCCTCCCCCTCCTCCCCTCATGGGATTTCGGGAATTGGGGGCAAAAAGACGGCGGCCGCACCGTTCGACTTGGGGGTTCCAAAATCCCAATGCGGCCACACTCACAACAGAGGCAAGAGGCTGTGCGCCGTCATCGAATAATGGCGGGCGTCTCAGATGTCGAAGCCCCCCTGTCGGTCCCTCTTTCTGGAACACGGCCAGCGTCACACTCACGAGTCTCTGGTCTCGATGGGGAGCTTCAGTGGACGGTGGTGCAAGATGGGTGGCCCTGTTCCAGCGAAGCCCGCCCGCCCAGCCAGGATGTCGTGGCCTGGGAAGTCAATTACTGTTGGCACTTTGACTGACTTGACACGGGATCATGGTCATGTTGTGATGGTGGTGGTGGTGGTGCTGGTGGTGGATGGGTCGGTGTGTGTGTGTGTGTGTGGATGTGGATGTGGATGTGAGAGTGAGTGAGTTGAGTGAGGCGAGATGCTGACAGACTCAGAGACAAGAAGCAGAGAGCATGGCGAGAACTCAAAAGGGGGAGGGGGAGCCGGGCTAGTACAGTACCTGGATCATGGGCTGCCATGCTATGCTATGCGCCCTATGCTGTGCTGTATGTTATGTGTAATCCAAGTATTGAATACTACCTACTGTATTGAAGATGGGACTTCAGATGGTACGTACGTGAGAAGACATAAATGGGAGCAAGTAAAATGAGCAGCAATATGCAATGACAGCAAAGCTAGACGCCATCTTAACTTCCGTAACCCGCAACTCTCGTAAGTAGCGTGCCCCTCTACTTCTGTTTTGCTGCTACAGTACTGGACTGTATTGTTGTCCTCGAGCGTCCACGCCGCCGCTTGGTCCTTGTGTTCCATCTGTACTGTACTGTCCAGTATTGCCCAGATAATCCACCACCACCGCAGAGTCCAGCCTATGACCATCCACGACTTGCCGACCGCCCCCTGCCCGCCCGCTGAACAACTGCAGAACACAGCACTGATTATTGAGCTCTGAGCGCTGAGCACTCACCACCGACCGCACTGCACTCTGGAGTCTGCACTGCACTGCACCGCACCACACCTTTCGCTGGATTATTGCGCTACCCGTACCTACACTACACCTACCAAACCTCACCTCAGATCTTCAGCCCGTTCGTTCACTTTGCCGAACGTCCTCTCGACCTCGACTCCGTAAACGACCTCTCCTCCTCCCCCCCCCAGTCTCGGGCTGGTCATCTATCTCTACCAACCCTCTCCCTCCGCATCTCCTGTGAACAGACCATGCTTGCTGTATGATAATCGCATTACAATCCTCTTTTTACATATCGTCCCCTCCTCGGCCGGCCCCTCTCGTTTCTTTCTCTGTCTGCGTATGCTTGAAGCTCGAGTTTCACCGCATTCTTTCCACTGCTCGCCCTCGACATTGCCCATCAAAGAATCGCTTCTGCTCTCGACCCATCTAGCTGCCATTTACCCATCTGCGTCTCCCGTCGACGCAAACACCTTGACGACTTTCACATCCCCTCTGGCTGTGTGGCCTTGCCAGCGCTCAGCATACACTCGTTCGACCGGAAAGGACAACACGGATCCGACCGACGGCCATGGATGCATACCGACCGCTGAGTCTCACAGAGAGGAGGGCCTCGATGGTATACAATGGCGAGGAAGCGCTTGATCTGTCACCCACGAGAAGGAGCCATTTGTATCAGGAGGGAGCGACGTTGACCCTCAATACGAGCGCGAACACCGCTCGACTACCCCAGAGAATCGAGAAGGTGGTGCAATCACGCCCGAGAGGCCCTCCAACACCCAACATGACAACACCTTCAGCAGATCCCGATTCCCCCACACACTCGAGTCACGATCCCCCACCTCCCCCTACGCCCGCAGCGAGTCCTGGCCCCGACTACGCTCAGCCGGATTGGAGTGATGCGGGAGACCAAGAAGACTTCTTTCTTGCGAAGATCCGGCATTATTTCAAGAATTGCTCAGGCCCAGAACGTACCCGCATACTTGGTGACCTCTTGAACCTGTGCACAAGCCATCAGCTCAGCTTCGTCCATCAATATGTTAGCCCCTTGTTGAAGAAGGACCCCTTTACGAGCCTCCCCAACGAGATTTGTCTCCGCGTAAGCATACTGTTGTCGATGGCTGTTTTTATATTGACGTGAAACAGATCCTCTCGTGTATTGACGACCCCAAGGTTCTGGCACGCTCGTCCCAAGTATCAAAGAGATGGCGAGATTTGCTAAGTGACGATGTAACGTGGAAGAATCTATGCGCAAAGCACGATTATGGTCGTAGAATGTCTGAAGCCCATATTACAACACCACCATCCGTTTCAAGCTTCCGACCACCCCCAAACCCAATACAACAATCAGTTGCAAGCAATGAGGCTGAGCAACCCAGACACTCATTCCCAGGTGCCAACACAGTCTCTCCATATGCTCAACCTGGCTCACGTAGCTTTGACAGCGCCACAGCGTCAAATGCATTGCAGAGACCCAAAATACGATCCTACAAGTCTCATTTCAAACAAAGATATCTTGTTGAGACGGCCTGGAGAACGGGCGGGCAAAATATTGCAAGACACATCACCCAAGATCAGGGTGTCGTTACAAGTTTACATCTCACTCCAAAATATATAGTAGTTGCACTGGACAATGCCAAAATCCATGTTTTTGACACCAGTGGAAACGGCCAAAAGACCTTGGAAGGCCACGTCATGGGAGTTTGGGCCATGGTGCCTTGGGACGATACCCTCGTTAGCGGTGGTTGTGACAGAGATGTGAGAGTCTGGGATATGAGAACTGGGTAAGTGGCATTTAACAAAGTGTGGACCATCAACTAACGCCCATTTTTAGCAAGAGTTTGCACACCCTCAGGGGCCATACTTCCACTGTTCGTTGCTTGAAGATGTCGGATTCTAGCACGGCAATTTCTGGGTCGCGAGATACGACCCTGAGGGTGTGGGATATCAAGACTGGACTCTGTAAGAATGTGCTTGTTGGCCACCAAGCTAGTGTTCGATGCTTGGAGATCAAGGGCGACATCGTGGTATCTGGTTCATATGACACTACAGCTAGAGTATGGAGCATTTCCGAAGGTAGATGCTTACGAACACTATCTGGCCATTTCTCTCAGATCTACGCAATTGCTTTTGATGGGACTAGAATTGCAACGGGTAGCTTGGATACCAGCGTCCGCATTTGGGACCCAACCAATGGGTAAGCAGCATTTTGTTCCTCTGTGAATTGGAGCTAACGATATGGGTTTTAGTTCTTGCCAGGCTATATTGCAAGGTCACACCTCACTCGTGGGACAACTTCAGATGCGTGGGAATACTCTGGTAACCGGAGGGTCTGATGGTTCAGTTAGGGTGTGGTCTCTTGAAAAGATGGCCCCGATACACCGTTTGGCGGCCCACGACAACAGTGTCACCAGCTTACAATTCGATGACACGCGTGTTGTTAGTGGTGGCAGTGATGGTAGAGTCAAAGTTTGGGATCTGAAAACTGGCCAGCTGGTGCGGGAGCTTACGGCTCCTGCAGATGCAGTCTGGCGAGTTGCGTTTGAAGAAGAGAAGTGTGTTGTTATGGCAAGCCGCTCAAACCGGACCATTATGGAGGTATGTCTATTTCTGGCCCAATCATGTGCTTGCCGCTAATTCTCAATAGGTGTGGTCCTTTTCTCCACCGGAGGATGTCATATATGAACGAGGATCCACACTTGCCCAAAGAATGCTGAACATGCATACGACACCACGACCTCTTAGTGCCGTTGAATATAGGTCGAACGCCCCGGACCAGCCTATGACAGGGCTGCAGGCTGGAGAGTCGAGTTATGATGTTCATATAGCAGATGATGTTGATATGGCGGATGCTGGACCCTGTACTGCTCCACCCCAAGCTACAGGACCGACTTTCTTCCATGACGATTGAAAAGCCGTCTGGAATTGATGGCATTGCATACCAGTCACTGGACGCCGATTCAAGAAAATGAGGTATTAGCCATATGCTAAACATTTATGAACAAGCCGGCTTGATAATTATTGCTAGCCAATTTGATAGACGGTTCGAATGTGGCTCTTACCAGAAGCGTAAACTAACCAACACCACAACATCTCACCACCCGAAAAACTCCCACTTCATCCTCCCAAGCCAATGGCTTCACCTTGTCGTTTATCATTATTGGGCATTTCTTGGCGTTTGTATGCATGTTTTGGGGACATTGGGGTGCACCACTGGGAAATTTACAAATTGGCAAGGGGCGTGGTTTGGGTATGGGTTTTGCATGATTTGGAAGATACCTGGTGGTTTGGTTCAGGTAGCTTGTGATCTGGCTGGCTACATGGCATAAGCGTTACTATTTGGATGTGTATAGATCGAAATGAATTTAACTGCAAATATCAAGCAAGACTCCTAGTTATGTCGTTTTGCTGAGAATTAACCTAGGTTTGCAGCGAGTTGATAAGCTCTCATAATTTCCATCGTGTGGAGGATTGGCTATTATTCCATATGCAAGGTTGATTATTGTAGAGGCTTGAGGGTGTGGCTTATGACTGCCCTTAACAAATTGATGAGAATACTATGCCGCCGTTGTCGGTCGGACAATCCCTCTCTCAAAGGATTGAAAGCCCCTCACGTGATCACGGGAATGGTCGGGGCAAGCTAAAAAGTTTAGTCCCAACGTCGGAGCTCAACGTTGCGGATTTTATCCAGCAAGCTTCTCTATCTACCCAGCATCCTCCCTCCTTCCATTGCACCACCACAACGATGTTCTCCAGAGCAGTGAGGACAAGTCGCACAGCGCCTTTGCGCAGCAATGCCTTTTCCAAGGCCGCGCTCGTAAAACGAACTGTGACCACCGATGCCGCCAGCGCTCACGCTGATAAGGATGCTGTACCAACGGTAAGCTTTTCTAGCTCTAGGAGTTCCGGGCTATGTGGAAGAGCATGGCTGGGAATTATTCCGTGGCATCTGTACTGACGCGATTGATTCTGCAGGAAGACGACAAGCCTTTCCAGGTGCTGTTATCCGACGAGAGCTTCGAGACCTATGAGCTTGACCCACCTTCGTACCAACTCGATACCACAAAGAAGGAGCTGAAGCAGATGTACTACGACATGGTCTCTACCCGGTATGCATTGGAGTCTCCAATTTCCGAAGAAGACCGAGTCTCTAATGTGCAATTGCTGTAGTCGTATGGAAATGGCCGCCGATAGACTTTACAAGGAGAAGAAGATACGCGGTTTCTGCCATCTTTCCACCGGTCAAGAAGCTGTCGCCACTGGAATTGAGCACTCTCTTTCCAAGGAAGACGATTTGATTACTGCTTACCGATGCCACGGATATGCTCTGATGCGCGGAGCTAGCGTTAAGTCCATCATCGGAGAACTTTTGGGACGCCGTGAAGGTATTGCATACGGAAAGGGAGGATCTATGCATATGTTCTCAAAGGGATTCTATGGAGGAAACGGTATCGTCGGTGCTCAGGTACCCGTTGGTGCTGGCCTGGCTTTCGCTCACAAGTACAATGGCAACAAGAACGTCACTGTTGCGTTGTATGGTGATGGTGCTAGCAACCAGGGGCAAGTTTTCGAGGCTTTCAACATGGCTAAATTATGGAAGCTTCCTGTCCTTTTCGGATGTGAGAGTATGTTTTCAGCCCCATTTCCAGAAACATCAAGAATACAATATACTAACGATCCTAGACAACAAGTATGGTATGGGTACTGCAGCAAACCGATCCTCAGCTCTCACCGATTACTACAAGCGTGGTCAGTACATTCCAGGTCTTAAGGTCAACGGAATGGATGTCCTAGCCGTCAAGGCTGCCGTCAAGCACGCAAAGGAGTGGGCCGTAGCTGGCAACGGTCCTCTCGTTCTCGAATACGTAACCTATAGATACGGAGGTCACTCCATGTCTGATCCTGGAACCACTTACCGAACCCGTGAGGAGATCCAGCGCATGCGCTCTACCCAAGATCCTATCGCTGGATTGAAGCAAAAGTTGATTGAGTGGAACGTCGTCACCGAGGAGGAGCTTAAGACCATCGATAAGGAGGCTAGAAGCGACGTCGACAAGGAGGTTGCCGAGGCTGAGGCCATGGCAGCGCCAGATGCGACACCGCAAAACTTGTACGAGGATATCTACGTTCGGGGAAGTGAGCCACAGTTCATGAGAGGACGCACTACCGATGAGAACTACTACTACTAAACAAATGTAGTGGTTAGCTTTGGTTGGTGAAGACTGTACAGTAGTTATCGGTGGGTAGCATTTAATAGATTCTGCTTGCATCATGCTTGTATTCTTGTTTTATCATCTCGAAGGGCTTAAACAGTTTATACTTGTTGAAGTCAATACCCATCTACCTAGGTAGGAATCTTAGTTCCATATTATTTTCACAGTAGAATCTTGAACACATTTGCTGTATGTCTTCTTAAACTAGCTCAGAATTTGGAAATAATGCCTTAACAATCAAGGGGAGATGTTCAATTTTCAGTCTACTGAGTCTCATATTGTCGAAAACCCTTTTCCCAATTTGGTATAGTAGAACATAGTTGTAGTTTTTACGTTACATGTATTTTGGTAGTAGCGTGTAGTCATTCAAGAAGAGGCTTCCTCTTCGCAAAACGCAATGTCCGGTGAGAAGTTAAATTTTGTACACCCTCATCTCTAGTATTGATACAGATCATACGACACCGAACCCACCCATGTAACTCATACAATCAAGCTATTTCCTCTAGACCAATTATTCCATAGCGACCACACCACCCAATTCCTTCAACGCAGCCATGATCTTCTCGGCCTCTTCCTTGGGAACACCCTCCTTCATCATCTTTGGTGCGCTCTCAACAAACTTCTTGCTGTCTACCAAACTCAAACCCAACATGCTCTTGATCTCCTTGATGATCTTAGGTTTAGATCCAGTCTCAAAGGACATCAGCTTGAGGTTGAATAGTGTCTTCTCCTGCTGCGCTGGTGCGGCTTCCTCCTCCTCGACTGGGGCAGCGGCTGGAGCTGCTGGGCCTGCAGCGAATCCTCCCATGGGCATGTCGGGGATGTTTAGTCTTGTCTGAATTGAGATCATTAGCATCCGGTCATTCAGCATCATGCGCCACGGAACCAGCCAATTACCTTGAGACTCGAAACCAAATCAGCGGTCTCAAGCAATGTCAATTGACTGATCTGATCAACAATTCCCGCCACCTTAGTGCTCTCCGTAGAAGCCCATCGTCGTGGTGTAGAGGTAGGATTTCTCCGTTGTGCCAGGGAAGCAGTAGAGATACGCAAGGACGAGGAGCGGATGGAGCGCACGCAGCTTCGAGCTGCAGATTGGCAGGATAATGACATGGCTATAGATGTGAGGGGATGTCAAGGAAGGAGATCGATTAGGACTGAGGAGCGATGATTTCGAGGTTCTCGTGGTTGGACCGAGATGCTCGAATTCTGTGAATGACACGCTAAAATTATTTAGCGTCCCCTGAGCAGCAGACCCCTGTCCAAAAAAGTTTATCGCCAATTCGGCGAGAGGAAAAGCTTCAGATTTATCTTCCACGCATTTTCGAGCACCTGCTGCTCTCGATACCCAGCCACCCAACCATGGCATCAGACACCATAACGAATGGGCAATCGGACGCTGTACAGCCTACGGACACGTCCCGCGATTTGCCCGCAGAAGTCCTCGAAATTATACGACTTAGAAACACCCCGCAATTCCTTAGTTCTCTCGCCGTTGCTGCTCTCGAACCTCATCTGACTTTGAGTCTCTTCGCACGATTCGAGCCCGTCTTTGCAGACACCTGTGCCCGATGGATCTCAACCAGCAAAACCCAAGATAATCGGGTAATCGAGGCTTTTGCGCGAGTCCTGCCTCTTGCGCCTCACCTCTCAGCCTACCTCGAAAATCACCTTTTACAATCCTCCCCAAACCCCACGTCTGTCTCCCGAATAAACAGCCTTAGTAAAGGGAGCGATGCGATATCTCTGCCAGCTGTAGAAATACAGCGCATTCTACTAGCAGCTTTTAGACTTCTAAGCTTCCGCAAGACATTAATCACTCGCGCCATATCTGGATCCAAAATCCAAGAACTCTTTCAACATGCAGATCCTGCTGTCCGATACCTGGCCATCAGGGTATTCTGCCAGCTGAGATCAGCGTCAGACCTGAAGTTGGAGGCATTGATTGAGGCACATGTAGGCAAAAGTGAAGCTGTCATGGGTGATTTCGATGGAGAGCTGGTTGACCTGGGGTTCCTGACCATCTTTGAGGAAAAAAGACTCAAGATTGGTTATGCGGAAATAAAGCTAGAAGGAACGAAACCTTCATTTGCAATCCAATCGTTGAACCTGGAAGGGCTCTCACCTTTGGTAAGTAAATACACACATACGCTGTTACCGCGCCCGAGAGGCCAGCCCAGCCGGCACACCTCTCTTATTCCCACATCCACTACAACCAAGAGCATGGAATCTCTGGCAAAAGCATTACTTTCTCCTTTGCCAGTTTTACTCCACGGACTGGCTGGTTCTGGGAAAACTTCGTTGGTCAATGACTTTGCTCGTGAGCTTGGCGTGGACGAAAATATGGTCACTCTCCATCTCAATGAGCAAACAGATGCGAAGATGCTGATCGGCATGTATGCGACTGGATCTACTCCGGGCTCCTTCACCTGGCGAGCAGGCGTCTTGACAACTGCAGTAAGAGAAGGTCGTTGGGTATTCATAGAAGATCTTGACCGAGCGCCGAATGAAGTCATTAGCGTCATTCTACCACTAATTGAACGAGGAGAGCTACTAATACCTAGTCGGGGAGAGACGATCAAAGCTGGCCCTGGTTTCAAGCTATTGGCTAGTATTCGGACTGCTCTCAATGTAAATGGACAAGAAAACCCTCCAGCTGTGCACATGCTCGGTGCTCGCTTATGGCAAAGGGTCAAGGTCGACATGCCATCCGTGGAGGAGTTTAGCGAGATCATCGATGGGACACATCCAATTCTTCATCAATTTCTTACCGGAATCATTAAGGTTTACGAGTCCCTGTATGCATTATCTCACAAAGCTGCCTTTGCATCAACAAGCCGTACTTCTCTTGGTCGGCCTATTAGCCCTCGCGATCTGTTGAAATGGTGTCGGAGATTAGATGGCGTGCTCGTTGCAGCCGGCTCAGTAACAGGGCGTGAACCGCTTCAGGATGCAACAATGTACGAGATGTTTATGGAGGCTGCCGATTGCTTCGCTGGAAGCCTGCAGACTGAAGAGACTCGGAGAGCGATCGTTTCATGCATCGGCGAAGAAATGCACATAGATCCTCAACGTGTTGAGCATTTCCTCACGGCCCATATTCCAAAGTACGAAGATGCAGAATCTGCCTTGACAATCGGTAGAGCTCGGTTACCAAAGCGAAGTATGAGCCGGGTAGCGAAGGCCAAGAAGTCGAGGCCATTTGCTAATACAAAGCATGCTAAACGACTACTGGAGCAGGTTGGTGTTGCTGTAAGAATGTCGGAACCGGTACTCCTAGTTGGAGAGACTGGAATTGGTAAGACCACTGTGGTACAGCAGCTTGCCGACTCACTTGGTTATAAGCTTACTGCTGTCAATCTCTCCCAGCAAAGTGAGGTTGGCGATCTGCTAGGAGGTTTCAAACCTGTAAATGTCCGAACTCTTGCTATTCCACTCAAAGATGAGTTCGAGGATTTATTCTCATCTACCGGCATATCTGCAACAAATAACCAGAAGTACCTTGAGCGACTTGGGAAGTGCATTGCAAAGAGTCAGTGGAGTAAAGCATCAAAACTGTGGCGCGAGGCTCCTAAAATGTTCAAGATGATTCTTTCGGAAGTTGAAAAGAAGGATGCCAAAGCAAGATCTGCATCTGAGCAACCTCCCAAAAGAAGAAAAACAGAGTCAAGACTCCAAATGCTACAGAGAATTCAGCCAAGATGGGATAGGTTCTCACAAAATCTAGATCAATTTGATGTACAACTTTCGGGCGGCTCAAAAGGCTTCGCCTTTACGTTCGTGGAGGGCAACATCGTGAAAGCAGCCCGGAATGGTGATTGGGTTCTACTTGATGAGATCAATTTGGCTTCACCAGACACCTTGGAAAGCATAGCAGATCTACTACATAGCGGTTCTGGCACTGCACCCTCACTTCTGCTCTCAGAAACGGGAGAGATAGAGAGAATCCGCGCGCATCCCAACTTTCGCATTTTCGGTGCAATGAATCCTGCGACTGATGTCGGGAAGAGGGATTTACCGATGGGCCTCCGGTCGAGGTTCACCGAAATTTATGTGGAAAGTCCAGATAAGGACTTGGACGATTTGTTGAGTGTTATTGATGCTTATCTCAAGGGTGCGAGCAAGACTGATAAGAACGCTGCTGCTGATGTTGCACGCCTATACATGAACACAAAACGATATGCAGATGACAAGCGTCTAGTTGATGGTGCAAACCAAGTACCGCATTTCAGTCTCCGAACTTTGACGCGCGTGTTATCATATGTTTCAGAGATCGCCCCGTCGTATGGCTTGCGTCGAGCTCTTTATGAAGGATTCGCAATGGGTTTCCTTACTCTTCTCAACCGAGAATCCGAGAAGTTACTCCAGCCTTTGATCGACCACCACCTGCTAGGAAATCATGGCAATCCCCAAGCACTGCTAGCACAGACGCCTAGGCATCCTGATGATGGAAAACAATATGTCCGGTTCATGAATAACAAACGAGACCGCCAATATTGGATGCTTCAAGGAATGGAAACCCCGCAAGAGCAACCGCATTATATCATTACACCTTTCGTCGAACGTAACATGCTGAACTTGGTTCGTGCTACGTCGACCAGAAGATTTCCCGTTCTTGTCCAAGGCCCAACTTCATCTGGTAAGACAAGTATGATCGAGTATCTGGCCAAATTCAGTGGAAATAAGTTCGTCAGGATCAATAATCACGAGCATACCGATCTACAAGAATATTTGGGCACATACGTATCAGGCTCTGATGGCCAGTTGCGATTTCAAGAGGGATTACTAGTTCAAGCTCTTCGCGAAGGACACTGGATCGTTCTAGACGAATTGAATCTGGCCCCAACAGACGTGCTTGAAGCTCTAAACAGACTTCTTGATGATAACCGAGAGTTGCTTATACCGGAAACGCAAGAGATTGTGCGTCCCCACGAAAACTTCATGCTGTTTGCCACCCAAAATCCACCAGGACTTTATGGTGGCAGAAAGACATTATCGAGGGCCTTCCGAAATCGATTCTTGGAGTTGCATTTCGATGACATTCCTGAAGACGAACTCGATTTCATTTTGGAAAAACGAAGTCAGAAGGTGGCCCCATCGGACTGTCGGAGGATTGTTGCTGTCTATAAGGAACTTTCGAGACTTCGACAATCCAATCGACTCTTTGAGCAAAAGGAAAGTTTCGCAACTCTTAGAGATTTGTTTAGATGGGCACTTCGAGATGCTGATAACCGAGAGCAACTGGCTGTAAATGGTTACATGCTACTGGGTGAGCGAGTCAGGAACCCCGAGGAAAGAGCTGCAGTCAAGGGGATCATCGAAACCGTTATGAAGGTCAAGATTGATCCCAATGTTCTTTATGATGCTTCCCTCTCACCAGAGATCAAGCAGTATGATGCAACTAGTAATCAGCAAGGCGTTGTTTGGACGCATGCTATGCGCAGATTATACGTTCTTGTTGCCCATGCACTCCGCAACAATGAGCCCGTCCTCTTAGTGGGAGAGACTGGTTGTGGTAAGACTACTGTTTGTCAGATGCTCGCAGATGCATTTGGGAAGGAGTTACACATTGTAAATGCGCATCAAAACACAGAGACTGGAGACCTGATCGGTGCTCAACGACCTGTACGCAACCGTGCAGCTGTTTTGGAACAACTGAGAAATGATCTTGCCGAGCTCTTCCAATCCATTGACCAAGAAGCAGATTCAGATTTATCGATTGAGCAACTTCTCCTGCTATACCGCAACATCCAACCAAGCGCTCTTGCAAAGGTACCGCAGCGCCTTCGAGAGCGAGTAGATGTCAATCAAGTTAAGGCAAAGGCACTGTTCGAATGGTCAGATGGTAGTCTTGTCCAAGCGTTGAAAGAAGGCCAATTCTTTTTACTGGATGAGATATCTCTAGCTGATGATTCCGTCCTGGAGAGACTGAATTCTGTCCTAGAGTCTCAACGTACAATCCTGCTTGCTGAAAAGGGTGCTGAAGACTCTTTTGTACAAGCAGCCGATGGCTTCCAGTTCTTCGCTACAATGAATCCTGGTGGAGACTATGGCAAACGTGAGCTCTCGCCCGCGCTGCGGAATCGATTCACAGAAATCTGGGTTCCCTCACTTTCTGAACACGAAGATGTCTTGCAGATTGTGCAGTCGAAGCTCCAATCAAGCCTGAAGCCATTCGCTTCTGCTATGGTTAAATTTGCGGAGTGGTTCGGCGAAACATATCGTTCTGCCTCCTCTACGTCCATCTCTGTTCGAGATATGTTGGCGTGGATCAAGTTTATGAATGGTTGTGCATCTTCAGATCCCTACTTTGCCGTGCTACATGGCGCTGCCATGGTTTACATCGATACTCTTGGTGCAAACCCAGCAGCCCTTTTGGCTATCAATCCTGAAGGCATAGCGGAAGAGCGCTCCAGATGTCTACAACAGTTGAGTATATTGCTTAACCACGACGTCAAAGCAATATATGCCCGGCCAATCAATCTGCTTCAAGAAGAAAGCTGCCTCACCATGGGCGAGTTCTCGATCCCGAAGCAAGCTGGCTCAAACAATGACCCTGGGTTTGCTTTCGAAGCTCCAACGACGAAGCTAAATGCTATGAGAGTTATTCGAGCCCTCCAAGTTCAAAAGCCTATCTTGATCGAAGGAAGTCCTGGCGTGGGTAAAACTACGTTGATTGCAGCCCTAGCTCGAGCCTGCAGCAAGCCATTGACTCGAATCAATCTTTCTGAGCAAACAGATCTGATGGATCTCTTTGGGTCAGATGTCCCTGTCGAAGGCGCTGAAGCTGGTCATTTTGCATGGCGCGACGCACCATTCCTCCAAGCCATGCAAAGGGGTGACTGGGTACTTCTTGACGAGATGAATCTCGCATCGCAATCCGTGCTCGAGGGATTGAACGCTTGTTTGGACCATCGCGGTGAAGTATACATATCAGAGTTGGATCAGACCTTTAAACGCCATCCCAACTTCTCCGTCTTTGCAGCTCAGAATCCCCATCACCAAGGTGGCGGAAGAAAGGGCTTGCCAAGTTCTTTCGTAAATCGATTTACCGTTGTGTATGCTGACGTGTTTAGACCTGAGGATTTAACTCTTATCTGCAAGCACAATTTCCCAGTGATGCCCGACGAGACTATTGCTACTGCAATCAGCTTTGTCTCTCGACTTGAACACGATATTGTACACAAACGTCGATTCGGCTCTCAAGGTGGCCCTTGGGAGTTCAATTTGCGTGATATCCTCAGATGGTTACAACTATTGAGCTCTTCTGCACCTCTACTGGCAGCTGGCTCTCCAGCAGACTTCTTGAATCTGATCTTCAGAATTCGATTCAGAACGCCGAAAGATCGCCAGGAAGTTGATAAGATTTTCACCGAAGTCTTCGGATCAGAGCCCCCCTTTCGCCATTTCTTCCACAACATGACGCCTGCTGCCTACCAGGTTGGTTTGGCGTACTTGGAAAGAGACAAGCTTATGCAGCGTTTACCATTCCCAAGCGTAGACTTAAAAAGTCGCCTGCCAGAAATTGAGTCGATAATGATCTGTATCCAGCAAAACCTACCATGCATTTTGGTTGGCCCATCAGGATCTGGAAAGACAACCCTTATACAGCATATCGCAGCCACCACTGGAAGTTCGCTTGTGGTATTCCCACTGAATGCTGATATTGATACCATGGATCTCGTAGGCGGGTTTGAACAAGTTGATCCACAAAGAGCAGCCAGCAGTTTCTTGGAGCAACTCAACGACTTTCTCAATAGTCGGGTTCTAGGCTCATTGCCCGGAAAGGTTCCTACATCTGCAGTCGACCTTCTCGAATTGCTCCAAGGTGGAGATCGCTTTGCGTCCTCCTACTTTTCAGATCTCAATATCCATTTGACCGCCTTGCAAGAAGCAACTTCCCTTCCAGAGATTGATTCATATCTCAACACATGTCTGGATTTCATGCAAAGCTCCATGTCCCTAGAGAACGCACGATTTGAATGGGTAGATGGTGTTTTGATCAAAGCTCTGGAACAAGGAAAGTGGCTTGTTCTCGATAATGCTAATCTTTGTAGTGCATCTGTGCTAGACAGACTCAATTCGCTCTTAGAACCAAATGGCTTCCTCAGTATCAACGAGCACTGTGGACCCGACGGTGAGCCTAAGGTCGTCAGACCTCATCCTGATTTCAGAATCTTCTTAACAATGGATGCTCGCTTCGGCGAACTTTCCAGAGCAATGCGTAATCGTGCTATTGAAATATTCCTAGAGCCATTACAAGTAGATGCCACAGTGCAAAATGTTGGCCCTGTTGCAACTGCAGAACATGAGTCATCTATGCAGAGATACAAGATACTGTTCGGGGCTGTCGAGACCCAGAATACTACAACAGACCAAGCACACCTCACACAACGTGTTGCACTCGACAGTTTGTCGTGGTCTGATATGCCAATGCTTTCAAGATTTGCTACAGCAATTCAAAATATGCCTACGATACCATCAAGCTATGCTCAACAAATTTCACGCATCAGTCAAGACTATATGCAATTCACTCAAACCGAGGAAAACAGTAAATTTATGGCGGCTATTGGGAACATGTTAGATGCGCTCGCGAAGAAGACCGGCCTGCCGGGAGGCTTCAAAGACGCACAGGTTAGTGACCGTGCCGTCCCTTTCATAATGTTATACTGTACTGATAGCATAAATAAAACAAATAGATTATCCATCCGCTCCAGAACTCACCCTTGGTTCCTCTCTTACAGCAAAGTGCTGAAAATGATCAAGTATACTGGCTTGCGGCATGTTTCGAATTCAAATTAGATCTTCTTGCTGCTGCGGAGGCATTGCAGAGTCAAAAGATCAACATTGAAAGCTTGAGGGCGTCCGAAATGAATCGGTTCCAGCGCTCACTCGTCAGTGGGCGTGTTCCTGCTGTTGCAAAGGATTCTACAGTGCGCATTGCTAGCTTCTTATGGAGTATTCTGCAGCACTTCAATGAGTATCTCCAGATCCATTTTGCTGCTTCGTCATCCTGGGAGGTAAGATTTCAGCCCTTTTGAATCCTTGAAACTTTTCTGACTTCTCTCTAGCATGACCAGATTGTGATGGCCTCACTTATACAGTACTGGTGGGAGACTTATAAGCTTGCCACAGCGAGATCGTTCGAAGAAGCAACCTTCCAGGCACATCTCGCGATTGGAGCAGATTTGCTCTCTAGTCTAGCTAATGCAGCTGATACTGTCCAAGAACAAAACCCACTTATACAGCTTTTCCACAACGAGATACAGACTGAATTTGCGTCCGGGTTTAAGCTAACGACTGGTCTCAGCATGGAAATTCTTTGGAAACCTCTCAGACCGATTGTAACCTCCAATATTACAGTTATGCGAACAGTGCTAGAGATGGAAAAGCTTGCTATCAGATTCGATGCCTTGAGATGGAATGTATCCATCTCGGTAGATGAGCTTGCTAACATTATGAGTTCGCTGGTCAAGGCGTACCATCTCGTACTTACCTCGGAAGTGGATGGTGCATCTCTTACACAAACACTCAGCGTTGAACTTGAGAAGCTGGAAGCCACGAATGCAACCGAAAACGATGGAGTCAAACCTTATATGTGTGCTCAGTTTGAAGCTTTGCGACAATTCAAAGCGCTGGAGACAATGTCCTCGAAGTCGTCTACTTCGGCTTTAGCTGATTCAGATACCATTGTTCTGGCAGACTACCCTACCACATCAGAGATGCAACTACATAGCACAACACTCACTTCCCGGCCATTGAAGAGTATCGATTATGTCCTGGGCAGCAACGACATCCTGCAGCCAATCATAGGAAACTTCTCAGTCGCGTTTTTACGCCGTCTGAATGCTGTTGGTGACGTCAACCTCAAGTCCTTAAAGCTCCTAGAAACCGAACTACCAATACTTGGAGAAAAGCTTGCATTGTCTAGCGAAGCCATATCTCGGGATCAATTCGATAACCTCAACGACATCTTGTCGCATCTACTTATTGATATCATCTCAGCACATGATGATTCAATTGCAAAAGAGTTCAATGCATGGTCACAAAACATCGAGACTCAGCTCACGTACAGCCAGACAATCACAGCTTCTGCAAGCCCCATCGACGTGAGCGTATTGCCTCAGCACGTTCAAAATGTCCTCAGCAGTCATTTCAATGTATCCATGATGTCAATAGCAACATCTCACAAACAACACGAAGCTAAGTTGCAGTATTCAGCAATCGCGTGGGTGCATTTCGCCATCGGATGCATTAGCCTCTTCGTGCCTGATCGTGCATTTGATCCGGACAAAAGACAGCGCTTGGAACGACGACGTCACCAGAACATGCGAGATGTTCTCCAAGGCAAAATTGTAGCCCTCAGGCAATTTGAGCTTCTTTTCAGCGGCCAGGACTCAAATCTGCGATGTCAATTACTCGGCAATGAATTAGCAGCACTTGGCGAGCCCGTCGAGACTCTACTGGAAATCTATCGTCCTGAGCACTCGGAGCTGGATCAACTTCAGGGAGAATTCAAGAACTTGTTAAAGACTGTCATCCGCTCGACGCCTCATCTCACGATCGTTAAATATTTCACAACATCAAGCACAGATAGTCTGCAAGAAATCAAGCTATTGCAGAACAATATCACCCAGATCATTCGCCGTCTGTCCGAGCGATTCCAAGCCTATAATGACCTTACTACACCAGTCATCAGCATGCTCAGATGTTTGCAAATAGGTCTCTCAATGGCAGCTATGGTATCTGCAGAGTCATCTCCAAAATCCTCGACAACTTCAGCGCTTAGCAAACTGACTCCTTTCCTTGGCGGAACACCAGGACATGTTGATGAAGATATCATCTCATCTCAACCAATGGAATATCTATCTTTAGTCGCAGCCACAGCATCTACTGAAGGTCTTTCTTCTTTTGATGCCGTCCAACGTCAATCGCTTTTCAAGGCCTTCCATTCGTGCTTTGAGCAGTGGACCAAGCGACTTGAATCCGACCGACTCGAAGCAGAATCTAAAAGTGGATTGTACCGATTCCGAGGAAGTGCAGAGGACGAGGAAGAAGACGACCAAGAAGAGTTCAATGAGCTGTTCCCTGCTTACGACGATGACTCTTCCGAAACCACAGGCCCTTCGTCATCGCAACACACTACGAGAGATACAGCAATTGGTCTAGCGAATATCCATGGAAACATCTTCCTGGGCAAGACGTCTTCTTCGGAAAACATTTTGGCTATCGTACGCAGCATTTCCAAGACAATTGGCAAAATTCATGAAGATGGCAACGCAGTTGGCTCACAAGACATGACGAGTTTGCTTAGCCCTGGTGTCCTTTTGCTTCTGGACGACCAGATTGAAGATCTCAGCTCTAGCGCCACTGTTCCCGAGACTTACAATTTCTATACGGACGCAAATCTCCCTGAGACTAGGAAACTAGTGACGTTGGTACATCAGATACAGGCTCGCTTCCAGGAGCTTCAGGCGGTTGATGAAATTGGGCACATGCAACCTCTTGAGGATGTCCTCGTCTCGTGCCGAGAACTTCTTCAGTTCCGCCACACAGAGCCACTCGCAAAGGTCATCACCAAGGTCGAAAAAGTGCACGTGTTCATGCATGAATGGCAATTCGGGGGGTGGGCAAGTCGTGTCAATTCTGCGTTGACACATTACGATAACCTTACTGCCACGATCGTGAACTGGAGACGACTTGAACTCTCTACATGGGCAAAACTGTTCGATATGGAGACGAAGAAGTGTGATGATGATGCGCGATCATGGTGGTTTGTGGCATACCAAGTCATTGTTGCAGCACCATTATCTATGGCTGAGTCCGAAGATCAGCTGAAATCATATGCACAGAAGCTTCTAAAAGATCTCGAGGTTTATTTCTCAACAGCAATTCTAGGCCAGTATATTCAACGCCTTCAGCTTCTCAAGCAATTAGAGAAGCATATGGGTCTACTTGCGCTCGAGTTCCCTAACTTGTCGATCATTCAGGTCGCTCTAACCAACTTCGTCGCTCTTTATGCTCGTTATGAAAACCCAGTCTTGGAGAACCTCAAGAGAGGTCGCGCATCTCTAGAGAAAGCTATGCGTGACGTCTTGCTCCTTGCAAGTTGGAAAGATACAAATATCGTGGCATTGAGAGACAGCGCGAAGAGATCTCATCACAAGTTATTCAAGATTGTTCGAAAGTTCAGAGCTTTGTTGGGACAGCCGATGAATATGGTGCTTATACAAGGGCTACCGGATGAGGTTGCATTGGAGACAGAAAATTCGAGCTATATTGCTCCCGTCCAATATCCGGCAGTAGACCAAACTGCTCTGACTTTCTGCGCGACTACTGTACCAAAATGGAGCGAGAAAGCCAAGAGATTCCTCAACGTGTCGAAAACTGTCAATATGATGGCAGATACTAGCAGGCTTCCGGAATCTGCTGTGGAAGGCTCAGAGTATTTGGATTCTTTCCTCGCAAATATCATCTCATCGACTGCTGAACTTCAAAAGGCGACCCCTGCAGTGCTTACAGACGACAACAAAGATACCGTCAAGCACCTCAAGAACAGAAAACGAAAGCTCTTCGCTGATACTTTGAAAGAGCTTCGTCAAATGGGTGTCAAGTATAACCTTGGCGTAAATGCTCTGGCACGACAAGAATCTCTTTCAACGGTCCTGACCAATACCGAATATCTATCATCAACTAGTGCTTTTGAGTCTCGGGGACTTGAGTACTACTTTCACAAGACCATTGATATTATTCCTCGTGCAAGAGAAGCTTGTCGCCAACACTCAGAAGACCTTAGCATCGCCGAAGTTGCTCGCAGTAAGGGCTTCCTTGAAGGACTTCTTCAAATCATCCTCGCCCAACGTAATTCGCTATCCAGCGCTGTTGCAGGCATGACTCAATTAGAAACCGCTATCAAGATAGCCCAATCATTATGGGCACCGCAATCTTATCAGATCCGACACTCGGAGACTATCACGAGCCATTTGAGACTCCTAAGATGGCTACCAAATATCCTGACAGCTGCACTTGAGATTGTTAGAATCCATGCCAAATTCGGAAAGATTAACTCCAATGCTGCTCGAGACAGTCTTACATCGTGGAGAGATACCTTTGTTGATCTGGCAAAGCGCTGGGATGCTCTACCAGACCTGCCAGTCAAGATTACTACCACGGAAAGACAAGAGCTAGAGGCATCTGTTTCCGCTAAGACGAACGAACTCGTGGCTGACGTGAAGGAGATTATCGAGAAGCGCCCAGACTTGAAGTTTGTCCTTGGTCAAATTATACCATGGACAAATATCGTCACCAATTCTGATCCAGGCAGTGCTGAGATGTCCACAATTGCAACTCTAGACCAAAGACTTTCTACAATCTGCGACGCTGCACTTGTAGCGGTTGAGAAGCATAAGAAGGCACTTAGCACCTTACCTACATCTACTGAAGATCCAAGCTGGCTCCTACAAAATGATGTGGCACTCAACAATAGTATAAACGCCCTTCACCACGATACCATCACCGCAAACCTTGAAGATGTGTTTACTTTGCTTCAGAACCTTAACCTGGAAGATGCTAGTGAAAGCAGGGCCGCTGGAGCTGTGTTTGCAGTCGCTCTCCCAATCCTGCAGCAGTACTTCAATATTCTGCAGGAGACTATTACGAGATACGGGCAATTACATCGCGCCTCCTGTAAAGCTTCCTATATTTTGGCAAAGTCTTTCACGCAGATCGCATCGCAAGGATTCTGCACACCTTCAGAAAAATCAGACGCACAAGATGGCAAGACAGAAAAACTTGAAGGCGGTACTGGACTTGGTGATGCCGAGGGCATGGAGGACATCAGCAAAGACATCCAAGATGATGAGGATCTTTCCGAGCTCGCTCAAGAACCGAACAAGGGCGAAAAAGAGGAAGAGATTGAAGACGAACAAGACGCTGTTGATATGGCAGATGGGGATATGGAAGGTGAAATGGGGGATGCCGCAGAAAAGGGAGAAGACGAAGAGGATTCAGATGGCGATGATGAGAGTGGTGACGATATGGATGAGGAAACTGGCGATGTTGATGATCTCGATCCCACGGCCGTTGATGAAAAGATGTGGGATGGTGACGGCGAGCAAGCTGACAAGGACCAAGAAGGAGACGATTCTAAAGGCAAGGCCAGCAAGGACGAACAAGTTGCTGCGCAGGAAAACAACAGTAAGGAAGCTCCAGAGGGCGAGGACGGCGATGATGAGGAAGAGGAGGAAGCTGCCGGTGCGGAGCAAGGTGAAGAGATCAAACAAGATGATGCAGAGAAGCATGATCCGCATGTTGATGAGGGAGAAGCACTTGATCTCCCAGATGATATGGAATTAGATGGAGAGGACGATGGCGCAAGTGGGGATGAGGATGTCGACGGAGAGATGAATGATTTATCTGACATCGAAGAGGATGTGAGAGAGGGTGACGAGATGGCAAAAGATGGCAAAGATGAGCCTGAAGGCGAAGATGTGGATGGCCAAGAAGACCAGGAAATTGGCCCAGATATGGATGTCGTCGATTTGGATGAAGAGCAAGATCAAGATGGCGAGAAGACGGAGGACGTTGGCGAGAAAGAAGAAGACAAGGTGGATGAAAATTCCGAAGAGCAACAACCGGAAGACCAAGAAGGCCTTCTTCGTGATCAGAATGACGATGGTACTGCAGATGAAGAAAATGCAGTCCCGAGCGACGCTCAAGGCGTTGGCCAGGATCAGGATGATGATTCTCCAGATAACACCGATCCGGCTAGCAAAGCACAACGCGAGGATGGTGGCAAAGGTGGTGATTCTTCCGAGCAAAACGAGGCAGCAGCTGAAGATGGCGAGAAAGGACGGCAGGCCAATGGTGACGCACCCAAAGATGGCGAGGACGAAACTCAAGATACCACTAATGCTCAGCCGTTCAAGAAACTCGGAGATGCCCTCGAGAAATGGCACCGACAACAAACTCAAATCCGCCAGCCTACAGAGCAAGAGGATCAAAAAGAGCAAGGTCAAGATCAAAGTACAGAGACGAATGACGAAAACACCGACTTTCAACACTTGCAAGATGAAGATGCAGAAGCTGACACACAAGCTCTTGGTACCGCCACAGAGGAACAAGCTCACGCTCTTGATGAGTCTATGGCCATCGATAACGAAGCCAAGGAGATGCCCGAAATTTTCCAGCCGGATGAAGTGGAGTTGGATGGTGTGGATCATGAGGGTATGGATATCGATGAGCCAGCAGATATTGAGGAAGAGGAACCTTCTAGCGCATACGAGGGTCGTGCTGGTGCCATGATCGAACAAGCTCAAATTCCAGAAGATCAGCTACCCGACAATACCCAAGCCCACAAGACTGAGGATATAGAAGAGGAAGTGGAAGAAGTTGACAACCAGCTCTCAAGCACGCACTTGGATGGTTCAGTCGAACTCGCTCGCTCAGCTGAAGATGCTCGTGATCACTGGATGCACTACGAGGCATCGACACGCGATCTCTCCCTCTCTCTGACTGAACAACTCCGCCTGATTCTCGCACCTAGACTAGCAACTAAGATGCGTGGAGACTTCCGTACAGGAAAACGTCTGAATATTAAGCGAATCATCCCCTATATCGCCTCGCAATACAAGCGCGATAAGATCTGGATGCGCCGCAGCGTGCCCTCCAAGCGCAGTTATCAGATCATGCTTGCCGTGGACGACAGTAGTTCGATGGCCGAATCTGGCAGTGGTGCACTCGCACTGGAGACTCTCGTCATGGTATCCAAGTCGTTGAGCATGCTTGAAGTCGGCGAGATCTGTGTAGTCGGGTTCGGCGAGAGGGTGAAGGTAGCCCACGATTTTGAGACGCCCTTCAGCTCTGATGCCGGGCCACGCGTGATCCAAAACTTCGGCTTCAAGCAGAAGACGACCAACGTGACGCAGCTGGTCCAGCAAAGCATCGACCTGTTCCGCAGCGCGCGCGCCAAAGCCAGCGGCACACCGGCGGACCTCTGGCAGATGGAACTGATCATCTCGGACGGCGTGTGCGACTCGTCGGAGCACGACGCGATCCGGCGGCTGCTGCGCCAGGCGCTCGAGGAGCGCATCATGATGGTCTTCGTCGTCGTCGACGACGTGCGCAACAAGAAGAAGGGCGAGAGCGTCATGGACCTGAAGGAGGCCAAGTTCGTCAAGAACGACATGACGGGCGCCCAGACGGTCAAGATCGAGAGGTACCTCGATACCTTCCCCTTCCAGTACTACCTCGTCGTCAGCGACGTCCGCGAGCTGCCCGGCGTCCTGGCTACCCTGCTCCGGCAGTGGTTCTCGGAGGTGGTGGATTCGGGGAATTAGATGGGTGGGATGTCGAGTTGGGGTTTGTCTATAGAAGTTACGCACTTTGCTTTTTGCTTTTCATCTCAATCTCGCATCGGGAGGAGTTGTGCTCTGGGGTTTTTTTTCTCGCTTTTATGTTGATGTTTGTTCGTGTTTTGTGGGGATCCAAAAGGCGTTGGGGTCTGGGGGTCTGGGGGTCTTGGGGTCTGGGGGTCTGGGGGTCTTGGGGTCTTGGGGTCTGCGTAGATTAGAGTAGAGTAGAAGGGACAGGAATAAAAGTTTATTCTACTTACTATCTCTTTTTTGGTTTCGTATGTTCTTGAGTTCTGTGAACCATGTACCATGTGCGCTGTAACGCGACGGAAGGCACGCTAGATGGACCCACTGCCTGTATTTAAGGAGTATTTCTCTCTTCAACCAACAACCTAGACAATCACTTCACACTTCACATAACCTATTCATGCATGCCTCTCCTAAAAAGTTTACCTGTTTGGTGAAGCACGGCAAGACGAAGAACGTCAACTGGTATAGTAAGAGGCTGAAAGATAGCTAGCTACCTTACCGGCTAACCTTAGGTAAGTAGGTACTTGCCTCAGAATTTTGTTAAGTGGATAGGTAGGTAAATAAGGGGTAAGGGGTGAGTGATATAAGCGAGCATCTCGGTCCCGACGCTGTTCTTCTTCCCTCTTCGGAAACATTTCTCGGCGGGAGAGGAGGAAGGAAATTTTGGAGATCCGAACACTCGAACATGCAAGGCAGGTGGAATTGAATTTTTTTTTTTTTTTGCTTGTTGCAGAAGAGAAGACGACTGAAACACTGTGGGTGGGTTGTTGTAAGAGAGGGAAGGAGGTAAGTACACAGGTTGAGGGACGGTTGACCTCGATTTTTTCGAGAATCGATGTATTTCATATCCTACGCGCAACGAGGAAGAGAGGTCAAATTTTAACAGAAGCCCTCTTGGGCTTGCACCCTTTCTTTTTCTTCTCGTCTCTTGCTAGGGACTAGCAAGCTCTCACGTATCTATCTATCAATCGATCCTGCGGCCTGTGTTAGATACGCCTTCATCCCTTCACTCGCCCTTTCCGGTCTTACATACATACACAGCCTTGCCTCCCTCCCTCCTTCCCTTCATCTCTTACCATCTCTTACCACCCTCGCAGTTCCCATGCCCAACAAGATATATTTACGATCCATCTCTATTCCACAGGCCAATTCCTGACTGGGTATAATTAACCATGCAAGCTAACCAGAGTATTGATGATCGGCTTTCAGAACTGATAGACAAACGTTTTCTTACCATGAAGGAGTATCACAATGAAAGGAGCACACGGCATTACTTGCTTGCTAGCAGCGCTTCAAGTAGTGGTGGTATACGAGTATTGATTTATATCTATGGCACGGAAGTGAGTTTTGTATTTTCGTTGAAGTTTCCATGCCATCTTCCCTCGATGCTCCAAATCCCTCACCGATGACCGCATCTTCGACTCCATAGATAGAAGCACCCTTGCGTTTGCATATGCAAGGCAAGAACGAGGAACATAGAGTCCCCCCAGTGGCATAGTATACGACTTCCCGATAGAGGTCAGACCATCCTTCTTTGGGGGCAATAAATGCTAGGCTGAGCGGATCCAGTGCAGCTACGCCATTACATCACGGCAAGATAAGACACATCACTCAAGCCAACCTTTGCGCTGTTCCATGGCAAGCTTGCAACGTACTCGATGGTGTCATAGAACCAACGACTCGTCTTCGCTCAGACCTGAGCTAAAGGTTGCATTTCCTTCGCCGTACCACGTACCGGGGACATCGATCAGCATTATAATATATCCTCGTTGTGTTTAGTAGATGTAGATGGGGTCCGGTGCTTCGAAACACGCGTAATCTAAAATCCAGGATGGGCTGGTGCCACCGCGAGGATATATAACATGCAGAGGAGCGAGCTACCGCGTGCTTTCCATTCCATACCTACCGTAGGGCTCGCTCGCTTACGTCGAGTGAATCCGACACCGCAAAGACTTGACACGGCATCAGAAAAGAAAAGAAGACAAAAAAAGCTCAAGGTAAAAAAGTCCGCTCAAAAGGCAAAAAGAAAAAAAAAAGGTTGCCTCGTAAGGTCTTTGTTTGGACTTCAGAATTCTCGAATCTGGGAGTCTGTCAGTTGCTTCTCTTTCCACAAGTTCCTGTCTGTTAATTGTCGTCGAAGAGTTGGAGCGTAAACGCTCGAAAGTAGTTACTTCCGAAGAAGTGATCTCAACCGCATCTAATGTTATCCACCGAAGTGGAAGGTTATAGAGCGGCCACTACAAAGTGTTTGATTTGTTTGTTGGGGTTACTTGCGCTATTCATATATATCTATCTACCTGGCGCGCTGAAATTCACCGTCTTAGCCGAAGTGAATATTCTGAGTCTCAGAGCGAAAGCTTGCTGTCTGGCATACTAGAGAGGACCGGCTTTCTCAGACTCGTCTTCTGGCGCCTCAGGTCGATGGATTAGAACGGGGTTCGGTAAAAATGTGTTCAACTTGGCCACTCATGATTGCTCAACCGTTGAGGTACTGCTGCCGATTCTAAAAGTAACTATGCTTAGGAAAAGAGGATGGGATGATCACCGCATCTGTTCGTCTCTTTTACTTTGGCAGTGTTGACTCGGATTTGAGAACGTGTACGCTCGGAGAGCAGATGTCGATATAGCCAGAAGGGAGCAAAAGGCATGAGAATAGACAGTTATCATGCGAAGTCTTTTTTTGCCACAGAGCTCAAAATCCTTTCAAAATGAAATGCATCCTATAGAAACGCCATGCGACCTTGCGAGGTTAATTATGCTTAATGCTAATTACGGCAGTGGTATTTGAGATACACAATCATCAGCTTAGCAGTAAACTTTGAAGTATCTTGAAACCAAACTTGCCGTGCTGTGTATATGCGGAGATATGAAGCTCACCGGTGGATAATTGAAGTCAAACAATACAATACTGGAGAGGGTTTTTGGAGAGAGAGAGAGAAGTAACATGAAGAGTAACACAATTCCTAAACTTGCACACAGCAGCGCCAGAAAGCGGTAAATAGCAACAGGTCCAAATCACTAATCAGGAACAAGTATCAGTGGTCCCGCATATACATACGAGGTTAAGTAAGGTAAGAATAAAACCGAAGAAGAAGGTAAAAAGAAAACCACGATGGCGTTTTGCACGCGAGAGAGAGATGCGAGTGGGGGTTTATTTCAAGGAAACAAAGATGGCAAAATGCAGCCAGTTTGATGGCCATGTCAGCAAAACAAAACACTCCTCGCTCACTCGAGCTGGAAAGTTTGTACTCTGAAGTATGATACCTCGATGAGCAGCTTCAGCATACTGGCCGAGGATAGACCACCACGAAGAAGCCGCGAAAAGAGTAGGTACCTGCCCTAACCTACCTAGCCTACCTACCTACTACTAGACGACCTCACCTCGAGCTATGATCCATCAAGAAAGCAATTCCTTCAATAAACGACTCCTCAATCTCGAGCCCCGAGGAAGTTGTCATTGTGCCGCTCTCGATCCCGCGTTCTCTTTCTCCCTCACTCCGCTTCTGCGACTGAATACACTTCTGATTTGTATCACCATCACCATCACCAACCTCCATCCCTCTGCAGCAGTAAAATATCTGCTCCTGCGGGCCGCGTCTATGGCTGGAGAGACGGATGCGGCAATTCCCCCCATGACATGGCCGTTCCTCTGGTAGCTATTACCTTGCCTACCCAGGAAGGTAGATCTGACCGGGTTCAGGGGGAAGGCGTTACCTCGCTACTGTCTCCTCATTCCTCGTAGAGTGATACATATACGTATACGTGCAGAGCTGGGGGTTATGCAAACCCAGCTAAGAACCGTGTAAAAATGAGTATGGGTATGGGTATGGGCAAGTTGGGTAGCGGTAGACGGAAGACGTGCAGGGAAAAGGGAGAAGGGAAAAGTGCTTTCTTTCCGAACCCCAATGCGGTGGAGAGGAGGGGAGAGGGGAGGGAGGCGGAGCGGGAAAACGGAAATCTGGATCAGGGTTTTCTTTCCTGGCTGCGTTTGTAGATGGAGATGGATCGCAGAAGCAGAGAGTGAGAAGCCAGATACTTGAAAGGTAACAAGCTACGACAACGCACAGCTAGCCAGCCAGCCAGCCAGCTAGTCGTAAAGGACAAGTACGAGAATCTCAAGCTACAAGATCTTGTATTCTGTATTCTGTATTCTGTATTCTGTGTTCTGTGTTCTGTATTCTGCGGGACAGACATGGCGATCAAGATAATATCATGTCGACGTCACGGGTAGCCACCGACGGAGCGATGTGGGTATATACTCTGTCGAAGGTATTTAACATGGTACATCTATCTATCTATCTATCTATCTAGCAAGAATGAGCTCCAGCTCTCCGAGCAGGTGAGCAAGAGAGGAACGAGGCGAAAAAGAAAGGGAAAAAAAAAAGAAAAAGAAATCTCCTTACTCGGTCGGCTGCTCTACGCTCGCTTCGCTTCGCTGTACACAATACATACACATATGTTGAAACCCAACCCTGCAGCGGCCTACTCGTACAGAGATTACTTCGCGCATCCGATCGCGGGCGTCATGAATGCGTGTGTAGCCTCGGTGTGTGCGTGTGCTGGACAAGAAAGAGGAGGCTATAAGAGAGTAAGTCAAAAACTCCTTGTCTGTAAAGGAAATGGAGGAAGGAAGGAAGGAAGGAAGGAAGGAAGGAAGGAAATGTCTTCTCAGCAGATGTGAGATTAGGAAAGCAACAGCTAGCTGGCTGTAAGAACTCTCTGCATCTCTACATGCACAACTATCTGCGTAAGGCCGAGAGGCAGAGGCAGACGCAGAGGCCAGGCCAACCCACCCCCGGTTGCCCCCAAGAGCCAAAAGAAAAAGAAAAAAAAAAAAAAACAGAAAACCGAGGGCGCGTATGTATATGTATTATCCAGATTCAGGAGAGGCATATTTTTCTTTCCGGTTCGGAACTATCCCAATCCGCCGCCGCGGCGGCCATCAGCAGCAGAGATAAAAAGTCAATAAAAAGTCAAAAGGACAAAGATGAGGGAAGAGCCGCAAAAAAAAAAAAAAAAAAAAAAAGAAAGAAGAAGAAGATAGAAAACATTCAAAACAGAACCTGGCCCGATCCGATCCGCATTGGCTTTCTGTCACTTTTCTTTTCTTCTGTCACTTTTCCTCTTCTTCATCTCTTCCCTCCTCTCCCACTCAGTGACGCTCACCCGCTCACGTATCTATCCATCCATCCACGTATCCACCCATCCATCCCACTTTGCAACCAACCATCCATCCATCCATCCATCCCACACCCAGCCCGTTCGTTACCCGGTACCCGGGACCTGACGCGAGCAAAGACCAAGGGGGGCCAATGATCCCAAACCAGCAGAAAGCTAAAGCGAAAGAAAAAAAAGAAAAAGACGCACGAGATGCCAAACCATATCACGACCATGCACGCATGCACGCACGCATGCATTCTGGCACGGCAGTCTCCGGCACGAGAGGAAGGAGTCAGGAAATGCCAATACCAACGTACTGTACCTACACCTACACCTACACCTACACCTACACCGACAGACGTGACAAGGTCCCGATCGGAGATTTTAGCCAATGCACCGGCATGCATGCATGCACGCATCGCGAGGGAGCGAAGGAGGAGCCACATCATACCATGCGTGACCTGCTGAGGAAAAAACCAGACCGCTGCAGCACCTACAGACGCGACCAAGGGCGAAAAGGCGCACAGGAGAGGAACAGAGAGACTCGGTGCTCATGAGTCAAGCGCCGAGGTGTTTTGTACAGAGGAGAGATGGAGAAAGGAACCTCGGTCAATATAAAGGCTGGCTTGCCTGTTCACTTCCTCTCTGGATGTGGTCTGGTGGAGCAGGCTACTGGAATGAGGTACGGGAATAGAAATATGGCGGTTTCTGTCACGGGCTAGACCGGTAGCTATCGCTCCATTCCGGGAGCCAGAGCGAGCGCAAAGCAACCCAACGCAACGCAACCTTCCGCTCTGTACTTGGACTTGGACTTGCACGTAACAAGAACTGCCCCTTCGTATTCTGCGCCCGTGGTTTGGGGGAGAGGCTAGGTAGCGTAGGAGATACCACCGAGCCTCAGCCAGCCAGCCAGCCCGCCAGCCCGCCATGCATCGACCCCGTCCACATCCACAGACCAAGGATAGATCCGTGTGGTGATAGTGAAGGTGTCAAAGACAAAAACAAAGACGGCAGGGCCAGCCTGAGGCTGACGAAGACGGATTTCTGGTAATCTAGCATGACTCGCACTTGAGTATGGTACCAGCGCGAGTTAGCACGAGTGTACTAAGTGCGGTGTGATGTCAAAACCACCTCAAATACCACCAATCTCTTGGTCCAGGCGCTCGGTGGCAGGTCTGGCTGGCAGCTGGAACTTTGCGGGACTACCATGGATCTGGTATGGCACCAAGATTTGGGCGAGGGCGGAAGCTTTAAACCTCCACACCCCACACCACCCACTGGGAATTTTGAGTTTGAACTTTGGCGAGCACCATAGCTCCCTCGCATGGCTAAAAAAGCCCATGTTGAGAAGAATAAAATTCTTATTTGAGAAAGTACAAGAGAGATTGTTCGGGAGGTTGCCGCCAGGGCGCGTGTTGGCTCTGGCTCTGGCTCTGGCTCTGGCTCTTGCTTTTGATTTGGAATGAGGTGCCATGGTTGAGGAAAGGGCTTGAGGCGCAAATTGCCAGGCTCCCAAGCCATTGCCAAAGTCACCGACGTCCACTGTCGTAGTAGTAGTTATTGAGTGAGGCTAAATGCTTCTACGCGTCTTCTCGAAGCGAGCAAGCCACTTAGCTGCGTTCACCTGTTCGGCCGAAAAAACAGCCGCCGAAGCATATTGGGCCGGATTGATTCAATCAATAAGGTGAGACCTCATAGTTGGGCGTTCAGACGTTCAGACGTGGACAATCCAGGGCGAGGCTTCAGCGAGATGGGAAAATGAGAACTGGACAATTATTGCCAGGTCATGGCCGACGTCACTTGCTCGCCGACGGCCGTGGAGGTGGCCGGAGAAAGCTAAACGAGGCGCTTGCCTGCCAATGTTCGCCCGATCAGTAATCTTCACCAGCAACCAGCAACCAGCAACCAGCAACCAGGAACGCTTTCTCCAAGAGCGACTTGGTTGGGTGGTCGTGTTTTCGATGGCGTCAGGACTCAGGACTCAGGACTCAGGACTGAGGATAGCTCGCTCCAGTCTACGGTAAGTACCACGCTGGAGATGTTGCAATGAAACTCTGGACAATGGACTTGTCGTTGGACTTGTGCCTCGACGACGCAATCCCGAGCGTGCGGAATGCTACCGTTGTAGTTCCCGGCTGGAGGATCTAGATTACCAGCGTCGGCGTCGGCGTCAGCGTGAATGGTTTCCCAACATATTGGAAACGCCGCCTGTCAACGTCGGCCGCGAGATGTGAGATGTGACGAATCGTTTCCAATAATCGTCGCGCTGCCAGATTGACATGAACAGTCCACGATTCCTGAGTGGGTTTCCCACGCCCTAGGCGCATGCCATACCGACCAAATGTCACACACAATTTACCTGGTACGCCAGAGTTCCACAGCAATGCAAGCCTCGACGTGCGTGGTTGGAAGCGTGTGGTCACGTCGGATACATACTTTCATTCTGCGGCGTGCCATGCACAGCATTGCCTTTTCGTCGACCGCTCTCTCGTCACTGATATGAGGAGAGGCGCCCGCGACAAGGGACTGTTGTCCACATTCGGCGTTTTACATCGAGTGGCGGCGTGGCTAAGAATGGGTGTATCTTGAGCTGCATCATGGATTTTGAATTTGGCATCTTCTGACTTTCCTTCGAGAATCAGTGGGGTATCCCGGGATGCGGAGAGTCGGTTTGATGTTCCTCAAGGGTAGCCGCCGAGCATGATGAGATGCTGGACCTGGGAGAAGATCAGGTTGCGAAGAGTGGCTGTGTGCTGTTACAGATGAAGATGGCAGATCGCCGCGTGAGACTTCGCTTTCCTCAGGATGTAGTACCTGAAATGATCAATGTGACAGCTGTCACTGCGCCTTCTCTCGCCCACCGTTTCCGTAATTCGGACTTCTGGATGGTTGGATTGGGGGGGTGGGCCCTGTTTGTACGTTTCACTGTGATCGTCCTCGTTTGCCAATGATGATCGCTAGCGGGGAGATCAGAATGGGACGATCCGATATCTCGAAACTCGGCTCGCTCTCTTTCCTCGATCAAGGCTAGCCTGGATGCTGTCCCCAAAGACCTGGCCACGGGTCTTTCCAGTGATATCTGGCGGTGCCATGTAGAATCCCGTGCAGTGTGTGACCGCATGTCCTGTATCCGCGAGTACTTGCTGGCCGACGAGCTTCGTGGGCCTCCTCACGGCGCGGGCGCGGAGGAAGCGACAGCACTTCACTTGGTCGGCTATTAAAAGGCACACATTAAAGCGACGGCTTATGGGCGTTCGTAGGGCGTCCTTGCTCTGAAACACGACTCCCCCCAAATCAAATGTTCCGAGCTGTCATTGCCAGCCGGTCTCCGAACCTTTCAAAATAGAAGCTAGCCAGAGTGCCTGGTTGATGGCTGTCAGTGCTTCAGCGAAAAGGGGAGAAACACGACGGTGCTCTCCTACAGGCCAGCCTGAACCGCTGGTCCTGTCTGATCCTGTCTGCTGGTTGGCACCCATGCACGCCACGCCTGTCATGGACGGTCTGACATTTCGTAAGGTGAGCCCAAAAGGGAGAGCATGGCGAATTTCTTTTTCGCACTTTAGCATGTTTCCTCTGATGGATGCCTGTAGCGACGGCTTCTGGCAGTTTGGGGATTTGCCCTCTTGTTTCTTGGGATCATCCGGGTTCGTCCTGGGGACTCGAGCTCGTGAACATGTGGTTCAACCGATTTCATGCTGCGAAGACCCGTTTTGGTTTGCTGCACTTCGTAAACAATCTCTCGCTGCAGGCGTCCGTCTGCAAGATTGGCGATGTAAGCCGTACATAAATTTCTCTCGTGGGTAGCATGAGTGGTGCACAGCATGTGGCCCAGCCGTCGTAGCCATATCGTGGACCTCCAAGTGCTACGAATACCTTCACGACCCTTCCCCAGATGTGCTCATGTAGATAGATGCCGAGCCTGACTTTTCGGGACGAAGCATTTCATGGCCCCTTTCGGCCAACCTTGCGAATCAGTGTAACCCCCCCTACCGAGCAGGAACGACCTCCTGGAGCAGATCATGATTTGACACTTCGTGACAAGCACAGCACTGACCGGCTGGTCGGGCAAGGGGCATCCGTCGCTCGTGTATAATCCCCAAGAGATTTTGCAGGGTGAATTGGATCTTGCACAGGAAGCCACCCTGTTCACTCTATCACAATGATGAACTGCCAAATTGGCGGCTAAATGCATCTCTGGCTTGATCAGGCAGGCAACTCAAGTGTTCATGCAGAGTATCAATTTTGGAGGGTAAACTCAAAATCATCGCAAAGACCTTCTCTGATGATCTGGTTCTCTCTTCGTCCGGCTGCAGGCCAATGACTCGCCCTGTTCACTCGGCTTTGAGCCGAGACACTGACAATTGACATCCATCAAAAGCTGGCTCTGCATGACGATGGTTTCAAAAGCTCGTGTCCCTCTCCCCATTTGATCACCGTATGGCTGGGCTGTAGGGCCCAAACACCGCCGTCCACGCCCCTTCAGGAAACAAACAATTTTATCCCAAATGAGCCATTTGAAACAAGCAGCGCCTGCCCATCGGAGAATAACAATATGTGACAACGTCCCATGCTTACCGTCTGATTCTACAATAGGAATGAACTTCAGTTGCAAACACCACAAGCAAGAGTAAGTCTCGGGATATCCCGCTAGGATGATCCCTGGCTGTTGGGTCTTCGCCATCTCTGCTATGCTAGTCACATGCTCCCGGTCAGCCTGTCATATTCTTTGCAGTCGAGAGGTACTCGTGCAGGAGGTAGCTCGAGCCGGTGCTGACTATTTTGCAGTGACTCGGCAGCTGCTTCGCCCGAGGACCTGCAGATGTGGAGAGATCGACATGATTGCAATCCTACAGCACAATCGGGTGCGGTAAGTAGGATGCCAGTTGAGAAAGTCGATATGAGAACCCCCTTGCGGATAATGAGGAGGGGCAGTGCCGTCAGAGCCAGTGCCAGAACCATCGCCAGGAGCCAGGCCAGGGTGTGATGAGTGCCGAGAAGCTGTCAACGACGGCAGAAGCAACCAAAGGCGGAGGACGGCAGTCGGCAGAACCAGTCCTCTCTGGGCCTGGAGCTCAAGGTTCATGGCTCTGGTGGCCCCCCTCTAGCTCATAGCTCAGGACGAAGCATGCCCGTCGTGAGCAGTGAGTGGTGGTTGTGCTGCGTGTGCTGGAGGCTGGAGCAAGAACAGCAACGATCCGCAATCTCCTAAGACTCCCTCCTTTTCCATCTTGGCCCCGCTCAGCTATACAGAATTGGTATAGCAAGCAACATGGACAACGACGTGGTCAAACATGTGTCACGAATGTGCTGTTGATTGTTGTCGTCGTTGACCTCTCGCAAGGCGGCCATGGATCGAATCGAGCAAGCAACCATTGCGGCTGCTGGGAATTCTCCATGATGCTGTTCGGTAGCGATGCAGTCGTTGAGCGGTTGAGAGTCTTGTCTTGTCGTTTGGATAAACAGCCGAGTATTACCAAATCAAGCAGGTTCTGCGAAAAATTGGCATTTGGGCATGGGACATGGGGGCACGCAGAGCAAGGCGGCCTGTTTCCACTCTTTTCGCCTGTCAAGACTCCAGATCCCCGACGCTTCGGGGATTAATTCAGACTCCCTGGTCAATATCTGCTTGTCATGGCGGCTCAGGCCTGGACTACTTGCTGCCCAGCAAGCAAGTCCAGTACAGCAACCGTCCAGTCGACATCGCTTCACGATCTGATGATAGCGTAGCAGCCTTCGACATTGGCCCATCTCTTACATGTACACCCATCGAGAGCCCGAGAGGGGAGACACGTCCAGTCGCCTGAAATGAGCTGAAGTGAAATGAATACGACAATCTGCTTTCGTCTGTTGCAAAGAGGAATAGCGGGTGCTGCAGCTCTGCAGCTCTGCAACTCTGCAACTGTGCAGCTCTTCACACAGCAGCCAGAAATGCGGCAGCAATCACGATAGACGCACGATGATGCTTCCACTCGAGAGCCTGGTCGACGCCAACCCATTAGCGGGCCTTGACGTGAGCGCCCCTGGCCCGATTCAACGGCGATCAGCATTTGCCCATCGCGGGTGGTCTTGCATCCCCGTCGTTGTCTGCAGATTCTTGCTCGACTGGCTGCTCAACTGCTCGTCTTTGCAATCTTCCTGAGCCGGTGCTGGGGTCCAAGCATTTAGACTCCGGCAGGTCCAGGTCCAAGCCCACGGTGCAGCATCACCGTCAGCATCAGCATCACCAGAGAGGGCCGAATCGTCGTTGCGCGACGAGAAACATGTTCTGGAACGTGAAGCAACTCGCCCACTGCAAACCCGATCGTCGACCAAGGCGCTCTCGAGGAATCAGAAGCCCATCCGTCCAGGCCGGCATGCCGAGTACAGGGCTCTTACCTGTCAGCCCATCTTTCTATCAGGGGTACGACCCCCGCGGAGCCAGGATGGCCTGGAGAGATTCAGATCAGAAGACACTGTTCCCAGCGTCGATCATGTCAGATTCAGCACCCACAGGCCCTGTGAGGATCTGTCAAGAACGTCGTAGCTTGCGAAACTTGAAGGCGAGCTGGATTCGAGACGAACGGTGCCCTCTCTCTCTCTCTCTCTCCCTCTCGCAATTTGCGATGTTTGTGGTAATAGTTCAGAGAGGCTCAGCGGTGACAGGCATGGCCATGGTGCCGTCGGAGCTGGACCGTCCCAATGCTGACCTGACCTGACTTGACCGTGGTTTCGCGCGTCGAGCCAGAAACAGCGCTGGTTGCTGACGTGGAGCATTGGCTGATGTGGTTGGCTGGATGTGCTAAATCAACGGCATTAGCAATTTACGGGGGGGGTTGAGGGGGTAAAGGGGGGCCAAGGGCACTATACCGACTGACAAGTACGGTACGGTACTGTACTGCCCTGTATCGGGGCGATGAAGCTGCGAGATTCAAGCACGATTAGGCAAAGTGTTGGACAATGCAGACAGACGAGGATGGGTGCGGGTATTGATTGGATGATGGGCGTTGTACATACAGGACGGACTGTATTGCAATTAATCAATCGATCGCGAGTCCCCGATGGACCCTACAGTAGCAGTGTTTAGCGACTGGTAGCGACTCGTACCGTAGGCGTAATAGGCGTAATAGGCGTTGTAGGCGTTGTAGGCGTTGTAGGCGTAGTGGACGCAGCAATTACTGATCACTCATCGCTGTATTTTGACAGGTAATTAGTGGGTGAGTGAGTGGAGGGTATTCCAAATCCCGGAAGCAGGCAGCCCGTGCTACCAACCTGGCCTGGCCTGGCTGGTCGGGGGTGTGCTTGGGGGGTGTGCTTGGGGGTGGATGTGCTGGGGGCGCTGGGCTGCTGGGTGCTGGGTGCTGGGTGCCAGGTACGAGCCGACTCACTCAGAGGAGACGACGGGTGCTAAAGAGAAGGTCCCTGGGGCTGCAAGAGCTTCCCAACTGGTACTGTACTGGGCCCATCTTTCTACAGTACTACTCACTTACTCAGTACACTCAGTCCCTATACTCACCGCAACCTTCGCCCGAACCACACTAGGCCAGCACATCACATCACATCACCTTGACTGCACCGCACTGCCAAACCTCTGTCACCAGAAGTGTCACCAACGGGCAAACAAACACCCAGCTGTCAAATCGCAACTCGCGCTGGCTGCTGCACCTATCGGATCTCCTTGTGTCTTCTGCATTACTCGGTATCGTCAGGACCAAGTTTCCGTCGGGCATTTGAGCTGCACAGTGCAGATACACGAGCAGGCCCGAAAGCTTCTCTGGGCCCTCGTTCCGCTATCCAAACTCTCTCTCCAGTATTGTAGAGCGTAGGCCCAGCACCCAGCGCCGACCGCCTACCACCTACGACCTACCACCTTACAGTACAGCCTACTGCCTACCGCCTACCATTTACCCTCTAACCGGACAGTACCTATACGGTACACTAAGTACACTACAGTACCCAGCTACCATCTACCATCTACCGCCTACTACTACCACCTACCACCTACTACCTCCACTACCACCACTACCACCACTACCACCACCACCTACCATCCCCTACTGTACCCTACCATCCCTTGCTACAGGGCTTAAGGGCCTACCACCTCACTTACTATACTTATCCATACTACTCCCTACTCGCCTAGCACATCCACCACCACTACCACCACTACCAAGATCCCAAGCACCTCGAACTGTCATGCTTCTTATTGCTCGATCCACCACACCTATACTCTTCTCAGCCTACGCTCTCCCACTGACCATCTGCCACCGAGTCTTTGCTGGAAACGGTCACTAACATCCATTACCCAATTCCCCGTCAGAGCCCTCCCTTCGGAACCTGGCCGTCCTGCTCATCATCGTCGTCTAAGCAGACGCAGACGCAGACGCAGACGCAGGCCCTGAGTGATACCATCTGAGCGTCTCCGTCTCCCCCAGCACGAGCCTCGCTCAGCGCCACGACCGCACTACAAGGACTATCCCCAAACCTCCTCTAGCCTGGACCCCTGGCCCTCGACGTGCTGTACGACCCTGTTTGGGCCCTGTTCCCTGGCGAATTCCCATCACGGCACCTGTGCAGCGGCCCGTTGTTCTCTACAGGCCATCCATACTCACGGGCCATCATCATCTTCTCTTCTCCCCCCCCCTCCCTCTCCCCCATAAAGCATCCCCTCCAGCAACATACATAACCTCACCCTCGCCGCCCATCAACGTTCATCAAACCTAAATCTCCGTTACTGCCACTACTACTGCCACTGCCACTGCCACTTCCACTCAGATACCTTCAAAAAGCCCCTTCTTCCCCAGAAGCTTAGCCCATCATCCACCGCAGATCACCCTCGCAGCTGATCCACTCACCGCCGCAAGTCAAAAGACAAAAGATATATACATACATACATACATACATACATACACCCGTACATAAAAAACGTCAATCTTCACCTAAACCGCAACGCTGGCCACCGCCGTCTTATCTCCGTTTACTTTCTCGGGTCTAACCCCAACTCTGAGCACGCGTGGTAGATCTTGGGAAGGTATGTAAAGCCTTTCTTACTTTGGCTCTTGGCGTTGCCTTTCTCTCCCATGCCACCAGCTAGCAATCCGAGTCCCGAGAGCAAGCTGCTCACTTAGTTATATATGCCTACGGCATTGCCTCAGCTGGGCACTCTTTGGTCTTTGAGCCTCCTCATTTATTTGTAATGCTTCTGGATGCCTGCTGATAACCATCCTCCAGATTCCATTCGCAGCACTGGAATCTCTTTCCCGTTCTCACAAGACCTGACAGAAAGCAATTCTGGAATGGAATTTCGCTCATATCAGTACTCCCCAGCCACAGCACCAGAAAAAAACATGTCGACATTGACCATGAGAGCTCATTCCACGCTGCCATCTGCCAGAGAGATGCTGTGGGATGACAGACGTCCGATGGATCTCCCATCCCGTCCCCGATCACAGGTTGATCGTGTGGAGCTACCATCTATCCGACAGGTTTGTTCCAGCTAGCTCACTTTTAAAGTCTAATGCTTACACCTCCCAGGCTGTCCCAGAACTGCAGCTTCGTGTGGGTAGAGATACACCCGAGCTCAGGGCAGAGTCGAGAGCCTTCTCTCCATCCACAGCATCCGTGGTTGCTACAAGCGACTATGTCCCATCTCCATCTCTCAACAAGCGACGCAGGCTATCAGCCGACGAGGACCAGGAAGAGATCAGAGACTACGCAGCTTCAAGAAGCTTCAGGAGCCCACCTCGCCAAGTACAGCGCCCACAGAGCGGTGGAGCTTCCCCCAGATCAGGACATCGAGTTTCTGAGTCTTGGTCAAGTTCGACCCGAAGCAGCCCCTATACGGCCCCGAGAGGCATCCCATCAATGAGGTCGCCGCCGCCCTTTGAATCTGCAGGTGCTGCCCGACCAGAATGGAGACCGACCTTACCGAGCTTGCCATCACTGACACTCGAGCGTGCACCACAACAAGCCCAGACGCCCAGGGGACGGAGCAATTGGAGCGAGTATGCATTAGATGCATCCCGCAGCGGGGCGCCAACATATCCTTCAGCCGGTCCCTCATTCTCACCACCGCCATCAAGCTATCAATCAGTGCCCTATTCATACACGGGATATCATCAACCTCGCAACCAAACCTACGCCGGGCCTGCACCTCACGCCATTGCTCTCTCTCATGACCGAACCCCCTTCTCATCTCACGGATACCACCAAGTGCAACCCTCGCACGAGGGCTACATGACAGGCTACGGCGACATGAACATGAGCGGCGACAGCAAGACGCGAAAGCGCCGGGGCAACCTGCCCAAAGAGACGACCGACAAGCTCAGAGCCTGGTTCGTCGCTCACCTGCAACACCCGTACCCGACCGAGGACGAGAAGCAAGAGCTGATGAGGCTGACGGGCCTTCAAATGAGTAAGTGACTCCTCGAGACTGCGTTCTCCTTCGAACTCAAGCTAACAGCCCCCGTAGATCAGATCTCCAACTGGTTCATCAACGCCCGCCGCCGCCAGCTCCCAACCATGATCAACAACGCCCGCGCTGAGTCGGACGCCCGCTCGGCGAGGAGCGGCGAGAACGCCTCGTCGCAGGGGGGCGCCGACCGCACCAGCGTGCCCCTGGGCGAGAGCGAGGGGGAGTACGAAGACGACTTTGGCTCGCCGCCGAGCGCGATGGAGAAGGGCGACAGCCGAAGCGTCTAATAAGGGGATCACTCTCCCACGCAGACAGAAGCAGGAACCAAAGCAGAAACCGAAAAAGGAAAAAGAAAAGAAAAAAAAGAATGAAGAAAAGAAAAATGGAGACGCACGCGTCGAGAAGTAGAAGATGTAGAGAGAAAAAATGCTTCATTGTAGAAACACCCCGTATAACGACGACGACAGCAGCAGCAACAACAACAACAGAAAAATCACACCTGTACCACTTAGATAGTAATACTGTACGCACGCATGTAGATAAACGACCATTTCCTTTGTGTGTGGGGGTGGGGGGGATGGGAAATCGTAGCGCGCATGGATCTGGATCTGGATTGGATTGGACGGATGAAAGGATGGACGGACGAGATCAGATAGATGGCATTCGATTCGAGCTCGTAGAGAGCATATTTAGTTTATTTGGTTTACTCTTAGTCTAGTCTAGCACCCCCCCATCTCTCCAGCAGGAGATGCCTAAAATTTGACCTGTTAACTCTTACTACGCGCTATTCTTTTGACGTCTTGAGCAAATCAGTGACTTCTTTCTTCTTCTTCTTCTTCTTCTTCTCTACATAGGCGGAATGAGTGCTGGGTGCGTGTCACTGTCACTGTCACTGTCACGAGAAGGGAGAAGGAGGAAGTGATGGGTTAAAGATTGATTAATTGATACATGCATGCATGCGTGCGTACTTGCGTGCACGATGTGACAGGTACAGGTCCTATACGGATTCTAAAGGATTGATAGATTGGATTTGCAAGACCGAGACAGAGACAGAGACAGAGAGAAAAGAAAGAAGAAAAAAACGGGCTCGCATGTCTAGTTCTCGTTCTAATCTAATGTAGCCTAGTCTAGTCTAGCGGTAGCAGTGGTGGTGTGGTGTGATCTCGGAGCTTAGAGAGGGGAGGGGAGGGGAGGGACAATGAGATGTATCACATCGCCATGCCTAAAGAAAGAAAGAAAGAAAGAAAGAAAGAAGAAGGAAGTCGTTTTTTTTCTTCTTATTGTTCTTTTTCTTCTTCTTCTTCTTCTTCTTCTTCTTCTTCTTCTTCTTCTTCTTGGCTTGAAGGAAGGTTTTTGATCTCTTGTCATCTTCTCCCCCTCTCTATCTCTGTCTCTCTCTCTGTCTCCCCGCTCGCTTCTTCTTGCTTTCTCATCCATCATGCCATGCCATGCCATACACACACTCACTGACTTATCGTTCCTTTCTTTTCCTTCCCCGTTTCAACTCCCACATTGCACATTAGCCTTTCCTCGTGTCTTGTCTTGTCTAGTCCAATCTAGTCTGGCACGATACGATGCAATACGATATAATACAACAAGAGGCGCTATCCTAGCTACCTCTCTAGAGAGTACCAAACCGCCTAGTTCCGCTCCGCTATCGATCACAAGCGATAGCATCGACTTGAGGATATAACAGCATACTTTTTACTCTTGCGCTTTTTTTGTATCGGCATGAATGGCCAGAGCAGGAGGGACGGGTTCGACGAGGGCCGAATGTGAAAAATGGAGATCCGGTCCAGTGCCGTCCGAGGACCACGACAAGGAGGAGGAGGAGGTCGAGAAGTCCAAGGCCAAGAGGGGAGAGAGAAAAGAGGAAAGCGAAGAAAGCGAAGGAAACGAAGGAAACGAAGGATCCGAAACAGGTGGTTGGGTAATGGGAAGGAAAGAATCGAGATGGGAGAGCAGAAAAAGTGCTGTTGCTGTACGCACAGATCGTGTTCGTCCGTTTGACATGTCTGTCCATGTCGGTGTCGGTGTCGGTCGGTTCGTGTTTCGTTTCATTCCTTCCTTCCCCCTCTTCTCTTCTCATCTCTCGTCTCTCTTCGCCCTGCCGGGGCTCTTTGGGCTTGGTTTGCGAATCTTGCTTCAGGGATTCTACGGGAATCTCGTGATTGTGGAGTGGAGTTCGTTTCTTCTGTGCTGTGATGTGCTGTGCTGTGATGTAATGTGATGGCATGGGACGTGTGACGTGCTGGGCACGGAGGGTTTCTACAGTAGGACTTGGGGGGCTACGTTACCTTACTGTACGCTGGTATAGGGACAGGAGGCAGGAGACAGGTGTCAGATTGTTTGGCATTGGCTTGTTATTGTCATGTCCTATAGGGGTTTGTTTCCCATCTCCTTTCTCCTTTTCCCCTCCCTCCGAGTACCCTCTCTTTGGCCATGTACCTCGTTTTCTCTTTTGGGTCCTGATTGCGAATCTTTCTCAGCCCGGGGGGTTGGGATTTTCGGCTTCTGGACTTGCCGTCTGGTGCGGCAGTAGGTGTAGGTAGATAATATCATATAGCCATCTATAGATTTTCTGTTGCGGCTATGATCCGGATTGAAATCCTTCCTTTACTCTGGCTTTACACGTAGATTGATCTCTCGACTTTCTCTCTCTCTCTCTCTCCTATACTCCTGGTTTGCCTGTGTTACAATGCACACATGCCCCTCTCCACTCCAGCTTTTCTCGGTATTTAAAGTTTCTGATAGCTCATCTTCCCATCTGCCGGGGAGAGAAGTGCCCCCCCGTTGCCGTGCTCCCTGAATGCCTTCGCCTTCTCGTCCTGCTCATTCGGCTGGGTAAACTCTTCTTGGCAGGTAAGGCAGGACCAAATCTACCGTACAGAAGCTGGGGGTGGTCTGGTATGGATCTTGACCAGCTCAACAGATTTGATGGATGATGATCGCTTCGCTTGGCTTGGCGACGACCAAGGACGACAACAACAACAACAAACAGGCAAGATGACAAATTGGTCGGGAAGTACTGGACGTGGATGATGATTGGCTCTGTCGACAATGGGAAGTGAAGTGAGGTCTGCAGTCTTCAGTCTTCAGTCTCCAGCCATGTCAGCCATCGGCGAGCGAGTGACATGCCAGTCTAGAGGCAGAGCCAGAACTAAAGCCAGAACTAGAACTAAAACCAGGTAGTCGTAGGCGACTTTCACCACTTGACAGACGCTACTGTAAGTGGCCTCGAGGGAATGATTCCGCCGGAGGTTGCACGAGCTGCTGATTCGTCGTGCAGCCACACCTGACACTGACAGACACGCCGGTACTTTCTCTTCTTCGCGGCATGCATGTCACGCACGATCCAGAACAAACACCAAGTCATTCCCGGACCGGAGATGTTGGATTCTTGATCGACGACGACGACGACGACGACGAACCTCTTTATTCCCACCAAGACTATCGATTCGATCGCCGTCGCATCTCCTCATCCATGAATCCTGCCATCAATATCGCCATCGCCTGTAAGAGCCCATAGCAGTGGTGGCTACTAGCAATTAAAAGCACGCGTATGTGAAGTATAGAAGGGATAGTATTATCTATCTACGGTAGCTACTCTCCTTATAGTAGCCCTTGGCCGCTCCCCGGCAGCCCACGTGATCTATCACGTGATATATAATAACATCCCCTTACGAAAAGAAAAAATATTATCGCCTACGATAATAACTATAAAGTAAAAAATATTCCTATTACTCCCGTTTAATTACTATATATCCTATACTATATAACCTATTTTATATCTTATATTTTATTATTATTACTTTATATTTTATAATTATTATTCTTTTTTTATAACTATTACTCTTATCTATTATTATCGATTTTTATTACCTAAAATATTATCTTACGTTTACGTTTACTTTTTTATAGATATTATACTTTTTCTTTTTTATAGGTTTTAGTAGGTTAAGTAGGTTAAGATATTAGTTAAATTATTAGTTAAGTTATTAGTTAAGTTATTAGTTAAGTTATTAGTTAAGTTACTAGTTAAGCTATTAGTTAATAAAATATATTTAGTTCGAGCTTAGAAGTTATATTAAAGTTATTATTAAAAAATAACCTAAGGCGCTAGTATTTTATTAGCTTTTTTAGTAAAATATTCTTATTATTAAAAAATCTAGATTATAAAGATAGTTATAATATATATTTCTAAATATCTAAGATAAGCTTAGTATTAGATAATAAGAGTCTATAAATTACTAGTAATATCTTTCTAATACTATTAAATATAATCTTAAACTTATCCTTAAATAATAAAGCTTATAATAAAGTCTTATTCTTACTAAAAACTTCTAAAGATATTACTACTAGCTCTAAAGTAACTTTAAGAGACTAGTTATATTAGGAAAGTAACTTATTTATTTTTAATAATAAGTTATTTAGATATCTTTTTTTAATAATAATTATCTTTTTCTTAATATCTAGTTCTAATTCTTTTAAACTTAGAATAAAAAAGATATTATTACTAGCTTATATAATAATCGTCTTCTTCTTAATATTTTAATAAATCTATAAATAACTATTTATTATAAGAATAATAAAAGTTATTATTTAAGTTTATATAAAAATAATAAAAGCTATTATTAGAGTTTATATAAGAGTTATAAAAGGATTAATTAGAGAGGATACTTATACTTACTAAGTACTAGTAATTAATATTATTAGGTAATCTAATAAGCTAGATATATATATTAGGTTTTAATTATTCTTTCTTAACTTTATAATAAGTAAATAATATACTAAGATATAATTATTACTTAAAAGTTTACTCTTAAGTATATATCTTATATATATAATAATAACTTTATTAGTAGCTATTAATATAAGTATACTCTTATTAACCCGAATCCTAGTAATTAGTTAATCTTATACTCTAAAGTTAAAAAGCTAATATATATATCTTTAATTATTAGTAAATATATTAATATTAGTAATAATTATTAATATTAATCTATTATTAAGTTTATAGTACTTTAGTATATTATATACTAATATAAGTAAGAGATCTACTAAATAATATTATCTTTTATATACTAATTTCTAATAGTCTTCTAGCTTATCTTCTAGCTTATTTATAAGTCTCTTACTTTTCTTCTATTAATTCTTAATCTCGTTTTATTTATCTTTTAAATATAATAATTTTATTATTCTTACTTGTTTTATATAAGTTATAAATACTAGTAAGTAATATTAAGTAATATCTTATAGCTTAGAATCTAAATCTTCTAGGTTATATTTATTATTATTAGTAAGATCTTTCTTTAATAAACGTGCTAGTAAGAGTATAATAAATAAAGATTATAATATATTATTATTTATACTTATTAAAGTTATTAATAAAACGTTTATATTAAGAATTATAAGTAATATATTAGGACTTTATTCGTACTTATAAAGAAAGTATAAATCTCCTAAGACTAAAATAATATTATCGTTCTTATAAAAAATCTTATTACCTAGTATTAGTAATTATAAATAATTAATATAAGCTCCTATAAATTCCTTATATTTAATAATTATATGTTTCTCTTATTTATATTAGTCCTAAGCAAATATTACTTATTAATTATTAATATTATTATTAGATAATAGTAATAATACTTATTAGTAATATCTTATAACTTATATAAAGTAATTATATATTTATTAAAGATTATTATTATATAAAGAAAAAAAGTTAGGTAATTAAGATATTTTATATTTAAGTCCTAATAGCTATTATAATAAATATTATTATACGCTTACTAAGAATAATCTAAAATATCCTAATTAAAAGGTTTAATAAGGTTTATAATAATTATAAGTATTCTTATAACTTCTATTATTTATAAATACTTCTAAGTATAATATAATAACTATTACCTTCTTATAATCTTTTATAAGCTCTTTATAGTTACCTAGGTTTTTTATATTATATTACTAATTATATTCTAGGCTATACCCTAGCTAATATACTAAGTATTTAATAATATATCTCTTTCCTTTATAGATAACTCTCTTATCTAATAATTATTTTACTTTTTATTCTTTAATATTATTAATTATAATAATACCTAGGTTTATTAGATAAGGTTTATTATAAGGATTATTATCTAGGGCTAATAAGAGTTCTAATTAAGCTATAATAAAGATATTATAGATTTCCTAGGTTTTAGGAATTATAAGCTAGTAAGCTAGATATTTTATTTTTTTTATAATCTAGAAAGATCTAATATATTATTACTCTAGTTTCTTAGATAATACTAATAGTAATTTATAGCCTTTATATAAGCGTATATATATCTAGTTATTAACCTTTATAAAGAGAGGAATATACTTCTTATTATAATAAAATTTCCCTAATATTTAGCTAAAGTTAATTATCTTAGAGGCTTTAATATAATTTATAGATATATTTATTAATAAAATATTTCTACTAATATTAAATTAGAAGTTTAGGGTAAACTTATATATAATTTTATTTAGGGTCTTATTTATAAAGGTCTTATTATTATTAAATAAGGCTTAGATATTATATAATATTATTTCCTATTATATAAGATCGTTTATTTTATAAAGAAAAAAGCGTAAGATTATTTTAACTAACTAATTAGTACGCTTACTAGTATCGTCCGTCTATAAATAATAAGTAATATTATATAATAGGTTAATACTTAGCTTTAAGAATAACTACTTTTAAAAGGCTAATAAGAATTTATAATTATAATCTAATATAATTACTTTTAGTAATCCTTAATTTATAATATATAATCGTACTAAGAATACTTTAGCTTATTATTTAATAGTAAATATTAATTTTCTAGTAATTAATATTATTTTCTTAGAGAATTTATTTATAATTAATAAAATTATATTATTATCTTCTTTCTTTTTAGTTAATAAAGCTAAGATAAAATCGATAGTAAGTATATAAAATAATATTAATAGAAAACTAATAGGTTATAATAAATTATATAAAATATAATATTTAGTTTATAATATATAATATTATAAATAATATCTAATAAATACTTAAATATATTATTAGAGGTATCTAATATATTATAGTTTAAAGATATTATTAAAGCTTTTTTAGTATCTAGGATATTTAATATAAGTATATCTAATATTAAGGACCTCTTTTACTAAAAACTTTAGAATATATAAATATATTAGATTATTTTTAGAGATATATTAGATTTTATTATTAGTTTTAATAAATAATAATTAAGCCCTATTAGTAGTATCTAATATATTATTACTTTTAAGAATATAACAAATATATTTATATACTAAGTTATTTTAATAACCTTCTATTAATCGTATATAAAATTCTAGACTTATTTTTACTAGGGTAATAATAAAGTTATATTTATATATATAATTTACTCTCTTAAAGTTAAGTTTAAAAAGCTCTTCTTTTAGTATAAGACTTATAAGTCTTAATAATACGTTTAATACTAGGTAAGTTCTTTTTATTTTATAATAAATATTAAGATTAAAATATTAGATATACTTGCTAGCTCTTATAAGCTAGAGGTTCGTTTTATTAGATCTTATAAAGAATAATAATTACTATTTAGTAATAATAAGTATTATATTATAATTTATATATATACGAATCTTATATTTTAATAACTCGATTATAAATCGAGTTTTTCTTAGAACTTATACTAATTTAGCTACTTTTATTTCTATTAGCTAGTAATTCTTTTCTATTAGTATAAGAGCCTTACTTAAGAATATAATAAGCTTAATATTATTATATTTTAGATAATCGTTTATTATCTTCTTAGAATAATAAAATATAATACTAATACTAAAAGCTTTAGATATATTAATATTAATATATAATATATAATTATAATTAAAATATATAAGGAAAATAAATTCTTTAAACGTAGCTTATAATATCTTAAATATAATAAGTTCTAATAATATTAGTTTAATAACCTTTATTAATATAAAATAATTTTTATAAGTTATATTTATCTTTAGTTCCTTTTAGAATAATTTAGTTTTTTATTATTCTAATAACTTTATTATAATTATATAATATAAAATATATTATTATAGCTAACTAGTTAAACTAATATAAGTTTCTAGATCTTTTAGTATCTTTAGGAATTAGATTTTAGATATTACTTTTAGCTTATCTTTAGTTATAATAAGTCTAAAAGAATTAATATATTATCCTAGCAAATAAATATTAGGGAAGCTAATATATATCTTTATAAGCTTAATAGAAATACTAATATTTATAAAAAGTAAGAAGATATTATAAAGGTTTTATTTATATTCTTATAATATCTTAGAGTATATAATAATATTATTAATATAAGCTCTAGTATATAATTTATATAGATATAATATCCTATTAATCTACTATTATATATAGCTAGGAGAATTCTTAAATCCTATTATAGCTATATTAAAAGACTCTTATTTATAATAAGTAATTATTATTAGCTTATAATAATCTTCTAGAATAATTTTTTATTAATAAAAAAAGAAAGTATAATCTATAACTATTATAAACAGGTAGTCTTATATAATTACTATTATATCTAATTATAAAGGAATCAGGTATATATCTGATTATATAATTTAGTTTAATTTATAAAGATTAATAATAATATATTCTTTCTTAGAGTTATCCTAAAGCGTTTTCTAGACTATAAATACTAGGAAGAAGAAAGGTATTCCTTTTATTATCTAAGATATCTGTCTTTTAGAATATATATTATTAAATATCTTATTAATATACTTTTATAACTTTAGTTCTTATAAATATACTTTAACTCCTTTAGGTAATACGAGTAATTCCTAGTTAGTACGTAAGGGGATCTTTATTTATTCGTTCTTAGGAATATTTATAAAAGTACTAGAATCCTCCTAAAGCTTTAGAAATTTATATATAATATCTACTAATATTATAATAATATATTAGTTATTATATACTATTATTTTATTTAAAAAAATAATCTCTAATAGCTTAGGTTTACTTATTATATCTAGAATAATAGGTATAATATTAGTTAGTAGAATTATAATAATAGTTATTATTAGTCTAGAGTTATAAGCTTATATAATAAATATTATTATATGCCTTTTATTTATAGGTATAAATATTATAATAATAGTTATAAAGGTTATAAGAGTTTTAATAAACTATAAAGGGGACTTTTATTATAAAAGACGCTTTATAATTATTATTATATCCTTTATATTATCTATTATAAAGACGAATATTAATATTATAAAGCCTTATTTATCTTTTATCTTAAATATTCTTCCTAGATATTAGTTATACCTGATTTTTATTATATTATTAGTATTATTTTTTACTAATAATATAAACGTATTCTTACTAATAATATAACTAAATAGAAAGATATAATCTAGTTTATTTAGCTTAAATAAAAAATCGCGATTATATTATAATACTTAATAGATTAGGATACCTATAAAATTATAAGAAGATATTATTATTAATATTTTAATATAAATTAGTTAGAAGTTTTAGTTTAATATTAACTTCTATTAAACCTAGATAAGAATTATTATCTTATATAAGCTTATACTTATTTTCTTTTTTAAGAGAAGTAGGTTAATCTTCTTAAGAATTATTATATTAGTATTAATTAATATATTAACCTTTAAACTATCTATCAAATAAACCTTATATATTAGTATTATTTTAACTAGTTTATTCTTATTAATACTAGTAATCCTAATATTAATTATTATATAGTTAGATAATATATAATTACTTATAATCCTAGAAAGTATTATAAGATATATTATTATTCTTATAAGAATACTTAGATTTTATCTTAGGAAAAAACTATAATTTATTAATATTACTAAATAGCTTATATTAAAGCAGATAGATTCTAGTTTTATAATAATAGATAATCTAACTAAAATTATATAATAGATATAATTATAATATCTTATACTTATATTATTATTAATAGGTAAGACTTTAAACTTCTTTTCTCTTATTAGTATTATTACTAGTATTAACAAATATTTAGTAGTAACTAGTCTTAGTTTATATTATATAATAATATATATTATAATTAGTTTATCTTATAACTTTATTATCTTATAAACTTATTATAAATATTTAAATAATTTATTTCTACTATAAAATATATCTTTATACTTATTATATTAATAGGTTTCTATAATAATAATAAATTAAGAGAAGAACTTATATTCGTATAAGTTATATATAAGATCTTACTAGCTTATATTATCTACTTCTTTATTATTTATAGTATTATTATTACTTTAGTTATTAGTATATATAATATTACTAGTAATATAACCTTATATATTATTATATTATTAGAAATCTTTTAAACTTAGGTTTATATAATTAGGTTTATTATAATAATTATACTTACCTTATAAGTATATATAATAATCGCTTTAATCCTTAGTAATATTTATATAAGCCTTTTAATATTCTTAATTATTTTATAGACGGTTCTAGAAGAATAATAAATACTAGTAATTATTATTTTACTAACTATTATTATTTAGATTATTAGGGAAAAAATTATAAGGTTAATATTAAAAACTTATATTATTTTATTTCTAGCTCTAATTATTAGAATAATTATAATTCTAGTATTAGCTACTAGTATTCTAGTTATTCTAGTTATTAGAATTATTCTAATAACTATAATTATTATATAATAGCTTAGGCTAAAGATTCTATTAGGTATTAGTTTTATATAAATATTATTATTAAACTTATTATTACTTATTATTTCTATTTTATTATTATCTATTAAAAGAGATATATAAAAGATTTAGTATTATATAAGGGTTAGATATTAGATACTTATTATTATAAGGCCCTATATATTTAGGCTAATATCTTTACTATTACCTACTAGTATATTACTAGTATTACTAGCTTTTATTAGCAAAGATTAACTAGCTATACTTATTATATTAGTTTAATTACTTATAAAATAATATTATTATAAAGGTACTTAGAGACGTATTATATTTTAGTTTATTAATAATCTTATAAAATAACTAATCTAAATATCTCTAATATTAAAGTATAATATTATACTTAATAAAGTTACCCTTTACTAGGCTTTAGTTATAAGCCTTAGTTATTACTTTTATTATTATAATATATTCTATAATTAACCGCTTATTATAATAATCCTAGATAATATATTAGGTATTTTTATAGTATACTAGTACTTCTAATAATAAAGGTTAAAATCTTTCTTCTAGTATTTTATAATAATCTTTAATATTATTTATTATTATAAGCCTTATATAATAGATTAAGTTAAGAGTATTATTTTATTATAATTCTATTTTATTATATAAATATATATTAAGGCTTTGTTTAACTTTTACTAAGTCTTATATAAGAATAATAACTTATACTTTATTAGTAAAAGAGAAAATATTATAATAATATATCTTTTTATCTTAGTTAATAATATTATTTCGTCCCTAATTATAAGGTATATTTAAGTAAAAGTAGCTAATTTTATTAGCTTTTATATAAGAGTAATTTATAAATATTCTTTAAGACTCGTTTTTATTATAAGTATTATTATAAAGTTTATTTTCCCTAGGTATTATTTTAGAGCGTAAGCTCTTTATATTATAATAAGAGCGATTATTATTATTATAAGCTTATAAGTTATTATAAATCTAATTTATTTTTATTCTAAGCTAAGACTTTAGTATTTTTAAGATATTCTTTATAATCTATTATATTATAATCTTTATATCCTAGTTAATACTAGGTATTAGCTATTATAAGTACTAGTAGCTATTATTATATTACTAGTAATTATTATTAGGTTACTAGTAATTATTATTAACTTTCTTTTTATAGCTAGGTTTATTATATCCTAAAAAGAAACTAAGAACTCTCTTATTATTATCTTTTTATTTAGGCTTATTAGCTATTATATTTTATATTATCTAAGTTTATAAAGAGGTTTTACTAGTTTTCTTAGTTTATAAAAGGTAAGCTAGAACCTTAATCTTGTTTTTAATATAATATATAACTAGTTAGAATACTATTTTATTTATAGCTTACTCTAATAGGAATCTTAGTAATAATAAGTTTAATCTTAATTTTACTCTTATATTCTTATTAGTAAATAATCTCTCTACTAATTCTTATATATTATATATAGATATATACTCTTTTATAATATTAATAAACTCTTATATTAGTAGTTTATATTTATTATTATTAACCTTAATATAACTAAGGACCTAGCTAGTTACTTCTTTTATTAAGGATAATATATAATATATAATCTCTTAATAGTTTTACTAAGATAGGAACTTTATAATATTACTCGTATAAGGATTATAAGATTATAAGGGATTCGAGTATAAGAGGAATAAGATACTTAAGTATTTAAGTATTATAATAATAAAAGTTTATTAGAAAATTTATATTAATTAGAGGTATCTTAATTAGTAGAAAGTAGTTATCGTAATAAACTAGTTTTAGATATCTTTAAGGAAATAGTCGATAATCCTTTGTTATTATATAATAATAGCTAGTATAATCTGAATTTAATAGTTTATTTAGGAGTTACAAATAATACAGATAGTACTACTATTCTATAAGAGCCTATAGCAGTGGTAGCTACTAGCGATCAAAAGCACGCGTATGTGAAATATAGAAGGGATGGTATTATCTATCTACGGTAGCTACTCTCCTTATAGTAGCCCTTGGCCGCTCCCCGGCAGCCCACGTGATCCATCACGTGATATATGACATCGCCATCGCCTTCGCCTTCGCCCCTGCTGTACGACTCGGACTGTGTAAGTGCCAAAGTCAGTTCGAACACAGCCTCCTCTATTGACACATCCACCTACACCTACCTACCTAGGTACACTTGCATTGTCATGTACACAGATCATGACTGAAGACCCTGATTCTTTTAGCCTCGTAGCTAAGTCTTCACTTTCCCCGGCATGTGTAGCCACTAGCCACTCCAGCGAGCTGACTGCCATGGTCGCAGGCCGAGCGAGTAGTGTCTACGCCGCTGATCTGTCAGTGCTTCTAGAAAATAAACGCCGTCCGGATCCTCACACAGCGCTGTTGCTATTGCTTTGCTGTGATTCCCTTCCCGTGGAGCCGCTCGGCGCTCTCTGCCTAGCTGGCTGCCACCATAGCATTCAGATTCTCGGTGCGAGGGTCGCTGGTGCTGGTGCTGGTACTGTACTGGCGCTGGCGCGGGTACATGCTCCAGGACACGGTCGACCTTGGTACGGTACAATGGTACCGCACTACCTAAGTCCCAATACCGGATTACTATACATCTCACTTCCTCACGGAGGTACCGCTACTGTACTCTACGCACGCGACTGCCTCATTCCGTAGCCCTATGTGCTGGGGCCGCCCCCTTTCCAAACCTTCCAAGCAGAACCGTCGCCACGGAGAGGGTAACGATACTTGTTCTCCGGCTCCGTACGAGTAGCTCGTCGACTTCGAGGCGCTGCCAATGGGCGAGGGATTGGGGGCTGGCGAATGTGGCGACAGGTGACGGGTGAAGAGAAGGACTCGCTCGGCCGAGATCAGTCGACTCTCCCGTACTTTGTGTGTGCACGGCGGGATTTAAGCTTTCGCTGGAGGCTGGACCCCTACTGCACATCTCCCGCTCTCTCGAGAAACAAAAAAAAAAAAGAAAACATGACGTCGGCATCTCATGCCTCGAGCCTCGAGCCTCGCTCATCCTGCTGCTTCTGGTTTCCTGGCTCCCTGCGGCCCTTGCGCCTTGCGCCTTGCGGGCACGAGAATTGAGACTTGTCGATCTTGCAGTGCCGTCTTCCCGAGTCACTTGGCCTCTTTCTCTCGTGGTCCTTGCTTGCTCTCCCGCCGTGCTACTGCCTGCGCTGCACTGCACTGCACTGACCGAGAAGGGTACTTCACCCAGCAGCCAGGGAGATCTTCGTGGGACAAGGTTACCCCGAGCCGTGTGTATACTGTACCATGGGCAACTAAAAAATCACCTAGTCGGCATGGCTGAATACGACATATGCACGGATGGGAGGGAGGAGAAAGCACAACAAAGTACACCACTCCCACCAACACCACCACCCGGTGCTGGGAGGGACACTAAGGCTGACCTCTCTTGGCCATGTCTCTCCTCCGGGACTATGCGACTCTGCGACGGGGATGGGGAAAGTTGACGCGAGCAAGTTTTCCCCTGAATTATCCTGCTCCGGCATAGCTTGGTGGACCGTTCAGAACTGCGGTACCGGCTGGCGTTTTTTCTTTTTTGCGTCCACCACAGGACACGGCGCTACACCACTGTCACGATTGTTGAAGATTTTGCTCCATCGCTCGACGGGCTAATCTCATCGAGGGCATGTTTTCCCTCGACGGCCGATTAATGAACGGTGATGCCTGGTGTGGCTTTGGTAGCAATGTTTCATCATGTCCCTTCACCTCAGGATTTGCAGACAATTCCCTCTCGCTTGATCGCTCGCTTATTGGAGAGCGTCTGTAATTTTATTCTCCTCTCTGGCTTTTTTTTTTTTTTTGTTTACTCTACCCCAGTTCAATTCCACACAGCACGTCCATGCTTTTCAGACTCTAGGGAAATGACTCTGTTCTATTTCCTTGTCTGGGTTGCTGTCCTGCGAGGAAGAAATGTCTTAGATTGGGACAGGGCCTCAACGGCTACGTAATGGCCAGCTCTAGTTTCTCTGTCGATGCATGCTTTGACCCTCGACACTCAGATCTCGAAGTGCAAGTCCAGAACCACCATTTTTTTTCTTCTTCTCCAAATCCGGCTGCTTATCAGAAGATCACCGCCGCGGGAGAGCAGATGCAAAATAGCTGAATACTGCAGCATGTATTGTAAAGCATGTACGGCACGGACAAACTCGTGCTTGCCGGACTGCATGCCTTGCACAATGTGATGTGATGTGCTTAGATAGCTGCTAATTACCTACCTAGAGGTAGGTGAGTTGGATTTCAAGTCTATAGATGTTCTCCATAGGGAATCCGGGCCGGGCTATCGTCTCTCTTGTCTCTTCTCGGCGGAAGAGAAAGCATCTCGGATCCGGATATCCAAGAAGTTGGCGGTGTGTGTTTGCTCTTGATACTTGGGAGTTGTCGTACGGTATTTTGCGCACTTTGTTTTATTTGATCTTGTCTCTCTTCGGTGAATATCGTGGGTAGGTAGACATAAAAAACTGTGATTTCATTCCAATCCTTTCTTTCTTGTCCTGCTCACCCGTCGTCTGTTCTTTGCCTGATGAAACCAATGCTTCCTTATGTCTGCATCTCGCGCTCTATAGCGTGTGTGTGTGTGTGTGTGTGTGAGAGAGAGAGAGAGAGAGAGAGAGAGAGAGAGAGAGAGAGAGAGCAGCGCTCTCCACTCCAGAGAACAGGTACAACCATCGGACAAGAGAAATCTCGCTCAAGTACTGGCTTTTTTATTTCCACGCTGGATAAGCAAGTAAGCAAGTCCGTCATTTTGAGCCAGAGAGGTCTAGTTGAACTTCTTGCCGGTCAGTCTTGGTGTATCCCTCTGATCAATTCAATGGGGTCGACTCGTTCCAGTTACCTGCCCATTTCCGAAAATCGGAATTGGTACAGCACCTTCTTGGGATCCGGTATACGCGCACGTCTCCCGCACGTCCTCTGCTACATTTCCATTCTCTTTTTCTTTTTCTTTTCTTTGGGTCTCGGCCTGCGTGCGAGAGAGGGACAGGGCAGAGAGCTGGCTAGTGTCAATCACCGACATGCCATATCCACCCCTGCTGATTTCCCTCGTCTTGCTTGACGATGTCTCGCTACCCGTACATAGGTATATACCGCTGTGTTATAGGAAGTGCACGTCGTCACTTGCGGTTAGCGGTACAGGCGAACATCTTCCTGCTCTACTCTCCTCTACTTTGTCCTGTGTCAGGGACTGAGATATTCCGTTGACAGATTCAGATACAGGTACAGGTACAGGTACTTCTACTTATATCTCAAACGGCTATATGCGTTCCGGGTATTAACAAAAGCCCACGGCGATATTATCTATCTCTGTCGTCTTAATCCTTCTATCGCCTCGTCTTGGAACTGATCCTGGTAGTGAGTAGCAGTAGAGGAAGGGATCTCCTTAGTAAGGAAGCGAAATATATCGAAAGCTCGAACCGAAGGGAAAAGGTTTGTCTTGACTGAAAAGTTTTGTATATCGATCGGCATCTTTAGATGGAACGGTCTTGTCAGGTCAGGTCAGATCAGGTCGAGATGGAGAGGGAAGTAGCTAGCTAGTTGCAAGAGCTCTTGCTTGTTTCGATATCTTTAAATGGATCGTTCGGGTTCTGAGACCTTCTCGCCGAGTCGGTCGCAAGACACACAGCACAGATTGGTCGATGGCTTGCTTCTGGAAGCGCGCAAGAAAACAGCAAACAGCAAACAGCGAACAGCAAACAGCAAACAGCAAGCGAGCAGAAGCGGCGTATTGCACAGCAGCACAAGAGATGGGCCTTCCATCACGCCACGCCTGGGATTGTCGAAAAGCAGAAGGCCGTTTATGACAAGTTCCTCGATGGGGCACCAAGATACACAGGTGGAAAGCTGGTCGATTCAAGTTGACTTTTTTCTTTTTCTTTTTTCGTCCAGAGGCAGAATGGCCCTTGGCTCTTGGACCGCCACGTCGTTACCAGCTTTTATCTACATAAAGCAGCAGATTCTTGGGTTGTAAAAGCCCCGTCAGAATCAGCGAGTGCAGACAGAGTATGACAAACCTTGGAGGCGGACCAGCGAAGACTCAGTCGGGTACCTATGCTTCCATCTAAGTTTTTGAGAAGGAAACCGAAATCACCGCACATAGCAGCAGCTCAACTATACAGGTATAGAGACTCCTGACAGCGATGATATGCACATCGCATCGTGAGCTCGATGCAACGTAATCTAAACCTAAACCAGACTATGCAGCCCTCCCTCCTGCATCAACGCAAACTCGAAGCTCGAAAGGAGCAAGAGATATAAATGAGGCCAACGTTGAGCTGCGCTGTGCTGTGGGCGAGCTGTACAGCCTACAAGCCTGGAGATAAATCCCGGTTCATCCCGCAAGGAAAGGTTATCTGCGTGCGTGCCCGATTGACGCTAGGAATGTGAAATGAAAGACTCGCTAACAGTTTCTTCACATGAATCAAAGACGAAGATTTTTGCAGGGCTTGAAGAACTTCAGAAGAAGACCACGCCATTCAAGGCCCGCATCACCTGGGGACAAGAGGCGAACATGGATCATGCATTTATACGCCTCTCATGCCTCGTAAGGATAATTCATGCAAGATTTCTGGGTTCTGTCTGGTGGAAACCTACCTGTTTGTCCTGCCTCGCACCGGATGTTGTCTGCAATAGGCAAATTAGTTGCCTGAAGTTAAGCTCTGGATCGTGTAGCTATAAGTATATAAATTCATGGCTTCACAGCAAAACTTGATGCTTGCAAAGACTCAGAATATTACAAGGTAAAATATCGTAACCTTGCTCAAGCTTTCGAGAGACGTGGTAGAATATTACATGCCTTTTAACATACAAAAGAGAAGTGCCGATCATAAAGACGCCAGCTTTTCTTTACTTGATTTTCTTCAATTTTCAACGAAGGAAGCGCGGTGTTCTATTTGATGATGTGGACGAAATGCTGGGAAAAATGAAAAATCTTTAACCTATAAATTCAACTACTTCAGGTAAGTAACCACGAAGATCAGCAAATCAACGGCTTTTACGCATGAAACATAAAATCTAGGCAGCGTTATCTTGCATAGCTGAGACGAGTTTCTCTTCAACCGAAGATTTTGATTTGAGAATTCCAAATCTTCCCTCTTTTGCAATGAAGCCTACCGCTAATCCGGGGCTTAGATGAATGAATGTCCCAAAAACCATGGAAGCCTCGGTTAGTGGATCTTCGCGACGTAAGAGAGGGAGAAGAAAAAAAATAAGAAGTGATGTCCGCTCGTGGAGATTGTGATCGCCAAGCTCTCATGTCAGCACCAAAAGGATAACCCCGGCCTGGCGCAAATCGGACTATTACACGAGGTTTGGTAGGTTAATTATGCGATCTTATGCGATCTGACGCGCCATAAAGTCCGTCTCACTTAAGTACATAGAAACTTATTTGGAATGTGCATACATCGGACACTCTCATCGGTTAAGCGACTGTCGCTTGTCGGCTTGTTTTGTATATGGCTACCTAGGTATACAGACAGTCATATGATTTAGCACGATGAGAAAGTAAGCTCAGCCTCAATCCATAGAAATTACAAGAATCTTTCAGGTCAGGAGATCGAGGCAGAGTCCATGCTGTATTGAAGTGTCGGCCTTTGTGCTCGTCAATTCCAAATCACCATAGTGGCGGAGTCACGTCATGACAACTTTTCCATGTGTACCGGATGTGCATTCGTGAGATTGAGAGCTGCAGTAAATCTATAAGTAAGAAGATCATGGAATCATTTTTCCTCATTACCACCATCAATCGGATCTTCAAGTTACAATTTCAATAACCTCGCTTACCAAACTCTACTTGCAAAATGGGTCTTCGCAGCTTTTATGCAACGCTAGGTATCTTTATGACCTATGCTACTCTCTCTTCAGCCATTCCGACTCCAAGTTCAGCACGTGTCTGCACCGAGTATACGATTCCAGTCGATGTCTCTACCGAGTTCTACACGTTGAACTTCACAGAGTTCAAGGACAGCTTCGATGTTGTTGACTGGGTCTTCGATATTGCTCGCCGCGATTCGAGCTCAGTGTTCTTCCCTATCACTGGAGGCAAAGAAGCATTGAGTGAGTCGTACACGATAGGCGCGACCTTCTGTACTCCGGCTATCAAAAATGGCCACGAGGGAACTGTTTTGTTGGCTACACATGGACTGGGTTTTGATAGAAGGTATGTGATCTTATGCAAGACAAAAGAAGGACCCGATTAACAACTTCACATAGCCACTGGGACTTTGCCATACAGCCAGAAGAATACAATTTTGTGGACTATGCCATCAATGAAGGATACTCCGTCTTCTTCTACGACCGTCTCGGAACCGGTGTTTCCTCCAAATTATCCGGCTACACCGAAAGCCAAGGCGATACGCATGTTGCCGTTCTTCAAAGTCTCACTCGCAGCATCAGAGCAGGAGAATACACCGGTGACCTCGGAACTCCTTCTAAAGTCGTCCATGTCGGTCACTCATTTGGTTCATCCGTGACTGTTGGCTTTCTTGCCGCTTCCCCCGAACTTTCCGACGGTGCCATATTGACAGGCATCTCATACGGCGGGGCGCAGTTTGGCACGCTTCTTGAAGGGTTCGGTCTGAGAATTGCTGATCAGCTGGTACCCGGGAAATGGCCAGGAAGAGATACGGGATACGTAACAACCGTTGACCCATTCTCTAATGCTGGGACCTTCTTTTACAACGGAAGTTATGATAGAGAGATCTTCTCTTATTCGGATGATGCTAAGCAGCCTTTCTCTGTTGCAGAGCTACTTACCATAGGTCTGCTAAGCACCGATGCCCAAGCGTTTACGGGGCCAGTCATGGTATGTTCTACACTTTTGCAATGTATCTGTCTGAGATGTACTAACATGACAATTCAGATCCTTACTGGCGAATTTGATTTCGTTGTCTGTGGGGGCAACTGTAATGGAGTCCTCGAAGAACCTGCCGCAGGATTCTTCAACGGATCCAGCAACTTCACAGCCGTTATACACCCTGACGTGGGTCATGTAATCAACCTCAGCTATAATGCCACTGGTGCATATGGCGTGATGATTGATTATCTTCAGGAGAATGATCTCTGAAGGGAAGTCGCGAGGGACGATTCTCAAGGATGAAGGTTGGCACGGAGATGGATGTTAGATGGTTAGTTGGGATTGAGACGTTAGCCGGTGATGTAGAAAATTTGAAATTTTAATTTCAATGATTTTGCACCAAGGGCAGAAAGGTTAGATGTGAACTAAAATGTATGTGACAAATTTGTGACTAAAGATGCTGATATATTGTTGGCGACCTAGCTTAATGTGATTCAAAGAAACACATATTCAAAGAAACACATTCGTGGTTACAGACTTTTGAATAGCTGCTACAGAAGGCACATCTTTCCTGTCGGATGTGAAATGGTTTTGTAGACGTTATCATAGTATAGGAGGTCATGATGACGATGCACCAGATAGAGCAAATAGTGCATTACTACTCAATAAGATTTCCAGCGGAATAAGTCTGAGTATCAGACGGATACCTCAGTAGATAGCCGCTTAAGAAAACGATCGAGTCGAAAAAATGAGTCCCAAATACCTGGCAGGTAGACAACCACGTGACAGGGCTGTGGTCTGGGATATAAATGCTGACGCTTTCCAACCACCTGAGACCAGGCTGACAAGATCGATACCTAAAGATTATTAGTAGATATTTCTGTCGTCGTTAAATGATATGAAATATGGCAAGAGTAAGTAGTTTTTGGGAAAAAGCTATCTGGATATTATATTGCTATTAGGGAAATTTTTCTTGCCGCCTGTTAATAATTGTTATCTGTGCCATTTTTATTTGAGAACTATACCAAGAATCTCATTACTTGTGTACAACAGTACATAAGCTCTTAGTCTACCACACGTGATATGAAACCCCCATCCACCAGTGGTTTCACAGCGGTGAGACATGGTCACGAGCTAGCTACAGTACAAACAACACCTCCATAATCCAACCCTACGAACCATCCTAGAGTCTTTTCCTACACCGTTTCACATCCCTTAAAAGCTTTTCTCGCCATAGCGTCAAGAAAAAACCCGAGCATATCCGTTAAGCGTTTTGAAATAAAATGGCGACCAAAAACCTCCCCCTGCCAGAAGTAGCTCTCCCCAGAGTCATGGTGCATGCACGCATACGAAGAAGTTGACTAATGAGAGAAACAGGATCCATACTACATGACAGCTAAGTTTTGGAAGCGCTTCTCCGTCTTCGCTTCAGTCATTCTATCTGTCGCTTCTCTCGTCGTCTCAGCCATCGCTTCACTGCACGCAGAGAGTCCCGCAACAACAAGAGGTAAGGATGATTTCCATTTTGGGATTTCCTCTCTCCCCTCCCGCAGTTGGATTTCGGATGAAAGAGAGTGTTGAGAATGGTGACAATAGCACTCACGATAGCTGGCGTGGTGATCAATAGCGTCTCCATCTCTCTCTCGGCTCTGACCAGCCTCGATTGGAAGAAGCAGATCACACATGATCATGCTTTGGTGGATCAGTTGAATCGTGCTGTGGCGATCAAAGGAGGAACAGATCTAGGTGTACTAGGTTCTCAAGGCCAGATTGAATTTGTTGAGAAGAATAAATAGAATGCGATGAAGAACAAATTTGTAATCTTTGACAGGTGGTTGTGGTGGATAGAAACAGATCATTTGTCGAAGAAGGCTCCTTTGCATATTTTTACTATACATAACAAGATATGGCAGCTGGTTTGACAAATCAAAAGCAATATTACAAGCAGTGGTAAAGAGCTTTTAATATTATGGGAGCGAATGAGAAACTCGATTCTCTGGTTTATTCGTTTATCTTAATCCTAAAATATTCTTCTCCATGACTTTCACACCATCTCGAACCGCTGGCGCGAAATGCTTTTTTAAGAGCTCGCCCTCCCATATAGTGGTTGCAAAAGGGTTGCTACCCTCCACCTCTTGTCCAAGAGGATCAAACTGCCCATCACCTCGTCTCTCCTCCGTATTCCATAATGCTGCGATTTTCTTCTCGTGCGTCTTGGACACCTTCCCTAGAAGTCCCATCATAGCTATACAAGACTTCTCTGGAAGTTGAAGTGATGAGGTGAGCAACTGCTTAGTGAACGCTGCAATCCGAAGTGGTGGCACAGCCCTTGCACCGAGCGCAGGGACCAGGACAGACGAAAGTGAGCGGAGGAGAAGAACGGTTGTGGTTTGTATGTTGATCTTGTTGTTCGCCGAGGCCAGAGGAGCGGCTGATGGGTTGTTGGGGTCGGGAAGGTGGAGTGATTTTGCGCTCAATTCGATGTCAGGATTGAGTGATAATGCGTAAAGAGTGCGGTACAGATGGGTAACAAAGAAACTCAGGTCAAGACTTAAAGTCGCTTGAGCTTTTGCTGCATCTTGGCCTTCAAGCAACGCAAATGCTGTGATAATGCAAAGAAGGGCTTCGCGAGTTAGATTTCGTGTCGTTTCTTCATCTTCACCAGCCTCTTCATCCTCTCCAACATCATCCCCAGTTTCGGCGTGGCCAATGAGATCTTTCAACGCCTCAAGCAAATCACCGAAGAAATCTTGGTTGATCAGATGTGCATATCGTGCTAGTCCTTCCAGCACGGCGCCCATTAGGTTAGGAGAGCGAATCTTCAGGATTCTGAAATAAGTCACAAAGACCAGCTTGAGCGTCTCTGATTGCATACGATCACGCTCCTCGTGACTGACCGATGCATCAGCTTGTACCATCTCTTTTTCTACCACTTTCCTCTCCTTCATCAGCTTCCTCTCCTTTTTTGTTCGGAAGACTCTCTTCCCTTTAGGAACTTTGCTTGCATCAAATCCCCCTTCTTCCTTGCTTGGCCTATCAATATGATTTGTCGACGCCTTCCAAGAGAATTCGGATAAGAGTCTTAAATGTAAGAAGGTGTTCAACACAGTCTCGTCGACCCGATACCCTCGCGCCTTCATCATCTTAGTGATCAACGCAACCGCATCTAAAGAAGGGGTCCCATCCTCGTCATTTCTGAAAAGCGTCTCAATCGTCTCGCGACATTTGACAAAGTCATTGTCTACTTTCCTGCCACTAAGCTTTCCCACAAGAATTTTCAACAAGTCGCCACGGAAATTGAAATGAGGGACGGACGTCAAGAGAGTGCAAGCACAAGCAATCGCAACACTTCCGAGACTTGGCCCACCATCTCTAGAGCTGCCACCTTTCCCAGACTGTGCAAGTTTCGCAAGTTCTCGAATATATCCTTGATACCCTCCCACCAACGACTGTTCATAGGCCCGTAATTTCTTGACTTCTTTGGATACTTTTGTCTCCATATCTTGTTCCGACAAAGGCCTGATTCGGTATCCAGGAATAACATCTTTGTAAACTGCTAACTGTGTTGCGAGAGCAAGTTTCTTGATTGTTGTATTTTGTGACTGTCCAAACTGTGCTAGGGCTTTAAAAGCACCACCGTTTTCCTCTGGGTCCTCATTAAGCATCAATGCTATTCTTGCCATCTCTTCCTTTGCTTCCAAAATCTGTTGTCGCATGGGAACCGCTGGTTTCTTGGGTGCCTTCTCTACTTCCTTATCCTCCTCAGAGGCATCTTCTTCTGCGAGCCATTCTAAATCGCTTTCCGCCTCGTTGGTATCTTCTGGGGCATCGACCTGCTGTATCAGGCCCTCAGATGTCTTGATTGGTAGCCTGGTGCTTTCTTTATCCTTCTTCTTGCCCTTTCGTGGTCTTGTCTCATAATCCTGCTCTAGATTCCAACTTGAGGCTTGCTTGAAGAATGCGTTTGGTTCGGGGACTGGGTCGAGAGTTGACGGGGAGGAGTCATCACCATCCGTTGGCGGTGGTGTGAGCTTGCGCCTCTTGACTGCTGGAACTCTGGCCATTGCTGCTGGTGCTGTGTTATTAGGATTGGTGAGTTTGAGCTGCGATGCAAATCTTCGAAATAATTTGAAAGCGGGAAGCGGCCGCAAAAAAGTCGGCCAGCTCGCGAAAAACTTCCCCGCCAAAAAAAAGTTGGAGATTCTTAACCTCAATCGCAACACCAGACCTTCATTCACACGTCGACGTCCACACCCACACCTACACCCACACTCAATCCAAGTTCTTCGTTACCATCAAATCATCCTCTATAGACAGTAACGAACCACCATAATGCGACCACTCACAGAAGAAGAGACGCAGACTCTGTTCGCAAAAATCGCCAATTACACCGGAAACTCTTTGAAGAACCTCATTGCGCCTCTGGACAATGGACCAAACGCAGACAGATATGTTTTTCGACTTCATCAGCAGAGATGCTACTATGTGCGACTATCTCTTGCAAATCTTGCGACATCAATATCCAGGGATAAGCTCTTGTCGTTAGGAACATGCTTAGGTAGGACGATGCGCCCGAGTCTTCATTGTATCTTGAGACGTACTAACAATATTGCAGGCAAGTTCACGAAAACAGGGAAATTTCGTCTGCACATAACTGCTTTGCCTGGTGAGCTACCCATGGTATTGATTTCCCCGATCGAGTAACTAACGTCTTACAGTCCTTTCTGAGCACGCACGGTACAAGGTTTGGGTAAAGGGTAGGTTCAATTTCTTTCTCTCTTCTGACCTTTTCAAGTAAACAAAACTAACAACCTTCAAGCTAACGGCGAGATGCCTCTCTTGTACGGTTCGCATATTCTGAAAGCACATGTTGGCAGATGGTCGGAGGATTGTCCCGAGCATCAAGGAGTTGTACTTTATTCCATGAATGATACGCCATTGGGATTCGGTGTAACGGCGAGAAGTACCGCAGAGGCCAGACGATTAGATCCAACAGGGATTACAGTCTTCAGACAAGCAGACTGTGGAGAATACTTGAGAGATGAAGATAGCTTGTTCGCATCGTAGAGGTCGGCATGTAAGAAGCAAGATAGATTTGGCACAGCTGGAGTTGGGGCAACTGGCGTTCGTAGGAAAACTTCTTCTGATCCGCTTGGAAATTTTCTGTGCTCTTGATTAAGACCGACTGGTACTATGTAGACAAAAGACTCAAAATATCAAGTCACTATTTTATAAATCATTCACACGACCTGCCAGTGTCTTGCTTGCAGCTACCGGAACAATGTTTCGGCGGGCCGAGAAATTATTCGTGCCCGGTTCAAGAACGCAGCCGCGCCAAAGATTGACGACGACAAGCAGCAATTGCCTAGCTTCGATACAATTTACTTGACGCTCCTCTGGCTTAGATCAGGTCTATTGCATTATGCTTCGCCCCCGGACGGCAACGTGCATATTCTGCCAGTATAAGCCTGTACATAAAGCACCCCAAGCAACGATCCAACAAGCCTCAAGACGAAATGCATCCACAGCATTCAAACCTCGCCCCTCACGAATGGACTTATCGCCGAACGTTGGAAAGTCAAATGATAAACCTGTGCGCAGGAAGCAGGATGGGCCATTTGGTGGCATGAACCAGACAGTGGCAAACATACGAGGAGTTCCTGAGCGGCCATCTGCCCAGCAGGAGAGGAGATCAAATCGAGAGGGCAGCAAAGGGGATCGGACAGATCACCGAGTTCGTGATGGATTTAAAGCTTTGAAGATGCAGAGAGCCTTAGCGCCAATTTCATACGCACAAAGGACGTCTATTAAGCAACGGATGGCCGATGTCGACTCCTTCGGAATATTCCCTTTACTTCCAAAGGTCCAGAGTGCGATCCTTACCCAAGGTCTAGAAGGAATGGAGAATGTTGTGCCTACGCCAGTGCAAAGGCTGGCAATTCCTGCGCTTTTAGGGATGAAAGATAGCAAAAAGAAATCAGTTGACGAAGAGCGTCAGGATTTCCTTATTGCTGCTGAGACGGGATCTGGAAAAACACTATCATACCTCATCCCAACGATAAATGCCATAAAGCTCGCAGAGCAGTCAGATGCTGATGTGGCCGCCTACGAAGCAATGAAACGAGAAGAAAGGCTACGGCAAGAGACACCCAATTTTGCACCACCACCGCTGTCGAACATGCCACATCCTACAACTGGCAGGCCACGAGCTGTGATCCTCGTTCCAACTTCAGAGTTGGTAGCGCAAGTAGGACATGTTGTGAAACAATTTGGACATGCTGTCAAGTTTCGTTCTGCCATGATATCTTCTTCATTTAGTGGCCAAGTAATCAGGAACCGCCTCTTCTCGCCTGGTGGTATAGATGTTTTAGTTTCGACACCGCATCTTCTATCTTCTATCGCAGATTCGGACCCCAACATTCTTTCGCGCGTCACACATCTCATCATCGACGAAGCAGATTCGTTGCTCGATCGTGGATTTTCCCCACTGACGACAGCTATCATTGACCGAGCTTCACCTTCTCTGAAGCAGCTCATAATGTGTTCAGCTACAATTCCTCGGAGCATGGATAAGCTTCTAAGGACTCACTATGATAACATCCATCGTATTGTAACACCAAATCTGCATGCTATCTCCAGACGAGTGCAGCTTGGAGTTGTAAATATCGAAAAGCCACCTTACCAAGGAAACAAGAATCTAGCCTGTGCAGACACGATCTGGTCCATTGGAAAGGCAGCAGCTGACCACTTTGGACCCGACAAGAATCTAATCGACGTTAAGCGTGTTCTGGTCTTTGTCAACGAGCGTGAGAAAACCAAGGAATTGGCAGACTACCTTCAGACAAAAGGAATCGATGCTATTGCGCTCAACAGAGATACTCCGGAAGAACGTCAGTCCGAAATGTTGGCTTCGTTTACTACTCGAACTCCTTTGACTGTACCACGTCCAGTCGTGGACCCGGGCTCGCTCGCCGACAATCAGCCAAATTACCTACCTCCTGGACATGTTATGCCACCCGTTAAGCGAAAACTGGCTAATATGAAGGTCTTGGTAACTACAGATCTCGGCTCTAGAGGTATCGATACTTTGGCTGTTCGAAATGTTATATTGTACGATATCCCTCATTCAACAGTGGACTTTATTCATAGACTTGGACGGACAGGTAGGATGGGAAGGAGAGGTAAAGGGATTGCCCTGGTCGGTAAGAATGATCGTGCAGATGTCGTGGCCGAAGTCAAGGAAGGCATGTTCCACGGCCAGGCACTGATCTAATTGTACAAAATCTCGTCGTTGTAGGATTATGGAGTAGTTGGGTGTATAATACCGTGGGGCTCAATAGACTCATACAAATGCTGCGAGCTGCAGAAGTACCAGAATTATTAATTTGCATCAATACTTCCTGTCATCGGTTGCCTTGGATTTCCATGTCACAGAATGTTATCATCGAGCCGCTTTACTTTAGCTAGGTACACATTTCGGTTGCCCTACATGTCAAGGAAGCAGGCTGGCTTGCAGCAAGTGCTGCACCGGACCAAGCCAGATGGTTATTCCCCTAGAATGCTGCGGATGCTCCTTGAGCCGTGCTGCTCAATATTAAACCAAATAGCTCTCGCTATGGCATGCTATAGTTGCTTTTCTGAACCGTGCCTGATAGGGGTATAAGCCGCGTATCCAGTGGCTGGATCTGAAAAAGAAAAGACTAGTTCTCTTGATGTTTAGAGACGCGGGGTATACTTAATTCGATCCTGGTGGTGTACTGAGACAACCCCTATTTATTCAAGCGAACGATGAGCTCCCCTCCCCTCGATGATGGACAATGCAGATTCCGCGGCGGAAATCACCGTCCAACTGCTTGAATACCAATAATTCAACAACAACCGCGGAGAGGCTAAGTAGCACGTTAACGTTGGAAGGCGGCATTAAAGTGCTGAGGCTGTTCACAGCACAAGAATGTGGCGGCTATGGTGGACTTGGCTCCCAAACAAGCCGGACAGTGGCTCAGGCTTCTCCAGCCACCGAATGAACTGCTCTGGGCCACTCTGGTCCCTGAGTCAGGTACCCACAAGCAGCCTTCAGCTAGTTGACGGTCGCGGCCTGCACTAACAGCACATGTTCATCTCACGGTAAGTGAGCAGCCATACGCATCGCTGAGGTCACTCTGCCTGCTTTCCAACTCTACTGGTTTTACCAGAAAATCAGAAGGCCTTGATGAAACAGAATTCGAAAGTATGTGCCGTCAGGGCCTCGTGGACTTGACATGTCAGTGGGAAAGAGAGTTTGCTTTCATGTGGCATTGCACAGACCGCACAGACCTTAGCGACGGAAAAGCTGTACCTCCGCCCTCACCACAGACTCAGCAAAGACTACCGAAGTCAACCCACCACAAGCAGACAACAACAGAGGACAGCATAACAATGCCCAGGCGCCTAAAACACTGCACCAGATCTGCAAGTGATCTACGGTCCGTATGGTCGACAAAGTTCCTGGGGAAGCCGACAACGCCCAAGGAAGCTCCCGACACCGCTGTGCAAGGGTACTCGCAATGATATCGAAGACTCAAAACCTCATGATGCCATGTACGCATTCTCGAAACTCTATGCTGCTGTTCTGCATTTAGTAATCTTTGCAAGCTGGGACAGGGCTTACTCCCCTCCCGTCCTGATGATAGCTTGCAACTATACAGTACCATACGGCACAGCAGTCCTACCAGTACCAGCAAGAGGGAACCGGATGCCCCCAGGTGCCTTTGGTCGATCCACGATCTGAAAATGCTCCGGATCCCACCATACCAGACTGGACAAGACCCTGAACAAGAGGCAAGAAAGCCACATGTGCTACCAGAGCCCAGTTGGACGACGACTAGCGAATCAACTCTCCGCTCAGGGATGTCTGGGCTCGCTGGGCTGCTGGAGTGCTGGGCCTTGCCGATAGACGTACATTTAAGATTGGAACTAGCGACAGCTAGGCAGGTTAGAGCACTCACCAGAGCCAGCACAAACTTCGACCAAAGCGTATCCGGCGAACAGTGCCAGCTGCTCCGATCAGATTAGACTTCGATTCCTTGTTATATCATGCCTTGCTCCGCGTTCTTCAGATGTTCTTCATTCGTTTCTTAGAACGTGGCTGATCAACAACACCATCCTTCGTTGTGCTGTCCACCATGTATTCCATACTGATGAACCGGTCTTTCATGCCCGCTGTGGTGCCGAGGGCGGGGTTGGTGATCTCGACGGCATTGTCAATCGTCAGCATGTGCGTTCTAGCGGTCTGTTTAAGTTGGTATCCTCTGCCGTTCATTTTTGACCATGCAACTCACTATCCATCAGGTCGACGACTGAAATCACTGCGGCGATGGCGGGATATGAAAGTGACTCACTGGAGTACGTTGGTCTCGAAAAATAATTGATCTTTGTCTAACATGGCCTCGGAAAAGTGATTCTCGTTATTTACATCGACAGCATGCTATTCGTTAGCATAACAGCGGTTCTGTCGCATGGCTTTGGGCTCAATAGCTCTCCAGAAACATGTTCAGCAGCCATCCTGTTGTGTTTGACGTGCTACATGTCTACTAAGGTATGCTGCGCCGGCTGCCAGCGCACATTTTTTTCTTCTGCTAACATGATCAATAGATTGTAAGGAATAGCATCCAGCTCGCGACCGCTCATTAATTAACGATAAAATACAGTTCATCTACTATTTATTTGTGGAGAAAGTGGTATGTTTCAGTGCTGAAGTCGGAGAGGATGGGGGCTCATGCGATAAACAGAACATTGTGAATGCGGTCTCAAAGAAGAGACTGGAATCGAAACTTTACATTTTCAACTGTTTTGGCATGTTAGGTAAGAGTCTTTATTAATAAGTTTTGGAAGCATTACTAACAGGCGCAGTGCCATATTGTATAGTGGTTATTCTCAACTTTGTCTTGTAAGGATTTTGGTTTCTGCTGCTTGTGGTCAGCTAGCTAATGAATCAGCCGCATCGCTATAATTAATAAGGATGGTGTGTGTATAATTGGCATGGAAAAGAAGGCAATGCTGCCACTGATTATCTTTGATGTGGTGGTCAACGTATGTTTATCTGGATGGACCGAATGCGTATGTGCTAATTCATCTCAGGTCTACCTCACAACACTATTTATCATCCCATTGAGAAGTTCGTGCGCCCCGTTAGCGGAAGTTTCTATTATTAATCCATTATTCCAGGGCAATATTCATACAAAAATGCCGCCGATTCCATGCTGCGAACAGTCACTCTCAAAACCTTTATTGGAAGCATATCAACATTGCTCTCGAGTGTCGTAAACCTGACGATATTGATGGTCCTGAAGGGGGAGCCTGCTTGGATCTGTCTTATGTGCTGCAACGCGGACAGTACGTCTCAATTTTGGTTTGCATCGATATTAGCTAACCATCCAATGATCAGTTCTATTTAGCGTTCTCGTTCTCCACTGGGTTACAAACAAAGATGGCGCAAGGAGAGGCAGCAGTCTTGGGAAGTCGCACGAAGCCGGTCAACAGTGTAACACTTGCAACGTACTGCCACTGAATGAATACAACCCAACCACGGTCTACCCGAGCGTACACGGAGAAAGAGTGGTAGTGCGCAGTATACGATCGAATCTTCATCAGGACGACTCTGATCTTATGAAGGACGACGACGAAGAACAAATGATTCCCGATGGAAAGCGGCCGCAGAGCTTGCAAGTCACATCAGTAAAGAGTGAAACTTCGTGGCCGGAAAACGAAGAAGAAAATAAGAAGTGGCCGAACGACAATGGCGTATGAATTTTTGTACAATTAATCAAGGTGTTGAAAACTTTTATCTGCATGGCATCGGAGGAATCACAGCACCACATATTCTAATCATTTTTTCACGGCGCATATTTGTTCTAGAAAGCGGTGGTGGCGTTCGACATGGCGCTGGAGGATATATCATCACGGTTGCACGTACATACGCAACCTATTCTGAATTCATTGATTCTACCTCACAGGGTTTTCGCCCTTCTCGCATGCCAAAACGTTACTGATCACTTGGAACCTTCTGAAGTCGTCTGCATCAACAGTTCATCATACAGTGAAACAATCGATAGTCGCGGATAAGCCGCATCCGAAAGCGAAAAAAAAATTCATAGCATCTTTCAGGTCTGATGGCCGGCACGTCCCGCAGTCAAAATACCAAGATGACCAGAATGGAAAAGTCCAGAAAAGGGCTCGCATGGCAAGAAGTCTCTGAACTGTCTGACAACGTCACGATCAAGGGCCCAAAGATGTCACCCCTTTTCCGCTTTTCCTGAATATCCAAGCCGACCAAAAGAGTTATACTTCAGTTCATCCGCTTGGGGAAAACTCTACTCGGGGGGGAGAGGCACAAACGGTACTGTAATGATACGAGGCCAACTCTAAATTCCAGTCTCCGGCAACTCTTTCTTTCCCGTTGGGTTACGTATGCATCACGTCACGTCACGTTTGTTGGGCATCTATCTTGATGACTTCTTACACGGCGATGCTTTAATTGCATCTCTGTATAGCGACAGATGTCTTACACTGAAAGATTTTCGGTTTTGTTTTGTTTATGCATGAGCATGATTGAGGTTTCTGTTGTATCATCGGCCGAAAAAAAAACTCCCCCCCTTCCCCCCCCCCTCCCATCCATCTAATAAGCGACCGCCAGCCGAAAATGGGGTCGGGGAGGAAGAAGGAAGGGCATGGGAACAGCCCGTGCTACTACATTGCCGTCGTGGTGTCCACATGTGCTCTACCCTCGACACGGGGAAGCTAATGACAGCGTCCCCGCGGCGACGGCCAGCCAACGACCCAGCGAACCAGCAAGCGCTGCCAATGCTCGTCTCCCGGCTCATCAGGTCGATCGTGATCCCTATTGCCAAGTGCGACGGTTCTATCGCATGGGCGTTGGCGAGCTCTTGACTTGATCCAGATTGCCAAAGTGCCAAACAATATTTTTTTGCCCCCAATTGAAGAGTTCCAAAGAGCTAGACAATTATTGTGCTGTTTGCCCCGCCCCTAAGTTGGAAAAGCTGGCCGGCTCAAAGTGACAGGGACTTCCTGGGAAACGATGAAGGAGACGGGCCCTTCGCCGACGAAAACAGGGCTGTGTATGGTGCGTGCAGTGCCGACGTGTACAGTGCTTCGTATGGACTTCTTGTGTTGTATTGGGCCTGAGAAGGTCCAAAGCACCAAATGTAACACCAACACAAACCAACATGGTGCAATCCGTGTCCCGATCTAGATCTAGTACAGCTAGCTTCTTGGACCCTGACCTGATCACTAATATACTGAACACTAACACCAGAACAGAAATTCGCTACGCCGCAAGTAAAGAACTAAGAGGACGGGGTTTGAATTAAGAGGGCGGGATTTGAATCTAACTGGTCGCAGATAGATTCACAGCACTGGCAAATAGGCAAACAGGCAAATATCGGCATTCGATCGGTATTGAGTAGAGTACCGGAGCAGGATGCTAGTTGAACCTTTTTTGTTTTTGGTTTTTTCCCTTCTTTTTGCTTTGGCTATCTAATCTATCGTACGCCATATATCCATTCATTACTCGCTCGCTCAATAATTCCAAGGTTCCATGGAATTGGAACATATGAATGAAGATAGATCTCGACAAACTGTACATATTTAGCAGCCAAGCCAGTGACGTGCATGTAGACGCCACACGCCCTCCCCTATCCCCCAGATATCGTGGCCCTGCATATCGAGATCAAGACTATTCCTTTCTTGACAACTCGATAAAGTAGAGAACCCCGTATCCAGTAGCTATCATACCGCATACCCACACTCCAGCGAGAGGAGGAGGCTGACGGAGTGAAAGGAACCAGCCATATCGGTCTAGTGCAGGTGGAGAGAGCCGGCTGCGGCCGTGATCTTGCGGCGTTTAGGACCAAGAGCATCGAGGCCCGGGCCCGGGAGCCGGCCGCGTGGATCATACTAACCTGCTAGTGAGGTTCGTTCTTTGCGACCTTCTTCTTGTTTTGGGACAAGAAGATCCGGGATCTCTTGACGTTGCATTTGTCGTAGGCCGGAGGTTTGACATTCTCGATTTGCTTTTCTGCGCTGTGTATTGGTGAGTGAGTGAAAATCAACTCGAGAAAGTGGGCATGCTATCTTGCTTGCATCTAAGGAAATGTTATTGCTTTGCATTAGGGTTGCACAATTTGTCTTCTCTTCGCAATTTCTGTTTCACTCATTTGGCTAAGTGTAAATGTGAATTTGCCAGTCTGAGAGACGGCTGATGCATTCAATCCAAATGTAATAACTTCTATTTCCTTTACGTGTCGATCACTTTGTGCCTTTTTGTTTTCTGTCATTTTGATGCTATTAAGTTTCATGTATCTCAAAAGAAGTCAGACACAGGATTGGCTAAATGTATTCCAAGGCAAGTTTTTCGAGATATTCAGGCTCGTTTCACTGAGATGAAACACGAGCATCTCATGCCCGGAGAACAACACAAGTACCAGAAAAAAAGAGACATTTTTCCACAAGATAATCGGATCCAAATGGCAAGTGGAAAAGCATTTTGTGTCAGCAAGTTAACACGCTGCTGTCTTTTGGCAATTTTCACAGCTTTAGCGAGGAGAATGATGACATATGAGTCATTATGACTGAGCAAGCCATCTCGACCGAGCAACCAATTGCAACAAACTATTCACAGCATTTATATACTCTAAAGAATCCACGATAGCATTTCAAGAAGGTCCCAAAGAATTGTATCTGCCGCTATCTATGTAATCGAGTCATCTTGCACAATAATGCCAGGAATGAGTCAGATGAGATCGTACCGCAATATACCCATCAACAAAAGTAATGATCGTGGACTACTTGTCAAGTGATTTTCTTGTGGTTATATAGTTGCAAGATTGTTCCATTGCTTGACTATTCTTCTGTGCTCATCATCCCACCATCTACATATCCGCAACTTCTTCTTCTAAAGTCAGAGCTCATCCCACTTTTGCCAAATCGTAGACGGAGCGCAACTCCGCAAATATGGTGGCCTCGTCACAATCAGTAACGGAAACAATAATACTTCAGCCAAAAAAGGCTGTCAATCTCGATGATGTGGCAAGCGACGGTAGTCGATCATTTATTCAACTGACCAAGATCCTCAAATCTCAAAGAGGGCTTCTGCGTCAATTTTGGGTACCGAATCTCTGCTCCCTGTGAATTCAACAAGCTAAACCGTACAGGGTTTTCAAGTAGAAAATCCACATCTCTTTGTCTGGTCCATCGGTAATTTTCATCTGAATTCACCTCGTGAAAGGTATCATCTTACTGACAGTTGGGGCTTCTAGATTGGGAGTCCTTGGAATCCCACACAGATTTCACCAATTCCGAAGACTATAAATCTTTCAAGACTGGCCTGGATCAAATCTCTGATGCCGAGGCCGCTGCGCCTGTAATATGTATGTTATCCTGAGCATTTGGTTGGATCGTACTGAGCCAGATAAAGTATACACTCGATTCACCGTCAACGAAGCAACTCCCGCTTTCCAAGCCGGCGTGACAGAAATAGCCTTCTATACATTCCCCAAAGGCACGACCCCAGAGCAACAAATCCAGATCGAAGAAGGGTCGCTATCAACTATCGAACAGGTCCAATCGATCGGGAAAGCTACAGGGGCATCTATCGGCTGGAGTAAGTTTATATATCTTCTCTTCAGCAACTCTTCTTTCTCGTTTCTTTCTCTTCTTCAATCCCCTTGCGTAAATCTGACTTTGCACAGCGTTTAAAGGCATACCGGATGTCCCAGCCTCGGCCGGTGATGCCCTTTGTGGCGTCTTTGGATATGCGAGCATCGAGGTTCATATGAAGTGGAGAGAAACCCCAGAGGGTATCGAGGCGGGCAGAAATGATTCAGGCCGTATGAGACCCAGCACGAGTGTGCCGGGTATAGATGCGGAAACGGGGTATTTTCATGTCAAGTTTCGAGAGGGTTGAAGAGAATGGGATATATCCGTTCTTGTAGCAACTTATTCCTGGGCGTAAACCTGTTTTGTATATATTAGGCCTGAATGTGAAAATAAGCATCCTCGCCATTTATCATAATTTTGGTCGCTTTACGCATTCTCTTTTTACTCCGGTGATGTTGGTACACCCGTATATCAGGTGATTGAGGCTAGGCCTATAAGTATCGCCACTTCTTCCTCTCGTCAGGATTAATGTGCATGCTTTACTTTGCATTCAAACACTGCGCTCGCGCCAAGAGCAGAAGATCTGTATTGAAGTTCCTTTTCATCTTCTAGACATGCAAATTTTTTGAAAGTCTTAAGCTTGAAGGACATTGTTCTTGTATGAAATGATGCCAACATAAGAAACAAGGAAGTCATGACAACCGGAAATCTTCTGACAACCGGAGCTTATTTAGTTCATTATATATTAGGGTGAAAGGGACCGCAGCACTTCTGACGCGGCGGTTCGCACGTCGTCTGCGTTTGGGTCTGTCTCGTGCTGGTGCTTCCTAAGTTCTTTCCACGTAATGGGAAACCTTTGCGATCTTAATCGGCCTACAGTCAATCTGGTCGCTCTACAGACTATAGTACAGCGAATCCGATCGGCCTAAAGTTAATCCAGTCGCTCTGCAGACTATAGTAGAGCGAATCCAATCAGTCTAGAGTTAATCCAATCGCAATATGCCTTTCAAACCTGCTGGTTAGGCTTTGTACTTCCTAAGCTCTTTCCGCGTATTGGGAAAACATTGGAATCATTGATCGGTGTACAGTGATTCCTATCACAACATACCTTTCAAGCCTGCTGATTAAGCCTTGTACCTCCTATGTTCTTTCCAGGTAATAGGAAACTATTGAACACTATGGTAAAAAAGCAAAAAGGAAAACAGTGGTAGGTTAAAGACAACATGATAAAGCTCTGGGTTCTAAAAGGATAGAGGAGCAAGTCAGCTTGGAATTTGCAAGTATTTAGTAACTTGGATGATTTGGCTTTTTGAATGAGTAACAATCTTCATCTACTCTCTCTCTCTCTCTCTCTCTCACTCTCTCTTTCTCTCTCTCTCTCTCTCTCTCACTCACTCGCTCGCGCGCGCACACGCACACTAACTCTAACATGAAGTCATTTAATAATATCTTATTATTGGTCCACTAGGGGTAGTCAGTGGTCGTGCAACAGCATAATATTGCTACGTGTATATCGAATTATGGAGTAAAGATATCAAGGCCAAAAGTTGATGCACAAGATTATAGAAGTGTTCTTTCTTACAACGTTATTTTGAAATCTTGTTGAAGTAATAGAGCTCAACTAAACCCAGCAAAAAGAAACAGCAATGCGGTTTTACGTTACACGAGCGATGGGCACCACTGGTGGTCATGCTCTTGCTTTACGAGTCTTGATACTAGCGAGGTGAGTCCCAAGTACTGACTGAGAGTAACTATGCCAAGTATCAGGCAAGAAGGTTAATACCAGAGAGATGAGTAGGAACTTCCAATCTTCAGGAATCAAGGACTATATTACACCTATGACATCAACTGACCAAGAAATCAGATGACAGTAAGTCAAACTAACCTTCTGCTACTTATTGGAAATCCAAGCAAGATTGAAGAGAGCAAGTTTGAGGCCTTGTACGTGTTTACTTTCATCAATCAGATGCCAAGAAGTAGTGATTATTTGTAAAAGCAACTGCAACCGCTTGGCAACATGTAGTCTTTGCTTATTCTGCTTGTTCCTGAATGTGACCATTGGTCTTAGATATTTCGAGTGGTAAGAATTTTCTTGGCTATGAAAACTTGAAAAGGTTGTGTGAGCCTTTCTCGGAATACTCCACTGACAATGTTATGGAGTCATGCACTGAAGCGAGCAAGAAATCATACTTGTCTTTGCGAGGTGAATATCTGTTAAAGTCCAGAAAGCAAGGCTGGCAACAAGTTTTAGTTAAGCCAAATGCAACTCTGTCGTGCAAATGTGCTAAGCCTCGGTCACCAAAAGACAATCTCTACAAACTTGAAAATCTCCACTTTTCAAATCCCAAAAATATACCCTGGAAGAAGTCATGATGATTTCTATTGACATGCAGAAGGAAGCAGGAGTTCTACAGTTGCACTCGGTCGTAGTGGGCATTACGACATACTTATAAGCATAAACTTGATCTGTAGGAGTTTCACACGTCGGTTGGGAAGGACAATCTAAATTCAGCAAGTTTCGTCCAACATCAGATGATATTGTCGACGACCAAGATTCTGGCCCCAGTCAGCATGCAGCTTGGCATTGCGTTGCAATCTATCCCAAGCTTCAGTTGGGCTTCAGGTCCCGAAATTCGAGATGGGAATTCCTTGGATTTCCGATCAGTCAATCGGCGATCCGACAAACCCAACCTCTATTCTCAAGGATGAACTACCGCAACCAGTTACCAGCAGAATTCTTGTCAGGGCAGCTGATAGCAACAACACATCGTGCCAGGTATCAGGCAGGGTATGATTCCGTTCACATACAATGATCTATAAACAAGGTTATTTAATATCCCGCATACTGCAGAGAAAAACATGGGGGTGGTCTGGATCCATGGATCCACAAGAGCCACATGCGAAAAAGTGGGTATGGGATATCTGCCAAGCTGGAGGAGGGGAGGGTATCGATATCTCGCCCTCGAGAAGTTGAGAGACGAAATTCTTCGAGGATGGCGAGGTTTCTTTAGCGACGCAAGGGGGGGGAGAAAGGTGGGAGGGGGCTGGTGGAGAAAATGTGGGTGGAATTGTTGTTGGGCTTTTTCCGGTAGCGGAGAATGCCGGCTTGCTTGTCAGGCACTTCTTGTCTTGTCCTGTACGCAGATGCCAGCTTTTTGATAGACTCCTCCCTCACAGTTCCACCACGTCGTCATATTTCCGTTGCTTCTCAACAGTGTCAGGATGTTGTCATGTCAGCTCTGATAGCATACCGATTTTCGCTTTGCGAGTAATGAGAAATGTGGAAATCTGGTGTGCTAAATCGTGATCTTGACATCAACCACGTGATGGAACATTCATTCTCGAGTTCGACTTACTAGCTCTAGTCGTCCAAGTGGATCAATAAAATATATCTCCACTTTTAAGAAGGTAGGCCTAATTGATAAATATCACATTTTGAGTTCTGGAGACGGGAAAGACCTCGTGACTGTTAATTAAAAAGTTTGTTTTGGTTGGCACCAATAGAAACGTTTTCCGCAGAATTTAAAGTTTCAAGTAGAACATCTTTGACGATCCGAGTAATACAGCAGAATGGCTTTCAAAAGTCTGTAGTAAGATTAAAGTTATGAACCGTTGTCTATGGTGTTGCAGCCGAGACGAGCAGAAGTCTTGTACGGTTACGCGCGAGGTGTATGTCGCTTAAATGTATAGCAGCAGAGGGAATTCATCACTATTAGTGAAGCTGGGGGATGATATGAGTGCTGAAAGAGTATGATCCATTCATGGTGATGACTCAAGCCTAGATTTCATTGAAGCAACTCATATGTATAACTCAAGATGATTACAAGTCTAACTGTGAAGTTACAGTAGCTTTGCAGGAACTATTTAAGCATCTTTCCTCAACTTCTCTTGCTCCTCCTTTTACCCAACAGAATAACATCTTCGCAAAGATCAATTCAATCGGATCCAATTCAAAAGAACCAACTTTCGAACATACAGGACACAAACGCGAAGAAGTCCAACATGTGCGAGTATGAGGAGTTTCTCTTCACCTACGGACATCGAGAGGAAAGTTTTTATTCGTACTGCCATTTCGCCCGCAATGACCCATACCATCAATGGTTCGGGGTCAAAGTCTACCGGAATACATGGCGTCAAAATCGCCGTTGCCGACACTGTACAGGGGAAATAAGATAAATAACTGTGGCGATTTTTGAAAGAGTGGCAGTGTTGGGGTTTTCTACAACCGTGTAGTGGAGGAGTGGAGGTTCTGAATCATGTACAGCAATTATTTTTAGCAATGCGATAATGACGTTTTCGAAGTTCTACGCCTGTACATTGCGTGACCGTCTTCCACTAGAAGTTGCTGCGTGCCCTGATACTATTCAAATCAGATGCACTTGTCTCGAGTCTGGTGCAAGCTCTGTGCGAACGTCAGGCCCAGGAATACTTTGGAAGAATTGAATCGGCCCCTCACCAAGACCCCATAACCCTGCTGTGCTATCCTTGGATCATATCTCACGTTATTTTAACGGTCGACCAAAGAAGTTATCAGATTGCTCGATCGCTCTTAGATAGCGACGTCTGTGTGCTGAGTTTCAGCATTATCCCGAAAGTCATGCATCTTGCCTAGTTCCTGGGGACCCCGCATCCGATCGTCTGAGAAGTTGAAGATATATTAATGGATAAATGTGAAAAGGGACCGTTCTCGAGACTGGGGAGAAGTCTACTGTATGTAAAACCAGCACAGAATAGAAAACCCCCCTAGCTTGCCGATGCACCCGCAGGCCAGTGAAACCTCTTTCTCAATTACTGAGACGTGGACACACCGCCACGGATCTTCTCTGACTATGACCAACCATACTGTGGTGTTCGCTCCAGCAAATGAGATGTCTGGGCCGCCAGAGGACAACCTTGAAACGGAACAGCGTCCACCACACTAGTGACCAGACTTCACCACCTGCCATGATCTACATGGCCCAAAATTGGGTAGAAGCCACATTATGGAAGTGCCGGACACAACGTTTTCCCTGTCTGTCTGTACCGTATGTATGCTACCTTATCTTGCATCCAAAAGCCGCCAGAAGCCTTGAGCCAGGCCAGGGCACTTAGCTTAGCTCTTCCGCAGCAGGCGGCCGGGTGCGCATTGTTCCGGCTTCCCTCCTCCCTTCTCCCTCCTCCAACACACACCTGGAGCTGGCATTTTGATCTGCTACTCTGATCTGCTCTGTTCTGTTCAGGACGTGGCACCAGCACAACATCCGCTGCAGGCCCTGTACAGTGTACACCGCAAGAGAAGAAAAAGAAGGCTAGCCATGACACACCTTCGCCCAACGTGGCCTCGAGAGTCTTGAGCACAGGCTCGAATCAGCATTCGGATTCTCGTCAATGAGTAATAGCCCCGGCGGCGGTATAGGGAGCAATTCAGGTGAGCCGGAGAGGCGCATGCTGCAAACGTCATCAGTCAGTCGCCTTTCGCATCGAGAAGGTCTGAAGGACTGTGGTGACATGGAGGCAAGAGGACGCAAACAGCTGAAAATGTGCCCGTCGCCGAACATCTGCCTGGGCAGGATCAAAATCCTCCACGACGTCGTTATCAGGTCCAAAGGGTTACCATGCTACTGCACGATGCACGATAACCAGCGAGGGGAACAGAATGAGTCCCCGTTCCTGGCCCCTTTCGGCATTTGCAGCAGACCCAGGGCTCGATTGGTTGTGAGCTGACGGGACTCATCACCACCAAATGGCTCGAAGGACAATTGCGGTTTAGATAAGGTACAAAAGTACGGTTAACCATGTCGATCGCAACAGCGATTTGGACGTTGCCCTGACGGTTTTCTTCACTATTCGCCCAGTGCCGCTTCCGTTATCCATGTCCACCTTGCCAAGCATACAAGGCCACCAGCCATCCCTGAAGACGCGCTGACAAGTCAAGAAAAGGTACCGCGCGCCAAGAGAGGAAGGACAGGATGGAATGGCCAGGCCGGCCCGCGCCTGCTTGCGGATTGGTGGTGGCCTGTTGGGCGCAGCGAAGCTTGAAATCCGCAAAATACTCACATCGTCACGATGAAATAATGGGCACTGACAGTTGCCTGTGCTATTTTCGAGTCGCTACAGTCCATGGAACAGGTCATGGCCCGTCTTGCTGGTCATGAATCCTGAAACCTCTCTCGCCAGGCCGAAGAAGCAGGGATTGGATCTGGGCCGACATCTGTGCATCGGCTCCCTGCTACCTCTTACCACCTACCTGCAATTCTTTCTTTCGCAAACAGCCCTACACAGAGGTGTTGACCGGTCATGACCAGGGGGGCAGCCCGTATCAAGTTATCAGTATTGCGTGATGGTACTGTTGGTTCAAGAGCTCGAATGCGAGGCCATGCAGTCAGCCTCCTGCACATGCACCATGGACACTTTGGCCGACAGGGGTTCTTCCAATGGTGGTGCTCTTATCAGTACCGTGGCATGCAGTTTTGTTTATTTGCTGTAATTGCGTTGTCGAGCCGCGACGGTTTCCATGGCCTGACTGGATGCAGTTTTCATCGTGGTCATCCGAAGTCTGAATCTGATAGCAAGTAAAGTGGGCAAAGTGGCCCTGCGAGTGGAGCCGAAGCGTGCACTGCGATGATCGTCATGGCTATCAGGCATATGTCTGTGTCTGGAAGCATTTGGAGCTGAAGTATGGTTGGGTACTGGGATTGGGCTTGTGAGAGCCTCAGAGGCTTGTTGTCTCTCCTTTGCCCACAACCTCTCGACCTCGTTTCTTCACTCGAATACTCAGGCTAGATGCCGCCTTGGCAGACTCCACCCATGCAGTGGCAATCGCAATTTCACTCTCGGAAGACAATTTGGTTCCTTTTTCTCTGGTTCAGATGTCTTGAGGATTCAATAACAAATCGTCAATATTGACAGGCCCAGCAAAAATAGCCTGGGCAATGATTGTTTCACCGGTAATACGTTCCGTATTGTTAAGCCACATTAGGTAGGTCATATCTAGCTAATCTTCCAAGCAGCTTCCAGAGACGACTAAAATGCAAGATTCAGGAGTTTCAGTGTCAACTTGATGCCATCCCCACTGATGATCAGCACATCTCCAAGTCGGAAGCTGGACCTTGAGCAAGAAAACATTATCAAAGATTGTTGCACCGCTCCACAGGTTTGTTGATAACATCATCTAAAGTAGCATTCCTGCCGACCCCAGCAAGCCCTTGCTCCACTGATTTTCCATCCTCTTCCCCATCCAGTTATCGTGAGAAGAAACTTGTCTGCCCGTTCGTTCACCCCAGCTCACCGATAAGAACATTGGTATCCTTTTTTTTTTAGTTGGTGTGCTCATGACAAGCACTCCGCTCAAGATGAGATGAATGGCCTGCTGAGACGGACGTGCGTGCAGACATGGATGTCATCAGTTCTATTTGCTACTTTTTCCGGTACCAGGCTGAGAGGAGGAACCCTTGTGGGGATTCCGCACTTGCCTCCCATATGTCCACCCTCTTTTCGGCACAGCCTTTTAAAGTTATAAGGCTTCATCTTGCTCCGGCTTACTGCCGTTCTCTAGCTTCCTCGTTTCTTTGCTTTCATTTCAACTATCTCTTGTACGGTCTTAATGATGGCCTCTCAAGAAGAAGCCTTTCTTGAGAAAGTTCACTCCTCGTCATCAAGCTCTACAACCAAAGCGAGCTTTTTGTCATGGGCAAATCAGTTAGGAGAGCAGTTGGCATCTCAGACAAAGCCAGAGGTTTCTGACCTTCTATCTTCGATTCCTACACTCGACGACGCCGGATGTTTGCCTCTGGCAGCCTTTTCCCTTCTCTTGTCTCGGTATCATGACTCGTTATCTACATTCCAAATCATCCGGACCTATAACCGACTATGGACGTCGCTACCCGAAGCTGCAAGAGCAGGCCACGATGACGAAGCAACTTCATTTATACAGAAAAGTCTTAATGATACGAAATTACATCTTCAAAGCCTTCCCGAACTATTTCCTTCCAACAACTCGCCAGCACTAATCGACCCCACGACCCAGAAGCACCTCACCCACCAGGCTCTTTCATCTTTCATCCAAAATTTCAGTCTTCCTGGATCCCACGAAGATAAGAATACCGATATCGTTGCGGTAGCATTGCAGAATGGCCACTTACTTGGTCTCGCCTGTTTAGCCGTCGCCTCGTATTATACTGCAGCACCAATCAACATTGCGGGTGGTGCAGATCAGTTTCGAAGCGACGTCGAGCTTGCAAACCCCCAAAAGATTCTCGTATTGGAATCTGATGTGGAAAGACTTGGCTTACTTGATACTTGGGTATCTGAGGCGGGAATCCAAATCATAATTATCGAGCAAACTTTGGATCTTACATTCAACACTCGGCCGCTGCTCCCAATTTCAAATAACTCTTCGCCCTCGTCCAATAAACCAAAGGCGAATGCTCCTGACGATCTTGCTCTTATACTCTTTACCAGTGGTACGAGCGGCACGAAGAAAGTAGTCCCCATGTCAACTTTTGGTCTCATGACCGGGGTTTCATGTGTCGTTGATTCCTGGGGCTTAACACCTGGAGATAGTTGTGTCAACATGATGCCCTTAAATCATGTTGGTGGATTAATACGCAACCTCTTCGCACCTGTTCTCTCAGGCGGGTCGACAATTCTCTGTCCTGCGTTCGACCCCAACCTGTTTTGGGATATATTGGAGGAAGGCCAGGGAAGTTGGTACTACGCGTCCCCTTCGATGCATATGAGTATATTAGCGGAAGGGAGTCTCCGACCCGATTCACTCTCCCGTTGTAAACTCCGATTGGTATGCAACGCGGCAGGCGGTCTACTCCCTGCTCTTGCAGTACGTTTGCGAGATACATTTAAATGCACAGTTCTTCCGAGTTATGGTATGACAGAATGCATGCCAATCAGCACCCCTCCACTCGGTTATACCCTCGACCGGGTTGGCACTTCAGGGGTCGGCTGTGGACCCGAGATTGCCATCCTTGACGAGTCTGATAACATCCTCCCCCCTGGAGATGTTGGCAGGATTAATGTTCGAGGCGGGCCTACTTTTGAAGGTTATCTGAAAGGAAAGGTAATTGATAAATCGGCATTTAACCGAGATGGTTGGTTCGACACAGGAGATCTTGGATCTCTTGATGAGGACGGCTATCTCTACCTGACCGGCAGAGGAAAAGAAGTTATCAACAGGGGTGGTGAACTCATTTCGCCTTTTGAGGTCGAAGAAGCAATTACCATTGCATCACAAAATAGCGAATCACCATTATACAACCGAGTACAGCAGGTTCTTGCTTTCTCAGCGCCGCACGAGGTACTTCAAGAAGTTGTTGGTGTCGCTATCGTAACTCCTTCAGCACAGCCCCGTCCAGATGTGCGGTTGATACAATCTGCTCTGAAGTCATCACTCCATTCTCCAAAATGGCCTGTTGTCGTCGTATATATGGATGCTCTACCAACAAGCAACAACAAAATTGTAAGAATCAAACTTGGAGAGCGGTTAGGCATGAACCCGATCACCGATGATGTCAAGTTGGTTCAACGACATTTCAACGCTGTATGTCCACCAGTGAACAGTCTTTTGAGCACGAAAATTCCAAGCTTCGCCTGCGAAAATGACTTGAAGCTCGTGCTAGCTCACATGGAAAAACTGGTCGATATTCGGTACGAAGTACATGTTGGTGCAAGCCATCATGATGGTACTCCAGAAGTTACTCTTGCGCCAAGCACAACTGGTGAAAACCTTGAGATGTCAGAGCAAGATAAGGCAGCCCTCAGTTCTGATTTGGAACAGGCTCTTGACGGATTTCTTGTGCCCTCGAGCTTTACGTTTCTCGAAATTCCATTCCCTCGTGACTCTGCGGGTGCTATCGATGAGAATCAACTACGGGAAGCCCTCAAACTTCTCAAGGCCTCACACTCCAGTCCAGCAGGCTCAGAAACCGAACAAATAATTCGACGTGCCTTCGGGGAGGTTCTCGGGTTTGACGAAAATGAAATAACATCGGATTCCGAATTTTTCGACATGGGAGGTGACAGTTTAAGTGCTGGGCGACTTCTATCTATTATCCGTCGCGATATGCAAATTCGCATCCCAGTTGATCAGCTATTTGGAGCAAGCCGGGTATGTGAGTTGCGTGATCTTGTCGATTCAATTCTAGCCAAAAATTCTGCAGCAGCTTCTGAGGGAGGTAGCTCTGCTTCTGAACCTCTTCCTGGATGCACTGAAACATACAGCTCAACTAATCCCATTATCTTGTTCATCAATCTAACGCCAATTGTCTTTTTCTATCCTTTGAAGATGGCATTTCAGTGGACGATCCTCATGTATTCTCTGGCCACGATCGGTGACCACTGGACTGAGCCGAATGTTGCAGCACGATTTGTTGCTCTGATTGCTTCCATGTTTATCTCCCGTGCTAGCACACAAATTGTTGCACCTATTGCAGGCATCATCTTCAAATGGGCTGTGATGGGCAAATATAAGGAAGGCATGTATCCAATGTGGGGACCATACCATACCAGATGGTGGATTGTGCAGAAAGTGCTGCTTATTTGTGGCAAGGTAAGCAAATCATTACCTCATAATTATATTACGACTAACATCTCTAGGGTGTCTTCCGACATTTGGATGCGACGAGAACTCTCTATTATCGTCTTCTTGGTGCTAAGATTGGCAAAGGAGTTACGATCGAAAAAGGCACCACTATCGGAGAATATGATCTTTTAGAAATCGGTGACAATGTACACTTGGACAGGTGCATCTGCCGTCCGTTTGCCGCGGAAAGAAATACATCAATGTATCTTGGCAAAATCACAATTGGCGCAAACTCAAGCATCGGATTGAAGTCTCATATCGTAGCTGGTTCAACCTTACCAGCGGATACATACATAGGAGCAAATTCTTCGTCGTACGAAATGGGCGACGGAGATAACGCCGACCGAAGCAGTATGCCAGTCAAAACACACTTGCTTTTACAGATATTCTGTATCATCCCTCTCCAGCTCGCAGTCCTGTTCATCTCTTCGCTTCCCTGGATGGGTGGTCTTTTCGGTATTGTGATGACTGAACCCGTTGGTACTGTTGACAGCGTCAAGACAGTCATCACCTGGTGGGCGACGCCACACAGAATCGGTTTTCACTATCTAGCACAGATCCTGAATGTTACAGCTCGACCATTCGTCTGGTTTGGACTTATCGTCGGAATCAAAAAGTTTCTCGACATGACATTTGGACGCACTATTCCCAAGACTGCAGGAGAAAGGACACAAAACGATAATTTCAAATCATCTATTCTTGCTGCTATGGTACCAAATGGTAACCTGCATCGTGTCACCAAACTATTTGGAACGCACTACGAATTTACATCCATGGCAGTCAGAGCTATGGGAGGTAAAGTCGGAAAACGAGTTTATTGGCCTGGTACTGGGCCCTCCATGCAAGATTTTGACTTGGTAGATGTTGGCGATGACGTTGTTTTTGGCTCTCGCTCGCATTTGGTTACCTCGGATGCCATCAGCAGCGACTATATCCGTATCGGAAACGGTGCAATGATCGCGGATCGTGCTGTCCTGTCTCCAGGTACAACAGTTGGAGAAAGCGCTGTCCTAGGAAGCGGTGCTTTCCTCAAAAGAAATCAGTACTGTGCTCCAGAGAGCGTTTGGGTTGGTAATCGCAACGGTAGTGCAGTCTGTCTTTCGGGATCTACCCTTAGTCCAGTCCCGGAGATTTCGAGAAAGCAGTCAGCTGTCTTTGGCACTGGCTCCAACACTCCACTGCCATCATACCCTGGCTCACCACGAGCTACCGATTTCCTCAGCAATCCACCATCATACTGTGGCACTCCTCGCACGATGACCATCACTGGGGCCAACCCGTTCAGCAAAAGCTCCACGATGGAAAAACAAACCATAGCAGAAAAGGAAACCACAGTAGAAAAAGAAAGCACAATATCGAAGTCATTCTTCGACAAGAGCTACAAATCTGGCTCCGTCATGAGTAGCGAGAAGATCGCATCATCTAGTCCATTTGGTCGTGCATTTTACGAAGGGAAGGCCCCGTACTATGTTTTGGGTCCTTCTACCATCTTCTTTTACTCAACATTGACAACCATCTTCGTGCAATGTTTCTGGAATGCCGGAACGATTTCCACACTGATGCTAGCAGCAGTCATCAAGAATACACTACTATTCGAAAAGAGCTGGTATCGACCTTTCAGGATCTATGGCATGAGTGCTGCATTCCTCTCTGGAATCTTCACCATCCTGTCTATCATATCACTTTTGATAGTCATTTCAGCCAAATGGGCACTTCTGGGACGCCGCAAGGTTGGGAGTTACGACTGGGATAAATCTAGCTACTGTCAACGCTGGCAGCTATTCCTGAACATTGAAGCTGTGCGACGCCGCTGCTTCAGCGGAAACGGCGTCCTTGGTATGCTGACCGGAACGCACTTCTGCGTGCTGTACTTCCGTTCGCTCGGAGCAAAGATCGGCAAAGATTGTGCCTTGTTCGCAGGCGGACGACCGAGTCTCATGTTCACGGAACCCGATCTACTTACTCTTGGAGATCGTGTCACGACAGATGACTCGAGTTTGGTCTGCCATATCAATTCGCGCGGCAACTTCTCACTCAATAAACTTAGTGTGGGTGATCGAAGCGTGTTGCGCTCGGGATCGAGATTGCTCTCCGGTGCTACCATGGGCAAGGATGTCGCTCTCTTAGAGCATACTCTTATCATGGCTGGTGACGTGGCGGACGATGGAATGTGTTATCAGGGCTGGCCCGCCGACGTATTCCGTGGGAATAGGTTGAAGGTCAGCAAGAAGGTGGAGTGAAGGGTGAAGAGTGTAGATTTCTATTTATTTATGATACCACGGATTATTGGATTGGGGAAGGGAAGGGAAGGGAAGGGGCTGGGCTGGGCTTCGGATCAGCAGAACCAACTGGAGGTGGTATTTCGAAAGGGGGTTTGTGGAGCACGCTTCCCTATTTTTGATGCTGATGTTGATGCCAAGGTTAAGCGACGGTTCTGGTTTGAGCGGGGTTGCTTCTTTTTATTTTCTCACTCGTTATCATCTATTTTACACTTTATAGGCCATTCGTTCTCGTGGATCATGTTTATGGGATATCGGTAGATTATCTGGGTACAGGAACAGACAGACAGACAGACAGACATACACAGGCTGGCTAGGTAGTTAGTGAATGAGCGAGGTAGATCTTTTTTAATGGAACGTTCGAATCTTTTTCAGACTTGGGAATTATTTGAGGCGTGATCTTTTTGTATACCTCCAGATTGCTTTTCCTACTAAGACTTGGCTACTAAGACTTGTTCGTCCCTTTTTCTTTCTTTCTTTCTTTCTTTTGTTATTCTGCCAATTCCTCTTCTACCTGTCAAGAGAAAATACGAAGTTTAGTGTTGGCTACCATTGTAAACATCTCTTCGAGCATGAATACAACAGAAAACGATATCCGACTCTCTCAACTTGTAAAACCTCCCTCTCTCCCCCTCATTTATTCTGAGCTTATTCGAGTAGTTCGTCTGCTCCACAGCAGCAGAAAATCAGGAGAAGGAAAGAGGTTCAATAGCATTCAAAGAAAGTCGGCACACCCATTAGAGTGGACTCAAACTTGAACTTTACTTTACTTTACCTTCCTCACCCGCGTCGGTTTCTTTTCCTTTGCTTTTTTCTTTTTTACTTTTCTCCATCTTATCCAAGTCCACTCGTCGCAGTCCTTCTCCCCCCCTCCTCTCTTTTTTTCTTCTCTTTCTTTTGATATTTCATGCTTGTTTCGTGATTCACCCTGCATATATATTTCTGCTCTATATCGTTTGTGGATTTTGACGATGTGTGTGTGTTTGTGTCTTCAAGAAGAAGTACGCTATCTTCATACCTGGTCTGGCTAGAATGAACAAACAAATAAAACCACCTCGTTCCTGGCTCTTCTTTCCCTCTTGGGATCTCTGTACACGAGAATTGTAGTGTGACGTATCGCGTACCTATAAATGTATGGGGTGAGGACTTTCTTTGCCATCCCGGGGGTTTGCGTTGGGTTTGGATTTTGCATCTGTTTAATATGACAGTAGATGGGAGATTTATAGAATTGTCTGGCAAGGAATGGCGAGACCTGGACGTTGAGGGTCGTTCTCAGCGAGCAGAGAGTTGCACTTCTTCCGAAAACCGAAATCAAGAGCTAGACTCACGCGACTCATTCAGTCTTGCACTCGGAGATGGTTGTAGAGGTAGATGCCCTAAAATGGGGCAAAGATAAAACTCGAGCTACTTTTCGACTACTCTACAGCTCCACCTCCCTTGGGTAAACTTGCAACGCAAATACGCAAATGTAAGTAAAGCGAAGTCTGTCCCAATCCACATCCCAATTCCAATCGCATCCACACCACACCACACCACACCCCAACACATACACGACTACTCCTGAGCAGCCGGCCAGAGAAACCACGAGACGACGACGGCGAGTTTCAAGGCCGCCGCAATCCACAAGACACCGGCGGTGCCAATAACGCTCCTGGCCAAAACGCCTCCAATAACGGCACCGAGGAGCAGGAGCACCGGGGCGCCGACTCTGCGGTTGCGGTCGACGTTCTTGAAGGCGAACAGCTCGGCGTCCGAGAAGAGGTCACAGTAGTTACTCGTCAAGACGACCGACGTGAGGGCGTTGTACTTGAGCGCGCGGCTCGTGACCGCCTGGCCACAGCTCTGGAAAGCCACGAGCGCGATGGGCACCAGCACGTTCCACGAGATCTCATCTTTCTCGTGTGTCGACGCCGGCCCCCAGCTGAGGATGGCCGCCGCGAGCATGATGAGCGCCATCTGTGCCAGGAAGGATATGCATAGCACCCAGCGCCGGCTCGGGCTGAAAAACCGGTGGAAGCGGCTGAAGCAGAAAGATCCGATGCAGAAAGATATCAGTGAGGTGCCTGACTTGATCCAGCGGTTGGATTCGTGCGGTGCGGCGAGCCCAAGACCTATGTAGACGGTATTTCCTAGATAGTGTATCTGTCGTTAGTTTGGAAAGCGATTTAAATTTCTTTTTTTGGATTGCCTCGAATTTGGGGGTTTTATTTCTTCATGTGAGGTTGAACGAACCGGTTTGCATGGACACGAATGAGCCCCAGGTTGATATGGATGCGCTGTCCAGTAGACCCGTGATAATGTAGCACAGCAGAAGAACTATGTCGGCCCAGTCTCGATTGACATTGACCATCATATTCTTGCGCCAGCTGGACTTGGAGGATACTGCATGTCCCAGCAGCGGCTGCTCTTCATCGGCAGGTCCATGAGCATCAATTGCCCTGTTACCAGTCGATGAATTGCTCAAAGCACCGTAACCATTGGATGTGGCCATGATAGGTCTCTCTGGGTCTCAATGCTGCTCAATTCCTTTGATGTAGAGAACAATGTTGTAAAGGCAGATGAAGCTGCAAATGGGGCCTGCTTGTGTCACTCGCACGTTGCTCAACAATAATTACTCGTCCTGACGTATGTAGTACTGGTGCAAGCTGATAGCTCAAGAGAGGTAGTCGGCAATCTCTGCAAACTTGACGGGGCTCGAGCGTGCAGCACGCACCGACGACCAAGCGACCGGTTGAATAGGAACCAGCAAGTGCCGCAGCTGACTCCAGGATACTCCAGGATAACAAGTAAAGTCAAGGTCAAGGTCGGTGATGTTCCCATTCCGGGAAGGAAGATAGGTACAAGATTAGAACTGAGGAGCGAGCGCCACAGGTATCCCTGGCCTTCAGGCACGTATCACAGCGTTTCAATGGTTTGCTGACCCCTCACTGTGCCTCAACTTCCTCAACTTCCTCAAGCCCCTCGACGCCTGCGGAGAACCCTCGGCTTTTGCTCGGATACAAGCTTCACCCTGGGTCCGGGGATGACTCGGTGGAGCAGCCGGGAGCTTAATCACCATAGCTATCGCGGGGTAGCACGCCATGGCACCAAATGGGAACTCTACAAGGCTTACTGCAAGCATGAGCTTCTCAGCTTGCTCGCCCTGAAACTTTTCGAGTTATCGAGCGTTTGCTCTGCGACATAAAGTTTCAATTGTCCCCGTACAGATCTCCTCAATCTCAGCCGCAATCTTCTCGTTCTCTTTAGTTCAATTGCAATTGACACATTCCCATATCCGTGACAATGCATTTCCGGACTTCGCTGCTTGTCACCCTCGCCTTGGGCGAGCTTGGCCTTGCCGTCCCCGTCCAGGACAGTCCGCGTCAACGACTTCTCGATGGTCTTGAGCTGCCGAAAAAGTACCGCACTGCGAAGACTTCAGATCCTTATAACCCTGGCAACAAAGATCCCTTTGATAAAGCCGTTGATGCTGTTGGCGACAAGCTAGATCCATTGCCATGGCGGAATGGATTGGGCGCCTCGGTGTTGGGCCCATGGAATTTGGAGCGTTCCCGACAGAGCCCAGATCTCGTACGTCCACCAAGTACTGATCATGGTAACATGAAGAACATGCGCTGGAGTTTCGCCGATTCTCATATTCGAATTGAGGTATGTTTGCCAATTGTTCCAAGAGCTCCGAGCCATCGAGTATGTACTCACGGTTCATAGGAAGGTGGTTGGACACGACAGACGACCGTTCGAGAGCTGCCCTCAAGTGTCGAATTGGCTAGCGTAAACATGAGACTTGGTGAGGGTGTGATCCGTGAATTACATTGGCATAAGGAAGCTGAATGGGCCTACGTCCTCGATGGCGAAGTCCGTGTCACTGCAATTGATTATGAAGGTGGTAGTTTCTTCGATGACTTGAAGAAAGGTGATCTCTGGTACTTCCCTAGCGGAGTACCTCACTCGCTTCAGGGTTTGAGTGAGAACGGTACCGAGTTCCTTCTGGTCTTTGACGATGGCAATTTCTCGGAGGAATCGACTTTTATCTTGACCGACTGGCTAGGTACTTCTCTCATTTCCCTTTTTGTCGCTCAAAGCTAAACAGCAATAGCACATACACCGAAATCAGTCATCTCCAAGAATTTCAACTTGGCACCTGAGATCTTCGCACACATTCCAGATGGAGAGAAATACATCTTTCAAGGCTCCAAACCAGGCTCGATTGAACAGGAAAAGCCAAGTGGAAAGGGTGTGAAGAAGTCAAAGTATAACTTCACGCACAAAATGTTGGATCAGGTACCCAAGAAGACCAGCGGAGGAGAAGTCCGCATCACTGACTCCAAGAACTTCCCCATCTCCAAGACGGTGGCTGCCGCCCACGCCATTATCGAGCCAGGTGCCATCCGAGAGATGCACTGGCACCCCAATGCTGATGAGTGGTCATTTTTCATCAAGGGTCGCGCTCGTGTCACCATCTTCGCCTCCGAAGGTACGGCCCGCACATTCGATTACGTGCCTGGTGATGTCGGTATCGTACCAAGAAACATGGGACATTTTGTAGAGAACATCGGCGATGAACCTATTGAGATGCTCGAGGTCTTCCGTGCCGACGAGTTCAGAGATTTCTCACTGTTCCAGTGGATGGGCGAGTCACCAAAGAAGATGGTCATTGACCACCTATTTGCTGATGACCCAAAGAATGGCGAGATATTCTGGGAGAAAGTCAAGAGCGCAGAGAAGGATGAGGTTACCAAGCCTGACGAGGAAGAGGAGGCTTCTGAGCTTGGCGCCGATGAGCTCTGAACATCGCAACGTCGTTACGATTGTCGATTTGCGACAAACTATTTGTACAGATTGCAAGTTTCTCATTTACTTCCCTTTTGTTCTGAAATAGTAAAAGGACATGTTCTGTGAAATTTAGTTTGGATTCGCGTCAGTAAGATACTCCTTTCTTTGGGCTGTGGGTAGCTGTTCCCGAGATAAGATGGAGATGTACATTTATAAACAACAAGAATAACAAATCTACCATGCAACCTCCGAACAAGTGAGAGATTGGACTTGGCGTATAAGTATATCTTCAAGATGCGATTTCTGATAGCAAAGGCCTTCACTCATCGATCCAAGACAGGCTTCCATCTATCCGCGAATCGGGCTCGACATGAACTGCGGAACTCCAAGTTGGGAAGCTCGTAATCCCCCCCACTCAGTGATCAATCATCATCAGTGTTACAACCTACCCACTGGCGCAATGAAGCACCAACCAACGCTGCCGTTATTTTTTGATTTCCATTTTTAAGAGAAGGAGGGTGGGAATGGCATCCGATAGGTGGCTTCTTCTTGGCTAAAGTCTGCTCCTGTGACTGATTTTGCCAATGAATGCCAAATTTTGCCAATATATGCCAATACGCGCCAATTTCTCGCCAACCTACGCGGGGAACCATGTTCATGATTGCTTAGCATGCTTATCAGCACGTTTTCGTGGGCCGTCGTCGACGTGTATGGCTGCTTCGTGGGAAAGAGGATGTGCACCTGCGTGTGGGTACTGTGTGGATCTGGGATCTGGAACATCCGCTCGTTACGACATGACCTGTGTATAGATAGTACTCTGTGTGGCCCTATGGCCTATGACATGTGAGAGAGACTCGAGCTTATTATTAGCAAATGATTGTCCAGTCGTTGATAAACTTGTTTTCCGATCGCGCAAAGTCGCAGTGCCAATTCTGTATGCCATGGCCTCGAAGAGAGAAAATCGTTTGATTTTAGATTCGAGCATGTCTTGGGCGACGAAAATGAAGGTAAACGGGCCGGAACACTTGGCATCGCTAACAGATTCTCAGCCCGTAGACACCTGTCCCTCGAACATAAGTTTGACCATCGCCTTGGTATATCGTCCCTTCGACGACTAATTCGCTATTCCAGAAGGACGCTAAGATAGGAGGCTAGAAGTGGCGCCGATGGACGGCAGTTGACTGATGTTAAGATTTTGTGGGGAAAGGTAGATATCCATATCATAAGTTGTTTTGCATCCGAGCTAGATAGAACCTTAAATCATTAGTCTCTGTTTTATTTTAATCCAAGATTGATCTTGATTTTCCCTCTTTTCTTCTGCGCGAATAAATGGGAAGTATACCTGATATGTATTTATTGAAAGGCTGAAGAAAAAGTTTCCTAGAAGGTTGAACCTTGCTGGTGCCTTGATGATCAGCTGCCTATTTCCCTAAGAACAAAAAGTTACCAGGTCCTGGATTGGCAAGAATTTATTAAAGCCGCGTATGACCGCGTCCGTGTGCGAGTGTGAGCGTGGTAGAGTTGCATTTGTGAGTGGTTAGATTTGAGAGGGGTAAGATACAGCTATACTTGTTCGGGAGAGTGCCGTTTACTGTTTCTTCCCCCTATCTTTCTGAAAGCATGTCGTGTATCCGTATTAGTTCTGAATGAAAAAAAAACAAGAGAAAAGCAATAGATGTCACCATTAATAGAAAGTGAAGATAAGTCAAAGCAGACAGAAATTCGAACCTACCTCGACGAACATAAGCTTACCTGTGAGTATCTTACTTAATCGTCGGTTAAGTAAGCGGCAAGTACTTCACTTTCCTCTTTCTCATATTTGGTGTAAGGTAAGCCAGTGCAGATTGACGGCCCGTCATAGACTTTTTACCTTCGAGTCATAATTAGCGCATGCACATCAATCTTGCTGCGGGATATCCGAGCCACATGTTCAACTGAAGAATGATGAGGCAAATCACCTCATCTTGAGAGCCAGGTCCTTGGAGCAAAAGAAGTATCCCAGCAAGCCTAGAGATGGCCTATCTTGGTCAAAGTTGGGCTCGCTTGGCTCGTGGTATCTGACGTGGACAGGCAACACTTTCCTAATATATGGTGCCATGCAGCAACCCGGTCTGGCTTTACACCAATGAAGCTCCCACACCTTCATACACTTCCATGCATACCATTAATTTGAACGGCAGCATTGATGTACACGGATACTACACATCGGCCCGCTGATTAGCGTTATCCTTGCTCATCCTGCCGGTGCTTTCAATGTCACACATTAAGTGCTAGCGCTTAGAGGGGTAGGACATTCAAGCCACCTCAGCTGTCACCACTTCCCCCATCATTGGCTGCAACTGACGGGTCTCTGTCTCTATTCGATTTCATTCAAGACGATCTGCAATACCGAACGATAGCGAGAATGCACCGAAGGAGGGTGGGAAGTTAAGACATCGTGGCTTCGATGATGGTCCGTTCTCTTGGCCTCTCCTAAGAAACCTTAGCCTGTTTGTATAAAAGACTTGACTGATAGGGTCAACTTACTAACCACCTCCTCGATGACTACTTAGCTACTCACACAACTACTTTGTAGTGATACATACCTTGAGCATCGACAAATCCATTCTATCTTCTGTGTGAAGTTATTCCAGTTTGTTATAACGGAACCCATTCTGAGACGCCGCGATGGCGAACTTTGCGGTAAACGAGAAAGTCGGAGCACTTAAGGAAATGGTCCAAACCGATACCACTACCAACAGAGTCAAAAACTTCATTATTCAAGGCGCCCCAAAGCTCCCATCTGCTACTCGTCATTACCTTATTGCAAAAGTTCCGATTGTTGAATGGCTCCCTCGCTACCATCCGTCATGGCTTCTTACCGACTTCATCGCCGGTCTGACTATCGGCGTCATGCTTATTCCTCAAGGCTTAGCCTATGCTAAGATTGCAACCATTCCGATCGAGAACGGCCTTTACTCCAGTTGGATTCCTGCTGCCGTTTGTGTTTTTATGGGCACATCCAAAGGTAGGTCATGAACTCCTAGAACAAGTTAAACGACAGCTCTAACCTCATTATTTTATCAATACAGACTTGTCCACGGGACCTACATCAATCCTAGGTCTCTTGACTGCAGAGATCGTCGAAGATCTTTCAAGCGAATATGATATTGCGGCTATTGCTAACGCTGTTGCTTTCATGGTCGGCGTGTACTCTCTAGCCATGGGAGTCCTCGGTCTTGGTTTCTTGTTGGACTACGTTTCTGTTCCCGTGCTCACTGGCTTCATCTCAGCAACGGCTCTTATCATCGGTTTCGGCCAGGTTGACAATCTTGTTGGTCTCGATGATGTCCCTGATGGAGTCTTTAACATCATTGGAAATGTCCTCAGACGTCTACCTCACTGGGACGGCCCGACATGCGGTATTGGCTTCGGTACTGTTGCGCTCCTACTTGCTCTCGAGAAGGTTGGTAAGAAATACGGCAAGAAGCACTTCGTCATCAAGTATATTGCAAGCAGTCGAGCTGTGATCGTATTAGTTATCTTTACTCTTATCAGCTACCTTGTGAACAAGGACCGAGGAGACGACTTGCTTTGGAGCATCAGTAAGGTCGATACAAACGGCATTGTGCCTCCTAGAGCCCATGACACCAGTTTGATCTCGAAAGTTGCGACTCGTGCCGTCGCTCCACTTGTCGCTTGCACGCTTGAGCATCTGGCTGTAGGAAAGGCCTTTGGTAGAAGGAATGGCTACACAATCGATCAGAGTCAGGAGCTTAACTACCTCGGAGTCACCAACCTGGTCAACAGCTTCTTTGGTGCGATGCCTGTAGGTGGTGCTATGTCACGTACTGCCGTAAACTCGGAGTGTCGTGTCAAGAGTCCATTGAATGGCATCGTTACAGCAGCATTCATTTTGTTGACAATATATGTGCTTTCTCCAGCTCTTTATTGGCTTCCAAAGGCAACTCTCTCAGCAATCATTGTGAGTTCCCAAGTTCTGTTATCCCGAGTGTTTTCCTAACCTGAATAGATCATGGCTGTCGTTCATCTCTTCGGACCAGTTTCACACTTCTACAACTACTGGAGAATCTCTCTCGCCGACTTCATTGCATCTATGCTCTCCTTCTGGGTCACTATCTTTGTATCTGCAGAAATCGGCATTGGATGTGCTGCTGCCTGGAGTGTAGCTTGGACGATGCTGCGATCTGCGTTTGTCAGCCCATCCATTCACGCCAGCATTGAGCATGAGAACTCGCCTCTTCCACAGCCCATCACAAACATAGACAGCATCAGTAGCAGCCCCAGCCGTACTGAGCATGCCGGAATGACCATTCCTGGCGACACTGTAATCATTCATTTCAGAGATTCCATCTTCTATCCCAATGCCCACCGTGGCAAGAGAGCGGCTTTGGAAGAGATCCAGCTGGTCTATGACAAAGTCTCTATCCACCATACTATCGACGACCGCGAGCGCTCATGGAGCGTGGCATCCGAGAATCGCGTTGAAAGACTTCGCAGACAGCGAAACATTTTTCTCAAGGA